>OU015495.1:142804548-144004548 GCA_907164885.2 Dolomedes plantarius | reverse complement strand
GCACGTAATGGTATCTTAGAGCTGTTTCACCGCCAATTAAAATCTTCTTTAATGTGCCGATTTACCACACAATGGTAAGAGCAAATTCATCATATTCTACTTGGACTTCGCTCGATGTTTAAAGTCGATCTCGAAGCAAGTCCAGCTGAACTTTTATATGGAACTTCTCTACGTATTCCTGGCGAATTACTTTCTCCTCACAACGAGTGTAAAATACCTCCCGGCGAATTTCTTTCATAGCTTAGAAACCATTTTTCTACCATTCGTTCTGTACAAACGGCGCATCATGGTCCACAAAAAATATTTTTGTTTAAAGACCTGGGCAAATCTTCTCATGTTTTTGTACGCCAGGATCGTGTCCGACGCTCTTTACAGCCTCCATATGCCGGTCCATACAAAGTTCTCCAACGACAGCCGAAGCTCTTTAAGCTGCAAATCAGATTCTCAAGTATGGGTCTCCATCAATAGACTCAAGCCTACCTATTTCTGCAGCGATATTCCTACGGAGCCTATCTCAGCACCACATCACCTTCAGCAGTTGGCAAAGCGACAACTTCAACGCCGCGTACTGTAACTACGCGTTCTAATAGAAGAGTCCGATTTCGCCTTCCTGGTTCTCTTCGGTAATCCACATTTCGTCTACTTCCGTGTCGTCGACTGGAGGGGAGTATTGTGGCAAGCACTGCAGCAGCGATTCACAGTTTCGCTGCGCAAAGCAGCTTCGCTGAATTCGCTCCTCTGATCATCTCCTTGGGCAGCCCAGATAACATGCAAATCGGGTATGACGGTGTTCGCTGTGTGTTTTACACGCTGTGTGTGCATCCAACGGGAGAATAAATGCAAGCGACAGACGGCTCCTGATAACCAGCTCCAGGCGGCAGCTACATGAGACACCAGCGCCAGGTACGGCTCTAGGAAGCAGCTACTTGAGATACCAGCAGTCATATTTATGTATATGTTAAGTTTAAATTATTTTCTTTAACCGAGTGATTGTTAAAGGGGTTTAATAAATAATTTAAATGTTTAATGCCTGGTGTAAGTCTCCCCGCAACAAGCATCCTGCAGCAATAGCAAAGATTTGAACGAGTGAGGAACTTCATACCCACTCACTACAAATCTTTCAGACAATACATTACGAGATTTAAAATCACAACGCTCTGTTTCTGTTAGCGTACATGTTAAAAACATTCACGTCAACAATTCTTATAATTTATATTTAAATAGCAGAGTTTAAAATGTGCAGTAAAAGCTATGTTAAAAAAGGTATACGCTAAAACCATTAAAGTTGTTCAAAATCATGTATAGACGACAAGACTTTTTAACAATAACTAAAAGTTTATTCATTTGAAAAACTGGTTAAGAATTAGATAAAAACAACAATATCAACATCTTTCTTCTTACTAATAATACTGGGGTTTTCTTTAAATCAGTTTTAAAACAAACATTATATTTCATCATACTGTCATGGACTATCACAAGAATTAATATATAACTAATACCAAACGTCTTACTCTAGACAGGCTTGATACTTCATCCCAATCAGCTCAAGAAGCTTACGATAATTGTGTATCCTTGATGTCGTGATGCCCTTTTCTCGAAAGTGTTCGCCGCTTATATACACTTAACAAAAACCGATATTCAAATATCTTGTTGACTTACATCACTTCACTTGAAAAATGCTATCGGCTGGTAACTGAAGATTTGTGTTTAATTATGACGTATGGAAGATTGCCAGACATGGCGTAATCTAAACGAAACTTACGTCGTTGATTCGGTTTAATTGAATCGCCTTTAACTTGAATCGGCTTAAAAATGGGAATACAGAATATGACGTCAAACTTCGGAAAGGCAAGTAATTAATGAATCTTCATATTGGTTCATATTGCTAACAAATGCCCCCCCCCCACTTGTCTGTTCGACACAAAATAAGCAACAGAATAAGATAAATCCATCACAGTTTACAAATCAGGTTTTCAAGTTATAAAAAAAAACTGCTTGCTTCTATATTTACAATTGCTATCTACAAAAACCAATATACACAATACTACATATTACAAACTACAAGAAGAAGGTTAAAACACATAATTACTAAGACAACACTACATCCAATCATGATCATATATCAATACATGCGTGGGCGCCCACTCATACAAACTCATTCATTAACATAAAACAAATTGGTTTATCATCAAGAAATTTTTTTTTTTTTTTTTTTTTTTTTTTTTTTTTGCCAATGCGGAGGCACTTGTAATGAAACATTGGCCTATACTACACCGCAATTTTACTGCCCATTTTATTATGGGGGCACCATATAGGCGGACAGCATTACCCCCTATGAAGGGACGACACGAACGGAAGCATTTTTCGTGGCGCCACGCCGGGATTCGATCTGAGCACCCTCAGCACCGTAACCCAGCGCGCTGTACCACAGGGCCGCCACAAGCCCATTCATCAAGAAATATATCAATCAACATTTTCAAATTCTTAAAAATTTTCATTAAAGTGTTTAAAAAATATTTGAGATCAAAATATCACGAAGTAATATTGCACTGTATATCTATAAGGTACAACAATTCAGATAAATAGACACTGAGCATTAAACAAGTTTACTTTAAACAAATTTCCTTGATTAGTTTAAACAAATTTCATTAAACAAGTTTACATTAAAAACACTGCACTTTCAAAATTCAAAACACTTCAAAGTTCAAAAAGGTAACAATGTGAGCATACAACTCCAGAGATTCATGAAAAAATTTCATCACATAAATGTCTCAGTTCGAACCTGGTCAGAGGTTTGGTGAATGGATCAGCTAAATTTTTCTTACTCTTTATATATTTTACTAGGGGCTTCGCCCCTAGGCTCGCTACGGTCGCTCCTCTGGTGAATCAAGTGAATGAATGACTAAATAGTTGATTACAGCGATTGAGTCATTCATTTTGTTTACAGTTGAAGCTTCCCCCCCCCCCTCTCGACGAAATGGATGAATGGGTGAAAAATTGGATCTTCTTTCAAAGGAAACGAATGAGAAGATTTTTTTTGAAGTATTTCTTTAAAATTCAATTAAAAATCGAAATTTTAAGATAGAGACTTGAAATGAAGTTTATATGAATGAAAAAGCTTTCATCTTCCAGTTGATATAAATTTTTTCTTTGTAACATAATAAGTCTGAGAGCATCGAATTTATATATCTCGAAACGCATCAATTTTTCCAATTTTAATTCCAATTTTTTCCAGTTTTCAATTTTAATAAAAAATATCAGTCTGTTTTAAATTATTTTTAAACAAACGACGTCTTGTTTGAAGGAGAAATGTCTGTAGTCTTAGATTGTAAAAAAAAAAATTCTACGATCCTTTTTTGGCGAGTTATCGTAATCTGAACATGAAAAAGTCAATATTTTTCCACAAAACATAAAATAAAAAAAAACTTAAAGTCTGACGAATATGACACATGTCTTACTTTCTTCCCCACATTGTTCTGCATCGATTGGTATCGGTCTCGACCCCATACCCCCAGCGGTTTCGGAGGAGATAGCGTGACAAGCTTTTGACAGCGGCGGCGGCGGCTGCGACAGCGCCAGTTACTTTCTTTTAGAATAGAGAGATGTCAAAAATGTTCTGATAAACCAAGTCTCGGACAAAAAACAACCGGACATCAATATGTTTACTCCTATGGTTTTCAACTGGGGATTTGACAAAATCTATGCAAGCGGTGTTATCAACATATAGAATCGACTTCAATTTCTTACCAAAAACTAACTTTCTGTCGTAACATTCATCTAGGATTCTATCAAACCACATCAGTTCCTTCGTGGCCTCTGTCATAGCATAGAATTCACTCTCCATAGTTGACAACGACACGCACTTCTCCTTAAAAGTCTTCCACATGACTGGAGCTTTTCCAAAAAAAACTATCTGTCCCCCCATAGATGTCCTCTCATCTTTATTGGCAGCAAAGTCCGCATCAGTGTAAACTACTATACTAGGTTCATTGCATGTAAGTTTAAGTTTATAATTGCGTGTGTGTATGACATAGCCCAAAAGTTTTATTAGACCGTCCCAGTGAAACCTACCAGGATTACTCTGGTACTGGCTATAGATGTTAACGGCGTAACTTATGTCGGGCCTGGTTCTACTATCAAGAAAAGATAAACAGCCTAATAAATTCCTATAAGGAAAATGTGACATTTCCTCTATTTCAATATCTGATTGTGGACATTGTTTCTTTGAGAAGACTGTACCTTTGCTGATTGGAAGTGAAGAAACAGGTATGAAGAAGCTAGTAAACCTTTTACAAATATCGTCAATATAAATCGACTGGCTCAACAAAACTTCACCTCCCTTTTCCTCAAACTCAACCCCCAACAGCTTTTTAGTCTTACCCAAAATTTTTAAGTCAAAATGTTTTTCCAACAATCCAATGGCCTTGTCTATTACTTTCTCGTCCTTTCCAAACAAAACTATGTCATCAACATACAAAAGCAAAATCAACACACAATTAAAGTCATATGCACAATTACACCAATTCAATTTGCTAAAACCAAGTTCTGTCAATACTTTATGAATCTCGAAAAACCATTCTCGACCACTCTGGTGTAGTCCATAAATAGCTCTATCCAACTTACAAACTAAAGTCTCCTTACCTTTCACAGCAAAACCGGGTGGTTGAGACATGTAAATGTTATCTTTTAATGGCGCGTATAGATAAGCTCCTTTTACGTCACACTGCCTGTGGGTCCAACCCTGTAAAACTACTAAAAGGGAAAAGAAGAAACGAATTAGACTGAAATTAATGACTGGGCTAAAAGTTTCTTCGTAACTCACTCCTTTTACTTGTTTAAAACCCTGTGCCACTAGTCTTGCCTTATACCTGGCCACTTTGCCTTTTTCGTCTCTTTTCAATGTGAAAACCCACCGGCATCCGATGACATCAGTATCTGGCAGTAACGTAACAAGGTGCCATACATGTCTTTCTGCCATGATTTTCATTTCTTCTCCCATGGCCCCTACCCATTGCTTGTGTTGTCGGGAGCTCAATGCTAGTTTATAAGTGTTGGGAATATCGATTTCATCTAGTCAGGAACTGGCATAGCTTGTGGAGGCGGTAACTGGTTTATCTGAAATTATTCCTTGATACGGATTTTCACCGGAAAAATCAAAAATGTGTTCCGCGTATTTTATACCATTATCCTTACAATACTTTAAGGCATCATTTGTAGACCTAAGTCTAATGTTGGAACCTACTTCATAATAGTATACATCTTTACGTTTACTCGTTGTTCGTGGGATCACTTTTCTTTCCCAATCGACGCGTTTTAGATCTTCGGCTGATAAGGGGCTTTCAATTTTATCACTGTGGGTTTCCCCAGAAACATTCCTTTCCACCAAATCCTCATCATCACTCTCAAGGGGTAGGTTATGATCTAACGGAATAATAGAAATATCCTTTTCTCCCTTATCTTCGGAGTGTGGTTCAGTGTTGAAATTCTCACTGGGGCCCATCGATGCTCTACTGTCGCTATCTGCACATTGCATATCTTCACAAAATCTGACGTTTATGGTTTCTATCACATTGTCGGTGTCAGGGAACCACATCCTATAACCTTTGGTGTTAAAGGCATATCCTATCATAACCCCCTTTCTCGCCTTGGCGTCCAATTTTGCTCTATGCTGTCTTGGTACACCAACATATGCGATGGACCCAAACGGCTTCAAGTGGTTTACTGATGGTTTATATCCACCAAATAGTTCAAAGGGAGTTTTCCCTAAACCTTTATGGACGACCCTGTTCCAGACATATGTGAAACTTAAAACTGCATCAGGCCAAAATTTTGTTTCTAATCCACTATCTGCTAACAAGCATTTTGCCCCATTTGATACCGTTTGATTATATCTCTCTGCCGTACCATTCTGCTCTGGCGTATATGTGTTCGTAAGCTCGTGTTTTACACCATGTTCATTGCAAAACGCTGTCAAATTGTTGTTTAGGAATTCTGTTCCATTATCGGTACGGATACATTTCACCTTCCGTCCTAGGAACCTCTCTGCACGAGCAACATGATTCTTAAAGATTCTAAATACCTCAGATTTTTCACGCATAGGCTAGACAGAGGATTTACCCGAAAAATCATCTATAATTGATAAAAAATACTTTTCACCGTTCATCCAATAGTACTGCAAGGACCCCAAACATCCATATAAATCAAATCATTGGGGTGTTTAGAACGTCTAAAATTTATAGGTTTAAAACTTACCCTCTTAAATTTATTGAGTGTACAGGTTTCGCAGACGAAATTATGCCCCTCAAATCCTTCCAAACCCTTTATGGCATGTTTCCTAATTGTGTCTCTGATTACATATGGACTAATATGTGCCAACCTTCGATGTATTAACTCATCGTCAACTTTTCTTGACACACATGCTCTGTAATTTTCCTTCTGGCTAGCTATCCGGGGATTTTTAGGACAAACTTGATACAAACCATTTTTTAATTTAGCACAAAAAATAGTTTTTCCATACCGGTTTTTAACTCTTACACCACTCTGACCACCTTCGAATCTAAGACCTTGGCTGTCCAAAACAGAACCTGAAATCAAATTCAATTTAAGGTTAGGTGAGTACATAACATTATATAAATGAATAATACTGGAACCAAACTGAAGCTGAATAGTCCCTTTACCAATGATCGGGAAAGCCACACCTTCGATAGCTACGGATAGTTTATCGTCTTGTATTTCCTCAAAGTTCTTGAACCATTGCTTTACCTTGCAGAAATGATGACTAGCTGCAGTATCGAAAGTCCACAAGTTTGAAGACTCTTCGAAATTGCTTACATAGGCTTGCACGAAATTAGCTGACTGAAGACTAGAAGTCACCTTCTTAAAAGGTAGTTTTGATCTTGACTTATAACGTACAGGACTCATACCACTTGCGGGAGACCGACTTCGAATTGGCGTACTTTTCTGGTAATGTGTCGTATTCCCTGGCGAAACAAGTTGTCTAGGTTGGTACACAGGAACTGGATCTTTAACAGAACAATTTTCCTTAATGTGTCCCACTTGATTACACCTGTAACATATCACACCCTTCTGAAACATGTTGTTGCGTGTTACTGCAGAGTATGCCTTAACCTCATGTGCTTTACTACGGTCTTGTTCTCGTACGGTTAATCTATCTTCCTCTGCCACTAACTCCACAAGAATATCCTTAAATTTAAACTTTTCATCTGGCCACCATAATATGGACTGTGATATACTGTCATATTCTTCTGGTAAGTAGCGTAGCAACTGAAAACTGACGTAAAGTTCATTAATAGGGTGATTTATTCCACGTAATTTTTCGACAATTCTTGTTAAACGTGCTGCAAAAAGGCTGATTTTTTCATGCGATTGAATTCGGCTTTAAAATAACTCTGAGATCAGCTGCATATGTCGTGACCTATTGTCAGGTTCGAAAAATAATTTTAACTTAAGCCATGCCTCACGAGCATTTTCTATTCCTTCTATAACTTTCCGAAATTCAAGAGAAATATTCAAATAAATCATGGAAATCGCTGCTCCAGCACGGAGATTATAATCTCTAATATCGCGATACGTGATTTCAGAGCCAGAATACCCTGCCTGTGTAACTACACTTTTCACGGCATCGGCATCTTTACCAAATACACCTTTAACGCTATCGGTATCTTTACTTGCTGCAACTATCTTTTCATGCTCAGTTTTTATTATAGGTGATAGCTCAGTACCTGCTACTATACCCCAGCATCCCCTTTCCATAAGGATGTACTTCATATCTTCGATCCAATTGCCGTAATTATTTGCATTGAGTTTTTCTATCTGGGCCTGCATTTTCAATTATCTTCACAAAATACACATTAATAAAAAAACTTCACTTGTCGTCTATATTTACTATCATTAATACTAAATTTAATGCCCCCCCCCCATCTTCGGGGCCTCTGATATACTCAACTACTTTTCAAAATACAATCTTTAAAAGTTCAAAAAACATTTCAGGCTTTTATTCAGTATTTTTCATGGTCGTATTCCTTCAATAACTCCGCTAGCCCATAACCATTTATTGTTAGCGTACATGTTAAAAACATGCACGTCAACAATTCTTATAATTTATATTTAAATAGCAGAGTTTAAAATGTGCAGTAAAAGCTGTGTTAAAAAAAGGTATACGCTAAAACCATTAAAGTTGTTCAAAATCATGTATAGACGACAAGACTTTTTAACAATAACTAAAAGTTTATTCATTTGAAAAACTGGTTAAGAATTAGATAAAAACAACAATATCAACATCTTTCTTCTTACTAATAATACTGGGGTTTTCTTTAAATCAGTTTTAAAACAAACATTATATTTCATCATACTGTGATGGACTATCACAAGAATTAATATATAACTAATACCAAACGTCTTACTCTAGACAGGCTTGATACTTCATCCCAATCAGCTCAAGAAGCTTACGATAATTGTGTATCCTTGATGTCGTGATGCCCTTTTCTCGAAAGTGTTCGCCGCTTATATACACTTAACAAAAACCGATATTCAAATATCTTGTTGACTTACATCACTTCACTTGAAAAATGCTATCGGCTGGTAACTGAAGATTTGTGTTTAATTATGACGTATGGAAGATTGCCAGACATGGCGTAATCTAAACGAAACTTCCGTCGTTGATTCGGTTTAATTGAATCGCCTTTAACTTGAATCGGCTTAAAAACGGGAATACAGAATATGACGTCAAACTTCGGAAAGGCAAGTAATTAATGAATCTTCATATTGCTTCATATTGCTAACATTTTCCACCATACTTTACTTGTATAAAATTTAATTTATGTAACACCCAATCATCACGTGCCAAAACTTTATCATATGTATTTTTATCACCCACTATTAATTAACTACCAATTTCACTATCAGAAGGAAATTGGTCGATTTGCTAGAATTCATAAAAAAAAACTTCATAATTTTATTTTAAACAACTAAAAAAATATATTTTGCGATTTCTTTTATCTTTGAACACACCAGCACCATAAGCAACACCTTCTTTTTCCTCCATAGCCATTCTTTTTCGTAAACATAAAAATTTTACCAAAATTCTCGAAGAACAAATGATCATCAAAACATTAGCTAATCCAAAACCATTTAAATGCAATTGTTTATAAACAGTTACTGTTTAAAGTAATTTACTCAAGTTATCATTAAATAGCTACCAAATTTCAAATTAAGATAAAATTAACAATTTAATAATAAATAATAACTTAAATTCCAGAATCCTGAGCCAGTTCCTGTGCTCCGCTTGAACCTAGTCACTGCTTTATCTCTTTAAACTTCAACAACAAAATTTTAACTACAATTTAGTTAACAATTCATATGTGAACATTTAACTTCATATAAGTATATACATGCATAAAGGCATCTGCCCTTACATAACAAAATATAAGCATTTATATACTGACATAAAAGCAACTGCTTTTATAAAACATAATTTAAACAATTAGAAACACATATACATACATAAATTAATATTTGTAAACCACGTATAGCAAACAAATTCACAATTCGCAATATCTGTATTACTTACATTACTTTTACACATTCAGTTATTTAATATTTCAACAATTTCATACAAATTATTCTATTAAATTCAATCAATTTTCAAGTTAATTACTTTTACAAGCCATATAATTCGATATTTAATAGCATACCATATTAATTCATATATTGTTTTAAAACACAAAGATAAGTACAAAAAAACCCTCAACGGGAAAAAAAAGGGATGTGGACATCCATCAGAACCCCCACTATATCTTTTATTACTTTTTTACTATAATAGTCAACAAAGAGTTTGTGTTTACTCCAGCTTGTGTAATCTGGGGGAAATCTTTCTCTATAAGCCTGTAGATCGATACATTCATAGATGCAATGCTCTACAGTCTGTTTCTCCCCACACCAACATTTATCATCTTTCTTATGTATTCTGTGCTGGTATTCCGCAAAGCACCCATGTCCTGTAATAGCTTGATTTAACTTGAAATCATTACAAAGTCTGTCTTCTGAAACTTCAGGATATATTTCGTACACTCTCCTGCCCTTATCAGACTCATTCCATAACTCCTGCCAATTGGTCATTTCCTCTCTTTTAATCGTTCCCTTAACTCTTTTCTTAGAGTGTTTATAAGTTGTGCCTGCATATTCGAGCTCTGTTGCCTCTTTCGCGACTCTGTCAGCCTCCTCATTCCCCTCTTCACCAACATGCGCTTTAACCCAATGGAAGCTGATATTCATATCTTCATTACTTATAACCTCTTTAGTTTTTTCCGAAATTTCGCCTTTATAATTTACCGCCTTTAATGTTTCCAGCGCACTCCTAGAGTCCGTATAGATATCAAAACTCTTAATTTCTTTCATTTTCATAACATCTATCGCAATTTGAATCGCTCTCATTTCAGCCAGATAAGAGTTGCCATTTATAATCCTTTCCCTATATATCTCCTTTTCATTGTCTTGCATGTATACCACAACACCAGCTCCCGCGTTTTCCTCAATCTTAGAGCCATCTGTATATATTCTTACTTGTGTCTTCGGCGTATTATCATACGTCCATTCAATACTCATTAAATCTTTCCATTTTCTTATTCTGCTTGTTCTTACTTCACAATTTTCTCTATTCAATACTTCATCACCTATTTCAATCTCTACACCTTCATCATATATTTTAAACATTTTACAATTTATTCTTGCTTTCAGATGCAGTGGCATACAGCCTGATAGTACATTTAGTGCATCCGTAGACACGGTTCTATAACACGTAGACACGGTTCGGATTTAATGGACTCGAGGGGTCTATGTGACCTAGTCTCCGATCTTTTGGGTCGGCGTCTGGGGAGATTGTGTTGTGGCGGCCAGGCATCAGTTGAATTCCGTGTGGCTAACGCCGGGACGGAGATATACTTGCATTACTCAAGTTATCAGTGTCTTCTTCTTTGATTAGTTTTGTAAAAACTGAAATATTATTAATTGTGTCAAAGATTAGTTCTTGCATGAAACTAAATGTAAACACAATATGTGGCCCTTTAAACATGGCAGATCGGACATTTAAATCTTTGTGAGCAGTTATAAATTGCTTAATTAGTAACTATTGCAATTGTCCCAAAGACCGAAATTGTACAAAGGAAATTTTGTACACAGGTTCTTAAATGTGTGTATTATCATTGACTGAAAAAAAATAAAAAATGATTTTTTGACGGATTTTTGGGGAAAATGAGGTTCGGGTCTCCCTTATGCACGCACAAAAAACAGTTCTGCTAACGGTCAGCAAAATAACGATAGCGGCGCACGGAGGAAATTTGCATATGACAGAGGCAAGACACCAATCACTGATGACAACACAGATCGGACAAAAGAAAACTTTTATTTGGATTACACATTTTCCACCTGGGGGCCATCCCAGGCCGTTCGCAGAGCTGTTTTTTGTGCGCACATAACGCGTCCGTTTTTTTTTTTGTGGTGCACGTACCGTTCCAACGCTTTTTAGAGTTTTCGCATGCGCTGAGCATTTTGCGACGGGAAAAAGTGGGTGTTGCCATTCGAAAATTTCGAGTTTCTGTACCTATAACCGTAACAGTGAGTGGCACTTGGTTGCCGTTTACAGAATCCCGAGCTCATACCTCTGAATAACTATATCTGAAATCTCACCTCGATCAGTTGAACGTATCAGCCGCTAGAGGTCCATATATCGGCTAAGTTTCTTTATGAGCACCCTGTATATATATATATATATATATATATATATACACGAGGTATGATCCAAAAGTTCGGAGAACGCGGTAATCTATGACAACAAAAGCATGTATTTGAAGTAACAGCTTATGAAATAGATTCTACCAAATAACCCCTACGTGTTCAGGTTGGTTTCGCTTTTGTCACGTGATTAAACCGCGTACGCTGGTGTTTTCTTCCGGAGATAGTTAGCTTTGTTCTGCGATGTAATAAAAATGGTTTTTAAAGAACAGCGCTGCAACATTAAATTTTGTCAGCGTTTAGGTAAAACACCTACAGACTTTAAAAATGCTACGAAAGGTATACGGTGATTCTACCATGGCAACATCCAAAGTGTATGAATGGCATCGGCGTTTTAAAGAGGGCCGAGAATCCATCGCAGACGATGATCGCTCTGGCCGACCGTCGACTTTACGGAACGAGGAAAATGTTGAGTTGGTCCCTCATTGTGTTCGCAAAGATCGTCGCCAACTCCCTGAAAAAATCGCTGTGGCTACTTACCTATCAAAGACTAGTTGCCAGCGTATTTTAACGGAAGATCTTAACATGCACCGAGTGTCTCAGCACATTGTCTCTCGGCTCTTGACTTCTGAACAAACGGAAGTTCGAATGAGTATATCGAGTGATTTAATCGACAAAGACGATACGGATCCAGCTTTTTTTGAACCACATCATAACAGGTGATGAAACGTGGTGTTGTTTATTTGATATCCAATGCAAACGTGCTTCTTCAACATGGAAATCACCCTCCTCACCGCGATCGAAGAAATTCCAGCAAGATGGAAGCAAAGGGAAAGTCATGATGGAGGTATTTTTTGATTCTCAAGGAATTGTTCATTCAGAATTTATTGCCGGTGGCAGAACAGTAAACAAGGAGCATTATGTAGACATTTTACGTCGTTTGAGGGAATCCATTCGTCGTAAACGGCCGTAGATCTGGCTAAGTGGAACCTTCTACATGTCAACGCACCTGCACATCGGTCCCAACTGGTCACACACTTTCTCGCCAAAACTCACATGGATGTGCTTCCACACCTCGGCTATTCACCGGACTTAGCCCCATGTGAATTTTATTTGTTTCCATCAATGAAAAACCTTTTGAAAGGACGCCGTTTTGTGTCAGCAGATGAGGTGAGAGCAGCATCGCAGGAAGCCTTACGGGAGGTTTCAAAAAATGGCTTCCAGCAGTGCTTCCAGAATTTATAGGAGCGCTGACAAAAGTGTACCGTCTCACAAGGTGATTACATTGAAGGTGGTTGTCCATTGGCAATATAAACTTTTTAACGTAAGGGCTTTTAAGCCAGTTTCCCGAAATTTTAGATTGTATTCCGTATATATATATATATATTAATAAATTAAATATTATGCCCTCCATTATAGCATTTAAATTCCCTTTCCTAAATCCAATCCCCAGTAACATTAATTTATCGCTTTAAAACCCATAGCAACAGAACTTCCCATTAAGTGCATGCCTTGCATATCTACACGTGTAGACGTCTGGAGAAAGGCATAGGTTCGCATCGCCAGCCCCGATTTTCTGCTGACCGTACAAAATAACAGCAACATGTTTTTTTCGCCTCTCCCGCTTAGATTGGAAGGTTGTATCTTAACTCCGAGCATCTGAAATGGATGGACGTATTTTTTATCGCTCAAATAAAGCGATTCGACCCGACTGCTTCAAAATTTTAATTCCTTTCAGACTGAGTCTAACTCCAGCCATGTAAATATGAGCTAGTTTTCCTTTTCAGGCTGCATTTTAAAGTAGAATGTAATATATATATATATATATATATATACAATTTATATATATACAATATGCCCATAAAAAATTTATCCCCCTTCAAAACATTCGCCAAAGGAGTCTATACAATTTTTCCTACATTTCTTCAAGTCATCGAAACACTGTTTATAGGCGCTGGAACTAACCTTTCGCAAAATACGCGTAACATTTTATTTAATATCCGAGACGTTTTCAAATCTCTGCCCTTTCAGGGCCATCTTAAGCTTCGGAAAAAGGAAAAAACTGCTGGAGATAAGTTGGGAGAATATGGTAGGAAATTTACCACAGTAATTGAATGCTTAGTAAGATAATGTTGTACAGAAAACAGTTGGCGTTTCCTGTATGGAGACTAGCATTATCGTGTAAAAGAAACCCTTGCCCAGAATCAAACAATTCCTTCCTAACTCGCCTTATCCTGTTTCTTAATCAAAAAAGCACCTCCTTGTAAAAATACTGATTAATTGTTTGATTTTCAGGAACAAATTCGGGGTGAATAATTCTTTTGTAATCAACATCACCTTAGTCTTTGATTTTGACATCCGTGATTTTTTTTTGTATGGGAGAAGACTGTCCTTTCTACCGTACTCTTTGTCTTTTTGTTTCTGGGTCATATTGTAGACACCAGGTTTCATCTCCTGGTATAATACAGTTTAAAAAATTCTTGTCCTGTTGAACAGTAGTCAACAAATATTCCCAGCAAGCTTTTCTGTGTTCTTTTTGCTGTTCTATCAAAATTCGAGGCACAAATCGAGCACAAACTTTTTTCATTTTCAAATTTTCAATTAAAAGTAATGTACAGCTGTCGTTGCTTATCCCAAGCATATCTGAAAATTGCTGAGTTGTTGCTGAGTTGAGACACGTCTATCTAGAGAAACACTGAGATTTGCTGAGGTGTTATACGTCTAAGTATGAAAGTTGCTGAGTTGTTACACGTCGTGCTTTTACCAAAGAATGAATTTTCTCCATATTTTCCTCATTCTTTGAAGTTGAAGGGCGCCCTGTCTTTAGTTCATCTTCAATGCTTTCTCGCCCACATTTAAAGCGGTTGTTCCACTCATACACTTATGTTCTTGATAACGATGCATCACTATATACTGTTCGAATCATCTCTAATGTTTGGGTAGCAGATTTCCCTAATTTGTAACAAAATTTAATGTTACAACATTGTTCCTTTCCGAAAGAATTTTTTTTTTGTACAATGCCTTCTCAGTAAATGAAAATTACTATGGTGCTTTGATATGCAAACGACTAAATAGCCAGTTCAACCTAACAAGAGTTGAGATGTCACTCTTTCTAGCCAGAAGATTATTCTTTCACTTTTTTTATTTTATCGTTTGATTCCTACCGATCAATTAGCATTTTGGGGCCCCTCCCCATAATACTAATTGATTGATTTGGCTTATCACCCACAACAATAGCCCAGAGTTTATTGTGGGGTGCTTAGTGTTAATAGCGAAATTTCTAAGTTTATTTATTCCAAATTCTCTACCGTCACCTCCACGTGGTGGGCCCTGGGGGTTTAGCTATGGCTGAACCGCAAACGACGGAAGAGGGGGAAATGGAGTCGCCAAAAACGAGATTAATTGATATGGAAAATCTCATGGAAACGAGGGCAGAACTTGAGGAAATAGTTGAAACTAGATATAGAAATTTAAATGAAACTATTGGGACAGCTAGGTGGACTACCGAAGTGAAAAAGAATCTTTATGATGATTTAGCAGATATTATGAGGGCGACCAAGGACCAACAGTTGCTAATTACTTATTTATTGGGGCAAATAAAAGTACTAAAGGAACAACCAATTAAGAAAACGTATGCGGAAGCTGCGTCTAAACCCGTTAAGAAGAAAGCCGCAATTAAAGGGCAAGGGACACATGTCGCAACAATTTTTCCGAAGAAGCATCGCCTCAGTATTGACGCGAAAGGAGATGTTCAAGAAAAAATAAAACCAGATAAATTGAAAGTGGGAATAGTTGCTTGCAAAGAGATTGCGAATTATGGTTTACTAATAGGAACCAGCAAGGAGGATGATATTGATAAACTTATTGAGGAATTTAGGAAGGTTGATGATTAAATGAAAGATATGAAATTAAAAAGGCAAAGCAGCGAGATCTACATATTATCATTTTTGGAGTCATGAAAGATGGGAAAAAGAAGAGATAAGAAAGAAACTAGTGGATCAAAACGATGAACTTACAGGAGAAGATATTAATGTCATAACAAGCTATACAGCTAAATATGGCAGAAACTGAATTGTCAGTATGAAGGGATCCACCTTCAAGAGATTAGAGAGACTGAAAAGACTTAAGATGGGATGGGAAGGCTATGGCTTCAAGGAGTACTTGAGGCCATTAATATGCTATAAATGCTGGTGTTATGGACATGTTGCAAAACATTGTGATTATGATAAAATGTGTAAAAGATGCAACAAGAGAGCGCATGAAGGGGAATGCGTAGGACCACTCAGGTGTGCCAACTGCGTCAACTTCTGCATGAGGATGGACAAGGAATCGGAGATACCAGCATGCGCTGGTCATCTTCCTACCGATCCGAATTGCCCGCGACTTAAAGATCAAGTCGATCGGATAATTGCGAGGACTAACTACGGGTCAAGGAAAGCTGGACGTTAGTCGCTCTTGGCGGCATGACTTGGTTGCATGCTATTCTGTTCTGCTTTGCTTTGATTGTGCTCTACTTTTTGTTATGTATTTGCTATTTGCGCTTTTATTTTGTTACGGCGATGAGTTGACTTTAAAGTGTAGTCTTATGACTACTGTGGTACAAGTTGTACTTTTGTTTAAGTTCTGCTATTATTCTTTTGTTAATGCTGTTTGTATTATTTTCTGCACGGGTGGTGTAGACTATGTAAAAATAATTTATTTAATTAATAAAATAAAAAGAGGAGTGATGTAGAGCGCAGCTGGTGGCTGCGTAGTAAAGTGGGAAAATAGCATTGATAATATTTGAATTAAACGATATAAGATATCAGACAGTTAAAACTTGGATTGGGTCTGTTGATGCTCTGGCTCTTGGGGGCCGAGAGCGAACGGTTGATGTGAGCTGAACTTGGACTTGTACGGATTGGTTTACTATTGCCCGCAATTGCAGCGGGTCCTGTTGTGCGGCAGGACTGCTGTGGTACGATTGGTCATCAGTTTTTGCATAAGCCGATACTCCGTTGGGAGTGGGGGGCCGTAGGTGTTCTAGAACTTTATCGTTTGATTTTTAATTTGTGCGGTTACTTTATGGGCGCACCTTGTATATATATGTATATATATATATATATATATATATATATATATATATATATATATATATATATATATATATATATATATATATATATATATATATATATATATATATGTGTATATATATATATATATATATATATATATATATATATATATATATATATATATATATATATATATGTATATATATATATATATATATATATATATATATATATATATATATATATATATATATATATATATATATATATATATATATATATATATATAAATAATTTTTTTATTAATAATCTGACTTCTCCATGTTCCTGTAAAACATAATTTATTCGATTTCTAAAGATGATTAAATAGCTCATAAAGATTGCAGTACTTAATCCTTTCGTTCCCCTACAGACAGAGAAAGATCCTTACAGACTTAAGACAAGCCCTGACTGGGGAGACTGAGCCGATAAGAATCATTGGACACGCCCTAGTCCATGACGTAACATAACGTCATAGGGAATAACCGTTGCATCAGCTCTTCTGTATTTTCCCGATATAAAAATGTGAACACGGCTGAAAGCAGGCCTTTTTTTGATATTGTATGTTACATTTCATATGTCACTCGTTCTAGCTCCCTTCTTATGTGTAACTCCATATGATGATAATATATGACAATATATTATCATATATGACAATATATGACAATATATGACAATAAAACTATTGAAAATATTTCGCCTGTTTCCTGCGTCCCAATAATGTGCGTGCGTGCGTGCGTGCGCGCATGCATCATTATGCAGTCGTGGTCCAGTAGACCACGACTGCATAAGATAAGACGAATAATCCTTTAAAAAGTATTTATTGACTCTTTTGAACTTGAGCTCCGAAATAGTTGGCGAGACCGCTCCACCCAAGCGACCGCTAGCTATAACAACCTTCCCCATTGAAAACTATCTGCCAACTCACGCAGTTCTTTTTGTCTTCTTCCCACCTAAAAATGTGCTGAAGCTACCTTAATAATGTTCCAGAACCTTCTCCTTACATAACTTTAAAACCCCTAGTTTGAATAATCTCTTTTTAAAACTGGACCATCAGGTGGCGACCTCTATTGGTAACTTTTGCTATTAAAAACCTCGTTTCCCCGATATTTCGTGAATTAATAGTATTTACTTTCTAATTACTATTTTTCTAAGCAAAACCCCCGTTTAAGGTTCCCGCGATTGTTCCCCATAGTTAAGGCATTACATACAGTCACACACACACACACACACATATATATATATATATATATATATATATGTGTGTGTGTGTGTGTGTGTGTGTGTGTGTGTGTGTGTGTGTCGAAACGTTAATTGAAAATTACAGGGGGCTTAAAAATAGCGAAATCTAGTATGAAAATCATTGGCAAAATAAGTCGGGAAAAAGAGTTTTTCCCCGTTTTGTTATTGCGATATTGAAGTTCCATGGAGGGAATTTATTTCAAATAGATGTACAGGGTTTGGCGTGAAAACAAATGCTTCTAGAATTTTCCACGTGGTGCTGCGCATGAGCCATAAGGGTAGACGCGCTATTGAAAACTTAGAATTCCACAGAACGCGGGACTAATTCGTTGATAGTGGACGTGCGTTAGCCGGGTCCGCTAAGTTGAAAAGGGCGAGCGCTCGAACGTGCCTATCTTGGAGAAGTGGTTTACGTGAAGTTGAACCGAATAAAAGATAATTAAATTGGACGATGCTGAGTACTTATATTGAGTGTCTGCCTTCCCTCTGTGGCATGGACTGCTAAACGAAGAAGACTGCAATTGATATTTTGTAGCAGGCGTAAATCAAACGCCTGTTAGGAGCCGGCAGTTACGATATCTGCAACGGATTACGAATAAACCCTTTTGGATAGCACACAGGTGCGAAGAATAATTACGACTTTATAAAGAAATTAAATTACGTTGAAGAAAAATAACTATGGAGGAAAAAACAAGTGACAAGGATCTTCAGAAAAAATTGGAACTTGATGACAGTTTCGTGCAACAAAATGGAACTCCTGAAAGGACTATACCTACTGCAATTAAATATGACGCAGAAGAAAATAGAAGAAAAATAAATACTGAAGGATCACAAACTGACAACGGATTGACCGAAAAAGACATAACGAAAAAAATAACTGATGTGTCTTTAAAAATTCCAATATTCGACAGTAAGAGAAAAAATAATATTCTTCGTTGGTTGACCATGTTCGACGACAAATCTCAAGCGTTAAACTTAGACGCAGATTGGAAGAAAGAGAGCTTAATTAATTTTGTGAACGACGAAGTGCAGGACCTTATAATCTCCATAGAGTTGTACAAAGAAAATTATGAACATTAGAAAGAATTTAATTACAATATTTTCCAGGAGTCGTGAGCAGCTCATTACAGACTTTAGTGAACTTAAACTACACGATGATTGAGATATATACGAATATTACAAGAAAAAATTAGAATTAGGACGTTCTCTTGGAAATAATGATGAAGAATTAATTGAAATACACTGCTGGCTACCAAAATTGCAACACCAAGAAAGACAAGAGATATCACAACAAAATTTATTTTGTAGATAACATGTTTACCAAGTATCAAATGATTAAATTTATAGACTTCTGTGAAGTGTGGTTCCTGCCAAAATCAGTAGCCAGAGTAGCCGCCATTCTTGGAGATCACCGCTGCCACACGCCTCGGAATTGATTCAAAGAGACTTTGGATGAGTTCTTGGGGTACAGCAGACCAAGCAGCTTCCACACGTTGCCAAAGTTGATCTGCTGTGGCAGCTGGGGATGGAATCTAGGTCAATCGTAGAGCAACCATGGACCACGTGTTTTCTATCGGCGACAGATCCGGAGAGCGAGGCGGCCAGGGAAGCAATTCAATCTGGCGATTGACGGAGAACCGTTGGACAATGCGTGCCACGTGTGGTCGAGCATTATCCTGTTGAAATATGGCTGCGGGCAAGCCCTGAATGTAAGGAAGGACAACTGGCTCCAACATCTCGGAGAAGTAGCGCTGGCTGTTTAAAGTACTGGCAATGCGTACTAGAAGTGTGCGAGAGTGATATCCAATACCGCCCCATACCATAATACCCGGTGCAGGACCAGTGTGGCGGTGCATAACGCAGCTGTTCAGCATCCTCTCTTCACGGTGTCTCCAGACTCGAATGCGACCATCGAGGTGTTGCAGACAGAAGCGTGACTCGTCAGTAAAGACAATTTCATTCCATTCTGCCGTCCACATCCTTCTGTCATCGTACCATTGGCGGCGGAGACGTCTGTGATTCTGCGTGAAGGGTAGACAAAGCGATGGACGTCTTGCGGACAGATCACTCTGCTGTAAACGGCGTCGAATGGTACGCGCAGACACTGGATGATGCGTTACAGACTGCATGTGCTGTGATATGGTTCGTGATGTGACTGAGCGATCCGTCACTGCCATGCGCACAATTTGCCTGTCATCACGTGAAGTGGTGCGCTGAGGTGGATGCGATCGAACACGCCGGTCCGTCGTACCCTCCTGCATCCAACGATCACATATCCACATTACAGTTGTTTGGTTTCGTCCAACACGACTACCGATTTCCCTGAAAGATAATCCACAATCTCGGTAGGCCACTATCCTTCCTCTGTCGAACTCGGATACTTGATCAAAAGATGATCGCTGTTTTCGACGAGGCATAATTGATCGTTTTTTTGAAAGAAACCACAAGAAAAACACAATTGCCGAACTTGAAATCGTCGAAATCTCCAAGCCTTAAATAGCGATTTGAAGTGGTGCCAAAGGCGCGTGTGATGTGCGTCTGCGCTGAAATTCTAATCATTTGCATATCTCACCTTCGCTAATGCATGTTGTAAATTTCATGTTATTTGCATGTTTCCTTCAGGGTGTTGCATTTACAGTGGCCAGCAGTGTACTAACCATCGACTCGCCGCACCACATCAGGACATTACTAACTCTGCAAAATATAAAAAACCCATATGAGTGGTTGGAGAAGACGAAAAAAATACACCTTCCCATTTCTACGACGAACATCGATCAGAAACAAAATCAAGAAAAAGATTTACATGCAAGAAGAGAGTACTTTCGAACTCAGCCAACTTTCTAAGGACAATTTAATCATGAAGAAAACAGGAGAGACTTTAATCAGTGCACTCCACAGAACTTTGGACCACGACAAGGGTTTTATGAAGGAAGAGACCGCTATTATGATCGGTGACAAGTAGACCGCCAGCATTCGCATAATTATTTTCAAAGGACTGATCCCCATAACAGACAAAAAAGATGACTTCTGGTTCCAGCTCGGGTGAGTGATACCCATTTTCCATGTTTATTGAATACAGGTTCCACAGTTTCCCTGATGTCGGAAAAATTGTTTAAAATTCTTAAAAAAACTTTAAAGTATTACAACTAAATAATATAATTTTAAAACAGACTGTAGGTAATGTAAATGTTAAAAATTTAATACAAACAAATGTAAAAATTGGTAATATGAAAAGAAATATTGAAATTTTAATTGTGCAAAGTTAATTACCATATTTGTTATTGAGTTTAGAACATATTTGATTATTTAAGTTAGATATTGATTTCACAAATTTAAAAGTGTTTCAGTTTGGTCATGAGATAAAATTATGTAATGATTATAAATTTTTAAATCCTATTGCTTTTTATGTTCAAGGAAAATTTTTTTTAAATTTTGGTGAAATTTTGTATTATGGTAAAAGATGTTAATAATAATAATAAGTGCAAATTTAGAAAGTTCAATAGAAATGTTTATAATTGTAGAAATGTTTATAATGGTAAAAATTTTGTAAAGAAAAATTATTTTAGAAATGATCATTCTATTGAGCATAAAAACAGAATTGTTTATAGAATTTGTGTGAACCAAAATAAGAGAACTGTTTTTATAAATGAATTTGACACCCTGAATTATGACAAAGACCAAAGTATGAGAGACTCTAATGTAAAAAATGAGAATTCTAACAATGTAAAAAATGTTGATTGTAATGTTCAAAATTCTAAGGAGACATCAGGTATCCTCGATGATACATTGAATACTCTGTTTAAAGAGCCCGGTGATGTTTTGGACTTTGTAGCACCAGAACAAATACCTGATGACTGGACCCAATTAGATATAATTTTAGAAGGTTTCGGACATATATTTTCAAAAAATAAGTTTGATGTTGGAAAAATTACATTAGAACCCCCCAAAATACATTTAACTTCAGATTTACCAGTAGCGCAAAGCCCATATCGTGCGTCCCAGACAGAAAATGCAGAAATTAAAAGACAGATTGATGAACTTTTAAATGCAGGTTTTATTAAGCCTTCACATTCTCCATTTAGTGCCCCCAGTAACTTTAGCAAATAAGAAAGGTGAAGGGAAAACAAGATTATGTATTGATTATAGAAAATTAAATATCATAACAAAAACTGATTTAAAACCCATACCACGAATTGATGACTTATTAGATCAACTGGCTCATGCAAATTATTTCTCAACATTAGACTTAACTTCAGGTTATTGGCATATTGAAAAACACGAACGTGACACTGAAAAATTAGCATTCACAACAAATTTTGGACTTCAGTGGTGGAGATTACCGTTTGGATGGAGAAATGCGTATAGTGTATTCCAGAGAGCCATAAGACAAATTCTAAGCAAATATCAAATTAACTATGCCTTGAACTATTTTGATGCCATAATAATCTTTTCAAAAACTTTTGATGAACATATAAAACATTTGGTGAAATTGAGTTGATGTAAATTGTATATTTTAAGACCACTGCTCCAAGGTTTTCGAACGAAGAGAAAGTTAATTGAAGGGGTTTTTAGGGGGTAATCTTGTGATATTTTTTGGGTAGGCTTAATGTTTTTCTTTTGAAATTTGCGTTGGCTGGGGACGGCCGCCCTAGTCAGCATTATTTTCGGTTGACGACGATGTAGATTTGTGAATTTAATTGTGGTTGTTTTTCTCTTCTGGAGCCTTGCCACAAGGAATTTGCTATTCCTTGTGTGCACGCCTTCAGACGGACGGGGTGGGGGAGTTGTCAAAACATTAATTGAAAATTACAGGGGGCTTAAAAATAGTGAAATTTAATATGAAAATCATTTGCAAAACGCGTCGGGAAAAAGGGTTTTTCCCCGTTTCGTTGTTGACCTCGATTCGCGATATTGAAGTTCCATGGAGGGAATTTATTTTTAGATAGATGTACAGGGTTTGGTGCGAAAACAAATGCATCTAGAATTTTCCAGGTGGGGCTTTGCGCACGCGCCATAAGGGTAGACGCGCTAATGAAAACTTAGAATTACGCAGAACACGGGACTAATTCGATGATAGTGGACGTGCGTTAGCTGGGTCCGCGAAGTTGAAAATGGCGAGCGCTGGAACGTGCATATCTTGGAGAAGTGGTTTACGTGAAATTGAACCGAATAAAATCTAATTAAATTGGACGATGCTGAGTACTTATATTGAGTGTCTGCCTTCCCTCTGTGCCATGGACAGCTAAACGAAGAAGGCTGCAATTGATATTTTATAGCAGGCGTAAATCAAACGCTTCTCACATATATATATATATCAAATTATATTCTCACATATATATATATATATTGTATATCAAAACGCCGTAGTAATTTTCCTTTACTGAGAAAGGCATTGTACAAAAAGATTTGCTTCGGAATGAAACAACGTTGTAACATTAAATTTTGTTACAAATTAGGTAAATCTGCTACTGAAACTTTAGAGAAGCTTCGAACAGTATATAGTATATATCGTTATCAAGAACACAAGTGTATGAGTGGTACAACCGCTTCAAATGTGGGTGAGAAAGCACTTAAGATGACCCATAGACAGGACGCCCTTCAACTTCAAAGGATGAAGAAAATGTGGAGAAAATTCGTTCTTAAAATCAAATTCTAAGGTGATGCTGGTTGCATTTTTTGGTTACACAGGACTTGTTCACCCCGAATTTCTTCCTGAAAATCAAATAATTAATCAGTATTTTTACAAGGGGGTGCTTTTTCGATTAATAAACAGGATAAGGCGAGTTAGGAAGGAACTGTTTGATTCTGGGCAATGTTTTCTTTTACACGATAATGATAGGCCCCGTACAGCAATTTCTGAACAACAATATCTAAGTATTCAATTACAGTGATAAATCACCCACCATATTCTCCCGACTTATCGCCAGCTGATTTTTTTTCCTTTCTTCGAAGCTTAAGATGACCATGAAAGCTCACAGAGAGATTTGAAAACGTCTCGGACATTAAATCAAATGTTACGCGTAATTTGCGAACGGTTAGTTCCAATACCCATAAACAGTGTTTCGATGACTTGGAGAAACGTTGGAAAAATTGCATAGACTCTTTTGGTGATTGTTTTGAAGGAGATAAATTTACTTGAAGGTGAGTAATATTTTATGATTTATAAAAAATTGTTCAGTTACTTTATGGGCGCATCTTGGATAATCCGTTTTTACAAAGGGGGTATGAAATTTCTTGCTCTCAGGAGGAAATCGGAAAAATGGGCCCAGTAAGCTAAAGGTTAAAACAAGCTAAGAATGGTTTTCCAATCATGTGGAAGACATACGCTTACTTGTATCTGATTGAACACAAGGAATTTATGTAGAATCTCCTCTCTATATCGCACACAACATCAATATATTTTGACAAGAAATTTAAAGTTCGAGGACGAAGATAACATTGCCTATTCTTTTTCTTTAGCACAGTTTTCTCATCTCCATGGCAAATCTGAGTATTCACCTTACAGAGCCACATAGAGGCTGACTCGTAAACAGTCTCCTTGGATTGGAAGCCTACAATAACGGACTGATTAATGAATAGTCATGTTTAAGGTATACGTTCGAAGCCCTTTTTTTCAAAAATATACAGTACTGATTGAATACATATATTTTTAGATCAAATGTGATGTAAAATCATGAAAACATGTGCAATTTTGGTAAAAATGTCGTAACATTTTAAAATATAAGGAATTTATTTTTTTTAACTTTAGTACAATTAAGTAGTTTAGCCAGGACTCTACACTCAATTCAACTAAATATACCAGGTGGTTATAATTAAACTTCCCCTATAAACGGCATCCTACAGAGCAAATGGCTGAACGGAATGCACCGAAATTTCGTGAATATCCGCTCATGTTTGAAATTATTCATACTTATTTAATGAAATTTTATTTATTTATATATATTTTTCTCGATTCAAACAATAATCCTATCTACTTTTCTCGTGTTTCCAAAGGAGTAGGCATTTCTACCGAGGACATTGCCCATCCGATCCGAAAGTTTGTTATTTATTTTATTAAGGAAGGACCACGTAGGTTATCTAACAGTATAAAAGTATCTTAAACGGGATTCAACTCATTTTATAATTAGTAACACAATTAAATTTTTTTAACGTAATATTTGTAATGATAGCGCCTATAAAGGAGAGAATATATCCCTTATAACCATGCTACCGGCGAATATGAAAGCTTTATCAAAGCGTTGTAACTAGTTGTGCCATCTGTTGACAAAATGTTACATCAAAAAAGCACCGCTCATATTTAAGAAAACTAAACAGATTTAATGACAAACTTTAATAAATTTATTGAAGTATCTGGGATTACACAGAAAGCAACCAAACACTTATCTCGGTCGTAAATTTCTTCAATATGACAATTTTCTTTTATTATACATTTTTATATATAATGCTTCGTAAAACATTCTTTAGAAAACTGTTTACAGAAAAAAAGAAAGAAAATATGTATGTTAAAAAGAACGTGTAACAGCATAGAGCGTTGTTGGAAGAATTGCTGATTTACAGGGTAGCACTTTATTCCTATGGTTAAGGTGGAGGCCGAAAAGAAGGAAGCGTAGCGATTTGACATTACCGATCATCTTGTTTTTGACAGTTTGAATGTGTGGGGTTTAAAAGTGAGCCGCAGGTGATTTTGCCGGAGTACGATTTGTAACAATGGTAATCGGCCGTACGGGCAAGGTACTGAAGAAATACTGCACTTTAAAACTTAACAACTTTAATGAAATGAATCATTAGTTACAGGTACTTAGATACAGCACAATATCTGTGCGAAAATAAATGTCGCAGAACGTGCAAAAGCACGTGCAGGAAAACATCGTATATTCATTCTCCAACCTGCGAGCTCAATTTCAGAAGGAATGTATTTTTCGCAAACGCGCGCAGCCGAGGAAGTCTCGAGGGAGAAAAAGTTGAAGTGACTTTTCACGGGGGGCACGTGCCCGTTCTCCCCCCCCCCCCAACTTAACTTGAAATAAATTAAAACGTTAATAAAGGTTCAGTTAAAAAGGAAAATTGTAGAAAACTTTTAAGAAAGTTGGTTTTTTTTCACGTTTTTTCAAACTATGACACTGAAGATTCCAATTATTTCTTTAGCCTTAACATAGTTTTTAACAATATGATCTATAAAAAAAATCGATGCTATATTTTTTTTCTCATTTTTTTAATATTATATTTATTTTTCTCATTGTAAAATTTTTGAATACTACTTAAACATCAATTCTATTTTTATTTAATTTAAAAATAATCATAATATTTCATATTTTAAGGACCGCCAGGCAGTCAATGCACGGAGGAGGGCCCTAACTGAATTCAATTAGTGACCCCCTCCCCCAAAGTTAGAATCACGCTTCGCCTATGCTTTCACGGGACCTTAAATGTATGTAATTCCGCAAACGAAAAATTCTTTCTGGGCAATGGAAATTCACCTTATACCCCAGTCAAAATAGACCCGATTTTGACGAATGGCTAAAAAAAATATGAAAGTTTTGAAATTTGGTGGAGATGTTTGTTTAGGCATGCTAATGAACATACTAAAAGTCCCCACCGGTCAGACTTGAGCTTTCACCGCCATCTTGGAAAATGTGTACACTTTTTTGGTTTTTTGGAAATATCTTTAAAAATATTGCTTTTATAAAAAATAATTAAATACAAAAATTAAAGAGCATTAAATTATGAACAAAAATCCTTCATAACATTTTTTTATATGTCTAACAGGAACAAAGATAATTGACTTTGAAAAGAGCGCACTATCACACCTGGCACGCGCAAGCGCTGTTCCCCATCGCGGTGGGGGGAGATACCCGCGCATGTGCATACCATAATTAGCCAAATTAGTTTTACATTAAATGGGAAGGTTTTTTGTATTTTTTCAAATAACTAGGGAAATATTAACTTTACGTAAAAAAAGTTTATTTCAAAAATTAAAAAACATTAATTTATGTACAAAAACGATTTTATACATTCTTGTCGTAAACCTAACAGGAACGAAGATATTGACAATAAAATGCGCGTTGATAATGGAGGTAGCTTCTACAAAAAACAATGCACAAAAAACATGTATTATATTTTTTTATAAGTCTAACACGAACAAAGATAATTGACTTTTGAAAGAGCGCACTATCACACCAGGGACGCGCATGCATGGGTGCCCATCGCGATGACTGGAAGACACGCGCATGTGCATACCGTAAGGCGCCAAATCGGTCTTACCCTAGTATTTTCCTAGCCAGTTAATATTTAGTCACCGTTCCGGGTGCGTCTGTGAACAATGGCTGATACGGAACTATGTTTTATATGTAAAGAATTAATGTCAAATGATGATTTCGTGAATGTAGGAGAAAAGGGGATACTATGAAGCCCAAACACTTGAGATGTCAGCCATAAATCATCCGAAACCCCAAATGCGCGAGGGATCATTCTGCCAATTCGTATTTGACAATGCAGATTTCAATGTGTCGACAATCGATGGCCTGAATACGTTTCATAGCATGGGGGGCATTGCTTGTTTTACTCCAGCGTCAGCAGTGGAACCCGGGACGAAGATAAAAAAATTAACCGAACTTACATTCGCATCGACCGTGGCAAAATGGGAATCATTCCTCTAGAAACTTTTGAAAATTTTCGAGGGCCTGGGTTACAAACAATTACTATCGAAGATCTGAATGTCTTAAATCCTTTAGCGGAAGATTTACCACTGCCTAAACCATCTGATATCTCCTGGATGTGTGCTAAGTGGTTAGGTCTTTGACAGATACCTGAATGGAAAGGATTTTTCCATTGTATAACCAGAAACCAGCCTTGTGAAAAGACCAAAGTAATACCCCTTTCTTTTGTTAATTCACCACCAAGCAAGTATGACACCATTTTCACTGCGCAGAAATATGCTGCCCAGCAGTGTGTTAAAATGCACCAAAAGTCTTGCATACTCATGTTTGACCAACCACTGTATATTAAAGCTCGAGAGATAGTCGCAGCAACATCCAATCCATTATTATCAAGTTGTATTGTGAGGCTTGGTGGATTCCATCTTTTAATGTCATTCTTAGGCTGCATTGGGTACATAATGGCTGGAAGTGGGTTAAAAGAAATAATCACTTTGATTTATGCACCTACGTCAGTAAAAAAAAATGTTGCCTGGCCATGCATACGCTAGGGCCGTCCGAGCTCATTTATTGACCCAAACAGCCTTAGCAAAAATAATTTTTGACGGCATGGACATATCGGATTTGGAATGTAAAAATCTCTTTGAGTTGTTTCGAGATTTTGCTACTGAACCACCATCGCAAGAAACCTTAAACGCACACACTCAAATACGAGCCATCGAAATTAAAATGAGGAAGACTTTGGAGCACCTGAAAAAGTAAGGCCCAACTGCCTGTGGGGCTGGAAGAGTCAAGAGAAAATTCTTGTGCCCATCATAACTATGGATGTAGTAGCTCCCGATTCAGTTTTAAACATGGTGTTTTGCAACTGTAAGACTGACTGTGAAGTAAGATGCGGATGTCGGAAAGCAGGCATCAACTGCACAACGGCCTGCAATAATTGCAATGTGGTATGTCAGAATGGCATCACCCCTGTTGATGATGACGATCGAATGAAAGTTGATGAATGGGCCGATGCTAGCGGATCCATAGACGATCTATACATGCCTGACGAAGGGGAGAATTCCGTACCGAAAAAAGCACGTAAATCCTGAAGTAGGTAAGCTTGAACAATTATTCGCAATGGAAATCTGATAGTGAATACCCCCAAGTTTACTACATTCATGTATAAAATTAATAATGATTAATTATCTACATAGCCAAAAACCTTAAAGTCTATTTTCTTGTGTTTAAAGAATACCGAAATGCGGGAGAGGTTAGAAATTCAAAGAAGAGCGTCTGCAACGAGACTTTGAAGCTACCTCCATTATCAACGCACATTTTATAGTCAATATCTTAATTCCTGTTAGGTGTACGACAAAAATGTATAAAATCGTTTTTGTACATAAATTAATGTTTTTTAATTTTTGAAATAAACTTTTTTTACGTAAAGTTAATATTTTCCTAGTTATTTGGAAAAATACAAAAATCCTTCCCATTTAGTGTAAAACTGATTTGGCTAATTATGGTATGCACATGCGCGGGTATTTCCCCCCACCGCGATGGGGAACCGCGCTTGCGCGTCCCAAGTGCAATAGTGCGCTCTTTTCAAAGTCAATTATCTTTGTTCCTGTTAGACATATAAAAAAATGTTATGAATGATATTTGTTCATAATTTAATGCTCTTTAATTTTTGTATTTAATTATTTTTTATAAAAGCAATATTTTTAAAGATATTTCCAAAAAACCAAAAAAGTGTACACATTTTCCAAGATGGCGGCGGAAGCTCAAGTCTGATCGGTGGGGACTTTTAGTATGTTCATTAGCATGCCTAAACAAACATCTCCACCAATTTTCAAAACTTTCATATTTTTTTTAGCCATAAAACCTATTTTGACTGGGCTACTATTCTTTAAACGGATTCCTATTTTGCGACTAATGAGAATATATAACTGATTTATGAATGTATTATATGTAATTTCGTAGTATTTTAATGATAATATTTTGTGGACTATGTTTCATATATGGTTGGCAAACATGATACATCTTATTTCTACCACATTTGACTTCTTCTAATATCTCTTTTTATAATGGTCAAGTTTAAATCACCACATTAAACTGATAATTTAATAACTACAAGATAAAAAGAACTTTATATACCACGTCTTTAAATTTTCTGTTGAATGATATAAACTTGACAATTCTCTCTTAATTATTCTTTTTCACTTTCTTTTATTTAATTTCGATCACTTTTTAGTCGTTTCCACTATCCACAGACTTTATAAACTTTAATTTTTATAATTTGTGTTATAATTTCTCGCACAATATTTTTATAAACAAGCTAAATTCACATGTATTATGTTTTCAAAATCGTCAAACGCCGTTACGCAAATGTGCACGCATTGATTTCGATCGAAGCGCCACCTTGAAGATTTTTTCGTCTAAAAGTATTAAAAGAATGCATTGTCATCATGTTCTGAGCTATTCTAAAAGTTTTAATTGTCTAGCTAGTCGGGAAGTTAGTTAAAAATCGATTGCAAGATTTGTACTGGACAAACACACAAACAAACAAGAAAGCGAGTTAATAAAAACATGGTAAAAATGAACCAGTGCTTTTATTGGCACCATATTTGTGACGAAGAAATAGTTATTTTATATCATCCGCCTGGAGTTTTTTTTTTACCGTTTTGATTTTGCTCTTTATTCTGTTATGTTGAATCTTTGTACATCTACCCTCTTAGCTAGGTGTACATAACTGATAGTATGCTTTTAGAATTTTTACTATGAAAAATTACCCTACAGATATGTATAGGTTTTCAGCGTTCATAAGACAATACAAATTCTTAATGTAATCTTTATGTATTAATCACCTGTTTCAGATTTTTCTTCTAAAACAGAAAAAACATATATGTTTTAAATAAGTATACTGAACTAAAAAAACAAATTGATGGTAATTGGTTTAAAAAATAGTAAACATAGTAACAATAAAAGTATTAATAGTCACAATACTTTTGAAAACGTACAAAGTACAAATTATAAACTTTAAACAAAAATAATTACTTCAAAAGACATTGTAGATAAACTAACTTTGTTGCTTTAGAACCTTGCATCGTTTAACTGTCTGCCTTATGATTATGTTATTTCAAATGAATCATGAATGTAATTTAGATTGGCAATTTTCTAAGTGGATTATTTCTCAAAGTTTGTCTCGGAAATGTTTATCTCATTTCCTGCTGGATTGGATAGTTAATAACAATTTGGTAGTATAATTACATTTGCATCTATAAATAATACACTACTCGAAATACAAAGAATGATAAAAGGATCAAGACTAACAACTCTATATTCAGCAACATATTTTTATCAAAGTTGAATAGAAATGAGATAATCGAAACTTCTCATTCAGTAGATGAGAGTATAAGCTTCCTAGTGACAGAATAGTATCTTTCAATGATATCACTTATGAAGGCTTTCATAGTTTAAAACAAAAACCAAAATGCATCCTGTATAACTATATGTCAATAAAGAGCTTAACAATATGCAAGTTGGTAGAATATCACATATATTATTGATGAAGAAAATTAGACCTGAGTTCATTCGTCTGTAATTATATACAGAAAATGCGTCGTGTAATTTAAAATAATATGAAGCCCCTGAAATCAATAGAGGCATGATTAATATCGGTATAATTTGCCTATAACAACAAGCTTCAATTTTTAAAATGCAAATTTATATACTTCATTTTTAATAAAAATTACTTATCGGGTGTAAGTTGATTAATTTGGCTACTTTTTTTAAAAAAGATCGTCAAAGTATCAACATTTGTCGTAAGTTGGCAAAAATTATCAATATATCAAAACAAAATACACTCTAGCATTTTAAAATACAAATTTTAACGTTATTAAATAAGGATGATATGATAAAAAATATGTAATTAAATAAACACTTACCCTTTTAAATAAATCCTTCTCCTGTAGATTTACTATTTTTTACATTTTTTAAAATAAATTTTTCTTATCAAAATAATAAAAGCAAAAAAAATAATAAAAGCATTTAAAATATTTTTTTAATTTTTGGGTGGATTTATTTAGTTATCTGACGGAGGAAACCTTCTTTAGGGCTCCTATAAATGAGGAAAACTGCTCTGGAGTATTATTCTTGGGCAACTTTCGTCACATGAACTCGGCAAGATAAGAATATAAATTGATTGTTACACTTGCGAGTTCTGTGCAGCTATCTTTTTAATGGAGCTCCACAAACCCTCAGTCTAGTTTGTGAGAGCCCCAGAAACAGGGTCCATATGTGTCATACTATGATTAAATGAAAGGTGTATAAAATCTTCATCTTGAACACAATTAAACGCCTTCCAGCAATCGGGGAGAATTATAGAACCATGCTTTTTGTTTCTGTTAATAACCCCAAGAAAACTTTTCTTGGTTCTTTTCTCGACAACCCCCCCCCCCAAAAAAAAAAGAAATCTGTCAGACCCCCTTTCAAACCCTCCAGACACCCAGTTTCCATCAACTCACTTACCATGATTTCATTTTCACTTGCCAAATTTCCTTTCATCGATTTCAGCAATCACACTAGGATTCCAAATCATGCTATTTTCACACACATATAGTTCTAAACATACCTCTTTGCTTATCCGAAAACTTATCCGATCTGTGGGACATTTCTCCGATACATAGATCTCAAAAGAAAGGAATTCACAGGTGACCTTTCGTACACACAAACTCGTCATCATTAAATTTGGATTACGCTTAAGTTACTCTCTTCAACCGAGCTACTCTTCCTCACAGCCCTTCTCACACGATGTTCATACATTCCGCTCTTGCGACACTCCCAGATAAAACCATCATTCGTGTCTTTTTTTTCTCTACCAAATGCATCTCATCCTTGCACACAGAACATTCAAAGTTATTCGCAATTTAATTCATTACCATTTACCACTGTAGCACATGCAGTTCTATCCAACACCTTCAGAACTGGCCTCATATTGGTGATAGAACTTCAATCTCTGTTCTGACATTACTGCAAGAGCTCTCAATATACCATGATATCCATTTGCAGTGGATTCCATCGCATAGTGATGTCAGCGGCAACGAAGCGACTGATGCCCTGGCTAAAAAGGGCACTACAATGGATTTGACTTCTAACACTTTAACTTTTTTGGAGATCTGCTCAAGAGTTAAGCTGAAACTCTACGTCGGCCCACCGTGAGGCATCCGACTCTTTCGATGAGAACGAGTCGTTCGAAGCGATCAACTGTCAGGAGAGCACATCCCAAGCTCAAACACTTGGATGAATTTCGAACCAGATTAGCCAAATGTGCCTCTCTCGCGCACTACCGAACCTTCCAGACCAGGCCAGAGACCTGGTTGGATTCAAATGCAATTATATCGACTCGCCCTTGACAGGAATCCTTTATTTAATTCCAACATTACAGTGCTTATATATACAAATTCATTACATCGAGATAATTGAGTTACATAGTTGCTATACAGATATTCAAGTTATACAGAAATTAAATAAAATTGCCAGTGTTATACAGAGTACGTTACTTATTTACAAATATATACAGAAATAGACAAGCATATGAATTATTGGACATGCAAGTTCATTAGTTTCTTTACAGCTTTAGCCACTACCCGGCTGCAGTAGTGGTCATTTTAGAACTTGCTCTTTGCCCAGTTTTGCGGGTTCCTTGGAGGGGTCTTCACGAAGTTCTGTGAAGTCGTTGCAAACGAACAGACAGTGCTCAACTGTTTGCTCTTCCCCGCATGTGCAGCAGTCTGTCTTCCCGAAGAACCTTGCTTGGTACTGACCAAAGCAGCCGTGTCCAGTAACTGCTTGATTCTTTAGGAAGTCCCCTTGCACGCTGTCTAGACTTACTGTCTGGAATATCTCATATGTTCGCCTTCCTTTGGTGGAGTTGTTTCACCTTTCTTACCACTTGTTTCTTACATCCTTGAGTAGGATGTCTTTGAGTTAGTTCTTTGTGAGTTTATACTCATTGTTAATGGTAGAAAGTTGGGTCGCTTTCTTGGCGACTTCATCCACCTCTTCATTCCTGCTGTTCCCTGCATGGGACTTAACCCAATGACAAGTGATATTCCAATTGTGCTCCTCAATTTCTGTTTTTATTTCGTCAACCAACTCTCTCTTGTAGCCTTTCACTTTGAGTACTTAAGTGTACTCATGGATTCTGTATAAACATCGAACTCTAGGGTTCGATTCCTGGTTGCATCTTGGATTGCCATCTCTATTGCTCTGAGTTCTGCTTGATACGATGAACTGTGATACGAGTTTCTTTCCATAATCTCATATAGTTTATTTTCACTTTATGGACGTTGGGGGCCTCGACTTTCGCCTCATGGCGTTAGCTCCTGTATTTCCGTTCGTCCTAAACTAACTTGTACTTGTGCTACTCTGTGCATGCTGTGGAATTATGATGCGCCGAGTAAACGACAGTCTTCAGGTTACTACGTAGTCGCATGCCTAGAGGTGGAACGACGTATTATTTTGAACTTATTTTCACTTACATACTAGATGAGGCTTGGGCCTACTCTATTATCCATTTTTGAGCCGTCCGTGTAGTACTGAGTACAAGTCATCAGATCTAGATTGTAGGTTCAGTCGATTATGGTGATAATCTACAATCAGTTATTTGAGGTTATTGTGCAAATTAAGATCAATTATAGCATCTATTGCTCTTTTAGGGTTGATCGAATTGAAGTCGTTTTGTATGTCCAAAGTGATCATACATGTGTATAACTTGTTCTTTTGATTTTCACTGATGATCCCAAGTACCTTCTGTAGAGCGTCATTAGTGCTCCTATTCCTCCTAAACCCGTATTGGGTTCTCGAGAGTATCTCGTTGGATTCTAGGTGTTCGATCAGCCTTTTGGTGATCAGCTTGTCCAGTATTTTTCCCATCATGGGCAGTAGACATATTGGTCTGTAAGCATTGGGCAGAGTTTGGTCTTTTCCCGCTTTGGAGAAGTAGACCACCTTTGCTTTTTTCCAGATGTTTGGGAATTTCATAGTTGTTAATCATTTATTAAATACTTTTCCCAGCAGCTGAGGGTCCATAAGATGAAGCTCTTCTATTATAGTGAGTGAGAACCCATCAAAGGCTGGGGCTTTCCCTTTTGCCATATTTTCCAGTGTATATTCAATCTCCAAGTTTGTTATCAGTTCCATAGCCTCATGACTTGAGGCTGTTGCGTATTGAATTTCTTCATTATTTTTAAAGTGATTGCTTGCCAATATTTTTTCAACTTCAAGCTCGTCGTGTGTTAAAGTTCCATCATCGTTCTTAAGTTCTTTTACGAAATCACTCCTGATGTTTTTAGGAATAGTGAAAGTGATATTTCCAAATATATCTTTGGTTGTAATTCGTTCGATAAATTCTCTAAACGAATTTCTTTTTGCCGCTAATTTTGCCTTCTTATATTTTGACCTTTCATGATTGAAAGTTGCCATGTTGGTTGCCCTGTTCTTGGTATCACTAGTCTTCTGGGCTCTTCTTCTGAGGGCCCCGACATTTCTACACATCGTGGAAAGTCACGGGGACCACCAATAAGCATTTAAATAGTGACAACCTATCCTTTTTCTGTGCTTACTACACAGGTTGTGTAGTGTCAAATTTATAGTGCTGACCGAGTCCTCTGGATTGTGGACGTCGACTGTTTGAGTTAGGTTTTCTCTGTGTTTTATAAATTCAGCTCTAAATTCCGTCCATTTGATGGATCTGATGTCCCATTTAAGGGAGTTGGGTTGTCTGTGGCTTGTGTTAGGGCCACTGAGATCGAAAAGTATGCCATTGTGGTCCGAAAGCACAAAGTAGTCAGAGACTCTCCAGTTATTTACTACAGTTATTTATCAGCACATCTCCGATACCAATGGTAATCGAGAGGTCAACCCATCCCATCCCAAATGGTTCGGTATGAGTGGGATGGCTTTCCGGTTTGTTGAGGATGTACATTGAAGTTTAATATAGTGATCCCCCTTTCATTCATGGGCCGAAGGATCCAAACTGATGACGTCGCATTGAAATCCCCCATAATGATTGCCTTACTATTGGCGTTGTTATTTAAGATCGACCTGAGATTGCTCATATGAGGTTCGGTCCTTTCATCATCCCCACGTGTTGATGGGGGTAGGTAAATGGAGATTACCAAGTACCATTCGTTGAAGAGCTGGATTTTAATTGCTACTAGATGCTCGGTGACCATGAGCTTTAGTAAGGGCCGGCTTTATGCTTAGGCAAAGTAGGCTCTGGCTAAGGGCGCCACAACTCGAAGGGCGCAATCCCATGATAAAAAAAATCATACAAAATTAAAATTCGCCCGTCGGTATTTCGCCGACGAATAGTGTTTTTTTCTGCGCATGAGGCCTTATTTTTTTATACAATGCATCGCGGCGGCGGTAGACTAGATGTTATTCGCAGTCAATTTTATCTACGCACGAAGGAAATTAATATTGAATACATACTCGACTCGAATTCGTAACATATTACAGAAAATAGGAACTGCATACGTATCTCGATGCATTGAACTACGTACTACGGCCCTACAAAACCTTAACCTTGCGAGCACTACGAATTTTTTTAGGCTGAAAGTTCGGTGGCCTAGTGAAATACACTCTGACTTTTATTGTAAAAATATAGAAGGTAAGTTGTAACTTATTTTATAGTTATGGATTATGCTATGCATTTTTTGTTCACATTTACTAAAGTACTTATTGTTTTGCGTTTAGAATTATTTTCATTTGGATTCTTATTTGACAATTTGACTAATTTCAACATGTTTAAAAGAAAAAAACTGAGTGGTTCAGATAATAGAAAAAATAAAGCCAAAAAAGATGCAGTTGCAGAAAAACATAAGAACGCTTTACAGAAGTTTTTAACTAAATCAAATGATATCGAATGCGAACCATCAACATCAAAAAGTTGCTCAACTAACTCAACATTCGCCCTTGATCAAAACGACGATATGATCGAAAATATTGAAAAGGAAGTTTGTGAAACTGAGGTTATTTCAGAAAGTTCTCAAAATGAAAAAAATTATGAAAATGAAGGAAAAATTGAAGAAGCACAGAAAGAAATTTCGGTACAATTATTGAAAGATTATGAAGATGTTGGAAAATGGCCACAGCCAGAAAATAGAAAATCCATATTAGACATGTTGGTAAGAATTGGACCTGTGCAATTAATAAATCACAAATTTCCGAAGGACGTAAACACCAATAGAAAATTTTTGTCAACGAATTATTTTCGAATACTTCCTAACGGTGAAAAATATCTTCGAGACTGGTTAGTATACTCTAAATCTCTCGATGTGGTACATTGTTTTTGCTGCAAATTATTTTCCAAGGTCCAAGTAGCAATAAACCAGGAGGGTTTAAAAGATTGGAAAAATATTATCAATAGATTAAAGATACACGAAACAAGTAAAGAACATTTAAATTCCTATAATATCTGGAAGGATTTCGTAAACAGAATTAATTATACCTCAACAATCGATAAAATGCAGCAGAAACGAATTAATGGAAATACGAAATACTGGAGAAGTATTTTAAAGAGAATTTTTTCAATTATTAAATTGCATATAACAGAAAATTTACCTTTACGTGGTACATCTGATAAGTTGTACACAGATAATAATGGAATTTTTTTGAAAATTATAGAAGTTTTCGCGGAATTCGATCCTCTTATGAAAGAGCATTTAAGAAAATTTTTAAATAAAGATGTTAATTACCATTATTTGGGGAAGAATATACAAAATGAAATTATATTTATTTTCAACGATATAATTAAGGAAAGTATAGTCAAGAAATTAAAAGAAGCCAAGTATTATTCTATAATTGTTGATTGTACACCAGATCTTTCACACATTGAACAAATGTCTTTAATTGTCCGCTTTGTTAAAATACTTCCCTCCGCAAATAAAAATGGAGATTTTTTGGAAATCTCAGAACATTTTTTAGGATGTAGTGAGATTAACAACAGTACTGGCAAAGGAATGACGGAGAAAATATATGAAATTTTTAATAAAAATGAGATATCTTTAAATGATTTAAGAGGACAAGGATACGACAACGGCGCAAATATGCGTGGAAAGCATAATGGAGTTCAAAGCCGTATACTGACCACATATCCGAGAGCATTTTTTGTACCATTCTCAGCTCACTCTCTAAATCTTGTATTAAATTATGCAGCAAATTGTTGTACTGAAGCTGTGTCCTTTTTTGATAATGTACGCCTTTACACGTTTTTTCTGCATCTACTCAAAGGTGGGATATCCTCAAGAAACATGTCAAATTATTGACCTTAAAAGGTCTTAGTGATACCAGATGGGCTAGTCGTTTAGAAGCTTTAAAACCAGTAAGATACCAGCTTGAAGAAGTAATGGAAGCATTGGAAAGTTTTTTGAACACACAAGAACCAATTACCACTGCAACTATTGCAAAAAATAAGTCTGATGCAAAGGGTCTGTTGAAAATTATTGGCAATTTTAAATTTATATGTTCATTAATAATATGGTATGATATTTTAAACAACATAAATATTACAAGTAAAACTCTTCAGAACATAAATTTAGATTTAGTAAATGCAAATTTCCATATAAACAGTTCAATTTGTTTTCTTGAAAAATATACAAGTGAGGAGAAATTTGAAACTATTTTGTTGGAAGCAAAACAAATTGCAACTAATTTAGATATCGACCCAAATTTTGAAAAAAATCGAATTCGCAAAAAAAGAAACCTTTTTGAATATGAAGAGAATGACGAAATAGGATCTATTGAAAAAGACAATTTTAGGATTCATTTTTTTTATAATATTCTAGACACTGCTATAAATGCGTTAAAAGATCGATTTGAATTATCTTCCAAACATACTGACAATTTTAATATTTTGTATATAATTAAAAAATCTAAAGAATGGGATGACACAGTTCTTATGAAAAATTGTATGGATTTGGAAATTCTGTTAACCGATAATGAAGAGAAAGACATAAGTGGATTAGATTTATTTCAAGAAATAAGATATATACAAAATTTGTATCAATACGAAGAATTGCCAGAAAAAATTTTGGAATTTATATGCAAAAATAAATTAACTTCCTCACTTCCTAATTTGTTTATTGCATTACGTATTTTATTAACATTACCGGTTTCAGTATCTAGTGCTGAACGAAGTTTTTCAAAGTTAAACAAATAAAAACTTATTTAAGAACATCGATGACACAACAAAGATTGGATGGATTATCAACGATGTCAATTGAGCGCAAACTTTTAAATGAAATTGATTTAAGTGATGTAATTGATAAATTTGCTATTGTAAAAGAACGAAAAGCTTATATTTAGTTGTATTTTAAACACTCATGGACAAAAAAATTAGCACACCAAGAAGGAGTCGTCAAAATGAAACGAAATTTTACATACGTAATGACTACTTTGATATAAGTAAATGATAAGAAAATCAAAGAAAAAGGATAATTTATTTCAGAGAAAAAGGCAAAAGAACGGAGGAGTTAATACTCCGTTGGACCCCCTCTAGCGCGAATGCACGATGCGATACGATAGGGCATTGAGTCATACAAGTTCTGTATGATGTCTTGAGACATTTCATTCCATATTTGCTGTAACCCTGCCTCTAGTTCGTTCAAACTCGTGGGATGCCCAACTCGTCGTCCCAAATGATCCCAGATATGCTCGATTGGAGACAAATCTGGGGATCGGGCAGGCCAAAGAAGGGTAGTAACAGTGCGGAGACAGTCTTGTGACTTGCCGTATGAGGCCGAGCATTGTCTTGTTGAAAAATGGCTCCTGGGAGCCGTTGCATGAGTGGCAACACATGTGGTTGCAGGATTTCATGAACATACCGCTGGGCTGTCATGGTGCCACGGAACAATACTAGGGGTAACCGTGTAATGTAGGCAATGGCACCCCATACCATCACACCAGCTGTGGGAGCGATGTGTCGCTGTACAGCAAAGGCAGGATTGAAGCGTTCACCACGGGCTCTACACACACGAACACGATTGTCATCACTGCCGAGATTGAATCTGGATTCGTCGCTAAAGACGACCTGGTTCCATTCTGCTGCAGTCCAGTTTCCTCGTGCGCGGCAAAACTCCAAACGGAGGCGTCGATGGGTGGGCGTCAAGGGCAGCACACGTAATGGGCGCAGCGATACCAACTGTCCTTCAGCCAGGCGCCTTCGTATGGTTCGAGAAGACACAGAGGCCCCTAGTGAAGGTGCTACCTGTGCCTGGATGGCGGCCGATGAAGCAGTTGGCTGTACGCGTGCATTTCTTACGATGTGGTGGTCTTCTCGACGACTGGTCTGTCGAGGGCGTCCTGAACCTGGTCTTCGTGTACATGACATCTCTCGGGTCCACTGGTCCCAACACCTCCTCACAACACAACCAGAGCGGCCTAATTGACGAGCTACTCGCCTAGCTGACCACCCAGCTTCCATCATCCCGACGATTCTCCCCCTCTCAAACTGCGACAACTGCTTATATTGTCTTCGAACACGGCGTAATAGCATGCCTATCTCAGCTCTTCCTTTATAAATGATTCAGCGCACTCAAACAAACTTTGGTTACCTGTTTTATACTCCACAGAGTACGATGTTCAACGCCCTCTACCGGCTATACGTAATGCGCAATCACGCTGCATTTCTAATCATTTGCATATCTCCCCGACATGTACCTTCATTGCAAGTTTCGTTACGATCCCGCAATTATTTCTTGGTGCGCTAATTTTTTTGTCCATGAGTGTATTTTAATAAATCATAGTTCTGTTGCAAATTCTTTTCCCTTTTATTAAAAAAATATTTCATTTGAAAGGGCGCTCTTAAGAAATTTTGCTAAGGGCGCCAACCAACCTCGAGCCGGCCCTGGCTTTAGTATATTACATTTTCTCTTAAGTGCTAGGGCAGCTTTTGGGCTGCTTGCCCAAAACTGCCCAAAACGCAGCTTTTGGGCAGTTGGCAAGCTACGTTTGGACTGCTTGCCAACTACGCAGTTGTTGGACTACAACTGCGTATGAGGATGGTATGCCGGTGATGCGAGCTTCACCTTTCGTATAGTAAGGCTCGTTAATTGATTTTATGTCCAGGTTCTGGGTCAGGGCATCCTCGTCCAGTTCCTTCGATGCCAGATAATTATGATTCACATTAAGGTGCACTAGCTTACAACAAGGAGGATTATCCTCCATAGTTAGTGCGCTGTGCTATACGCCCCACCTCTGTTATGTAGAGAGTGCATGAGTCAGCGGTTGGGGAATGTGAGGTGTACAATGATGTTCCGAGCTTTTTATTGCTCTCTAAACAGTTTACGTATCTGACATTGTTGTTGCAATCTCTGTAGAAGTGGTCCGCGTCACCGCAATTTTTGCAAACTTGCTCATTGTTACATACTTTGGCAATATGCCCAAATTGCCATCAGTTGTAGCAGACCCTAGGTCTTATGTACTCCTTGAAAGAGTACCGCTGCACCCGTGCTTGAGCTTACCCACATCGCTCAATTGAGAGAATGTGTCACCTCCAACACTTAATATCTAATTTTCACCGAATCTAGCTTTATAGTCGGCTATTACGTTGATTTCATCTTAAGCCAGCTCTTCATTTTGAAGCTTGAGTTTTCTAACGAACTCATCTTTCTTAATTTTTTTCGCAATGCCATAAATGATTATTTACGAATTACGCTTGATTGGTTTCGCTGTTTTATAGCTAGCCTTGAGTTCTTCGATCTTCCTGAATTCGGCGATCAGCTTATCTAAAGTTTCTTCATTATCTGCTCCGATAATGACCCCACCCTTACTAATCTTACGCATCATAGTGATTCCCACCTTTAGTTTAGTGGGGTCAATGAGAGATTGCATTTCATTTTTCGTATCCTCTGAGGTTTGCTCACCTTTAGGATAAACTGTAGCTGATATGGCTGATCTCGCCGACTTTGATCTATTCTTCAAGGCTGATCTATTCCTGAAGACAGATCTACTTCTAGGTCCGTTATTTTTTAACGCACTTTCATAGGACTTTTTGTTAGCTTGCGCTAACTGTCCCGCCAGATACTGTATATGGGACTGCTGTTCCCTTAATATACTCATAAGCTCCATGAGCTCTTCGTCATGTTCATTTTACTCTCAACCGAGCCCTTATATAGACTGATGAGATTTGAGACTCTAGTTTGCGCTGTGCGCATCTTTTCTTCAGCATCTCCGAAGAGATTATCATTCGTTGACTCCTTTCCATATTGGAGAAGGGAAAATAAGATTGACAAGCTTAAAGATTTTCCCCACTTCCTCCGGCGTTCACAGATCAGAAGATCTCCCAGGGGCCACCACGTGGAGATGCCGATAGGATACGCTTGAGAGTGCACAATTATGTATATAAAATGTTCTGAATAGCTTGGTCCGCTGTTTGTACGTGATAGACTCTAGGCCGTTTTCTGGTATAGGTATCTCTCAAGATATCTCTCAGGGGCGCTGTGGGGAGGCCCCCTGCTCAAGAGTTAAATCTGCCATGGCCCTTTCATGACGATCTCCTCCAGCACATGACTGGTATTGTGGCAGACAGCCGAGAGGATCTATGGCTTTTGTGGCAATCGTGCTCAGCAGACTGCTTTGTCAAGACTCCTAAGTGGTCACCTGAAATGCCTTAAATTACATCAAGGCAATAAGAACTTCCCCATTTGTGGAAATGTAACATCAATCATTCTACCCCTGACCATCTTCTTTCTTGCTTGGGGCTTGAAAATGAGGCTTTGACGCAGAGTCTCCTCCTTGTCTTGGATATTTTAAACGTGTTTGGTCTCATGGATCTGGTCTAGCCTATTGGCTAGATCAGATAGGATTAGTAACAACAACAACCTCAACAACACTGTAACACATGCATTTTTCCCTTTACGTGTAAACCATTAAAAAACCTAAATCAATCTTTTCAGTCATGGTTCCGATGGCCCAAGAGAAGTTCTCCCAACGAAAATTTCAAAGAAATGAAAAAGAACAGGGATTACGTTTTCGCCGTTTAAAAAATACGAGGCTTTAAAAATGACCAATAGAAAACAAGAAACAAGTTAGAAATATTCCACAATTCCGAATTTTGGATTGAACCGAATTTTGGATCCCACAATTTTGGATTGAACCGAAATCCAAAACAACATGTTGCCAAAATAAGGTTGCCAGAATAAAATCGTTATCGAACAAGGAAATCGCCAAATTTGGAGTTCACCCGATACTTCACTTAAACCTCAACTTTAAATCATTTGTTATACGTCTATAATTTTTGAAATATATGTGTTTAATGATTAGAAATAATAGCTGTTATACGCGTGACAGCCGAAACAGCACGTTTTTAGAAACGCGCGGACGCGTGACAGCACGTTTTTAGAAAATCTAAAAACGGGCTTTATCATTTTTCTCTCACTTGCAAACTATGGGTCTTAGCACTGGGCATGTAAAAATTTTGCTCGTTCAAAACTGGCGTTATTGTGACTTTTTTTTTGTAAAATCCAACTATGAATATTTGTTCTCCCAAGAATGAATCAAGGGCGTGTTCACATAGTAGTCCGTTGACGTAAGCGTTTAATTTTAACCAATCATATAGCTAAGCGCTATGACATCATCCGTTGACTCACGTATCATCATCTGTGAACATTCCTTTGACGTTTTACGCTTACGCTAACGGACTTCTATGTGAACAGGCCTTAATTCTTCCAATAGTTTGTTCATGAATATTGGCCCAATGTTTCTTCACATCTAGATAAAAGTTATCCCATTTTCCTTAAATTCAATCTAGACCGCTTAATTTTCAACCCCCCCTTTTTTGTCCTAATTATATGCAGTCACATCCTCTTACGCTTTTTTGACAAAATAAGTGTGTCGTCTCGTTGGTGTATTATGCCTCTGCGAATCCTCATGGTCAATTTGTGAGCCGACCTGCCTGATAATATCTTCTGCTAAGCTCCTGGACCATGTTTACTTAACAGTGTTCCTGTTGTTTTCGTTGCGAGCAGTAGTTTTTGTACTTCTGTGCCATGGCGAACCTTGACGGAATGGATGTATGCGAAGACGAAAGTCCTCCTATTCTGGATCCGGATAAAACCACCTTATTGCCTGATATCACCGACCTAAACGAGAAGGACCGATTTATACTACAGAGACTTGTTGAAGGAAAAATTGAGCCGGAACTACTTGAAAGTCTGGAGTTAGTCCACCCGTATGTCTTCGAAGTTTACAAGCTAAGTAAGCTCGGAAATCATATCGGAAAACTTTACTCTATAATTAACCCGAATACTAACCTTCCTACTATTACTAACAAGTCAAAGCGCGCTAAACTAACCCACCCAGAAAATTCCACTGGCGTTGCCAGCTCTTCGACTACTGATGACGGATTTATTGTACCAGCTGCTAGATTAACGGCTAAAAAACCTATTCCTATCGAAGGATTATCAATGACCACTAAAAATAAATTCAGCACCTTAAAAGAAACCAACTTAATTGAAAATAACGAAAATAGCCCTAGAATTACTGTTTCAAAACCAAAAATAAAGTATATTACAATAGTCAGAACAGATAACTTTAGAGAAATCCTTACAGCCATTGCTGGACCTAGTGATATTCGTAAGTTCATGCGAAAATAGGTGTAAAATTTATCAGAATCGTCCCAACTATGGAAGAAGACCACAAATCAATCACAAAATATTTAGAAGAAAATAACATGAAAGGCTTTATTCTCCCCTTAGGAATTGTCCGCCCAATCAAAGTTGTCATTCGTGGGTTACCAAAAGAATTGTCTACCGAAGAAATTCAGGAAAAATTAACTTCGCTTGGATTCACCGCCATTAAAGTAGCCCAATTAACTAGAAAAGATGGCTCCTTTCTCCCCCTCTTTCAAGTTCAACAGACCAGGCTAAAACCATATTTGAACTACATTCCCTCTTTTATATCAAAATCACTGTAGAATACTATAATTCCCCATTCAAAACAGCCCAGTGCTTTAAATGCCAACACTTTCACCACCATAGTAAATTCTGCCTCATGGACCCAAGGTGCGTGAAATGTGCTGGAAGTCACCTAACAAGCTTATGCCCGAACATTAAACCAGAGAGTAAACAGGTAGAAGCAGCAAAATGCTGCAACTGCCAAGGAAATCACCCAGCTAATTTGAGAGGTTGCCCTAAATTCCCTCATAATATTGCAGCCAAAAAACTTGCAGAAAAAGAAGCCAAAGAAGCCCTTATAACAGCCAAGAAAGTAACTCCAAACATCACCTTTGCCCAAATGGCAAAAGCCAATAACAATTTGACTGAAACTTCGTTCCCAACCCAATCTAATGATCAACCCACGTACAATCTACCTTCAACCTCGAATGATAACTCTCCTCCACCTAATGGTTTTTCCCTCCTAAAACAATTCCAAGAAATTAACACAATTATTAATGAAATAACGTCAGAACTGAACATAACATATTTCTCTATGATATTAAACAATTTAAGAATTGCAAGAGCAAACATAAAGTTAAATGTAACCGTGGAGGAAAAGCTATATAGCTTCTTCCACGCGCTCTTTAATTGTGTCCAAAATATTGGATAATGGCCCCTCTTTCGCTGTCTGTTTTCGCATGGAACGCTAACGGTATCAATGCTAAAATCCGTCAGTTCAAGGAGTTCATAAATGAGCGCAATACCGATAGTAGTATTTTTATCCAGGAAACCCACCTCAGACCAATAGATAAATTAAATGTTTACAACTACACTACCTACAGGAACGACTACTTAAATTTCACACCCATGAGAGGCATTGCTATCTTAGTCAAAAACTCCCTCCCTCACCATGTAACCATACTCCCCCCTCTTAAATGTATTAATGCCACCGCTATCAATGTTAAATTAAATAACCTTCCTTTCTACACTATCATTTCTACCTATATTCCTCCTATGCAAAAATCAAATGACATTAAGGCCCTGTTCACATAGGAGTCCGTTGCGTTGCGTTAAGGAACAGATGACGTTGAGACGAAAATAAACCAATCATAGGCGTTAAAAATTTCATTGCTAATCGTTTGGAGGCATATGATTGGTTTATTTTCGTCTCAACGTCATCTTTTCCTTAACGCAACGCAACGGACTCCTATGTGAACAGGCCCTTACGAAGACCTTAACGCTTTAAACTCTATTAATTTAAATCCTTTAATATTCGGCGACCTTAATGCCCAACATAAACTCTGGAATTGTAAAACTAATAATCAACATGGTAACTTAATTTATAACTTTACTAGCAAAACTAATTTTGATATTATCGCCCCCACTACCCCAACCCACTTCTCTCCTAACTCTGAAAGCATTATCGACTTAGCCCTTGTTAAAGGTTTCCCTCACGATCTTTCCATAACTTCTCACTGTGATCTTACTTCCGACCACAATCCAGTTGAAATCCGCATCCCTCTTGACACTAATCCCCTTATCATTAATCATACTAAACAAATTAACTGGGATACCTTTAAAAACGAACTTAATAATATTAACTATATTCCCCCAATTGTCAATAACGTTAATGATTTGGAAAATCTAGTATTAAGTATCACTACCGATATTAACGAAAGTTTAATTAAAAGCAATAAAGTAATCCCCCCCGTGTAAAAACTATTCATGACCAACACCTTAAAATTCTCATTAACAACAAAACCAGAGCACGTAAAGCATGGCAGCATAATAGAACCACTGCTAATAAAACTATAATGAACAAAACTCAAGAAGACCTCAGATTTTACCTTCGCGATCAATCAAATATTAATTGGAATAATTATTTAGACTCTTTAGACACAACTGACAATTCCATTTGGAGAGCCGTCAGGCGTTTTAAAAACCAATACCGTACCATTCCTCCTCTTAAAGACCCCGACAATAACGCTAACGTCCTCACTGATATTGATAAATGCCAAGTTATAGGCAAAAATTTTGCTAAAAATTTCACCCCTAATCAAATTTCGAACCCTAGTACTGAAAACATTGTCAAAAGTAGTATCAACCTCTTCTTAAATACCCCTCACGATAGACCCACCCCCTTCATTGTTCCAGCCCATATTAAAGAAATCATTAAAAAAACTTCCTAAAAGAAAATCCCCCGGGGAAGATAACATCAATAATACAATGCTTAAGAACCGCCCTTTTAAATATATCTTCAAAATTACCGTTCTTATCATCTCTATCTTTAAATTTGAACATTTTCCCCATAGTTGGAAAAACTCCATTATTGTCCCAATCTTAAAACCAAACAAACCCCAATCCTCGCCCTCCAGTTACCGCCCTATCAGTCTTCTAAATTCAGTTAGTAAAATGACCGAAAAATTTATTGCCAGGAAAATTAATGAGCACCTCGAAGATAGTAAAATTATTATCCCGTACCAATTTGGCTTCCGAAAATCTCTTTCTGCCCCGCACCAAGTTTATCGTCTCGCTGAAAACCTCGCTATTGCTGAGATAAATAAATCCTCTACTGCAGCCCTTTTTCTAGATATCTCCCTTGCTTTTGATAAACTTTGGATCGACGATCTGATTCATAAACATTTTAACTACAACTTCCCACCCCAAATCATCCACCTTCTTATCTCTTATCTTTAAAATCGCACCTTTCAAGTTAAAATTAACGCTCAACTCTCTAGTAAATTTAATATAAAGTCAGGAGTCCCACAAGGCGATGTTTTATCCCCAATTTTGTTTAATATTTTTATAAACGATATACCCCATAATATTAACACCAATATTGCTATTTTTGCTGATGACACTGCCCTTTACGCCACCAACAAAAATTTCAAATGTGCTGTAAAATACATCAATACCCACATGTCCTCCATTCAAAATTGTCTAGACAAATGAAAATTAAAATTAATTCTGAAAAATGCGTTGCTGTCATGTTTACTTCAAAACGTAAAAAGCCTTACAACAGTCACCAAATTCAAATAGGAAACACAAAAATCCACTGGTCTGATACTGTCAAATACCTTGGTATCGTATTAGATAAAAATGTCACTTGGAAATAACACATCCTCCATGTCAGGGACAAATTCCGAGCAGCCAGAAGATTAATTTACCCTTTAATTTCTCGGAATAGCAAATTAAGCTTAGCCAACAAAATGCTCATTTATAACTCCTATCTTCCTCCTATTTTAACTTATGGAGGGCCAGCGTGGTCATACTGTGCAAACACCCATACAGGCCCAGATTTCCGCATGGGCAAGTGGGGCATTTGCCCAGGGCCCCCAAATTTATGGGGCCCCCTAATTTAATATTAAGTTGTACATATTTTTGAAAATTTGGTTTTAGGTTAATTCAGTAAAGGTGGGCAGTGGCGGATACAGAAAAAAATCCTGGGTGGGGCACAGTGCACCCACTATATTCATTTAAAAAGAAAATTTCCTGAATTTATTTATTAACATTAAAAGTAAATTAATTAACACATTATTATTATTATTATTATTTTTCAAATGTTTGACTTTTTGGTCGAAAATTTTTTGAATTTCCGGTCCGAATTTATGGGGGGGGGGCCTTGGTGAGTGTCCCACATGTTCATGTGGAAATCTACTCCTGGAAGGGGAGGGCACATGGCCTGTCTCTGGATCTGTCCTTGGAGGGGGCCCCCAAAGTCTGCTTTGCCCAGGGCCCCATTGGGTCAAAGTCGGGCCCTGCACCCATATTAAAAAACTCGGCTGCTCAGAGCTCTATCTGCTCAGAGCAGCACCATTCGACAAATTGTTAACGCGGATTGGTATTTCAGAAATACTTGTATTTACAGGGGGTTAGGAATCCCTACTATTCGAAATTATCTCAAAAATCAAGCTATTAACTTTCACAATTCAATTGACAGTGAACTCTTATCTAATCTTGCAAATTATGATCACGCTGACCCCACTAACATGAAAAGGCCTCGTGCCATCCTGAGTCTTTCGTCTTAAATTTTTGTTTGCCCTCGTCATTTAAATAATTATAAAAATATAAAAAACTATACTTGGCTTGCCAAGGTAAAAAACATTTAAAAATTTTATAAAATAAAATAAAAACCTACTTACTATCCTTAAACTTTCTTCTAGCTATATTAATTTTGTCTCTGAGCAAATCCTTTAGCTTTGCTCATTTTCGTAGTTATTGAACTCACGTATTCTGAACCTTATATCTCTATCCAATCCCTTTTCTTTATTCTCTCTCAACTTGCCAATTGAAATTCAGTTTACAGACAGCCATTGACTCCACCCCCACCAACGAATCATCTCGAGGATCCAAGAGACATCCAATCAGAACTGTTCTTCTCACCCTCCATAGTTCTGACCAGAAGATCACTGCTTCACTTTTTGTGTTGCATTTTCTTGAACATTTGACGACATTCTACGAACTCTCATTCTCTTTTCTGTGGAAATTCTGCTCTTCGATGACATTATTATGAAATATCTGTGTTTGAAGGCGATGGCCTAGGCAACACAGTTAGCCATTTGATCCTATGGTCTTATGGACCATGTTTCGTCAACCAATCAGGTTGCGGGACACATTTTGCTCTCGACCAGTAGTTATTCTTGACCTTTTTTAACCTCCATAGTACAAATTCATCGTCTTGCTTCCTTTTTCGGCCTGTTTTCAAGCACGGGTTGCTTGATAGTTCTTTCCCATCCTGGGTTTAATCCCAGCGTTTAATATCTTTGCTGCTCGCTGTCCTCTGTGGCTCGACTTCGATTTTTAAGAGTTTAATCTTTATATTTTGCTTTTTATTTTATCTTATATAGGAACATTTTATTTTGACAAGTCTTGCTAATTTAATTTTTGTGTGTAAACTTTAACTTACTAAATTCTAATGTTTTTATTTTTATTCTTGTAACTTCTTTAATTTATTTTGTAACTTAACTTTACCCTTTTTAAAAAAAAAACTAAATTCATTTCTTCTTGGACCATGCGTGAAAAGCTTCAGTGCTTCCCATATTCATACCGAGTGTAAAGGTCTTTCTTAGGCCTATTTGAAACCTCACGAAAACTTTTTGTTCATGTACAGATAAATTATAGGAATAATGAGACCCCAAAACAAGATTAACTTTTTTTCCTCCTAACTCTATGTTTAATATTCGACAACAGTGATAATATATCACTGAAGCTGAGAACGTCGCATTAGCTTACAGCAGTGAGAAGGTGAAAGAACTAAAGTCCGAATCGTACAGTAAAATATTTTATCGTTACCTGGTAGAAGCAGGTACTTAAAATTATTTACTGGCCTTCTCAATTTTTAATTCTAAAGAATGCGGAAGCTGATCATTTTTGGATGTATAAGGTAATTTCATGTAATTTCTCCGCAGGGCATGAAGGGAAGAAAACTGATGTCATGCGTTTTACACGTGGAGCTCTCGTACCGCGTTTCTCTACGAGTTTCAGTAACCTGTGTATTTAGCAGCAAACAATTTGCTCTTCATTTTTGCTCGAGCTGAGATGTGACACGCAGAGTGGAATTGCCTCATATCACATGTAATTAAACATTTAAGGGTATCTCCCTGGACTTGACATTAAGAATTATTACAACATAAAAAGAACTTTTTAGATACCATGTTTTTAAATTTTCTGTTGAATCATATAAACTTGACATTTCTAGGTATTAATAGATACTTAAAAAATTTTTTTGATGAATTATCCCATGAACTTGATAGAAAATGAAGTTAATTGGAAGTTAACTTGTGTTTAACGTTTCATTATCGTCCTGGCCGGTAGATGGCTGCACCAGTCTACAAAACAAAATTAACTGAAAATGATAAAAACATGGTAAAAATCTGCTTGAGATGGCTAAAAGTATTAAAAAAATGCATTGTCATCGTGTTCTGAGCTATTCTAAAAGTTTCGAATGTCTAGCTAGTCGGGAAGTTAGTTAAAAATCGATTGAAAGATTTGTACGGGACAAACACACAAACGCGCAAACAAACAGGAAAGCGAGTTAATTAAAAGATGGTAAAAATAATGCTAACCTAGCCGAATTTAAATGCCCTATGGCGACATTCGAAATATAGTTCTGTTAATAGCTATGTTTTTCTATTCATCCAAGAGCCATGGACAATTTAAAACAGAGAAAGAAATCGGAACTTTTCCTTTAACCGTGCGCAAGTGATGAATAGCCAAATGTGGTTCAGATATCGCATTTATCGTTATTAATTATAATTATCGTGATTAATGTGCATGAATGAACAAAAGGTAGACTAAACAGGGATTTTACTCTTTCTTAAGTAAATAATTTGCTAGGAGCCCATAGATATTTAACGTCCTGCAAACGAAACCTCTTTTTGTTGACGTCACCGAAATTCAGCTAGGTACGATTGAAAATGGTGGCGTGCCCATCCTAAGGGCCTGTTCACATAGGAGTCCGTTGCGTTGCGTTAAGGAAAAGATGACGTTGAGACGAAAATAAACCATAGGCCTCCAAACGATTAGCAATGAAATTTTTAACGCCTATGATTGGTTTATTTTCGTCTCAACGTCATCTTTCCCTTAACGCTACGCAACGGACTCCTATGTGAACAGGCCCTAAGTGTTTCTTATTTCTTCATTTTGTCGCGTCCCCACATTCGCTCAATCTTTTTTGTGTGTGCGCTGTACTTCGGGTCCATGTTTCGCAAAGAAGACTTCTTTGGCAGCGCCAGGAAGATACATTGTATCGCCGCCATTTAATACCATAATTGGAATAAGTTCCATTTGATGGTTATTTTCACAAATATAATTTAATGGCAAAATCTCCTTTTCTTGAAAACAAATTACAGTTCCTACTAGGTAGGCCCAAAAATTTCCTGATTAAAATTTGAATTTCGTCGAAGTTTCCTGTGTAATACTGCTATAATGTTCCTTCAAAATTCAGCAATCTATGCAGCCTCATTCATAGGGTTGCCAGGATCACGTATTTTAATTCTGCCCAGTGGGGATATTTGTTAGGGCAAATGCCCGGTTGAAGGAAAAGTACATAGAAATCTTCTACATTTTTACTTGTATTTCTTATCGAAAAAATAGGTAATAAATAATATCGTATTACCTGTGTACCACAATATGGATGACATTGGCTCCAATTTTTAGCTCTTTGGGTCAATCCTCTTCTATCCGTACTCCATGGTTTTACATACATATTGTATTTATCCATAACGGGTTTTAAACCTTTAATTTAACATCTGAAATGAATTTGGTAGGGTTTGGTTTTAATATTTATGTTTCAATGTGTATTTGTGGCTATGCGTTTTCTTCAAGTTTACGTTTCTCCAATTCTGACTCAGGTAAGTTTACATGATTTACACTCAGCCTGACATAATACACATTTATAACCACTTACGACCACTTACTACTGCTTACCTTATATTATGCATTCAGAGATATTATTTAGCTATATTGATGACAGCATTAAGCTATTTCGAAACGGATACCTAGATTTCGCACACTTTAAAATCGAATAATTTCCAGAAATTTTTTATGATATGCTAATCTTTAGCCTCTAATAAATCAATACTTAGGTACCAGTGGTCAAATTCCCGTTTTGGGAAGAGTTCCGTATCCTGTGCCGGGAAATTTGGCGATTTTTTTGGGCGATAAATATTTCAATATGGTATATTATCATTCGTTTGTGTTACGATGTTTTTATGGTGGTTTCTTATTCGTGTTTGTTGAGTTGTTTGTTTTCTGTGTCTCTACGGTCGGTTGGTTGGTTGGTTGGCTATAAAATTTATTTTGTTTTTAAGCCTAAGTGACACCTAAAATATGGCGTCGCTTAGATAGGTTGCAATAATCTAAGTTTTCCGCCAAACGCGGAAAAATCAGAAACCGCGCAAAATAGCGCCAAGCGGCACAGGATACGGAACTCTTCCCAGTGTTTTAGGATACCTTAAGCAATTATATTCTAACCTATGCACAAGAAATCTCGGGCACCATGAACGTGCGTTAGGATTAACCCTCCCCCTTCTCTGAATCTTAAAAGTATGTTATTCCGCAAACGAAAAATTCTTTCTAAGCAATGAAAATTCACCTATTCTTTAAACGGATTCCTATTTTGCGACTGATAAAAATATATAACTGATTTATGAATGTATTATATGTAATTTAGTAGTATTTTAATGATACTTTTTTATGAACTATGTTTCATATATATGGTTTGCAAACATGATACGTCTTATTGCTTCCTCATTTGACTTTTTCTGATATCTCTTTTTCAATTCCTACTATTAGTTCACACTCTCCCTATATTTATATATCTTGTTCAAATTTTCAATCGTTAATAAAATACTTTTTATTCATCCACCCAAGTTCAAATACATTTTTTTAAACTTGTAGTGGATGACACTTGATGTTAATACAGTTTTTCTAATATTAATTCATTAATTAAATTTAATTAATTAATTTTAGTTTTATATGGGAGAAAAAAATTTCTCGGCAATAATGGTGTTCACAGAATCGAGCCAATATCAGTCCAATTCCCCGCCAAAAAGTAACTAAAATAAAATTTTTCTTTGTTGACCTAAGTAGGAATTGACTTTAAAATTATTTTTTTAATATTACTTGTTATAATGGTCAATTTTAAAACAGCACATTAAATTGATATTTTAAAAATGAACCAAGGCGTTTAATGGGATAATATTTGCGATGAAGTTATAGTTATTTTATATCATCTTTCTGCCATTTTTTTACCGTTTTGAATTTGTTCTTTATTCTGCCTTCATTTTTAACACAATTACGTGAGGAAATTTCATAAGAAAGATAAAACAAATTTGGCGATATTTCATTTACTTTTTTTTATTTTTGGCTTTCATTGCTTCAAAGTTAACTCAACTATCTGAAATCGTTTTTAAAGTTAAAGTTAACAACTCACTGTGATCATATCATTCAACTGATTAGTATTCTTTTTAACGTAGGATTACGTTCTTCCATACCGGTCCTTCGGAAAGCAAAATTTCAGACTCTAAATCCGTCCGTCCATCCGTCCTCGCGAATTATAATTTTGGCTGCGTGCCAAACCCAGTCTGTATCGCTTCGACAAGTAGTAAACAGTTAAATTGAAAAGTACCAAAATGCGTTACATTTTGACATACATACACACACATATATATATATATATATATATATATATATATATATATACATAACACATACATACGTGTACACATACAAAAGAGGTAAGCAACGATAAGTAATCCTACGTTAATAATCCGCGGTAGTATCGTTAGAAGAGATTACCTGATTTTAAAAAAATTTTCTGTTTCATTTCATCTGCGATTTAATGTCCTCGGATGTAAAATTGACATCATCTTGAATTTGGCGAATTTGCAAGCTTTTTGAAAGGTTTCTACAGTAAAATATTACACAAAATTACCCAATTTTAACCCGAACCTTTATTTTGAGAAATCTTCCATTTGCTTTTTTAAAGCTTAGAATAGCCAAACATAGACGAAATTTTACTCACTGTAAAAGTAGTTTTTGAGGAAAATATTCCGCATTCGGTATAAACGCAAATTTATAGAATTGTTCCTTATCGCCTCTATATTGCAAGACATTGATTGTCTTGACCATAGTTTTAAAGTAAACTGAAAAGTCACGTGATATTTTAAGAATTTTCAACTGCCGTTCTTTTTATCTTTCAATCGAATTTAAACACAAAAATGAACAATTTTGTGATGTAAGGCACCGATTTTTAATCGTCCGTTTTTCCGTCAAATTTGAAAATTCTATTCTCAACTAAATAATTTTGCATATATAAAGCTTCATTTTTTTAAGCAAGATTCATTTAGTGACGTTTTAAAGATTAATTTTTTTTATGTCACCTAGTAAAAGGAAAGATTACTTCGCTAATGAAACTCTTTAAAATCATAATACTAGTAATGTTACATACTGTTATTTTTTCATGGTTTAAGCATATACCTATGAACAGGTACTAAAGAATAAGAAAATGAGTAAGTATTAAAAACAACATTGGGAAATCGATTAAAAAACTTCTAAAATTATAGTTAATTTCTGGATTAATCTAAATATTGGAAGCTCTCTCCATTTCTTCATTGCCACCATAAAAAAAGATGAGGTACCAAATAATTATTCTCCCTACTGATAGAGCTCTGATCTTCACGGATAATACTGTGACAGAACCAGTATTAATATCAGCAAACCTACAGCCAAGCATAGCAGTAAGATGAAAACACAGTGAGAAGATAAATAAAACTTAGGTACTTTTTCGGTATAAGCACTACACTTGGCGGCGCATTTTTAATCTTGGCGACAGATACAACACATCGTATATGTGTTGTATCTGTGATGTGTTGTATCTGGCGACAGATAAAGCACATCACAGATACAACACATCGTATTGTCGAACGAAATAGCTCAAAATAACTCCGGATTTTACGCAAACTTTAGGAGACACCTGATTTGCAAATACGACGCATTGTATCAGCGCATCGACAAGATCAAAAAGGTATAATGACAACCACAAATAATGAAGTTTATAATCTCTTTGACGGATCAGAGAAATGCAATAATATTTATTTTATCTTAAATAACACATATGGAGAGAAAGATATACAAACTACAGTAGACGTATTTAATTACGGCATTCCATGAAATTTGTTTATCACCATGACCACGATAATAATCATCCTCATATCGTATCGTGATCCTTGAATCTCTTTTTTTGTATATTTTAGTATTGTAATCTGCCAATCATTAGTGTGATTATATCGTGTTACTTTTCTCTCGTTGCGGCGATTTTTGAAAATGCGCCAAATTGGTGTCAAAATGATTGTAGTGCTTATAACGGAAAAGTACTAAAACTTAACTACATTAAATAACTCTCACAGAAAGATTTAAAATCTGTCTTCTTTGATAATTTAATCTGGTTTGGTTCAAGATAATTAAAGATTTTAACGTCAAACTTAACATTTTACCTACTTCTGAAAACAGGCGGCGAATCGAACTGAAAAATTTCGTTGCAAATTTTTATTAAACTGTTTTTGGGGATACATATCCCAAATCCCATATATATATATATATATATATATATATATATATATATATATATATATATATATATATATATATATATATATATATATATATATATATATATATATGTGTGTGTGTGTGTGTGTGTGTGTGTGTGTGTGTGTATGTGTGCGTGCGTACGTGCGTGTGTGTGTGTGTGTGTGTGTCGGTCGTTCGGTCGAAATTTTGACGCAATTTGGTACTTTCCTGTTTAACTGTTTACTGTTTGCCCAAGCGATACAGACTGGGTTTGGCGCGTTGCCAAAATTATAACTCGCTTTCCGGAGGACCGTTATGGAGGAACGTAATCCTACGTAAAAATCTATATAAATTTTTATCGTAAAAAAATTTAATTTACTGTGTAAGGGAAAAATATGTTTCTCTTAATTTTTTCAAAATTTAAATAATAACGCGCGTTAGTTTCTTTAGATGAGACTACCTGAATTTTTTTCCATTTGAATTTATACAAATGTTTTGTAGTTCATGTCATATTCAAACCGGGTAATACCTGGATCCAAGGTTCTGTCATTTTTAGTCCGGTTCTGCAATCACTCCTTCTGACTATTAGTAACCGCAGACCAGTAAACTTGCATAAAACAAAAGATGGGGTTTAGAAACTTGGAGCAAGAGAGCGACTAAACTTTTTAACACTATGGAGTGGTTTTATTATAATATCTTTGGAAGTTTCGTAGCGATGAGGCAATGGGAAAAACAGCGCCATATTTTATTCTGGAATGTAACTTAATTCTCGGTAAATGGGTTTTTACCACGAATTCTCTCAACTTGCAGCCATTAGTCATAATACGAATTTAGTGCAATTAGCCCATAAGTATCAGAAATATAAGCGGGCTTGATATGGCGTAGTGGTAGCGCGTCGGCTTTCGGTGCCGTGGGTGCTCGAATGGAATCCTGACAAGCGCCATTAAAATACTTCCGTGTCTAGACTGGATACAGGCACGTTAAATCTGTAGACCGGAAAGTCTCTCTATGAGGTCAGAGAGGGTGGGAGAGCGACGAACCCCCCCCCCCCCCCAGATGTCGCCCCTCGTGTTGTGCTGGGTCAAAATTAAGCGGGCACCTGGCTAAATCGGACTCCGACCCTTGTGGTGCCCTTACAAACTGGAGCCGCACCCCTCAGCCCGCTAACCTATATGGAGCTGGTCTGGAATATGAATCTGGCCATGGTTTATTAGAAACAACAACAACGGCAGCAGAAATTTAAGCATTATCTTTATGAGACAGATAAACCTTTAGTGGTGCATTTAAGAGTTAAAATAAGTTGAATTTTTCTGAAATTTATTCGCGTAGTGTGTAATATATTGATTTAAATTCTGAACAGCTATAATTCTCATATGAAAAAGTTTGGTAACATGGGATGGGAAAATCCGGTAAAAATCCATAGAGTAGAGTCATAGAAAAGACAATACGAAACAAAACTGTTCAAGAAGTTTACATAAACATTTTACAGAAGGACAAAATGCAGATGAATTGTTTTTGATTTTTCGAACTGCTAATTGTTGAATTTATTAAAACTAAGGAGAAATACAGGGTGTCTCAGAAAACCTTGACACATTTTGAAAATTTATACAAAAAGTATAGAAGATAAGAACTGGAAATTCATAGATGTCTTACCTTATATATTAGAGTTTTTCTGTGTCAAAAAAAGTTGAACAGGTGACACTAGTTGTTCCGTGAAAGAGTAAGTTATAAAATGGCTATTCCATCAAAGAAAGCAATTTGTATTGGCTGGTATTTTAAAGGCGAATCTGTTACGCAAGTACAACAAAGTTTGGAACAGATCCTCCAAGTCGTAACAACATCTTAGTTTGGTATAAAAAGTTTCAGGAAACCGGATGTGTCCTTGTAGTACAGGAGATATAGGTTTTAGGGTGGAACTAATTTCCACAAAGACGGGGTTTGAATTTTTTAGTTCGTTGTTGGTATCTCTTTGATATACTAAAAGTCTAGAAAAATCTGTGTGTGCAAAAGGCGTTTTTTTTTTCGCCACCATCTTGAAAAAAGTTTTAAAAAATTTAAAAATCATAAAAAATCGTGTGCCGTATCAAATTGCAGAAAATCGCATGCTGAAAAGGATTATGATATTGATTTTAAAAACAAAAATAAATAACAAAATGGCGGCCGAAAAACTGAAAGCTTTTGCAGTGTTGAAAATCATATCACCAATGGATATCATCATTGGTACTAAGGCATGTTATTTAAAGAAGATTTCCATTGGACAGGCTTTGGTGCAATCTTCAAGTCCCAGATCACTCATTAGTCCAATCTTCCTTGGTGTTCTTGGTGTTGGTGTGTAGCTTCATCGAGATTTCGATTCTCGTTTACTTGTAGATGAGCTTCACAGACTTGGGTTTTCTGTATCGTATGATGAAGTAAAAAAATATTTGCAGTCTGCAATAATGGGAAGGACACCAAATTTTGAAGTTCCACCAGGTCATTTCTGTCAGTGGATAGCCGATAATGTGGACTCTGCTACCACCGATGGTCACAACACTTTCCATGGAATGGGAATTATATTGTGCAAATCCAGACCACTTGGTGAAAAATCGAATTTGTTGTCAGAGAGGAAGATCCTGCGTTAGAAAAACAGGCTTAATGCTGCTGATATTTCTGCAGAAGGATGAATAGAAATTAGATTCTTCCAGTCTCTTAAATCAAGCATGAACAAAATTATATTTGATGAACTGCTTTCAGATCCCATTGAAAAGAATCTAGTAGATCTTTTGTGGAACACCAGTAAGTTATTGAAGACGCGTCGTCCTGGTTGGAATGGATATATGCAGATTGTCGTAATCAGTGATGGGCACACAGGAGTAGTATCCACAGCATTTCTACCTATGATTGACATCAATCCAGCAACACACAGCTGTGTTTATACCACATTGAAGTTTATATGTTCGGAAGCAGAAAAACTCAACATACCTTTACCAGTTGTAATATTTGATCAGTGACTGTAGATTAAAGCTATGAAAATTGTTTGCAATAAACCTGAAGAATTCCCAAGCATATTAATTCGTCTTGGTGGCTTCCATACACTGATGTCATTTCTAGGTACTATTGGTCAACTATTATGTGGATCTGGAATAGAAGAGACCGTAAAGACTATTTACGCAGAAAACACAGTCTCACATATGCTTACAGGTAAAGCTTATTCAAGAGCTGTTAGAGGACACATACTGCTTTCATCTGTACTTACATCAATGTTGCTTCAGGATGTCCTGGATAGTAACTTTCAACTTCCGGCAGAGCTCTCAATTAAGGAACAGATTGAACCAATAGGTACAGATGAAATACATTCAAGTTTGCCAAATTTGCAGAGTATCATGGAGATTTACGATAAGCTGTAAAATGGAGAGATTACAGTTTCTGAAATAAGTTCCTCTACCTAACTGCTGAAGTTGTCTTCTGAATTACAAGATAAAAAGATATCTTTAAAAGTACAAAGTAGGACAGAAAAACTGTGGATCATGTATCTGGATATGGTTGGCATTGCCAAGGTATTTATTTGGACTGAATGAACAGGAAATTTGAAAATGCGTTTGCAAGCTTTAGAGCACATGCTGCCTTTCTTTGCAGCCGCGGGGTACAATAACTATGCAAAATGTGCCAGGGTGTATCTACAACAAATGAGAGACCTGGAAAAAACCATGGAGAAGCTTATAGCTTGTTGAGTACTGGTCATTTCACCCTTCGTAGACACACTAGATTGTGGGCTGGAATATGTACAGATATGTTCATCGAACAAACCTTAATGCGATCAACAAAAAGTCGAGGGGGATTAACACGTGGAAGAAGCATGGGTGATAGTCAACGAGCTTCATGGATATTGAGCTACCCTGCATGCTGTGAAGTTATTTTTGCTATGATAAATCTCACTGATGTCTTCCATGTTAGCAGTGAACAACACATTGAAATATCAGATGCTAGAAAATCTAGAGATATGAAGGATTTTCTTACATTACTTCAATTTTTGGAAGATCTCAATCCATTTGATTCACAATGCGTTGAGCTACATAATATTTTCAGTGGGTTAGTAGACAGTCAACACAAGGTAACTGCAGATGAAGCTAATTGGACCTCGAATCCAATCCAAACTGACTGGAAAAGCTCTCGATTCTGTTATCATGGCTAAAAAGAATCAAGCTATCACAATGAAGATATTATGAAAAGGTATTGTCATTCACGGAGCTATTCAACATATTGATACAGGACTCTTCACCCCCAGAATGCTGATATGTTTGTCTCTAAATCCTGATCTTCAAAAATTAAAGGAGAACTTCGATTATGAATTATCTATACTTTCTCCATCTCTGTTTGATCCAGAAACTCAGTTATTGAGAAAAAGTGACAAATCATCATTGGCAAGAACCTTGGATGACATATCAACTAGTTTAAATTACATGTTACCTGCGGAAACATCGTATGTTCTTGACAGGGGTGCACTAATACACAAATCGTCATGGTCCAAAACTGGAAAATTTTCAGATGTGTTACAACTATATAGCAGCTATATTGCTAAACAATATAAAGTTGTGACAGTTGTATTTGATGGCTATGCCATCTCCAGTACAAATGATGTGGAGCATCAGATACTCACAAAATACTGAATCAGTAACACTGAGATTTACTGAGAGCTCTCCACTTCTTCTTCGCAAAGGACCCTTTCTTTCTAATAAGGAAAACAAACAGTACTTTATAACCATGCTTGGGAAACACTTAGAAGCGAATGGGAGCACTGTGATTCACGCTACATATGATGCTGACACTGTTATTGTAAAAACAGCACTGACCTTGGCAGAAGAAAAGCATGTAACAGTTGTTGCCGACGACACCGATATTCTTGTACTTTTGATTTACCGTAATACACGAGATATTTGTTTGCAGTCATCTACGTTCAGTGATAAAATACGTGATATTAAATCGATGCAACATGTTCTTGGCGAAAAGGGAGGCAAAATTATACTCTTTTCACATGCTTAACTGGATGCGATACCACAAGTTGCTTATTTGGTAAAAGCAAACAGACAGCATATCGACAGTTTTGGAAATGTGAGAAATTTAGCATTTGCTACTCTGTTTGGATCAGAAAATGCAAACAGAAAGAACTCACAGATATTGGCACCAAAGCATTAGTATCATTGTACGGTGGAAATCCAAAGACAGAGACACTGAGCCTACTACGATATAATCTCTACTTGAAAAAAATCACAACTGCCAAAAGTAAATTTAATATTGCAAGATTGCCACCTACGGAAGATGTTGCTGTTCATCATCTTCTCCGGGTACATTTACAATGTCTTTGTTGGAAAACTATGAACACCAATATTGCCAATCCCGAAGAGTAGGGTTGGAAAAAAGTAGAGACCAACTACAGCCCATAACATGCGAAATGAGCCCTGCAACAGAATTATTTCTAAACATGAACCGCTGTACCTGGAAAATGGATACAAATGAGCCGTAGTGGTAGATGTACGTGTCGACGTTATGGTGTGGAAAGTACTGAGATATGTCGTAACTGTTCTGGTAGAGATTGCACAAATATTGCACTGAAAGAAAGCGATTTAGAAGAAACTGAAGAAGACTATTAGATTCAGCTTTTCTCTTAAGTAAGATGTAAGAATGATGAAATAAATATGCATTTGTATTATAAAACGCATTTTGATTAATAGAAATATGATTTTCAACGCTGCATAAGCTTTCAGTTTTTCGGCAACCATTTTGTATTTATTTTTTTTTTTTGCAAAACCAATATAATAATCTTTTTCACCATGAATTTTTTTTGTAACTTGATACCACACACGATATTTTTATGTTATTTTTAATTTTTTTAGATTTTTAAAAATATTTTCAAGATGGAGGCCAAAAACGCATTTTGCACACTCAGATTTTTTAGACTTTTAGTATGTCAAAAAGATACCAATAACGAACTAAAAAACTCAAACCCCCGTCTTTGTGGGAATTAGTTCCAGGTATCACCTATTTTTTTCATATATCTTCTGTACTATTGATAATCGGTAGTAGTGTTCAAGAACTCAAAAGACGCATAACTGCTGCAATTTCATGTGTTTAGGAATCCATTTCGGGACGCACATAGGCTGAGATTGATTACCAACTACTAGATGTTCTCCGTGCCACAAAAGTTACACTTATTGAAATTCATTGACTATACTATAAAAAAACTGGAATATGTAAGGTAACACATATGTGAATTTCTAGTTCCTACCTTGTATACTTTTTTTGTATAAATTTTCAAATTGTGTCAACGACATCCGGTATATAAGATTTATAACTTTTTCCCAAGTTACAAAGATAGGGAATAAAACAATAAGTAATCCTCGCGCGCGAAACGCAAGTATCATGAACAAATTTTTTTTCTGCGATCAGTCAAACTTAGACCACATTGCATTGCATTTTAGATAAATTTTAAACTGATCACTTCTTATTTCTTTCCGAATGCTTAATAATGAGTTCATAAAATCTAATCATCTGCGTCAGGCTGTCTGGAAGATCTGAAGTCCTGTAAAGAAAAAGAAACGTGTGTAGCTGTCAAAGATGGATACGAGTGCGTCTGCACTCACGGTTACGTAAGGGAAGGAAGCGATTGCATATGTGAGTATCGATCCAGTCTCGTATTTTAACCCGATAGATTTTTAACCTTAAAATAGATGTGTACTGGCACTTGTTAGATTTTTGTAAACACTTGTACTCAAGGTGTCGGAAGGCTATGTAAAGTGTACGTACTTGCAAACCTCGTCTGTCAGTCTTTTAGCAGGATTTCTCATCAATTTTTCTGAAATGTAATATAGACGAGTTGGATTCCTAACCCTAATTTATTGAAAATAATTTAATTAATAATTTATTACGGCAAATGTATTTGAACGTTTGCTCCTTTACTTAACCTATAGGTTGGATTCTAGTTATTTACGTGCTACTAGTTAGTCACTTATGAATTGTGAGACTATTTTTTTTTCCTTTTCCGTAAATGATTATTTTATTCTTTTGTCTTATCGTAGAACATCTTGTCACAAACAGATGGGCCAGAAACAGTTTTAAAATGCTTAAAAATAGTTTTATTGATAAATGCAGTAAAAATATGTCTATGATTGTAGATTTTTCTATATTTAAGCTTTGTTTTTTTTAACGTAGGATTACGTTCCTCCATAACGATCCTGCGGAAAGGAAAATTTCAGACGCTAAAACTGTCCGTCCGTTCTTCCTCGCGAGTTATAATTTTGGCAGCACGCCAAACTCAGTCTACCGCTTGGACAAGTTAAATAGAAAAGTACCAAGATGCATCAATATTTTGACATACATACGTACATATATATACTAGACACATATATACATACAAAAGAGGTAAGCAAGGATAAGTAATCCTACGTTAATAACCCGCGGTAGTTTCGTTAGAAGAGACTACCTGAATTTTCTTTTTCTTCTTTTAATCGGGATAGTATATTACAATCAGTTTTAGAAGAGTTTTCTACATCCGCTGAAAATTTTATCTAGACCTCTACTATAATAAGAAGTAGATTTACCATACATATTTTGCAAATCAAATTAAAATAATTATTTAATGGGGACATGAATAATAAACATTCTCGGACAGAAAAAACAAAACTTATCATAAATAATTACAAGATAAAAAGAACTTTTTATATACCATGTTTTTAAATTTTCTGTTGAATCATATAAACTTTACAATACTATGTATTAATAAATACTTTTAAAAAATTTTTTTGATGAATTATCCCATCAACTTGAAAGAAAATGTACTTAATTGGAAGTTAACTTGCTTTTAACTTTTCATTCCCGTCCTGGCCGGTAGATGGCTGCACCAGTCTACAAAACAAAATTAACTGAAAATAATAAAAACATGGTGAAAATCTGTTTGAAGATGGCTAAAAGTATTAAAATAATGCATTGTCATCGTGTTCTGAGCTATTCTAAAAGTTTCGAATGTCTAGCTAGTAGGGAAGTTAGTTAAAAATCGATTGCAAGATTTATACCGGACAAACACACACACACACAAACAAACAAACAAACAAGAAAGCGAGTTAATAAAAACATGGTAACAATGATTCCTTGATTTCAGTTAATTGTTGATGACACTAATGCTTTTAATCAATAGTTTACGATCTTGAATATTAAAAAAAAGACCTGAAGGAGATTAGCCCGAATACAAAGCAAATATCCTTATAGCACCCCATGGTGATACAGTATTCTGTTTTCTCCGTGACACGCTAAACCAGCCATACTCAACCTTTTTATTTTTTCTCGGGCCACATGCATGTGTTTGCGACGTTTCACGGGCTGCAACAAAGTACGCTATACCTTATAATATAATAGTGCAAAAAAAATGAAACTCAAAACCTAAATTATTCAAGCGTTTATTTTAAAATGAGCGTGCTTTTTAACGTTGAGTCAACCTTTTGACTATTTTAGGAAAATCGGGTTTATACTTGTTACATGCTACTCTCAATACGTCATCAAAGATAAGAATCAGTAAGCCAATTTTTATATACGTTCTTCGCATATTTCATTTTGGAATTGGAGGATTCACAAAGTTCATGTGAACAACGTGACAGCAGGTGGCACATGTTTGTACAGTTTTGTAGTTTTCCCGAATTTGTTTTTACAAAGCACCTGCGAGTGTAATTGTTTTGGGCCGCACTTAAAATCTTGGTGGACTGCATGTGGGAGGCGGGCCGCAGTTTGAGTATCCCTGAGCTAAACAGAAGAATTTACAAAACAGTAAATTTATTTTGTGTGAACTTTCTGAAGAGATTTTTATTCAGTCCCAACGAACCCAGGTAAACGGAACAATTTTAAGCATCTTAGTATCAAACTAGTCGGAGGGTAGTTAAAAAAATATTTTTGTTGGATAATTTTTGTTCTAAATTCCCCAAAAGGCTCTCATATTATCAGTTGCTCTCAATGAGATATATATACTGACTCATTTGAGGACTGATTTCCAGGATATCCACATCGGATGCTCTTTTCACAGATGAAGATGAATCTGATTTTTTCCGAATTCGGGATGCTTATTCCAACGCATGTAATATTATTATGATTAACAACACAACTTTATCATTTTTTATATATTTCGAAACAATTTTTCGGATCTTTATTGTTTTCAAACAGAAAATCGATCTCTTACGTCTTTTTTTTTCAGCTCAACGAAGTTGTGAAGAATCTCCTTGCCTCAATGGGGCTATATGCGTAGAAGAGAAAGAGCGGTTGCGATGCGTTTGTCCTCTAGGTTATCTTGGCGAAATTTGTGATATCCGTAAGTATAGAACAAGGCCTAGTTGATGCCTCCTACGAAGGTTTTTATACTTAAATCGCAAGAAATCCTAAACTGTAGAAAAATTCTCCTATGCTTAGTTTTACCTTGTACGAAATGTAGAAGGAAAAAATTACATTAGTGAGCCTTCCATTAACCTTGCCTTTCAGAAGTATTAAAAGCAATCACTCATCGAATTAATAATTTTACTTACTATTCTTTATCACTTCTAGTTAAATCAAAGCTATATCCCATAATATATTTTATAAATTAAAACACAAAGTGTCTGAAATCGAATTATTGTAAGCATTAAAAAAAAATCCGAAACGGGTTAATGGCTAAAAATAATAAATGCAAATATACCAAACAGCAATGAGAATAATTTATCTCATAGAAACAATTACTACAAATTATGTCTGCTTTATGATGTGTACAAATAAATTTCTTGTAAGTATGGTGTATTATTATGAACTAGTTTTACAGATTAATCTTTTAATATAATTTTTACCATGTTTTTAGTAACTCGTTTTTTTGTTTGTTTGTTTGTGTGTGTGTTTGTCCGGTACAAATCTTGAAATCGATTTTTAACAAACTTCCCGACTAGCTAGACGATTTGAAAATTTTAGAATAGCTCAGAACACGATGACAATGCATTATTTTAATACTTTTAGCCATCTTTAAGCAGAATTCATTTCTTTTTCAGTTAATTTTGTTTTGTAGACTGGTGCAGCCATCTATCCGCCGAGACGGCAAAGAAAAGTTAAACGCAAGTTAACTTCCAATTAACTTCATTTTCTTTCAAGTTGATGGGATAATTCATCGAAAAATTTTAAAAAGTATTTATTAATTCATAGAATTGTCAAGTTTATATGATTCAACAGAAAATTTAAAAACATGGTATATAAAAAGTTCTTTTTATCTTGTAATTATTAGTTTGTCTGATTACTAAGTAATTTTGTAGGTGGAATTGATCGTGCACGGGGGTCATTTAGTTGTCATTCTGTTTATAAATTAAGATTTTCCTGAGTATGAGGATTTTTGAAAAAATTGACTGAAATCCCTTGCTGAAGATATTCAAATCTCATATTCTTAGTCAGAGTTCAAAACTTTGACTTCAGGCTAATGAAATTTGTTTCAAAAATAGATCATGGATTTTTAAGAGAATTCAGCTCGTTATTCAATTAGCAGTTGAATACAAAGCATAGCACATCTCAATATTGAAAAAATGAGGAGCAAGATGTTTCTTGAAAGGATTTTTGAAAGGGCAAAACGTTTGTTGCTAAGAGCGTAGATTCCCGAAATGTACGCCTAAACAGGTGCACCATTGTAAATTGAAGGCAACAGAGATCTTACCTGTAAAACAGATGACATCTATTTTCTACCCATTATTTCTCATGTGATTGCATCAAACTATCTTATAATCAAGAGAGAGTAAATAATAATTACAAGATAAAAAGAACTTTTTATATACCATGTTTTTAAATTTTCTGTTGAATCATATAAACTTGACAATTATAAATTCTTTTTTATTAATAAATTCTATTTTAAAATTTTTTTGATGAATTATCTCATCAACTTGAAAAAAAAATGAAGTTAATTGGAAGTTAACTTGAATTTAACTTTTCGTTCCCGTTCCGGCCGATAGATGGCTGCACCAGTCTACAAAACAAAATTAACTGAAAATAACTGAAAATTAATTTAATTTTGCTTAAAGATGGCTAAAAGTATTAAAAATGAGCATTGTCATCGTGTTCTGAGCTATTCTAAAAGTTTCAAATGTCTAGTTAGTCGGGAAGTTAGTTAAAAATCGATTGCAAGATTTGTACTTGACAAACATACACATAAACACACAAACACGCAAGAAAGCAAGTTAATAAAAACATGGTAATAGAAGTGCCATATAAGAGATTCTATCTGGCAGGCTGCGGTCAGAATCTTGATGGAAATTGAATAAGGCAATGGATAAAAATATTAGGAAGATGACGGATTGATTTGTAAAGAAAATATGTTGGTTTCGAGTGTGATGGTCATCTTTTACTGCACAGGCACATAAAATATGGATTATTCGCAAAAGAGAATAGGACTAAGGAAGGTGGTAAAAAAAAGACCGTCACTGAAAATATTTGTTTTCGGTGGGGGTGGGCATGAATTAAGTTGGTTGAAAGCACTACGGAAACCTCTCCTAAGCAACGGCTAAGTGCTTAGTCCATGTAAAAGAATTTCTAAAAAAAATTCTTCTATCGGTTGTTTTTATGACGTGTAATCATGCGATCTCCTTTAATGTGACACGACAACGAAAGTTACTGTAATTTTTATTGCCATGTTTTTATTAACTCGCTTTCTTGTTTATTTGTTTGTGTATGTGTGTGTGTGTTGGTCCAGCACAAATCTTGCAATCGATTTTTAACTAACTTCCCGACTAGCTAGAATTTGAAACTTTTAGAATAGCTCAGAACACGATGACAAGGCATTATTTTAATACTTTTAGCCATCTTTAAGCAGAATTAAATTCATTTTCAGTTATTTTCAGTTAATTCTGTTTTGTAGACTAGTGCAGCCATCTATTGGCCGGGACGGGAACGAAAAGTTAAACGAAAGTTAACTTCCAATTAACTTCATTTTCTTTCAAGTTGATGGGATAATTCATCAAAAAAAATTTTTTTTATATTTATTAATACATAGAATTGTCAAGTTTATATGATTCAACAGAAAATTTGAAAACATGGTATATAAAAAGTTATTTTTATCTTGTAATTATTATTACCATGTTTTTATTAACTCGCTTTCTTGTTTGTTTGTTTGTGTGTGTGTGTGTTTGTCCAGTACAAATCTTGCAATCAATTTTTAACTAACTTCCCGACTAGCTAGACATTTGAAACTTTTAGAATATCTCAGAACACGATGACAATACATTCTTTTAATACTTTTAGCCGAAAAAATCCGCAAGGTGGCGCTTCGATCGAATTTAATGCTTGCACTTATGCGTAACAACGTTTGACGATTTAAAAACAGAATACATGTGAATTTAGTTTCTTTAGAAAAATATTGTGCTAAAAATTAAAAAATATATAAAAATTGAAGTTTATAAAGTCTGTGGATACTGGAAACGACTAAAAAGTGATTAAAATTAAATAAAAGAAAGTGAAAAACAATTAAGTGAAGGTTTGTGCAATTTAGAGAGAATTGTCAAGTTTATATGATTCAGCAGAAAATTTAAAAACGTGGTATATAAAAAGTTTTTTATCTTGTAATTATTTTTCAATACGCATCAGAGGACCACCAAAAACCATCGTATAGATGAGATAAATGTTCAATTGAGAGGTGTATAAGTGAAAGGTTAATTTACTCTGTTTGGTTAAGATCATGAGACACGAGATCGTAAATGAGAACTCAAATTTAGCCGCGCTAAAATTGATGCTATCGCAGGTATAAGTGTAAGAGGCATTTGCTGTTAGGTATTTCGAAAGGATTCTTGATTTTTCAAAAAAATTCAATATTTAAGAAAACATGGACAAAAATCAATTTTGCCGTTACGAGTATCTTTTCGTTATCATATTTTAAAAATATAATTGAATAAATACATATTTTTATTTCATCTATATATATACAACAGTTCCGTAACTGACTCATTCATTCACTGACTGACTGACTGACTGACATACAACGCACAGACCAAACCGCTGGACCTAAAGGGCTGAAATTTTGCATGGCGATTCTTCTTATAGTGTAGGGGTGCACTAAGACAGATTTTTGAAAAATTCTTCTTAGATTTTTTTAAATTAAATTTTTAAGCTGTTTTTTTTTTACTTTTTTTAAGTTTGCATTTAAAATAATAATTTGAGGTTTATAAAATTTATATCACGAGAAAGATCATAAAAATTCCTTTAAAATGAAATCTTTTTCGAATCATTACCTCCATTTCCTGATTTTTGGTGAATTTTTAAAGATTCATTTTTAGAATTTAATTTATTAAATGCCGATCACGTGACTTCTTTTTCTGGTACTTTAAATAAATTTATCGTCACGTGCATAAAATCTAAATAGACAAAAAATATTTTTTTTTCTTGCTAATGCGGCAGACGATTAGACATTATCCAAAAAAATATTAAAATAGACAAGTACAGTAAAACAAATGTTCTAGAAACTGTACTATATTAACTGTACTATATTCTTTAGTATTCTTTATATTAGATTTAATTTGAATATCTTCTTCTACATTATTTTGTCTATAAAAATATCCCTTACGATTTTTTTTATAAATATATATATATATTTTACATCAATTATATACATTGATCGTCGTATTTATTATATATATATATTGGCATTAATTGCATACATTGACCGATGTTTTTACTTTGAATGCCCTCCGTAGCGAAGTGCGGGTTTTCAGCTAGTTTATACATATAGCACATACAATAAACTCAGATAACGTAGAAATCTTTATAAATTCTTAGATATGTCATGTATATCAGATACAAAGAACAAAATGAAGAAAAATATAACAAATTTCCTCCCTGAAAAATGTTTATTATTTATCTACTTTATTTTAATAAGAAATACATGACACGTGTAACGTAGTTTATTAAATGTATAACGTACTACATACTTGAGAAGAAATTGGGAAATTATGTGCTTCATTTTCTTAGTTATCATGTTTGCGAAAGGATATTGTAGGAAAAAAAATTGTCATGGGATCCCAGTCGTTGATCTATTGCCAAATTATAAACCAGCATGTTAGTGAAAATGTGTTACTAAACGTCCGGATTGTATTCCAATCGTCGAAAATTACAATGCACACAAATCAATGCAGAAGGGAGGAATATTAACTTTTCATGCAAACTTGTGTTCACTTAAACACCTATTTATTATGCGTGCATAAAGTTGCGTAGAACTTCGGTTTAAATAAACGTGCATGCAATAAAAAGTGTTTTGAAAAATTAAGTAAAATAAATATTTTTTCATCATTGGAATTGTTGACAGTTATTTAATTTAATTATTCTCTAAGAATTGATTAAATAAAAATAAATTTTGCCGCAAAGTTACTGATCCCATGATTGATCAACATCAATCAAAATTCCGTCAATAATCAATCATAAACTGTCAAATCTTCAGTTTATTTTTCAAATAACTGTTTTGAATAATTAATAACAATCATAAATGTAATTCTGAATGCAAAGTACCAAAAATATGTATGGATTTCTGATCGAAAATCGCCATCAGACCACGTTTGTTTTTATCCAGTGAAAAGGATCATCAAAGTGATGCTTTTAAGTACTGTCTGATCATATCTACTATAAGATTAACATTTAACTACTATAAAATTATTTTGAATTATGTTTCCAAATTGCGACTTTAAATTTGTAAGTGAATATTTCTATAAATTGCTATCAGCCATTTGTTAAGAGTTTTGGCAAAGCCATCGTATTAAATGCTCTCTCAGAATCGTTTATGTGGCTTACAAAACAACTTTAGAAACGAACCAGTGAATCTATAATGGAAAAGCAATCCTTTTTTTATTCGTGTTAGAATAGTTTGAATAACGCGTATGCAGAGTGAACATGACAGTCATGTTTCGTCTTTGTATGGATACTAGTTTCTATGAATATTGCAGATAAAAAGCATTGTCCTGGGAGAACTTACATTATGATAGCGTTTGTTCTCCGATTTTCTTGCCGCCTTACTAAAATATTCCCTCTTATCTATAATATTTGCCGCCCACAAGTTATAGTGGTTAGCGTCCGGATTCTCCATGCTGCGCGCTTGGGTTCAAATCCCGAATAGGATATGGTCGTTATCATGTTGTCCCTTGATAGGGAACAATGCTGGTTCACTTAAATGGGGCTCCCATAGTAAGAGAAACCAGCAAGACTACGGTGGATAACAAAAGGAGAAAATCTCCCGACAAGGACGGGGAAAAAAATCTATAACATTGTCATAGTGATCAAGAAAATCCCTGTAATTCATAATCCAGATATTCACAGAATTTCATAACAGACTATGGAGTCTAATTGTCCGTACACTTGCAAAAACAAATATATTTTGCAAGGTATATGATATTAATCTGATGCGAACTGCAATACGTCTTTTCGTTACTCTGAATTAAAACAATATAACTAAATTTAATAACTTTTAATGTATACTACACCGAACGAACTGAAAAAAACAGCCAATGGCAAATTTAATATATATATTTTTAAAATCTTGAATAATATTCCACAAACTAAAAGGAAGTTCATCAATCTAAGCATGATGAGGATATAATGACACAAGATATGATTACAATTATAATAGGATACTTGTTAGAAGGCAAAAGGTACAGTAGCGTACTGTCATCGATTGATAACCACTTGTTTAGCCATTATATTCCGTGCGGTTGGGAGCACGTATTGTTTGAAAATAATTTCCTTAAGTGTCTATGGACGCATTATTTCTGCTCATGTTCTGAGTGATTAGCCACTGTTACTACTATTGATATAGTGCTCTTCAGAATGGAAAAAAAATCGATAACAACCATGATCTTGACATCACTTTGGCTCTTATTTCTAGATATACAATTTTCGAAGGTAAGAACATGAGGATGGGGATTAATTATCACGAAGCTCTTCTTGTGCACGTGCCCAAAATTTTGAAAGCTATACTTCTTCATGTGCTGACATGCCAGCTATTTTATACATAGGAAAAAAATTCAAACTTTATAAAGACTATCCTTATTTTAACAAATGTGCATTGTGCTATTTAAAAAAACAAAATTTACGCATTAATAATAATGATGTGTTGCGCATTAACTAAACAACCTATATCAGAATTAGCATTAAAAGGCAATTAATATTAAAGAAATTAATATCAGTTGTTGATTAATTAATGCGAGTTTATCTTATTAATATTTATATTCATACAATTAGAGAAAAACATTCATCAATCTATTTATTTTTTTTTTAAATTTTGGCAAAGGCTATTTCTTAGATTATTAAGATTAGAATGCCTACGTAGAAAAGACTTTTAAAACAGCCGTTAGTACGTTTTACAAGTATATGAAACTTTCGGCCTTGAAATTTTAATTATTTACAATTTTATTTTGGCATTTTTTAAAATTTATGTCCAATAGCCGCTTGATTTCAATAGTTTCCAAACAATTTCTAAAATCGACAATCTTTGTCTATATATATAAAACAGTTCCGTAACTGACTGACTGACTGACTGACATATAACGCACAGACCAAACCGCTGGACCTAAAGTGCTGAAAGTTTGCATGGCGATTCTTCTTATAGTGTAGGGGTGCACTAAGAAATGTTTTTGAAAAATTCTTCTTAGATTTTTTTAAATTAAATGTTTAAGCTGTTTTAGTAACTTTTTTTAGGTTTGCATCTAAAATAATTATTGGAAGGTTATAAAATTTATATCACGAGAAAGATCATAAAAATTCCTTTAAAATGAAATATTTTTCAAATCTTTATCTCCATTTTTCTGATTTTTGGTGAATTTTTAAAGATTAATTTTTAGAATTTAATTTATAAAATGTTGATCACGTGATTTCTTTTTCTGGTACTTTAAATAAATTGATCGTCACATGCATAACAACTAAGTAGACAAAAAAAATTTCTTTTCTTGATAATGCGGCAGACGATTAGACATTATCCAAAAAAATATTAAAATGAAGTAAAAGATATGTTCCTCAAAATATACTATATTAACTGTACTATATTCTTTAGTATGTCCTATTAGATTTAATTCGAATATTTTCTTCTACATTATTTTGTCTATAAAAATATCCGTTACGATTTTTTTATAAATATATTTTTTTCGTTTTTTTACATCATTTGCATACATTTATCGTTGTATTTATTATAAATATATTTATACATATTTTTGGTATTAATTGCATACATTGACCGTTGTATTTAATTTGAGTGTACTCCGTAGCGAAGGGCGGGTTTTCAGCTAGTTTTTCCATATAACAGGAATGGAAACTTACGTATTAACTGCATTTCAAAGTCTTCTGAGTGCCGGAAAATTTCTTTTGCGTGCAACATCTGGCAACATCTGTGTCATAGGTTCGCAATGTATGTCATAAGCAATAGAATGTCCTTTCGTTACTCATGAAATGCTACTTATGTGACGCTATGCCTGCCACAATTAATTTTTACTTTCTGAATAAGATAATAAGGATCCCTTCTGTTAGGACCTATTGGATCGCTGCATATTAAATATTTTTCTCAACAATAAATAGAATGATGACTGCTCTAAGAACATGGATATATGCATTAAATTTAGTATTTTCTTACAGTCCTTCGATTGACTTTAAGAGGTCAAGGGACCTCTAACCTCAATTATTAAAATTTTCAATAATTTACTGTATACACCTCATGAGTATAATTAATATTCTTTTTTGCTAAAATAAATTTACTTATAATTCACAAATAAATATTTTGTGAAAGAATAAGACTTGTTTTTCAAAAATTTCTTCAAAAGTTCCAAAAATTTTCAAAATTCTCCATGCACATTATTTTTTTACCGATTTCTTCTAAGTTTCTCAGGATTGTTAATTATAATTAGTGTTTGTCATAAAACTGTGCATAATTCATTGAAACTACAAATATTTTCAAATTTATAGACCATGAAATAAAGTAAAAACATGCAAAAACATAAAAAAATAACAGGTAGATTTTTAAAAAATACTGCTTTAGATTCCTACAAAAAAAAAATTCAATGCACAATTATGTTTATATATACATATATATATATATATATATATATATATATATATATATATATATATATATATATATATATATATATATATATGTGTGTGTGTGTGTGTGGTAAATTTATATTAAAAAGTTAAGGTTTATAAATTATATGACATGCAAATGGAGCATTTTGAAAAAAGCTAACATTTTTTAAAACATTTTTGAAACCCAGGCATTATTCTGCCAGATACTCCTTATTTTGAATATTCTAAGGGTCTTCAGTGTAGTAAAAAAAGAATATTAATTATTCTTATTCTCTATATCGAATAAAAAATTGAAAATTGAAATATTCTACGTCTAAGATTCCTTGTTCCCTTAAATAGAACTACAAGCTTTTCGAGAGAGCTGCTTGTAGAATAAAGACGCACTTAAAATATAAAGATCACTTTCCAAATCCGTTATTGATTCTAAAAGTGCCTTTTTATGAATATTGATCCTTTTTGGGGGCTAAAAATGTCATACGAATTTAATCTTCTGGTCTTTGATATCTTTATGAAGCAGGCTTTACAATGAGATTAATAAACTTAAGCAATGGTAAAAAAATTCTTTTTCATCTCAAATAATTCTGTGCAAAGGGAAATTCTGTATTTTTAAGAGACTATTTTACTAAGTGAAGTGATGTTTTTCTGGGTCAAAGTTATTTCAAGTCAAATAATTTTTTATTTTTCTGTGTACGGATATAAAAACGACAAGCGGCATTCGAATGTCAACACAGTGAGGTTCCTGAAATGCGATTTCTGCTTTTTCACCCGCCAGAGAGAGCATAGATTGTTTTCCTTGAGTGTCAGTCAAATGACATAATTGAAACGCCTTCTCTTTCATAATACGGAAATTAAGTACTTCCTTTTAATCACTTATATTATGCTACATTTTATGTAACAAAACGCTCGACACGTTTGTGAATTGTCCATTCCGATAATCACACAAATGTTCCTCACCCTGGTGATGAACTAGTAAATACTTCGAATCATGTAGCCACCCTTTTTAATTTATTGTGGAACTGAAGGGGTGTTTAGTACGCATTTATTATCCACAAATTTCCTATAAGTTATAACGCTCGACATCTAAGTTTTTATTATTGACGTTTATAGATTGTAATAGAACCTTAATAAATTAATGCATACATGTGTTGGGGCAAGCAAGGAAACATAGAGAATTGTCCTTTATCATATACTTATTCAACAGTACTAAAAATTCTTTCAAAGTGAAATTAATAATAGAATTAGGTTCCCCTTCATATTATCACTTAATACAAGAGGAATCAAAACCAGAGACAAAATATTCAGTCAAAGCAATTGTGTCTAGGATCTTTCGGGGATTTATTTTCAAAAATACATCCCTTGAGAGTCGACACACTTTTGCCATCGACTTTTCGACGACTGGAAGGTTCCCTGGTAGGCGAATTCCGGAACGTCCTCAAGGGTAAGCGTGCAAGCTTCTTTATCGGAACTTAGGGTCCCATGGTGGTGTCCTTTGAGGGCGGATTTCACTTTTGGGAATAGGAAATAGTCTTCTGATGCGAAGTCGGGACTGTAAGGGGGTGGGGGAATCGTCGCGATTCCGTTTATCATCAGATACTCGGTGACCTAGGAGCAGGTGTGGCTGGGTGCATTGGGTCATCCGTCAAGACACTCGGGACGAGTTTAATGCAGATCTTTCACATCGCTAAATTTTCAGTGATAATGCTGTGCACTGTCATCTTGTCAATGCCAATTTTATCTGTGACCATGCGCACATTTAACCGACGGTCTGAATTTAGCATTTCACGCACTCGTTGCACGTTGTCGTCGGTTCTTGAGGTCGATGGCCGTCCAGCGCGGGGCTCGTCTTCCACACTCTCTCGGCCATCTTTGAAGATCTTGTGCCATTTAAAAACTGCAGTTTGTGACATGCTTTCATCCTTGAACACTTGGCAAATCACGCCCAATGTCTCCGTACCCGATTTCCCCAGTCTACCACAAAATTTGATGGCGTACCGCTGTCCTATCGTTCGCTGCATTTTGCGCTTGCACCGAGTCACTCGAAAAGGGTCCACTAAAAACGATCTAGCCTGAACGAACGCTCGCAGGCGACTGGCTCTTGGTGCGTCTTGTAGGTCACATCCCCCACCACCGAGCATGCACGGTACGAGCACACTCCGACGTACAGTCACGTCAGGAAAAAATGTTCCCGATACTTTTTATACAAACCCTGTATGATAATAAAGAAATTAATGATATCTATATGCATAACTTTTATTTTAAGAGATAGCCGTTTATGTTAAAACTAACTGAATACCCGTGCTTTGCTACGGAGTACATTCAAATTAAATGCAATAAATTTTCAATGTATGCAACTAATGCCAAATATATATATTTATATATATATATATATATATATATATATATATATATATATATATATATATATATATATATATATATATATATATATATATATATATATATATATATATATATATTTATATATATATATACTGGTTATCAAAAATTAAGGAAAAGTCACAAAAATAAAGATTACTCAAAAAGTTAAGCGTACAATTTAATGATACTTATGCACATTATACAACACATAGGTAGGTATAAAATAGCATAAAAACAAATGGTCAGACAATTACGCTATTATAGAAACTAGCATATGTATACAATGAACAAATCGGATGTGTCAGTTTCGTATAGGAAAAGTACCTTTAATATGGCGTATGATACCCCCGAGAAGCAATACAGCACATACAGCGATGTGTGATGCTGTCAATTATGCGGTCTATTCCTTAGTGCGTATAATGATAAATATCGGTCATCGGCAATCGTCGTAGCGTATGGCCGTCCTTGGCTAATCTTCCTGGATGTCGAATCCGTGGTTAGAAATTGTTGCCAAAGCCTATGAACCACAGACGGACTCACATTTAGCCATCTGGCCACTTCTGTCTGACTTTGTCCTCACTCTAATCTCCCAATAGCTCGCTATCGCAGTTCTTCGGTCAAATGATGCCTGGAAGTTATTGTTACAATTTGGCTATGCCAGATATCTAATCTCGGCCTCCCAGCTACAATTTCCACCTTGATCTGAGACATGTACTTTTATACTCCTCACAAAAGACGTAGTCCGACTGCAGCGCCACTATTTTGCATAATGTAGTATAGTTCAGCACCTCTTACTTAACAACATATTCAAATTTTAAACAGATTGGCCTAGTTTTGAACGTGTTATCCCTCTTTTTGTAATTTTTCCATAATTTTTGATAGCTAGTATATATATATGTATATATATATATATATATATGTGTGTGTGTGTGTGTGTGTGTGTGTGTGTATGTATATCTATATGTATATACATATATATTTATTTATTTTATTTATTTATTTATTTATTTATTTATAAAAAATCGTGACGGATGTTTTTATAGACAAAATAATGTAGAAGAAAATATTCAAATTAAATACAACGGTCAATGTATGCAATTAATTTGTATGTTTAATATCCATGAAACATACTAATTTGAATTAAATTCTTAAAAAACTTCCATCTCAATCAGTCTAGTGGGTAAATTTTATTTTTTACCGTATTTTAATATTTTTCTAGTCAATTTATTTCGTTGTTATGCATGTGATGCAAAATTTATTTAAAGTATCACTGTTGTGTATCGCTTTATAATAAAAAATATATATAAATTAAATATACAGTGAATTAAATACCTTAATAATTTTCTCCACCTATTGTTTAACTTTGATGAGTGTCATTAGATTAATTTTCGCGCGGGTTAATTGTAGTGGCATTCATGAAATTTGAGCAAATGATAAATCATGTTTTATGTACTATAAATGTAACATGGAGGTATTTAATCTATATATATAAAACACGTAGGTATGCGGCACAAAAATCGACGATATTTCTACACTCCGAATGACAACGGCTGCAACTACCAGATGTAAACATCAGCGGCCGTCCGCAATTTGCAACTGCGTGTCAACATGGATTTACGCACTGAAATCAGTAATGCTCGAAAGCGAGCTGCACGATCAAATGAAAATTGGGAACAGTCTCAAGAAAGAAAGCGAAGAAGAAATAATTCATTAAGAGAGGCGTGAAACAGAGAACATAAATGATCGCGAGGTTAAGCTTAATCGTTGCTGGCAATGGTGCCAACAACCTGAAATAGTTAATTTTCTAAACTTTTTTCAGTACTTACTGAATTTTTACTCCATTTTATAAGGGAAGAAATTTTCCCAACAATTTATTATTTGATATGATTAAGTGTAGATATCTTAATTGTGAACAATAGCACATACAAAGAGTGATGTAATCCACACAATAATTTAGTACTTGCTGAATTTTTAATCCATTTTTTAAGTGAAAAAAATTTTTCCCCAACAATTTCTTATTTGATGTAATGATAAAGTGTATATATCTTAATTTTGAAAAATAGTACATACAGAGAGGGATGTACACTGGTGTTGTATTTCTCAGTCTTAACTTCGTTCTGAATTAATGAAAATTCATATTTTTTAATCACGATGTTTTAGAAACAGCCTTATAGAAAATATCCCTTAACAACGTATATTTATGATGACAGGTAATGGTAACATTCCTTACATATATAAATTTCAGTTGAGCTGTTTTGCAAAAGAAAATATAAAACAAAAAGCGACCATGTTGGTCGCGCAGCGGCTAGTTTATTTTAATGTTTGATTAACTGAAAATTTTCAATTCATTTTAATTCTTTTTCATGTGGATTGACTGACTCAAGGTAAAGTTTTTTTTAATTAAGCTTTGTTTAGTCTTTTTATTTATTTTCCCCCTTTTTTATTTTTAAGTTTTATACGCTTAATTTTTTTTCTTTTTTTATATATATATTTTAAATTATCGCGTATTGGTTCGAAACACAGAAGTGCTTCTCGAGAATCTTATAGAAATGGCGATACAGTTTATTCAGTTTCATTCAAAAAAAGAGACGATTTTACACACTTTTTGCAAAGGAATGTACTCATAAGAGGGCCACCTGGGGCTCCCTCACCGTATGCTTGGTTACCCGGATGTGACAGGGTCAGAAGCCCTGGACATGCGTGCGGCCAATAAGAGTACAGATGATTTCTGATAGGGGCCTCTTGGAATGCACTAAAAAAGATTATAAAAAGGCTGCACACGAAAAATAAGAGGACTTTCTGGCTGACTCGGTGACTCGTTAATTTTTTCTCTGATCCATGCTGCCTGTTCGGTGCCTACTGGAAACTGGGTAGAACGCCATGATGAAGATGCTTGAACAAAGACCCTGGACCTGGAGTATTGACTCTCTCGATGTACGAAGACGATGGAGCATAGAAGTGACCTCGAGGCTTTTAAGTTATCCGATAAGATAAGTTTTTTTTTATCCATGGTTTAATTTAATTTAATATTTTTTTAACGTTTTTTCTTGTCAGTCAATCTCAATTTTTTTTTTATTGTGGCCATTTTTTCCTTTATGTTGTTCATGGTGATACTTATTAATTTATTATGAGAGATATTATTAGTTAATATTATGTTTACAAGTAGAACGAGTGATATTATTAATATGTATGTGTATATTGATGTATAAAGAAGTTAAGGCAATGAGATAAGATTTCTCTAAATTCTATTGTTTAACGTAAGGTGATAAGATTTTATTAATTTGTGTTAAAAGTAATGAATAAAATTTTTTGGTTTGATCCCTCAGTGAAAATTGTGTCTGTCATGTTTTGTGAGTAATCATTTGTAAATTTCTGTTAGCCACAGAATCTAGGTTATTGTTTTAATACAACGCAATACTAACCACTATACGTTATAAATATAAGGAATAAGTTTAAATTAATTAATACTCTTTGTTTGATTTAAATAATTAAATAAGTAACAAAAAGTTTAGATACAACAATCACAAAAGGAAAATGAACCACGTGATCAGCATTTAATAAATTAAATTCTAAAATTTCATCTTTAAAATTCACCAAAAATCAGAAAATGGAGGAAAAGATTCGAAAAAGATTTCATTTTAAAGGAATTTTTATGATATTTCCCTTGATATAAATTTTATAACCCTCAAATTAGTATTTTAAATTCAAACTTTATAGAATGTTACAAAAACAGCTTAAAAATTTAATTTTTGAAAAATCTAAGAAGAATTTTAAAAAAATCTCTCTTAGTGCACCCCTACACGATAAGAAGAATCACCATGCAAAATTTCAGCCCTTTAGGTCCAGCGGTTTTGTCCAGGTCTGTGCGTTATCTGTCAGTCAGTCAGTTAGTCACTCAATCAGTTACGGAATTGTTTTATATATATTTGCTCAGTTTCGACAAAAAAATCCTCAATTTTGTAAAAAGTTGAGGACACTTGAGGATAGTTATGGTCTATTATTTCTTCGTTTCATATTTTGGTGCTATATTCCTTCGAAAAATAAGACAGAAATTTTCTAAATTTCAAAAAGAAACGGCTCCAAAGATACTCGGATGCATATTTTATTTTAATTTTTTTATCATGGTTTTAGTTTGCTTCTACCCTAAGCCAGGCATCCGCTATGAAAGTTGTATACGCGATCACGATCAAACGCTTGATGGTTTTCAAAATTTCTTTTCTTTTCTTTTTTCGTCAATTTTTAAACATTTCATTTTCAGCTTCTCTACGGGTCAAATGTTAGTTAATAAAGATGAATTTGCGGGAAATTTTTCGTCCATCTGTACGTTCGGAATTAAGCATTTCTCCGTGACTTCCAGAGCAAAAGTCGTTTCTAATGCTGTATCATCCATACTAGTGAATGATAGCGCAAAATTTATTACTTACGCCATATCATTTATATTAATGAATAATTAAATTCCGATAAAAGAGCCATGAAAAGGTGTGAAAGTGCACTTTTTGGATTTTAAGTTTTTTGAATCTCAGTAATTCAATGCAGCTGCTTAGAGATTTAAGATGAAATGATATACTGTCCGACCACGGAAGCAAGGTCCCTGGAAGCTGTTACGCATGCGCAAGAAAAGCTAGTCTACTTAGAAAATAGGGGAAAACGTCATATTTTCGGATGTGTTTGTTTATGAAATACAATGTATTTCAGACTGCTTTTTGTTCGCAATTTTAAAGTTATTTTTTAAAACTTTATTTTTGATCGAATATGTGAATAATAATTTCAGAATAATAAAAAAAAGAAGCAAATCTATTTAAAAAATAGGGGTGTTATAGGAGTGGATATTTTCGGATTACATCAAAATCAAAATTATCTAAAGCTACGTTTTCGGTGGTTCTTTTTTTCTGACGTTTCCTCGGAGATTCAAATTTTGGAGTTTCTTCACCCTTTGCTTCTCTGCGTATTCTTTTTACTCTGGACAGTGATATCCCGGTCATTTCACTAGCTCTCTTTAGGGATTGCGAAAGTGGAACAGTGACATTTCCTTCTAGTGCTTCTTTATCACACAATTTAATTACATTGTGTATTATACGTTTACAATCACTACGGAACGGCTTATTCCGAGCAGTTGTGTTGGGTAAAGGATCCATTAATTTTAATATAATAATCAAAATAACAGACGAGGAAAAAGCAAGCAAGCGCAGTTAGTAACCGATTCTAAAGAATGTCGAGAGAATACGAGACTTTTCCCCCTCCTTCCTCAGCAGCCTTACATACAGCGTGAATAGAATCGTCTTGGCACTATGCCAACCGTGGTTCTTCGTACTGTGGTCGGACAGTATGTGTTCTTTTTAAAGTATGATATTATTCACGTGTCACTTAAAGAATTTAAGTACAGTTGCATCACTATTTATCAAAGTCCTATCTTTCTACTTAAAACTGTTACAAATAAAATTTTTAAAACAGAATTTTTAAACTTACCGTAAAATCTTCAGTATAGTACACACTTTTTTTTCCCATTTTAGTCCGCAAAAATGAGGGTGCGTGTTATACTCGCGTATAAAAAAACGTAGTTCTAAACATTGAATAAACGACAAACAATAGAGGAGCTGTATTCTAGTAAAATTAATTAATACTGATAATTTCACAGTATTGTTTGTTTTGAATTACAAATTTAAGTTTTTTTTCTACCGAATTTGACGTTTTCGTTTATATTCATTACAAATTTTATTTATGTTGATAGATATTTGCGCAATTTTTAAATAAAATATTGAAAAGTTATGCGGGGGTATTATATTCGAATTTTAATTTTTTCCGAAATTTTCGCGCAAAATCAAACATGCGTATTATACGCATTATAGTCAAGATTTTACGTAAAGAATAAAACCTTAACTAAATTTCCGAACGAAAAATACGGAATTACGCATAACTATATATAATAAAATACAACAGTCCAACTAATTGTTTTCAGTATATCAACAGTTCGAAATAACGGATGAAAAATTCTGAATTAAATAACTATACATAATAAAATACAACATTTCAACTAAATATTTTCGTAAATAAAAATTATATTACAAGTAACAGAACAAAACTGCGGAAATAAAAATTACCTCGCATAGATTTTGATCCAATCATGCATTTCAGATAAAAGATAAAACGAAAAATCCCAATTATAGAAGAGATTTCTAAAATTTCAAGTAAAATAAAAATGAAATATTCGCACGTTTTGCACATTTTATTTCCCTTCCTAAACAGTAAATAAATTCATAATTTTGCTTTGCACAGGTTTGCTTTGTACAGGTTATTCATAAAAAAACCTTCCAACATAACTGTAATACCTTATCTGTACATTTCTTTCAAAATATAATTAAAAGGGTGTTTTCACTATTATTTTTTTCTCTTTATGTTTTTAATGAATACTTAAAATAAGCAATAAGTTTCATTGTTAGTTCTATAAGGTATCCTGTAAATAAAAATTACCATATTATATGCAAAATAAATGCGCCTTATTAAATTTTAGCCACTTTTACATATCTATGGTACTAATCACATATTCAAATTTCAAGCAAATCCATTCAAAACAAAAAAAGTTAGGATTGAAAGTCCACTGTCCCCTTAATCACTGTATCACTCTTAGCCATGTTCATATCGTTGAGCATCATAAATGCGAGTTGAATTTATGACGTATAGAAATGAACGAGTCTACATGCAATCTTCAAGCGCAGTCTACAAATTTGCGATATAAACAAGGTTGGGGCTTTGTTTTGCTGCTAATTGTTTGTCGTATTTTATTTTATGCATCCTTTATCACTTTTTTGTAATGTTTATCTATTAAGAAGTATCTGTGGTATGTATCTGATTTAACTTTTCATCTGAGATACCTCAAGAAAATTTTTAAACTACCTTTTTTATAGATATCTCATTAAGGGGGTCCAGACACAAAATTCTTCAAATTTTCGAGAAAGAACTTACTGCATTAAAAAATTTTGTGTTCTTTTCCGCTTAAAATGACATTTAAATCGTGATTTTAATCTTAATTAGAACAGGAGATATTAATTTGTGTTTTGCAACGTTCTAATAGCAGCCAGTCTTTGTTTAAACCGGTAAATGTGTTTTTCTGTATGGTGGATTTTTTCACCATTTCTCGTCTTTAAATTGTTATAAGTCAAGAACCGTTAAAGATAAATGGTTCAAACTTGGAACATGTCTTTTTCAATTATTTTGCCTTAATTTTGATTCAGAAAATTTGAAAAAATATTTTCTTTTGAAAATATTTTTTTTAATAAGTTACATATTTTTTTTTTGAAATTTTTACTCTAAATAATTTTAATTTCTTTAAATTAATATTTTTAAAAAAGGCCGAATCAAAATTAGCACTTATATATTTCTGCTTAATTAAATGTAAAAATTTTGAAATTCGACAAATAATATTTCCAGTTATAACGATTTTAAATTATTCCATTTTTAAAAAAAATTTAATTTAAAAATATTTTAAAACTTTATGAGAAGTTTTATGACGTGATTTTGTTTACAAATTATATAGTTATTAATCACAAAAAAATTCAAAAATGTAACTCAATAAATAATTTTTTTTAAATGTGTCCCGGACTAGGGATGCGACATCGATGTCGATGTTTTCAAAACATCGATGTTTTTATCAAAACATCGAAGTTTTAAACATCGATTTATTGAAGCCGATGTTTTTTTAACATCGATGTTTTGTGCTCGATGTTTTACGTTGTCTCGATGTTTTTTTTTAATGAAAAAGTACCGTAATTAAAAAAAATTACCACGTAGCATAATTTTCACACTCAGTAAATGTAAGTCTGAATTCTGAAAAGGACGAATACAAAAGGGGGAATGATTCCTTAGCAAACAGACAAATGGCAATTAACAACCAATGAACCAATCAGAGCGCTTGGAATGTTCCTGACACTCCAGAACCTTCCATGGGGTTTTATTTTACAAATAGTATATACACGAGTGCATCCATTTAAGTTTTTGTTTCGTTCTGGTTTTATATAAGTTGACGTTAATATTATTAGTAAGATGCCTCCCAAAAGTACCGTTTGGAAATATTTTTACAAAACCTCTGACAAATTGGCGAAATGCAATATTTGCCTTAAGTCCCTTAAAACTTCCACGAATTTATCTTGCAATGCAACGAATTTATCTAGACATTTGAAGGCAAAACATGGCGGTATTTACAACGAGAATTTTGAGTCAGCAATGTAGCCCAAAGCAACCAAGTTTTTGTCATTTATGTCTGCCCAATCAGAGAGTAAAATTAAATCACCCCTCCCCCCACGACTAACGGAAATAACATTAATGTTAGAGATTACTAAACCAGTTTTAAAAAATGGATGTTCTAAAACATCGATGTTTAAAAACATCGATGGTTTTTGGGCGATGTTTTATTAGCATCGATGTTTTAATATTGAATATCGATGTTTCAAAACATCGATGTTTTGTTATCGATGTCGCATCACTATCCCGGACCCCCTTAAAGAAAGATTATTGACCTTGAGTAACTGCACGAGCTCTCAATAAATAATTTTTTTTAAATGTGTCCAGGATCCCCCTAAAAGAAAGATTATTGACCTTGAGTAACTGCACCAGCTCTCATTATACAATGCGTAGTCCGAAGTTGCGTAGTACCTCCAATACTTTTGCCAAAATATTGCGAGATAAATTAAGCAACAGCTGTTTTATCCACCTGCAAAAGAAAACCTTAAACGTCGATCATGAAACCACAAATTCTAATCTTCGAGATGGAGAAATAACCGAAGAATTTCATACAAAATAATAATATACGTTTCTCCACTTGGAGTCAAACCCTAAACTTTATTCCTTTTGAGAGAAAATTTCAGCTTAAAGCGTTCAAATCAAGGTCTGCAATCAAGGTTGATATCAAGGTGACGTACAATTTTTATCATTCTTACAAGAAATGGCAGTTTAAATAATTAAAATCAGTCCGGAAATGAAAGGATAAAATAACAGGTGCCCTTGTCTCGACCGTACTTATTTTGCGGCTCCGGAAACTGGTTATACGGTTTCTTAAATTATTGAACCAATAATAAATTCAATTATGTGGTAAAATAAATTTTAGGCGTCCTTGATTCCTGCCATGGCTGTTGGGATTTTCAGAGGTGCAATGCATAACGTATCAGCATGATGTAAGATTAATAGTTTACTTAATTGTCCTCAATCACTGCATTATTCTGTACAGTAATACCCTAAGTTACGGGATAGGTGGGACCGACGAAAGATCGCATGCAAGTCGGGGTGCAACTCTGCATACAAACACATGTGAATTTTGTCTGATTGGGGCAGTAAGAACTTACGAAAACACCAGTTTAAAGGGAAAATATGGTATTAAAATTAAAATACTAAATTACATATTAATGTTATACATATGTGCAAGATATTAAAGAAATTTGTTGATGGTTTTAAATTATCCAATAAAGTAGTCGTCCCTACTAATGCTTCTTCTTTCGCGAAGAATTTCTTCATGGCATACTAACATTTTATTTATTCCCTGCTTTGTCGTTATCACGCGATCTCTATTAGTCTATATTCTCTAAAATCTGTAACCCTGTCTCAATTGCGCTGAGACCTTCTGTCAAATTTATTATTGTCATTAGGTTTTCTTAGGGCCGTGGCGGCCTTGTGGTACAGCGCGCTGGTTTTCGGTGCCGATGGTGCTCAGATCGAATCCTGGTGAAGAGCCACTAAAATGCCTCTGTTTGTGTCGTCCCTTCATAAGGGGCAATGCTGGTCCGCCTATATGGCGCCCTCATAGTAAAATGGCCAGCAAAACTGCGGTGAATTATAGGCGAATGTCTTCGCAACAAGTGTCTCCGCATTAAAAAAAAAGGTTTTCTTTGTACATTGTGTATGCATTATTATTCATTAGGTCTACATTGTATTTATGTACATTTTGTACATGGGTTATTGTTGATTAATCTTTCAAACAAAGCTGCCTCAGTGAAGCATAGCAGAGTCTCGATAAGAAAAAATATATATGACTCGAAGGAAAATCAAGCCAAAATTTAAGAAAAATAAGTTTATTCACATTTAGAATAATTAACACAGCGTTGGGTAACTTACCCAAACTGCTTGAAAGCAAATACAAGTCAAGGCAATAACAAATGCCCAATGTTCCATGCTCCGTAGTCACAAGTATGTACTCCCCTTTTATACTTGTGTACTTACGTACAATTTACATATCGATTGAAGGAGCTAGTATCGATACAAAAGAAAATAAAAACACAAAAACGGAGTTGTGACCTCACTCCTTCAAACTGGTGTCATACATACAGTATGAACCCAGTGTGTTCATACTGTATTTATGACGCCATTCATACATACAGTATGAACACAGAATGAAGATCCTTTGACGCAACATTACTATAAAAATGGGAAGTGTAAAGAACCGGGTTACTAACAGTTATAAAAAAAACGAAACCAATTAAATTGATATATATCGAATTATGGACCTGTTAAAATGTTTTTTAACGTCCTCGTAAGGTCATGTGCTATCATAACTAAAGGGCAGCATAGTGTTGTCAACTTTGAGAGGGGAAAAAGGGGAAAATCAAAAACCGCGTAACTCCTAGTTCACGTAAGTTGGAGTAGCGTAAGATGGGGTATTACCCTGATACTGTACACGGAAGAAAGTGTACTACACAGGAACTCTGAAGTATTTACAGGTACTGAACTGATACAGGTACTGAAGATCTTTTAACCTTGATTTAAGAGAACATGCATCCTTTTTTGTATACAGTACTGCTGTAACAAGGTACATATAATTATTATAAAATTATATGTACCTCGATATTAACGATAAATTGTGCGGTGGCCAAATTATTAACGGTATTACCTGTTGCACATTAACCCATTCCCGACAGACTACGTTTAACAAAATACTAATGTATTCTTAAAAAATCGAGCTCCGTGTTTATAACATAAGTAACGGTGTTAGAAAAAGAAAAATGTTGTTGAAGTTGTCAAACCAATTTTTTCAAACACTCACTCAAGATAAGCCAACTTCGTCTTTCTCGAATATTAGAAATGGATCTTCCTTTAAAAACACTCTACGAATGAAGCTAGGACCTAGGCTATAGGACACAAGGCGAAGCTTACTACTGTCCTTATTGAGCAACCTTCCAAGTTAACAAGTTATGAACTAGTTTATGTCCCATACATTTTAATTTCTCTGATGATAGTGAGAAGAATATCAGGCAATAACGCAAAACTGATTTCATAGGTGCCAAACTAACTGATTCATTTCATTTATTCATTGAATTTTAAGCAAAATTAGAGGGCATACAAACTCATTTAGTTTAAGTAATTTAATCAAAAGCTTATTATAAGGTAGAAATGGAATAATTATTTGCATAATTGTTTAATAATTTTTTGCACTGAGTAGCAGTCAGGAGCACATCGCAACGCATTCTGTTTCGTGCATGTTTTCTGTCTTACGTAAACATTACTGTTATTCCGCCTTAAACCTAGTCAGCAAAAAAGAAGCATAGCTAGAACACCTCCCCCCTTCCCCACGTTGAAGGCTTACGTAATACTTGGACGACTCCTAATGACTTGCTAAGAAGAAACGCAGATTCTGCTTTTAGGTATAATTATATAGTTAATTATTTTTTGAAATTATATTATAAGTGTTTTCAAATATATAAACCTAAAATGTTGTTGTTTTTAATGCCCCCTGACTGGAAGTTCCAGACCAGTTCCATATTGGCTTCGGTTTATATAGCACCACAAGGGTCGGAGTCCGTCTTAGATAGTTGCCACCTCAATTTTGACCGAACACACCCAGGGAAGACACCTGGGGGATCGTACCTTCTCCTACCATCTCTAACCTCATAGAGGAACTTCTCGGTCTATGTATTTAACGGGCTCATATCCTGCCTAGACATGGAGGCATTTAACGGCGCGTGCCAGGATTCGATCCGAGCACCCTCAGCACCGAAAACCAGAGCGCTACCACAAGGTCACCTCGCGCCCTAAACCTAATATGTAAATGGAATAATGTATTTTCTATCACAATTTGTAATTTTATGTATTAACAAAGTACTAACCACTGTACGGCAATTGAAATAAATTCAAAATTGGGTATAAACTTGCTATTAGCTATTTAAGCGAATGTGATAGTTATTTATGAAAAGTGCATGACTCTTTCTCCAAAAACCTTATTCAAAATTTATGCTCCTTAAAGTGACTGCCTACGTTTGGAGCCAATTTTTTTAAAATCATTTTTAAAGGATGTTTAGGTCTTTTATGGTAAAATAGAACTTACAAATTTAAAAAAGGAACAAAAACTTACCTGTGAATGCCATACTTTTTTATAAATTGGACGATTCGAAGTAATTTTTAATAAAATTTAGCTAAAAAGGATGTCACTCTACATAAAATTATAATGCTACTATTTTAATTTCCTTCTCAGACATGATACATATGACAGTTATCTTCAAAATGACACACAATCTAAGAGAAATTTTAAAATACAAAAATAATACACACAATTTTATGTTCCAATATGAAAATTTACCCCGATTCATCATTCCTTTCCTTATAAAAGCAACCCCAAATAAAAAACTATTTATTATACATCAGTTATTGTGCGTCATTTCATTAACAATAGCATCTAAAACATTTCCAAAATTTTATCAAATTATATACATTATTATGTGAGATATCATGATAACGTTAGACATTTGTGATAAAAAACATAATTCTGAGAAAAACGCATTTAAAGTTGTTTGTCACTTCAATTTTGTAGCAGACGATGTTTTTTTAAATAGCTATAACTCTACTTCTAATTGATGCAGAATGAAAATCAAAACGGTTTTGAAAAGAGAAAAGATTGAATCACACGATTCTTGCAAAAATTGAAATTGACCAAAATAGTCAAAAAATGGCATTTTCAACGTAGGCAGTTAGTTACCTTAACCCTAATCAGTAAAATTAATTATAGCTAGCTTGGGGCCCTTCCCCCACCAGTTGAATACATACATAATACTGGAAAGGTCCCTTAGCCCCTCCTAACAGAGGGCTTAAATTTCATTTTTTGTCGTCATCCCCCAGGGACATTAGACAAAATAAAAAAAATAAAAATTCAATTTTTATTTTAGCTATGCGTTAGTTGATAAAAAAATATTCGTGCTTTCAATTTTTTTAAAATATTTTTTCAAAAAGTCTATAATTCAGCTTTTTTAATTATTTAAATCTTGAAAAAAGAAATATATTCTAATGCATGCAGAAATGTGCAAAATTAATTTAACAATTTCTATATTATTAATGGAGCTTGATAAATTAGCTAGACTGATAAATTTTGCAAAAGTTAATCATATAAGGACAAATCTATTGCTCTCTTTTATTTTTAGATATAATTTCAAATGAAAGAAAGTATTTAATGTTAAATTTATGCATTATTACTTTGCTACTAATTTAAATTACTCAAAGTAGGCACATGCAATCTCAATTAGTAGTATTTTCTTTGCTATGACTACTCTATAATTTCATTAAATCTCCTTGAACTTTAGTGAAAGCGTTTATTAATATCTATGTTTTATTAGGTGTATCGGAGTGTCAAGAAGCCTCTTGCCTGAATGACGAGACGTGTGTATCTATGGAAACGGGATATCGATGTGTCAAAAAGGAGGAACTTGACAGTTAACTAACTCCAAGATGAAATTGTGTGGTTTAAACAAACGGATAGATAAATAAAGAAATGACAGAGCGTTTTAAATTTCAATAAGTTTGGAAAATTGCCGGGTATTCCTTCTTACTTACCACTAAGGAAATCAATTGGAATATAAATTGCCCGTCCTCGAAAATTTTGTTTCTCTATCAATTTTAAAGGTCAAATTTGACGCAGCTACTGTTCCGCATACTTATAAGTTATAAGCTGTACATTCTTTCGATAATTGAATGGAAAGACTTGTCAGAGCGTTCGGCTCAACTTGGCTTGTAATAATTATCTTTTTTTGTTGGGACTTCCTTTAAGGTATCCGACTAAGTTTCGAGCAGGGTTTTTTTTTTAACTTGCAAAACATTTTGCCCAATTTTTCAAGAAAATATAGCACCAAAATAGGAAAATGATGAAAAAGCAGTCCATAACCATGCAAAATTTTACAAAACTGAAGAATTTTTGGTCGAAATTTGTTAATTTTTTTGAATAAACGGCTCTAGTTCTAAAAAAATTATGCAATAAAGTTATGCAATAAAATTATGCAATATAAATTGATTCCTTTTAGTATATAAGGGCCTCGTGAAGGTTACGAATTAAAAACTAATCCATATATTCAAATCTAAAAAAAATACAGATTCTTATATGCAATTGCATCTAAAATTCCAGTAATTTCGCATGAGACAATTACAGCTATAAATGAAAAAATATATACCTAGAGCTTAATCTGTAGCTCCTTACATTCTTAGCAACTACTGACTTATGAGTAACTTATGAAAAACATCCTTGAAAAATTTTATAGGCATATGATCATTGTATTTTGAGTTATCATAATAGTCGTAAACATTTCTGATGAAAAAGAAGTTCTACAGAAAACACAAAAGTTTTCTTTTCTGTTGAAATTGACAGCTACCTTTCTTCTTTAAATCCCGCTAATTTCATTTCTATTGATCGTACAGAAAAAATAAAAGAGGATTTAGAAACAGAAATTCACGTTCTTCAAGAAACAGGAATTTTTAAAAAAATTTGGAATTTTCCTCAAAATCGGCATTTTAAACGTTGTCGGATACAGATCAAAATAAGGGCCTGTTCACACAGGAGTCCGGTAGCGGAAGCGTAAAAGGAAAGATGGCACTGAGACGGAAATAAACTAATCATAGGCGTCAAAAATTTCTTTGCTAATCGTTTGGAGGTTTGTCATTGGTAAAATATATTGCAATACTTTAACGCTTCCGCTAACGGACTCCCATGTGAACAGGCCCTAAGTGAGGCAGCTGATTTAAGTTAAAAGAGTTCCATGGACCGGGAAAACAGACATTTATTAACAGTAGGTCAAACATACACAAGCTACAATAGAAATAGCCACAGAATGACTGAAAAACAACATCATATGGAGTTATAAACTTATACAGTTATCTCAGAGAGAGAGTCAAGTGTAACTTTTAATAAGACATCCGATTGAAATTTTTCATACGAGAGCAAATTAGGCAGAAGGGAAAGAACTGAGACCAAATGCTATCGTCTACGATTACATTCCTAACAGATACCTTAAATGAACATTTTAGCAGTCTTTTTTTCGAGGAGCATTCATCTATGATACTATTTTCTTTATAGTTACGAAAATTTACTTGTAAGGCACATAGATTGAAATCAAAATGTTTGTTGTATGAAAAAGATTTTATTTAGTTAAACTTTAAACCTATTTTTAAATGCAAAAGTACAGAACATAGTTATTCTTTCAAAGTATAATTCCTCGATGCATTTCATTGATTCCAAATAAGCCCTAAGCCCTCAAACTTTTGCACATGTTTCCATCTTTTTTAAAATTTAATTTTAATTTGTATAGCAAGGGTCACTGAAAAAAGACAAAAAAATATTCCTTAAACCGGGCTCAAAGAGGTCATTAAAATCACAACCCCTCTTCCTCTAATTTTTTCAGGCTTGTTTACGTATAATTACTTAAGAAAATTATATAACTTTTAGATATTAAAGTTTAATATAAAATTTGGAGGTCTTTAAACCCGAGTTGCGCAAACTTTTTTCGATCGCGACCTACTTCCTTTAAATAAAAAATTTCTCAACCCATCATGAAAATTTTTTGGTAGTATCAATTTTTTTTTAATTAGGAAAATGTAATTTAAAATGGGGAAAAAGAAATAATCGAGTTTTGATTAACTATTTTAAAAATCAACGAACTGTAAAATTTTGGTATGAATTTACTTTGCATCATAACAGTTAAAAAATTGCCTTGCTGATCTACTGCACTTACTATTAGGAAATCCCCTAGACTAAAACTTCATATTTAAAAAATAATATGTATTTGCATCAGGTAAAAATGAACAAAATTTAAACTTTTAAAAGAGCATGATTTCAAAATTATAAACTTCATGATAAAACACTGAAACTTATAAGTTTCATTTATTTATATAAAAATTAAATACTTCGTTTTTGTAATTAACTGTGTGTTAGAATTTAGATTCGGTCTAAAATATTGGACCTGAAAGAGTTAAACGTTGAGAAAAAAAATTATGCTTCAGGTTAAAAAATAAATAAATAAATAAATTTTTGCTGATTAAGTTTACTTTGTAAGGCTGTTTGACACATTATTTAACAATATCATTACATATATTTGATAATATATAAAAATATAAATAAAAATATTAAAAATATATAATTACAGGAAATTTAAATCCCATTTTTTAATTAAATAGTTCAATATGATATAAATTTACTTCAGATTCTCCGCGACACCACCTATTTTTTTACCACCCCTCATAATATGGGTTGCGACTCACAGTTTGCTCATTATTACTTTAGACAATATCTTGCGAAAATAAACTTAATTATGCGTAATTTACCCAAATTTGTGTCATTGATTTCATGGATATGAAAATAAATAGTATTTAATCGTTTACGATGCATAATCAAACGTAAAAGCCAATGTCTATTCCCCATTCTGTATACGACCTACTGAGCCGTTTGTAAACCTTTTGAATTACAACCTCTTTATAGCTACAACTGATTTTATTGCGATATTTTTTTCTACCATAAAGAAAATTCGTTCAAGATGTAGTCATTTACCTTTTCACACTGAAGGTATCGTTCGGAGCACTCTTTTTCAAAGATATACAGTACTTGTTAGGGGTGTCTGCGACACTAAATTCATCACATTTTCGAAAAAAAAAATTATGGCATAAAAAAATTTTGTGTTTTTTTCCGCTTAAAAGGACGTTAAAATTATGTTTATATCTTAATTAGAACAGGAGATATTAATTTTTTTTTGTTGTTTTACATTCTAATAGCAGCCAATCTTTGTTTAAACCTGTAAATGTGTTTTTCTTCATGATCGTTTTTTTCACCATTTCTCGTCTTTAAATTGTTATAAGTCAAGAACCGTTAGAGATAAATGGTTCAAATTTGAAACATGCCTTTTTCAATTATTTTACTCAAATTTTGATTCAGCAAATTTGAAAAAATATTTACTTTTGAAACTATGATTTTTTAAAAATAAGTTACATAATTTTTTTGAAAATTTACTCTAAATATTTTAATTGTTTTTAAATTAATATTTTAAAAAACGCTAAGTCAAAATTAAAACGTAGATATTTCTGTTTAGTTAAATAAAAAAAATTTGAAATTCAATAAATAGTATTTCGAGTTATAATAATTTTAAATTACCCCACTTTTTTCAAAATTTTAAATTTTAAAATTTTTTGAAAACTTTATGAGAAGTTTTATGATGTGATTTTGTTTGTAAATTATATTCTTAACCATCAGAAAAAAATATTCGAAATTTTAATTCAATAAATAAAAAATAAAAAATTAAATGTGTCCCGGACCCCCTAAGTACATATACAGGTAGCCCTCCTACAACACGATCTAACACGATAGGATAAATTGCGGGAACCCTCGTATAACACTGCAACCTGTAATACGGTTTCACTCTAACACGATAAAATAACTCCAAAATTTTCTACAGCACTGTAGTTATACACCATTAAACAATATGATTTTTGTTTAACACATTTAAAAACTAAATTACCTTCATGGATGGAAGGTGTTGCATTGGCCGAGAATCACCCCTATGTATCTTGATATTAGCAACTTATTCATTCAACTTACTGTGCCATGATTGGCGCTGTGCTAGAGCGCGCTGCTCGTATGCGTTAGTCCCCGACTCGATCCTGGTGGACGCTCATTTTTACTAATTATTCTAAATATTTGAATTTTATTCTTTTTATTCTTATCATATTTTTTATTTTACTTATCTGAAGAGGGCTTAATTTTTATATTATTATTTTACTGCTGATCACATATTTTCTGATGTACATATCTTGCTACTGGAGGTAAAGTCGTAAGAACATGGCACTCCAACAAACTCAATACACCTTGGCCTTGACCCTAACAGAGGAGCGAGCGTAGCGAGCCTAGGGGCGAAACCCCTAGTATGGTATAAATTCGTAGATTAATGACCGTGGTCAAGTGACAAAGAGCTAGAATTACAAATGAAAGGGAATTTGGGTGAAGAGAAGAATTATTGAATTAAAATCTTGTTCTTTTATTCAAACATCAGGTAGTACAAATTCGTCAAGCCTTTCTTTGGAGGTTTACAAATCAGACCTACTCAATGTCTAGACAGCGTTTGATAACATTTTTTGCAAGGTCGATACGATATACACTTGAAATATTTCCAGTGTATTCTTTGATTCTGGGCTCCTCTTCTTATGTAGGATGAAGGAATTGACATGAACAATTCTTAAGGTTTCTCGTGACAATAAAGGCGGTTTTCTTTTGTACGTGCAACGGATGTTATAAGAAATGTTTTTATTTTTAAAGAACTCGTCGCTGTAACATAAAACTGTCCGGATTTTAACTTGTACATTGGAAAACTCGTATTATCTAAGATCTCTGAGAAATCAAGGGGACCCCTGTGAAATTCAAGATTAAAAGAATTGATCAGCGGAAATCATATGTCATGATTTGAAATTATAATTATATTTATGTACCTAGGTGAAATTTCATAGGTATTTCATATATAGAATAGTTCTAAATACAACTAAAATACTTTCATATATTTTAAATACTTGCATATGATTATAAATGTGTTCCTGAAAAAACCAAAGCTAAACAATTACACTAAAAAAGTTTACTGCAAATAACGATTATGCATAACAAATCTTTCTCAACAAGTAAGACGATTTAGCACATGTTACATAAATTTTAAGAAAATGTAGCTTAATATATTTTTGTAAACATAGATTTTGGAAAGAAATTTTCTTTAGGAAACATTCTGAAGAAAAAGATTTTACCGCAAGAAAAACAACAACCATTATTAAGAAACATCCCTACCATGTAGGTTAAGGTCTGTTAAGCACTTGTTTAAAAAATGAAGTGCTCCAAAAATCATGGTCTTTTTATGGGGTATTCGCCGTGAACCTTCATAGACTTGTCGAAAAAAATTGGCTATTCACCAGGCTAAGTGTTTTACCCCATCAAAAGTCTCGGCGCGATTTCTTCAAAAAATTTGATTTTAACACTATTCTGGGGTTAAAATATGCAAATTGGTTACAGTTCCTGAAAAAAATTTGCTTTTTTTTCTCTTTATTTGAATTATGTGCATTGTTTTGAAATCATCGATTTCAGAGATTTATTTCTAATTTTTTTTGCTATTGCTTTATAAGAACTATTAATGTAATTATGTATTTACCCAATATCAATACATTGTCTAATTTGAGTCTTATTTGATGCTTTTAATTCCCTCTTTTCTACGTTGTATCATCATCTATATTCCTATTGAACAAATTTACCTCCTTGAGAGTACAGTGCGAGTCAGTTCAGTACATGATGAGGTTGCCAGCCATCAGAGGTTGTAGTAGATCATTCGTCGAAACGAATCAGGGCAATATTGCTCGATTAACTTCTCGTTTGAAAAACTTAAACAGTTATTTCCTAGAAGCCGATGCAGATTCTTCCAGATTTCAAACTTCGTAGTATTTATCAAATAATTTTAAATTTAATCTATGTATTTTAGAAAAACAAATAAGAAGAAACTTATTTGTTTACACAAAAGTTAACATGTACTGAAATCTCACATGGGTCTCCCTGATACGAAGGTCAGATGACTCCTTAGAGTCTGTCAGATCAAAGTTGCTGTCCTTCAGTGAAGCCGATTATCATCACTAACATCTAAAAGAAAATTGATTGATTGAATGTGTTGATTGAGGAATGGATAGAAATGATAATTATTACACAAAAAAATTACAATTTCTGAAAAGGATATCTTTTAAGATTGTGCTGTGGACTGAAGTTAAAGCATTGTACGGCAGTAGAACACAATTTAATGAAAATGAATACAGCCCGGTGGCTTAGGGCTGTATTTTAAGATTACCGTTACCTGGCGGATAAAAGCACCAAATTTGGTATGAAGGTACCTAGAGAATACTAATAAAAGTTAAGTTAGGAGCCCTCTGGAATTTCTAAAAATTATCATGTACAGCACTAAAATCCAAAATGGCCGACTACGACCAAATATCACATGTGAATCTTTCTTTTCGAGACACCACTACTGCAAAAACCATAAAAAATTAGATTTGTTATGTGTTGCAGAAGTTGACCATCGCAACACATTGATTAAATAGGGCATGGATGTCCATTAGACAAGCTGTTCAATTCCTTAATCCAGGACAAGTACCAGTCATTAATTTAACCTCTGTTTGCCCTGGCTAAGTTTGTACAGTAGACATGGCCGAACACTCATGGTGAGCGACTTCAAGTGGTTATTCTAGGTGGACTGAATATTGAAATGGCCCGCTGGAATACATTGGGAGATGTCTTGGAAGGATTTGGCTGGACTACTGCCCATGTAGATGCAGAAGTAGCATCCTTTGGCAAGGCACAATCTTACTTAAAGGCAGCACACTTAACTCGAACTAGGCATGCTCATCAAATCACTCTAATGGCCCTGCACAATCTCCAATATGAAGCTTTCGTACTCTCTGAGTGCCCCAAAGGTGAAGAGTCTGAAATAGACTGGAGAAATGGCATGCCGAAAAGGAGTCCAACTTTCATGTATTGAGACGATCATGGGGTATGAAACCCTTATACTAATTTTCATTAGAGCTCACAGGGAAAATAACTTTAGTCTTTATGTTTCTGTCTTAGAGGAACTTACACCACTATTCTTTGCCTTGGATCATGCAAACTATTCAAGATGGATGCCGGTCCACATCAGGTATATAAAGTCATTGCCTGACGCTATCAAGGACCAGTTTGAGAGCTGTTCTAACTGGGACATTTCAAAAACATTCAACACATTTTCTTCAATACCATTCGATCAGGCTCACGAAGAAGAGAACAAGATTGAGAGAAGTTCGGGTGGTGTTGTTGGGATCACAGTAAACCCTGTTGCTTTCCGACGATGGATGCTTTCAGGGCATGAGATTGACAGAATGATCAGATTGAAGAAGAATGCATTCTGTATAATGATGACACAGATAATCCCAAGAATTTCCAACATCATAAGCAGGGACTTTCAGAAGAAATTTCAGCAACAGGTTGTTAGTCTATGTAAAATCATCAATGAAATGGGAAATCCCTTCTTAGATGATTTCCCTAATCTAGTAAGTCTTCACAGTCACAACTGCGCAAGTGAGTCGATGGTTGTAATCTTACTCACCTTTGCAAACGGCAGTATCAGGACACTGTCAAGAATGTGCTTGATGAGCGCATCCTCTCTATATATGATCCAATCAAGAAGAATTCTCTTGCACTCTTCAAGAGAACAAAGCATAAAGTAACATCTCATCAAGGGAAGAAGCTGAAAGGGCTTCAGAACAATGTGGAACTATTTAGCCAACTATATATATCTATGCAAAACCGGGAATATGATTTGGATGAGTTTTTTGCGCATGAGATACAGTCATTCCCTCCTACCATTTCAAACTTTGGTAAGCTTCATTTGCCAACCAACAAGGCTGGGATACTGCAATGTCTTGAGCAGCCAGGTCAATCGGAGCCCCCTTAAACCTATGACTCCAAATTTCTGGACGGTGGTGTCAACGTTCACTGCCTGCACACTACTAGTGTAGACACCTCCAATCAATATGTTGATAAGGTATTTATACCTTATCTTCATATGCAACTGGAGAATGCCCAAAGGCTAAATGTTGTTTGGGACACCTACATTTCAGACAGTTTAAGGAGTATACCCGGGAAAAAAGAGGTGAGGGGATTCGAAGGAAAGTATCTGGCAACACTAAACTGCTACGAAATTGGATGGACTTTCTCCGTAACTCAATGAACAAGAAGGAATTATTCAATTTTTTTACTTCCAAAGGTGTAGAGTTCAACTGGCCACCAGGCAAAGATGTATATGTCACAATAGGGAATGCAGTTGCACAAATCGGTTAGAACACAACCATGGAAAACTGCAATCATGTAGAGGCAGACACGAGGCTTCCTGTTCATGTACTCCATTCACTACAGCAAGGGGCAAAGAATATCCTTGTGTGTCCTGTAGACACAGATGTGATTGTCATTATTCCTGGTGCATTCTATGAACTAATAGAGACTCAAGCATTGGCTGATATCTGGTCGGCTTTTGGCATGGGCAAGCATTACAGGTTTTACCACATCAAATCCATCTGTACAAGCTTGGGGGAGCCAAAATCACGAGCACTACCTGTGTTTTACTCATACTCTGATTGCGACACAACCTTCGCCTTCAAAGGTAAGAGTAAGAAGTCCATTTGGGAAGCATGGCAAGCATTTCAAGACATCCCTAATACATTTGTGCATTTGGCCACTCCAACTGCTGCATTCCAACTGCTGCAAGTTTACTCACACTTCAAGAAGCTGGAACGACTGACTGTTGTTCATATGATAAAACCTCTCTTCTCAGCAGTATCAATCAGATAAGAAAGGAGCTTTTCTGTCAGAAGAATCAAGCAATAGACAAATTTCCACCGACTGAGGATGCTCTTCTACAACATATCCGAAGGGCAGTTTATCAAACGGGTATTTGGACGACCAGCACATAAACACAGCAAGTGATTCCTTCTCCGTAGGATTTTGCTTGGTTGGTTGGTTGGTTGGTTGGTTGGTTGGTTGGGGTTTAATGGCGCGAGGTCCAGAGAGGACAAGTTGCGCCAGGGTTTTGCTTGGAATAAGGTTTCAGAGTCATAGGTGCCAGTTTGGATGACAATTCCAGAGGTTTCCCGATGATGCAGGGAATTGATTAAACGTTCCTGCAAAGGAGACTACAACAACTGCAAATGTGGGAAAAACAATCTGGACTGCCCACCACTTTGCAAGTGCAAGTGTAATTTACAAGTTTAATTTATTATAACTGTTGCATACTGAATTCTTTTTGTTTTGTTTTGGGAACACTTGTTAGCGTTATATTTGTACTTATAAACTATTGTAATAAATTATATGGATATATTTTATTGTATTTTATTTAATATGTAGACTAGTTTGGTTTGTGGTGTACTTAGTTGGCTTAAAGCTGTAATTGAAAATTAACAGTAAAATGCACTGTGTCAAAAGTGATATTTTGTCGTATTTGTCGGCCATTTTGAATTTTAGTGCCATACATGAAAATTTTTAGAAATTCCAGAGGGCTCCTAGGCTAACACTTATTAGTATACCCTAAGATACCTTCATACCAAATTTGGTGCCTTTATCCGCCAGGTCACGGTAATTTCATTAAGCGGCCGGACTAAGCATGCACATAACTATGAAGGTGATTAAGGCTGCTGTGTACAAACCCTATTGGATTCGCTCACCTCAGTGTTTACCTATGAAGAAAATGTTTTTAAGGATTGCCGACTTAGATTTAAAAATTATTTTTAAAATATTGTATTCCGTAATAGAGAAAAAAAATTTACACTTCGGGCATTTTTCATCTTTCTTAAAAAATGCAAATATTATTTTTAAATTTAAATTATTCAGGAGGGAAAATCTTGTGTAGTGTGTTTTAAACGCTCATCGATTCCGAAAATTGATGAAATGTATAAAATGAATGCTGTTGGAAGGTGCAGAAAAGTTCAGGCTATCTGAAAATACCATTTTTTATTGGATTATCAGCATTTAAGTAGCTGTAAATAGTAGACAAATTTTCTCCAGAGATTAACATTGAGGTGGACGAATCCAATACGGTTAGTACACAGCAGCCCTAATTCGTGAAATTTTTACAAAGGATACAACATGCTTAGAAAAGCGAAAACGGGATCGAGTTGGAGGCTGTCATCAAGACGGCAGCACAACGATAGAAGTTCACTGGGTCGAAAACGATCTTGCCTAACTAACGTTGTGACGATTTTTGTTTGCTGGAAAATTATTTGTAAATGCCTTACAGTCCCCCTTCCCGCCCATAGCTTCTGATTCCTGGAATGTCTTTGTCGCAGTGTGTGGTGGCTACGAAGGATTCGCCTCCGCCACTTGTCTAGAAAATTTGCTTCAGTCTTGGGGAGACCTGGCCATCATTAATTCTTCTTTACGGCCCCCACTAGCGGGTGGAGGTTTAGGGAAACTGTCTGCTAACTTGCCGAGGTCAGCACTTTCGATTATTATGTCCCAGTTAATAGGGGTAGGAGTGTTGGCTCACTTTTCTTGCAACTATGTTTTTGTTGGCGGTTTTCTGGAGTCACATATTTACTGGCAACCCTTACTTTTTAAGGGCTGACCACAGCCGAGAGTTTCTTTTTTCGATGCCCACTTTTTCGCAGACTAAAGTAGTCTGTTCGTTGTATTAATTGTGCGAATAAAGGTAATTGAAAACGACTTCAACGTGGTGATTTGTGGCTCCAGAGTCCTGATTGTACTGAAGAGCTGATTTTCCTTCCCGTATGAACATAACGCAATGAGGAGAAAAATTGTCGCCATAACAATAACTCACCCATCGTCTATGTAGCTCTCGATGTATCACTTTTAGAAGTAAAAATCTGCATACGGGCTTTCTCCTTCGGCAGCCACGAGTAATAGAAAGTTGATCGCGACTATGCTAACTCAAAATTTTTGTAGGTAACGAATAAGTTGAAAGTAAGAGCTGACTAAATCTACAATGGCTCCCTCACTGCATGGCGTTTAGCCTCTCAAGCTATCATTGTGTGGGCCAGTAATGGCTAAATCGTTGATGTTTCTTTGCTGTTCTCCCTTGGAAGTAACAAATGTTGCTGTTGTTATTCCTAATGCCCCCTGGCCGGAAGTTCCAGACCAGGTCCATATGGACTTCGGGAACAGTAATATGGCTCGGGTTTATAACACTGGCCAACAGAGGATTTGGTACCCGGGTATTTGGAGCTGATTTTATATGAATTTGATGCCCTGAATTTCAATATGACATTAGTTTTTGCCTAGGAGCTCAGATTTCTAAGACATAACATTTTAGTGAAATATACGTTACACTATTTTAAGTAAAATCCATGGATCAAATTAAAAAACTAAACACGAAAATTTTTTATTATTATTATATTTTTTAAATGTTAAAGGAATATAAAAATCATAGAGAATATTGCAGTAGTACATATCTAATTATAAAGAGCAAGAAAGATGAAAAAGTCATCGATGAAACCAACTAGTCACTGAAAACTTCGGAAACTTCTTTTCCGTGACATTCTTGAATGTATTTTGGAACAGTCCCTTTATAAACTCCAGCAGTAATCTGCCATCATGTGCGTAACCCATCTTCCTTGGTAGCGTCCACCATAGTTTTAATATCCTGTTGAAATCTTTCACCTTGTTCCTCCCTGGTGTCGCCTAAAATTTCAGGAACATGGTCTAAGTGACTGTGTAAATAGTGCACCTTAATGATCATGTTACTCCCAGGGGATTTGAAACTGTTTAGCATCTCGTTTAACATTTCAACATAGTTTTCAGCTTTACATTTGCCCAGAAAATTTCCGACAACTGCAACAAATGAGGTCTAGGCTTTTCCCTCAGCCTCATCCATGGAATTTACGAAGGCAGGATCTTTAAAGAGTTGTCTTATTTGTGGGCCGTCAAACATTCCTGCTTTATTTTTTTCCGTACTCAACTTGGGTCTTTTCCCCCTATACATGCAAAGCATGATCCGTTCTTATCAAGAGCCTTTACAAACTGCTTCATTAGGCCCAGCTTCATATGCAATGGAGAAAAGGTGATTTTCGCTCGTCCAACTAAGGGGTCGTTAATGACATTATTTTCCCCAACGTCCATGTTTTCTCTCTTAAGCCACTCTTTTCTAACCCCGTAGTGTGCTTTGTCTCTGCTATTCCATAGGAACACGATGCAAGGATATTTGGTGTAGCCTCTTTGCTGTTCAAGGAGAAAGTTTACCATTTTTAAGTCCACACAAATCACCCATTGATGTTTATGATACTTTATCTTCTCCAAGACCAAAGCTTTGGTGTCCTATTCTTCTTTCATTTTCGTTGAGTGAGCAATTTGTATTGAACCATATTTGTTCCCATTATGTAAAAGGATACATTTCAAACTTCTCTACATAAATAGGCGCCAATAATCTGGAAAATATTCAGGAAGACCCATTTTTCCCAAGGGTCCAGTTTCCCAGGGAGGACAAATCACCCATACTTGAATGCATTGAACAGAAAAAAACATTGATAGATAAGTGGATGTACTGTAAAACCTTGTTAATCCGGATCTCCGGATAATCCGGATCAGATTTGTAGATATTATTTTTATTTAATGTTCACATTAGATAATATTTTTTAACTATGATAGCAAGAACGTAACTACAAGTACGCCAAATATTCGCTTTTTAGTTTGATTCAATATACAATTCCTGCATAGATTGTACAATAAATTATGGAAATAATTTTTTTTATTGAGTTTAAGAAAGCTTTACTAGACTTGCCAATTTTTTGCTAAGAATTGATATGAAAAGTTATTTTTGTATTTTTTAATGTCTTGCAAACAATACTATGTAATTTTCTTACAAAACAAAGTAAGTCTTCTTATTTTGAGGTACTTCTTACGTTAAGGATTTTGCATTGCTTATTACCCATGTTACTTCCATTACCCGAATTTTCGATTGTCCGGATTGCCTATGGCCCCAGTAAATCCGGATAAACGAGGTTTTACTGTATCTAAAAAAGTAGATCCGATAGAGAAAAACCGATTTCATATTTAGATTCAGTGCCCAAATTAACTAAAATCAGTTCTAAAATCCTACGCACCACCAAAAATAATTTTTTTTGTAGGCCTGTGTAATAGCACCACAAGAGTCGGAGTCCGACGTGGCAATTTTGTCTGAGCACCCCAGGGCAACATCTGGGAGGGATCGTACCTTCCCCACCCACAGACATCATATAAGGACTTTCCGGTCTACGGATTTAATGTAACCATATCCGCCCTAGACACGAAGGTATTTTGCGGCTTTTGTCGGGATTCGATCCTAGCACCATCAGTACCGAAAGCCGACTCGTTACCGATAGACTACCTTGGGGCCCCTAGCAACGAATGTTCACCTACTGTGTGCTACCAAAATAATGTAGCCAACATGTCTCCCGGCGAATATAGCCAAATGCACCCAGGATTAAAGCCTGCCCATAGAACGAAAAAAATCTGATAAATAATTAGGAGTTTCAGGCTAATTCGTGTTCAAAGTGGTAAACGCTCTTCTCTCATCAGACAAATCCAAAGAAACATCTCTTTGATATACGATCTAAAAGTAGAGAAGTCTAAAAGAGACCACGTACACTAAAGTGGGTAGGTACTAATAAACAACTCGAGAAAACACGAATACAATTTAGGAACGAGTGGGCAACTTTAGAGAAAGAAAGAAATGACAAACTGAACAAAAAACCCGGTGTGTAAATGGCGAGAAATATAGATAATGGAAAACAGAAAATTATATGTGATGGCTGTAGTTAGGAAAAAAACCAAATCAGCATAAATTAATGAGTTTGGTATTTATATTAAGGGAAAAGATGAGGAGATAAGAAGTTTCAACCTTATGTCATTTAAGAACTACTCTAAAACCAAACAATTGCCCTAGTTTTTTAAAACAAAAATACTTATTCGTAAAAGTGCGCACAGTGTTTTTTCTAGGCTTGAAACATAAATTAGACCTTTTAGAACAAAATACAAATCGTAAGGTCTTTCTTTCTTTTACCTATATTAAATCGATTTTAAAATTTTTGATTTAGAGGAAAAATTAAGGAAATATTTTTCCGAAAGCGAAAAATACTCCAAATAATACAAGAGCAAAGAGATTTGTATTTTTTTGGGGAGGGCTTTATCTTAAGGATAAATTTTTTTGCATAAAATTGAAAAGAAAAAGAAAATAGAGCTATTGTATCAGAAGGTATATTAAAGTATAAACAGGCTTTTAATTTTAAAGTACACTCATGGACAAAAAAATTAGCGCACCAAGAAATAATTGCGGGATCGTAACGAAACTTGCAATGAAGGTACATGTCGGGGAGATATGAAAATGATTAGAAATGCAGCGTGATTGCGCATTACGTATAGCCGGTAAAGGGCGTTGAACATCGTACTCTGTGGAGTATAAAACAGGTAACCAAAGCTTGTTTGAGTGTGCTGAATCATTTACAAAGGAAGAGCTGAGATAGACATGCAATTACACCGTGTTCGAAGACAATATAAGCAGTTGTCGCAGTTTGAGAGGGGGAGAATCGTCGGGATGATGGAAGCTGGGTGGTCAGCTAGGCGAGTAGCTCGTCAATTAGGCCGCTCTGATTGTGTTCTGAGGAGGTGTTGGGACCAGTGGACCCGAGAGATCTCATGTACACGAAGACCAGGCTCAGGACGCCCTCGACAGACCAGTCGTCGAGAAGACCGCCACATCGTCGGGATGACGGAAGCTGGGTGGTCAGCTAGGCGAGTAGCTCGTCAATTAGGCCGCTCTGATTGTGTTGTGAGGAGGTGTTGAGACCAGTGGACCCGAGAGATGTCATGTACACGAAGACCAGGCTCAAGACGCCCTCGACAGACCAGTCGTCGAGAAGACCGCCACATCGTAAGAAATGCACGCATACAGACAACTGCTTCATCGGCCGCCATCCAGGCACAGGTAGCACCTTCACTAGGGGCCTCTGTGTCTTCTCGAACCATACGAAGGCGCCTGGCTGAAGGACAGTTGGTATCGCGGCGCCCATTACGTGTGCTGTCCTTGACGCCCACCCATCGACGCCTCCGTTTGGAGTTTTGCCGCGCACGAGGAAACTGGACTGCAGCGGAATGGAACCAGGTCGTCTTTAGCAACGAATCCAGATTCAATCTCGGCAGTGATGACAATCGTGTTCGTGTGTGGAGAGCCCGTGGTAAACGCTTCAATCCTGCCTTTGCTGTACAGCGACACATTGCTCCCACAGCTGGTGTGATGGTATGGGGTGCCATTGCCTACAATACACGGTCACCCCTAGTATTGTTCCGCGGCACCATGACAGCCCAGCGGTATGTTCATGAAATCCTGCAACCACATGTGTTGCCACTCATGCAACGGCTACCAGGAGCCATTTTTCAACAAGACAATGGCCTCATACGGCAAGGGTGTCACAAGACTGTCTCCGCACTGTTACTACACTTCCTTGGCCTGCCCGATCCCCAGATTTGTCTCCAATCGAGCATATCTGGGATCATTTGGGACGACGAGTTGGGCATCCCACGAGTTTGAACGAACTAGAGGCAAGGTTACAGCAAATATGGAACGAAATGTCTCAAGACATCATACAGAACTTGTATGACTCAATGCCCGATCGTATCGCATCGTGCATTCGCGCTAGAGGGGGTCCAACGGAGTATTAACTCCTCCGTTCTTTTGCCTTTTTCTCTGAAATAAATTATCCTTTTTCTTTGATTTTCTTATCATTTATTTATATCAAAGTAGTCATTACGTATGTAAAATTTCGTTTCATTTTAACGACTCCTTCTTGGTGCGCTAATTTTTTTGTCCATGAGTGTATTTAAAAACAAAATTTTAAATTACCTAAGCTTTTTTTATATTCATAAGAATCTTTCTAGGAATACTAGTTTGCTCCAAAATTCCTTACAAAATGTGCATTAATGAAAATAATAAATATTTTCTGTCTCCTTTGCACTGTGAAACCAGCTGAATAAGACACGCAACAGGAATGCTGAGGTTAAATAGCGAACTACACTGAAGTGCCACTGAATTAGGGATAGCAAAGCCTATGCAAATTGTGTAGCGCTGCGCATCATGTATGCGCAAGTGAGGGCACTGTGGTAACTGCATATATAGCGCGTACTGTGGTTGTTCTGAATTAGTTGTTGGAATTGCCAGTATGGGTAAACTGCCTGATTTACACGCCTTCGATCGCGGACAAATCGTAGGTGCGCGACGCATGGGCCATTCAATTTCCGAAATCGTCAGACAGCTAGGATTTTCAAGGTCGACAGTGTCAAGAGTATACCAAGAATACATGGATGGTGGAAAAAAACTAGCGATCGGGCAAACTGCAAACGACAATTAGCCTTGACAGTTCGTAGTGAGAGACGGCTCAGCGTATTGTACGTAGCCAGCGAAGCCAAATATTAGCTCAAATTACCACCCAGTTTAATGACGGTGCCAGTCGTACAGTCAGTAAACGGACTGGCAACGCTCGCTTCACCGTATGGGTTTCGGGAGCCGTCGACCTACGAGAGTACCATTGCTCTATACTCGCCATCGGGCTGCACGTCTTGCCTGGGCAAGAGATCACAGAGACTGGAGTGTAGAGGACTGGAAACGAGTAGCATGTAGTGCTGAGTCTCGATTCCGACTACTTAACGCCGACGGGAGGCTGAGAATATGGCGTCAGGCTCATGAAGCCATGGATCCTGCATGCCTGGCTCGAACTGTACAAGGGCATGGTGGCTCAATCATGGTCTGGGGTGTTTTTTCGTGGCACAGTTTGGGATCTTTGGTGCGTGTACCAACCTCCCTCAATGCAATTCGGTACGTAGAGTTGCTGGGTGATCACCTCCATCCATTTATGCTGTTCTGTTATCCGCACGGTGATAGAGTTTTCCAGCAAGACAACTGTACCTGTCACAAGTCCCGGTTGGCTACTGGCTGTTTGGATGAGCATTCCTCTGACTTCTCTGTCATGAACGTAGAAGTGCAGACTTAAATCCTATTGAGCATCTTTGGGAAGGCCAGAGGAGGACCAACTCATTGCTAGGTAGGTATCCCTAATTCAGTGGCACTTCAGTGTATAATTATTCAAGCGACAACAAAGAAACACCAAGGTAATAAAAAGAAAACGGGAACTAGCTGATTACCCGTGCTTTGCGAAGGAATACATTACTATCTTCAATTGTGTAATCTAGTAAATTTAATTTAAATTTACTTTAGTAGTAAAGTGTTATCATTCCTCACATGCGTTCACCCTATAATTTAACGATAGTGATCCGACATTAAATATGAGTTTTAGATTTTTAGGGGATTTAAGCCCCTATTCTACAACTTTTAAAGGTTGAATTTATTTTTAAAAAATCTTCCTTGGTAAGCATCTAGGGCATTAGAGCAACCAAGAAGCAAAATTTCAGCTTCCTAGGCTTCTTGATTACAGAGATACAGTTATAAGTCAGTTTTTGGAGGAGTTTATTTCCCTTTAAATCCCCATAAACTTTGAATTTTTTAAAAAGTATTTTAGTGAGCACGTAGGGCTTTCTAGGAACTCCCATACAAAATTTCAGAAACCTAGGTCTTATGGTTCCAGATATCAGTCAGTCAGCGTTTTACTTTGTGGGTTTCAGTCCCTTTAACAAACTTAAAGATTAAATTTTTAAGAGGGTTTCTTAATCAGCCCCTAGGGCTCCTATGGAACCCTTATGCAATATTTTAGCTTTCTAGGCTTTACGGTTTCAGAGATAGTGATCAGTCAGTCAGTTTTTTTTTTGTGGGGGGAGGGATTAATTCTCTTTTAAACGCCATAAAGATTGGATTTTTTAAAAAAGATTTCTTACTGACCACCCAGCACATAAGAGCAACACCATAAAATTTTTAACTTCTTAGAAAGTATAGTTCCTGTGATGCAGTGAGCTGTCATTCAGTGTTTTACTTTGGGTTTTAAGCCCATCAGAACCCCCTTAAAATTTGAATTTTTAAGGAGATTTCATTGTGATTAATTAGAGACTTAGACGAACCATCTTGCAAAATTTCAGTTTCCAAGGCTCTATTTTTCCAGAAGTAGTGGTTGGGGGGTTGGGGGGGGGGCGGAATGGTTAAACTCCTTTTAACCCTCTTAAAATTTGTATTTTAAGAGGGTTCTTGCTCAGATTCTTAAGAGGGAAACTTGCTCAGTGTTCTTCTAAGGCTTAAGAGGAAACACCATTTAAAATTTCAACTTCCTAGACCTTATGGTTCCAGAAATAAAGGGTTTTTTGAGGGGAAAGAAGTTTAAGACCCCTTGAACTTCTTAACCTTTTCATTTCTAAAAGAGATTTCATTGTGTGCCCTTATGGCTTAAGAGGAATCTTCCTAGGCCTTATGGTTTCAGAAATAGAATAGTTTCTTTTTTTTTGGGGGGGGGGGAATTAAGTCCCTTTTAACCTTCTTAAACTTTTTATTTAAAAAAAAAAGATTTTTTAATGTGCACCTAGGGCTTAAGAAAAACTACAATTCAAAATTTCAGCTTTCTAGGCCTTGCGGTTCCAGAGATACAATGACTGCGGGGTTTTTTCGGGAGGGGGGGGAATTAAGCCCCCTGTTTACCCCCTTAAAATTTGAATTTTTACCCGATTCCTTAGAAAGTACAAAAGGCCTATGGAGAAACATATTCAAAATTTCAGGTGGACTTACAGTTACGGAGATACAGTAATCAGTCAGTCAATCACTGGTATTTGCCTTTTATACAAACAGATATACTTTTTTATGACAAATTTTGCTCCCTCGAAACTGCGGTATCAAAGATGAGATTTAAAAAAATAAAATGTTTTTTTTAAATAAAATCTGGCTGACAATTATTTAACTTTAATTTTTGAAAGGGAAATTTTATTAATAAATAACATTTTTTTTTCAGTTTTCTATAAATAGAAATTTCTGTGCAAGTTTTCTATTTAACTAAAACTAGCAGCAATTAACTGGGAGTGTCATAAAAATATTTCTTAGTGAGATGACGCCTGCATGTTTTGATACATGTTTTGATACATGTTTTGATACTTGTTTGTCCTTAAAAACCTTTGCATTCCAGATTTGTAAAAATCTTCGATTGGTCAGTTTTTTTCAACATTTTTCGCCTTTTTCCCTCCTTGTTGTTTACTCTTTCAAAAGTGCAAAAGAAGTAAAATTCATATTTGTATACAACCCTCTAAAATCTGAGCTTTATTCTGCAAATTCTATATACGATCTTGACCCACTGGACTAATTTTCCTTGTTGCGTTTTCTGCTAGGAGAAAATTCAGTCGCGTAGGTTTTCGCTTAACCTTCATTAGGCTAAACCGTTCGAGGGTTAAAAAAAATAGAAAAAAATTAAAAAACTGGATTTGGAGGCTTGGCTATTACGTGGCTGCTACTGCGTGACATTCAGACCGTCACACCTCCTTCCCTATTTCAAATAAGATGTTAAAAATAGCATCAGTGTCTAACTATAGCATAAGGAAGTAGTTTTTCGAGGGAATTTTTTTTTTAAATAAAGGTCACTCTTCATAGAATATTCATTAATTTTGAATCTGTTGATTATATCCAAATCAACGTTATTTGAATTATCGAAAAAATAAGTTAAGAATCTCTAAAATTTGGAAAAGTTAAACGGGTTAGCATAGCCATTTAGTTGCTATCTGCTTTACCTCAATTTCAGTTTTGACAGTAAGATACAGAGGCAAATTTCCGCTATATGCTCACTAAGCTTGCAACTGAACATTCACATTTGAGTGAGGGAGGGGAACTTATTTCCGAAATTTATATCCTACTAGCTGAAAACCCGTACTTCGCTACGGAGTACATTCAAATAAAATGTAACGGTCAATGTATGCAATTAATGCCCAATAAATATATATATATATATATATATATATATATATATATATATATATAGTAAATACAACGATCAATGTATGCAATTCATGTAAAAAACGAAAAAATATATTTATAAAATAATCGTAACGGATATTTTTATAGACAAAATAATGTAGAAGAAAATATTCAGATTAAATATAATAGAACATACTAAAGAATATAGTACAGTTAATATAGTACAGTTTCAAGAACATTTATTTTACTGTATTTTAATTTTTTTTTTGGATAGTGTCCAATCATCTGCCGCATTAGCAAGTAAAAAAAACATTTTTTTGTCTATTTCGCTGTTATGCACGTGACGCAAAATTAGTTTAAGGTATCACAAAAAGAAAAGGAATCGCGTGATCAGCATTTAATAAATTAAATTCTAAAAATTAATCACCGAAAATTAATTCACCAAAAATAAGAAAATGGAAGTTAAGATTCAAAAAAGATTTCATTTTAAAGAAATTTTTAGGATCTTTCTCGTGATATAAATTTTATAACCCTCGAATTATTTTAAATGCGAGCTTTAAAGAATGTTACAAAAACAGCTTAAAAATTTAATTTTAAAAAATCTAAGAAGAATTTTTTAAAAATATATCTCTTAGTGCACCCCTATACTATAAGAAGAATCGCCATGCAAAATTTCTTGATCTGCGCAGAATTTTATGATCTGCGATCATGTCTTTGCAAAAATCTCTAAAATGACGGGTTGGGCTCCGGATTTGACATAATTAACAGTTTTGATTTCTGAATCAAGTACATTATTCAGAGGGGTTGTTAAAGTTTTGGTGGCAAGTGCATATCTGTGAATGACACAATGTGTGTAGCGTAGCAGGAGCTCCATCAGTACAAAAATCCGCAGACCTTTTTTCTCCATTGGGGTCCTCCTGATTAAAAAGTTTTTATTTTTGCCATAACAACTTCACATGTTGTTTCAAGTGCGCTGCAAAACAAAAACTCTTCTTTGATGTCCTCTGAATAAATAATCTCACGAAAATAAGCAACTCAGAATAACAACTTGCGTCCGTTGATTCATGAACTTGGAAAGAAAACAAAGGAGAAACTTTGATTTCGTTCAACACGTGCTCTTTCACACCTTCAGATATATCGAAATGCGTGTCTGAATAGTGTTGTTGGAAAGAAATATTTGTCTCATCTTTGTCTCCCTAGATATCCCAAAATGTAACTTTACGATCTTCTGCAATCGGGTTTTGATGAATGTTTCTCCAATTGTGTGGGGTTTTTTTCGTATAGCAATTTCCAGTGCGACTTCATATGATGCCTGTATTAGGGATGCACTTTGTTAAGGAAAACTTCCTGTAGGATCAAATCTCTGACGTTTGAGACAGGCTTCATGGCTTCCAAAGAATTCAAAATACTTTTTGATATGTTCAGAAGGATTTGTCACTAAGTGACGTTTCAATTTCGAAGGTTTCATAGATTTGCACTCAGGACAACGTTGCACAAAGCACACTGTGGTTTCTCAATGCCATTGCTGACTACGGTAGTTAACCCAAATTTCAAATACTCAGCTGAATATTTGCGTTTCTTTCGCCATGGTAATTAACTTTTGAAAAGTAGAAATACAATAATATGGGCCGAATATAAGACCCCTTTTTATTTTCATATATAACTAGGAACGTAAGTGAGGGATTATAGTACCAACTTGATATCCTTTTAATAAACATATTTTGCTACATATAACAATGACAAAAAAATGAAAATAACCTTACAATTTTCTAGTATGAAATTAATTATAAACACAAGTGTTCCACTTTTGGGGTCTGAAAAAAGTAGTCCAAATATGAGACCTCCATTCTACAACTCTAAATATGAATTAGAATTACCGAAAAATTCGTATAAACAAAACTGTACACAATAATTAGATAACAGTTACCTATATACACTAATAGGTGAAAAAGAAAAGTGACATTTTAAACAAACTAGTTGGTTTACACTCCAAGTTTTGTTTACTTTTTGTTTTAAGATTCAAACTTTTCACATTGTTTACAAATAAAAACTTCGTCAGCTCCACAATCTTCATGGGCCCACCTGAAACACCTTCTATATTGACACCCCTGCTCTCCGCGTTTGTCTTCTGAAAATAAACAACCACAAAAAAGGCATTCAGCATCGTTTTCATCAATGCTATCATCACTGCTGTCATGGAGAGAAAGTTTTTCATCATCTTCAATTGAGCTGAGATCATCATAGCTATAATTAGGCTTATTCGTTCTATGTTTTTTAACTAGTGTTGTATTTTTATCTATCCTTAATTTTCCAATTCCTGTAGGGACCCCTTTTCCTTTTCCCGTTATTGTTTCCTTATTCTTTTCTTTTTATCTTGATCTCCTTTTCATTGTTTATCCTTTGATTTCTTATCTTTTAGGTCTATTCCTTTTTTTCTTGTAGGAAACTTTTTTTTAATATACTGCAGTTCTTTTATTAGTACTATCAATCAATTTATTTTTATATGGCAATGATATGATAATATCGGCTTTACGGGCCCTACTTGGTTTCGATGTGTTTTTCTCAGGTAACGTAGGCAAGGGATTTATTTCTTCGGGAGTCACTAAGAACTGATTTGAACTTGTTTGTTCAATACCTTCCATATTGTAACTACTGTTACATGGTTGTGGATTTCGCCTGGGCGTCATTGCATCTGCAGCTTCAGAGGAAACAAGGCTGTGAGAGTGAAAACTAAAATGCCTAATATGAGACACTATCTCATATTAGGCATGCTTCGGGATCTCATATTGGGCACGACCATGTTGTTGAACACGCCAGCGATTTTTTTAGGTTAGGATTGACGTTAGCTTAATAACAAACAGGCGTGTTCACGCTCCACATTTATAGCTACCTATCCAATACTAACAGTTTTAATAAGAGTCTTACGTTGAAGGTGAAAACAGCCAATTAAAATAATGATGAAAAAAGTCGACGAGCACACATTCAGGAAAAATAATACTGCTTGCAAACACTCAACTGACAGACCGATTACGAATGACGCAATAGACTACTGTTTTACGCTCCAGTAGCCAGGCGGCAGCCCTTGATACGTCCTGTAAGCTGGGATCTTATATTAGGCATACTTACTCTATTTTTACTTTATAAATAAATTTAGAATTCCAAATAACAATAAATTTGTCACAGTATATATGATGCAGAAATATACTATATATGATGCATAACAATATACATGAACTGCGGCAATTGCCATATGCAGGTATAAACTGGATAAGTCAATTTTTAAGATGAGGAGGACACTAAGGAACCTTCCTCAGTCAAAACATGTGTAAAATCAAGAACAGAATATAACGTCAAGAAAAAAACTTAACCTTTCTTATTTATTCAGAACTGTATATCAGTTGTAATAGAAGTTAAAATAGAAAAACTCCTACCTAAATAAATTGTTTTATTTAATTGAGGAAACTACAATAATAATACCAAAAGGGAAAGCACAGAATGATGAAAGACAAACTAGAGTTTATAATTTATGTACTGGACGCAGGAAGTAACCGCGATATTCATTTACCGCCAAATAAAGGCAGTAGATCTCTAACGAACTGAGTTAGCGCTTTTAAGAAAACATTTAAAACACGTCACGGCCCTAGGGTTTGATGGTATTGAGCCCCAAGACTGAAATGAGCGCTACTCAGTCACATCCAACAGCCAATTAAAATTAGTTTTGGTTCTATTTTTTACATTCTACTATTATTCTGTTTAGGTAGAAAACGTGTGTAAGCGTCATGTGTTTGTGCATGTGTTAATAAACGTGTTTGTAGCATCGCTATTTATTTCCCGGATTGTTAGGTATTCTTCATTATACCACCAAACAGTGGTAAATAAATACAGTAATACCTCGACTGATGCGAACTCGGAGTTAGGCGGTTTTTGATTAAACCCTATTTCCCCTTTTTAAATCTTGGAATGAAATTTCCCAAAAAACTTTAAATGGTGTCTGGAACAAAAACTGTGTACAATATTTTTAAAAAACGAGATGGAAACAACGCCTGAAACTGATCATATTGCTCGTGTGATAGAAGAAGTTGTCGATTTTGCCAGGCAATTAGACACGGAAATCGATGGAGATGATGTCAACGAGCTATGGATTCTCATCTTCAGTAACTGACAGTCGATGATCTCATAGAGATGCGTAACTAAAGCATCACTGAAGAATCGGACACTTCAGACCTAATTCCACAAGAAAACCTAATGACAATTATAAACTTGACAGGAGATCTCAGCGCAATTTATAAAGGGTTACAGATTTTAGAGAATAGACTCTAATAAGGATCGCATGATGACGAAAAAGCAGGGAATTTAAAAAAATGTTAGCCTGCTATGAAGAAATTCTTCACGAAAAAAACGCGTTAATATGGCAGACTACTTTATTGGATTTTTTAAAACTATCAACATAATGTTTTAATGTCTTGTACATATGTATTATATTAATATGTAATAGAATATTTTAATTTAATATTTTTCTTTTGAATTGGGGTTTTTGTAATTTCTAGGTCCCAGTTAGACAAAATTTATATGTATTTATATGCAGAGTTGTACCCCGACTTACGCGAATTCGATGCGATCTTTCGTCGGTCCCACCTATCGTGTAACTTCGGGGTATTACTATATTGAAAATTTTTTTCGGTGAAATTCGCAAAACAATTACTTTAATTAAATAAAGCCGTGGTGACCCCCCAGAAAACACTTCGTGACTCCCCCACAGGTCGGGGACCACTGCTTTAAAAGGATGTCTACGTCTTAAATTTCTTGCAACGTTTCTCAGTGAAATTTTGTAGAACGTCTCTTCGTTATACTTCAAAATATTATGCCGAAGGAACACTCTCTTTAGAGATAATTTTCGAATCCACGCGAGGGGCTGTTCAAGAGTTACTTAAGCACATTTTTAGTCATTTTAGAACCAACTCCCTCCCCTTGTAAGCAAAAATAAGCAAATGTTCTCCCTACACACACATACACACACATACACACACATACACACACTTCGCTTACGTAACATTTGGCAAATTTTGTTAGCAAAATAATTTTTTTTTCAAGTATCACATTTATTGTACATTTCTAAACAAAGTGCATAGATATTAAATCCTTAACAATAAATGCATTGAACAATAAAGGAAAATAATCAGAATTATATCAACGTCGTGAAGGTTTCATTAATCATCTAAAAGAAAATAGAAAATTTACTTATTTATGTATTATACAAGCACATATACAATACTAAGGTGGAATCTATCATTTACTTTGAATGTGTCAACCAAGTCCCTCTAACCCACACTTCAAAACCATCAGTTATTACATTTGCCTTGGTTTGGCTTGAACTGTGGCTGGCTTCTCCTACGTCATCTACCGCTTCTTCACCAAGCCACTATCTGAGCTTGATGAATACACATTAGCTCATAGGCACGTCTTGCAGCTATGCGAACGGGAGGTACTGGTGTTCCTCTTTTGGAACTTTAAAAAAATTCTGATATAATTTTGATCGGTCAGTATTGAACATTTTCTGCTATACAAAAAGCAACCTAAAACATAAGCTTCTGAAACAAGACACGACTCTACTAAAGAATGTGAATAAAACACAGCACGCTCTCTTGCAACACAATAACTGATTATCTGTACTGGGTGGCAGTACAGCTGGTTTAGTCAGAGCACATCGAAGCGCACTCTCTTGCGTACATATTTTCCGTCTTAAGTTCCGTATTGTTATGATCCCCGCCCCTTTGAACGCTTACGTAATACTTGAACGCCGTCTATGGGTAAATAAGTAGAAACGCAGTTTCTGCTTTTCAGTGAAATTAAAAAATTAATTATTTTGAAATTATATTATAACTATTTTGAAATTATACTATAGTTATTTTGAAATTATATATAAATATTTTGAAATATATATACCTAATATGTAAACGAAATAATGTATTTGCTATCACATTTTGTAATTTTTGGTAGGAACAATGTACTAACCATTGTACGGCCATTGAATTAAATTCGAAATTGAATATGAACTTGCTATTAGTTCGTTAAGCGAATGTAATAGTTATTTATAAAAGGTAATTGAAACTTTCTCCAAAATCCTTAGTCAAAACCTATTCTCTCGAAATCCGCAAGACCTGTAAATTAATCTTTTCAAATAGCAAACGAATTTTTTACTTTATTTATGCTAAAATATGTTTCCTTTAATGAAACTTCTCAATTTTTCTATCATAGTAATCAAAACAGTGTTAAAATTAGTGCTGAAGTATTTCATAATAAGAGAGCTTCTTTAATAAAAAACCATGCCTAGGATAGATTTAGACTATTTGCTTGAAATCTTGTGACTAGTACTTTACAGTATCTAGTTTAGTTCATATGATCACGGTGACACTTCATAACAAAATCGAAAAAATTACAAAATAAACAGCATCACTATTATAAGTTTAGTCTCCCTTCCCCTCTGTACTTTTAATAGAAAGTAAAAGTACTATAGAGGGGAACTCAACAAATCTCTATTATACCTATAATAACTATAATAAAATAATCCAGTACTGAAAAGGAAGAGCCAACAAAAATAATTTTAGTATTTCTTTGAAGGTTTTTTTAGTACTGCCTGGAAAAATGAAGAGTTGACCCCAAAAGTGCCCTATGTTTGAAGAAAATCTGAATTGTTTATATGCAAATTTCCTTAAATCCTATATGTACGATAAAATTCATATAGAAAAAACGAGATTATATAATCAACTAGCTGGAAACCCGTACTTCGCTACGGAGTACATTCAAATTAAATACACCGGTCAATGTATGCAATTAATAACAAAAATATATATGTATTTATTAATAATAATTACAACGATCAATGTATGCAAATGATGTAAATATATATATATATATATATATATATATATATATATATATATATATATATATATATATATATATTTATAAAAAAATTGTAACGGATATTTTTATAAACAAAATAATGAAGAAGAAAATATTCAAATTAAATCTAATAGAACATACTAAAGAATATAGTATAGGTTGAGGAACATTTCTTTTACTGTATTTTAATATTTTTTTGGATAATGTCCAATCGTCTGCCGCATTAGCAAGAAATTTTTTTTGTCCATTTCGTTGTTATGCACGTGACGCAAAGTTAGTTTAAAGTATCACAAAAAGAAAAGAAACCACGTGATCAGCCTTTAATAAATTAAATTCTAAAAATTTTAATCTTTATCTTTAAAAATTCACCAAAAATCAGAAAATGGAGGTAAAGATTCTAAAAAGATTTCATTTTAAAGAAATTGTTATGATCTTTCTCGTGATATAAATTTTATAATCCTCGGGTTATTATTTTAAATCCAAACTTTAAAGAATGTTACAAAAACAGCTTAAAAATTTAATTTTAAAAAGTCTAAGATGAATTTTTCAAAAATCTTTGTTAGTGCACCTCTACACTATAAGAAGAATCGCCATGCAAAATTTCAACCCTTTAGGTCGAGCGGTTTGGTTTGTGTGTTATATGTCAGTCAGTCAGTCAGTCAGTTACGGAACTGTTTTATACATATAGATTACTTGACTGGTGACATGCTAAAGCCAACTGATATTTCATGTTTCCTATTACGAATTAATCAACTAAATACATTGCAGTCGATGTGACGCTAGACAGACATAGCTTCAAGTAATACCTTCAACTGTATCTATTATGAATAAAGGCTCGTAGTTTAGCCCTACATTTCGCCTATATTCGGATTTAACTAGCATCTCTAGACCCATACTTTTTTCTATGTATATTCAATGGGATGTCAAACATTGTCGAATCATATTCTATCGTTTATTGAAGTAAGCACCTACTTTTCCAATTTATCAAAAAAAAAGTTTGTTTGTCATCTAAAAGTTCTTATATTTTTATTTGTTTCACATTCGACAGTAAATCATCTAGACCAGGTCTGCTCAACATACAGTTCGCGGGCCATATGCGGCCCGCGAAACCTTTTCCAAAGACACATAGTAGTATTACGAACCAAAAAATAAAGTACATTATTTTTAGATTTATAATATTATGGAAAGAATATATAAGTCATGAATACTGATGTTTATTTAATTTTTGATGTAATCAGTAATTTATGTTTTATTAGATGAATTATTTTTTCCAATTTATCCTGTTTTGATGGAGCCCCTCAGCAGCTTTCAATAAAGTAATATGGTCTTCATCGCATTTCCAGTTGTGCAGTCCTGGACCAATAAAGAATAAATGAACGTATTTGCATAATGGAAGTTTGTAGCTTCTCGCTGATTCAACGTTTATCGAGTTTTACGCCATTATTCAATCTTTGTTAAACTTTCAAGTCCTCATTATTGGAATTCTTGTTCGAAAAAGAAATTTCCGTTTCTTTCTCGCTCTTCATTTCCATTGTCTGAAAGTTCAACAAAGTTTGGCTTCTCGAAGTACGATAAGAACGTACGCGCGACTTCCTCACAAAGCTAAACAAAATACTTCCTCGCTGTTCGTGTCAAGTGATGTTTTAATCCTTCTCTTTTTGTGATTCTTTCTTCTAACAGATACATTTGAGTCAGCAGTATCGTGATATCGTTAGAATAGTTATTCACAATGGGCTGTGTTCAGATGAAACGAAAATTGCTGAGGAAACGTTAATGATTGATTAGTAAGTAAGGTGTAAATGTCTATCACTACTTACTTTTGTCAGTTATCTACCATGTCATTGTGCTCGATCTTTTTTTCGATAGCGACCAACTTTTTTAAAATAAATAATTACAATATAAAAAGAACTTCTTATATACCACGTTTCTAAATTTTCTGTCGAATCATATAAACTAATTGCACAAACCTTCACTTAATTATTCTTTTTCACTTTCTTTTATTTAATTTTAATCACTTTTTAGTCGTTTCCACTTATCCACAGACTTTATAAACTGCTAACTTTTATAATTTTTTTAAAATTTTTCGCACAATACTTTTGTAAACAAACTAAATTTGCATGTATTCTGTTTTCAAAATCGTCAAACGCCGTTACGCAAAAATGCAAGCTTTGAATTCAATCGAAACGCCACCTTCCGGATTTTTCCCGAACTAACTTTCCATACAAAACAAAATTAACTGAAAATGAATTGAAATCTGCTTAAAGATGGCTAAAAGTATTAAAAGAATGCATTGTCATCGTGTTCTGAGCAATTCTAAAAGTTTCAAATGTCTAGCTAGTAAGGAAGTTAGTTAAAAATCGATTGCAAGATTTATACTGGACAAACACACAAACAAGAAATCGAGTTAATAAAAACGTGGTAAAAATACTCGACGCCCCCCCCACCCCCCAAAAAAAATTGATTGAAGCAAAAATTTAAAAATTTGGAAAATGTTAAAAAAAGGAAGTGTATATAAACAAATTTTAACCAACTATTTTTGAAATCCAGATTTTAAAACCCAGCCTCGCACAAATAGGTAAAAGCAAATAGAAGCACAGTAAGTCTAGTCTTTTGCAGACGGAATTTTGATTGTAAGACTGTTTGACATCTTATTTAACAATATCATACCACATAGTTTTTAGCATATTAAAATATTTAATTAAAAATATTAAAAACGTGTGATTATAGAAAATTTAAAGAATATTTTTTGTTAAATAATTCAGTATGATTTAAATTTACATCAGACTCCTCGCATTTTTATAGAGACCCGTCCGTGGGTCACAACCCTCAGTTTGCGCCCAATTGATCTGTGTAATACTAAAATTCTATTTATCTATTTACAGGTGGCTATCAAAATAATGGAAACACTAAGAAACATCATGAAAACCTTTATTAATACGGCGGAGAATCACCTTTGTCATGTAATACCACCTGATTCACCTTGGAATTGGATTATACAACTCATGAATGGTGGTTAAGAATATATTATACCATTCTTCAGGAAAAAATCATGAAAATTCCTGTAGAGATGCTGTGATGGATATTGATACTTCGTTCCATCCGCTTATACAGATCACAGTGGTTGGATGATATATAGTCGGGGGGATTGTACAGGGCAAGATAAGACATTTGACTTCTTTTTCATGCTCTTCAAACCAATACTTCATAGATTTAACTGTAGGTATAGAGGGATTATCATCCTGGAGAACGCCATCTCCTGCAAGAAACAATGTTTGCACCATTGGATGGACTCCCTTTTAGGGTTACAATAGGGCCTGAAGAAAACCATGAGATGCCTTCCGAAACCCTGATAGATCTACCTCAGTGATTAACATATGAGATGAAACAGCCAGAATCTTACGCTTGTGTAGGTGTTCTCCAGACATACGCACGTCCTGTTGCGAGGAACAATGTGAACAATGATTCGTCGGACCAAATGCCGTTTTTCGACATATTACTCGACCAGGATTTGCGCTCGGGGAACCATTGTGGACGATAATTTGTTTTGACATCTGTAACAAGTGGTTCGGAAATAGCTACTTTTCCGTACATGCTTTGTTTATGAAGTTATCTTCTACCCCTAATGGTTGATACTGGAACATGCAGATTCAGATTGAGCTCGTAGGTCATTTTGGTTGCAGTTGTTTTCTTTCTTCATGTTACAATCCGCTTCAATACCTCGTCCGTCTCTTTCACTCAGCTCTCCCTTTCGTCCATATTTTATTTGGCAAAGAATGTTTTTCGTGCACTCTGTATGCTATCATGACTTTCGATACCATAGCTCGAAAAACACCTATTAGCCTCGGGGTTGCAGTAACAGATACTCTAATTTAAACGCGCTCAAACAATTTGCCCTTTTTGCAAGGTCTGCAAGGTTTGACATTTTACGCTGTTCCCCCCAAAGTACGATGTCCTTAGCTTCATTACTGTTACCTGACAGTAGAATAATACATACACTATATTATATAAAAAAAATACCTGTGGCCAGACTTGTTTTTTAAGGAATACGAAGCACATTCATAAACACAACTAATATTGATAGGTGTTTTCATTATTTTGATAACAGTTCCGTAACTGACTCATTCATTCACTGACTGACTGACTGACATACAACGCACAGACCAAACCGCTGGAGCTAAAGGGCTGAAATTTTGCATGGTGATTCTTCTCATAGTGTAGGGGTGCACTAAGAAAGATTTTTGAAATATTCTTAGATCTGTTTAAGTTAAATTTTTAAGCTGTTTTTGTAACATTCTTTAAAGTTTGTCTTTAAAATAATAATTTGAGGATTATAAAATTTATATCACGAGAAAGATCATAAAAAAATTTTTAAACGAAATCTTTTTCAAATCTTTACCACCATTTTCTGATTTTTTTTGGTATTTTTAAAGATTAATTTTTAGAATTGAATGTATTAAATGCTAATCACGTGATTTCTTTTCTTTTTGTGATACTTTAAACAAATTTTGCGCCACGTGCATAACAACGAAATAAATTGGCAAAGAAAAATATTGTTTTTCTTTCTATTGTGGCAGACGATTGTACATTATCCAAAATAATATTAAAATACAGTAAAATAAAGTTCCTCAAACTGTACTATATTCTTTAGTATGTTCTATTAGATTTAATTTGAATATTTTCTTCTACATTGTTTTGTCTATAAAAATATCCCTTACGATTTTTTAATAAATATATACTTTTTGACATTAATTGCATACATTGACCGTTGTATTTATTATAAATATATAATTTTTTTCGCATTAATTGCATACATTGACCGTTGTATTTAATTTGAATCTACTCCGTAGCGAAGCATGGGTATTCAGCTAGTCTATAAATATTTGTTTATCAGAATAAGCGGTGTTACATTAAACATCATCATTTTTGTAAGAATATGGTCCGTATTATGATAATATATATGATAATAAATAAAATTTATTATATGATAATAATTCCATTATATGATAATAAATAAAATTTAACGTTTCATTAAAACCGGATTTCCAGGTTACAACTATTTTAAATTTTATTTCATAGTTTATTCATCAATAAGTTTAGAAAACGGAGGATTATTATCCAATAAAACTTTTCCAGTGTTTAAAAGATTTTCTATCCAGCAAAACTTTTAGACGCTTAACATTATGTTCTATAAGGGTCTAAGCCTAGTAAAGAAAAATAGATGTTCAAATATTTTGAAATATCCTAAATTGCTGTCAGCGACAGCATTCTTTAATGAAAGCAGATAAAGCTTTTTAAAAAATAATAATAATGACCAATTCATTCAGATCATCGGATCATTAGTAGCACGAATAAATTAAATACATTTAATCATTCCCAAATAAATTTATATTTTGAATTTTTTAATTAGGTTGTGTTCTTCATAACTTATGAGTAGTGAGGCACTCAACATGTCTTTTGCTTCTGTAATCATTAACAGCTGATTATTACCGATAAATACTCCTTGTGGCGGTGAAAAGTAATGAGATATAATTGGTGAGGTATTATAAATATGAATAAATATAATATAATGATAATTATGATTTTTTATTTTATTGCTTAAGATTGTGGTTAGTACATTGATTAATTGTCATTCCCAAATGATGGAAACAACTCTGGTTTGCACTGACAAATCAATTTATTGAATATTTAAACACATAAATAATACGATACAAGTTACTAAATATTTCCTCCCTCATTTACACATTACTCACAACTTCATTACTCCTAAATTAATTCTCTACGACTCATTATTTAATTCATTCACTTATTAGATAACATTTTATAAACATAATCACTCATATATCCATGTTCCATTACTACCAATATTTACTCATATATATAAGCATAACATCATATTAATTAAATTGTTTTTTTACGAATTATCGGTCATCTCCTTAACATTTTATACCTTAATAACTAATAAGCGCTCTATGTTAGTTATTAAGGCTACACACTGAAAAGCAATGACGGTAATATAAAAAGGAAACGCAAAAGTCAGTACCTCGAAAGATGACTGTTGGATCACTATGATGGGCAGCTGGCACTCGTAAGGACAAACTTCGTTGTATTATCATCGCACGGAACTAAGGCACTTTCTTCGTCTGGTACTAGGCTCCTTCAATCATGGCAGACACTCTACACGGGACACTGGGGCACTCTCATCATAGGTTATATGACTCCTTCACTCCTTGCCCCTCGGCACGGGACACTGGGGCGCTCTCTTCCTAGGTATTAGGGCTCCTTTGCATGGGCCACGACTTATATTTATATCATCGGGGTACTTCGTACATTCATCGGATTGACACTACTTCTATTTCAAACTTCTGACTAACTCTGCTTCTTATGTGCCTTCCTATCTTATTTCATATTATTTTCTCTTATTAATGCTGACTACGCCTCCTACAATTTCCATTGGTCATATTATTACCATGCCATCGTCATTCGTCCGTGGCTGCCTCCTCTCAATCCCCTTTTCACCAATGCGCATCGAGGGCGGGATTTATAAAATTCTCCCCCTAATTTAACTTTTTTCCATGCTCCGGCATCAAGCAGGGTGGGCCTGTTTTATAGCCATCATAAATTTAGTCTTTCCTTTCTTCTTTTCTTCTATTCGTTGCAACTCACTCTCTTGAACATTTATCTTATACTTCTTGCTACAAGCACCATCTATGTATTTAGTTTCGCTATATTGTTGGCTCTCTCCCCTTCTCTTTTTATTGCCCATCATTTGCCATGTTTCTTTCTTACATGTAGCAATTATTTTACTTCGTCCCGTAATTTTCAATTCTCCTGCCCCTGGCCGTGACACTATTGTCATGTCCCTATGACACTCCTCATTCTTGTTTTCCTCAATCCTCCTTGCATAAAAGCTCAGAAACACTCATGATATTGCAAAGAGGAATAAACGGAATGAAAATTGTTCGTCAAAATGTTAAAGTTTCAATTTTTTAGAAGAAAGGCAAATTTTCTTTATTGAGAATTTATTGGATTCTTTGTTGAGGCGATTTTAGGGTGATAACTTTTCTATTCGAATATACAAATCTTTAAATAATTACATTTCTTTTATTTTTAAGTTACCGCTGTTACTCGAACCATCCCATTTAAATAAGGTATCACATCCTTTTCATCAAAGACTAAGTTTTTCATAAGACTGAAAATAATTTTTTAAAAAGAAATTCTTCATGATTCTTTATTTTCAACCTCTACAAACCAAGATCAACTTGAATACACCAGGGTTACTTTGACATTTATATTTAAGATATTACACTATCCTGGTACTAGGACACGAAAATTAAACTTCCGGACTAGTGTCTCAAACTATTTGGTCCAGAACTGACTTGAAACCAACGGCATGGATTTTAAAACGTGTGTATTGCAATAATCATAAGCTCAATAATCATAACATGGCTCAATTCTATAGCGTTTGCAAGTGTCGGAGACAGGCCAGGTGCTTTGATGATTACGGTAAAAATCATTGATAACAACTGTGAGGAATATTTGGGGTCATCCACCGGAAGTTCTTGCTTAATCAGTCGTTACCTTTTACCTCTAATGCGTGTTGTAATGCCCAGGATTTTGATTTAAAAGCCTTGGGCGTAGTAACTTGTCAATAGCTATTGTATATTTTCATCTGTGGTAGAAACGCATATCTGCCGAAAATACAGATACCATCATCCATATAATTATGACCACCCTACAAGCTAAAAGTGAGCGATCCAAATAAGCTACGAATCTTTGAAGTCTGCTGCTCTCACAAAGAGATCGGAGTTCTCTTAGAACATCATTTCCTAATGTAAACTTGTCTTGTTTGTTCGAAAACGGGTAAAGAGAGTTGAATAAGAATATTCAAGATAATGATGATGCTTTTATAATTAACCTTACGCTAGTTTATTTTATTTTATTTTTTTTGCGTAGTAAATTTATTTTGAAAAAAAATTCATTTTCAGATTTTCATTTTAAGTCAATGAAAGCATAACAAATTAGAATACCAACAGTTATCCTAAAGGTTTATGCTTAAAAATGTAGAGCATTGAGAGGTATTGCTCATTTCAATTTGCAAAGCATGATAAATGGCGGTGAACTCTGGAACACCTTAAAATGAATTTACCTCTGGAGGTGCGGGGTCAAGTGTTCCGGTCTCCGTGTGGTAGAGTTAATTGGGTAGGTCGTGATTTAGTATAGTGGTAGGCAATGATACCATTACTCTGAATTCTAAACAATACATTAATTTATTAACATAACACATATATTAGTACACATTCAATTATATTATTGATAATTATGAACCTAAAGATAATACTCATTATATCAAGGTACTATTTGACTGCACTATTTCACTTATTTAAATTAATTTCATTTCAGTACGCAATATATATTATTTCTTAACTTCCGCCTATATTATAAGACTCGGGGGTTTATAGACTTTTTGGCAATAGGTAATGAAAGGTTACCTCCATTTTTGCAGACTGCAGAGGGGAAACATTCGCCGGCATATTCACAAGCATCGAATGGGATATCTTTATTCAGGATTCACTTTCGCTGGTGAACGCAGTCATCAGAATCGCTATATGTCGGGGGAAGAGGCGGACTTTAACGGCCGGATCGGTTCTCCATCTTTGGCTTGTGGGGGTCAGGCAATCTGTCTTGGTTCCGTATCTCAACTATTCTCATCTCATCGGTAGCTTGCAGGGGTCAGGCAATCTATCTTGGCTCCGACGCTCCTCTATGCTCCTCTCATCGCTAGCGTGCGGGGGTCAGGCAATCTTTCTCGGCTCCACTATTCATCTAATCTCCTCTCATCGTTGGGTTGCAGGCTTACAGCGATGCGCTAAGTCGGGGCGCAATCGCCCATATATTCTTTTTAGACTTCTCGCTTACGAGACTACAACTCTATATTCGTGTGCTAAGTTTGAGAGTCAAAAAAATTATATTATTATTTTATATTCTCATTCTCTCTATTTTTTTATCTTCTCAATGCCCCGCATTTTACATTTTCATTCGTCTCTCATGTTCAACCTTTTTTTTTTACTTCCACTTCGATTCGCTAATTTTCACCTCCTAATTATTTCTTTAACCATTCAGAGTGAGGGGCGTTTTATACAAAAACAATTCCGCCTTCGACTCATCCCTGCCTTTCTAGGGATCGTGTTTTCCCAGAACATCTCCTATGTGTGGGGTCCTCTTCTCTTTGCCAACAATTCCCTTTTCATCTCGATGTCCCCTCTATCTAGACCCCTCGCCGTTTCGTCTCTTAACTGTTGCTTTTCAATTTCTTCTTTTTCATCCGGTCCTTTGTATGCTCAAGCGTCATTTCAATTTTCTCATTTTACCTCCGATTATCCGATTTAATTGGGTTGTCTGCCCTTTTTGAACTTCTAACATATCGTATCCCCACGACATTCTTCTTGTATCGTCTGGCGTCATTTCACTGTTCCATTTTCCGTCCCGTTTGTTAATTGGTTTTTCTGCACCTTTTCTATTTTCTTTTTCTTATATGTCGTAACCCACGACACTCGGCACTTGACTCGGTTCTAAATCACGGGACAGGCTTTGTAGGGGGTAATGCTGGCCACCTATACGGTGCCCCCTTAAATAAATGGCCAGCAGTCACGGCTGCAAGCGTAATGGATTAAGTTCCAAAATTGCCATAAGTAACAACAACAACCTTAAAATGGTTCCTTCCATTTTGCATAAGTTAGGATAATATCAGTATTAATGCAGTGATTTCCGCTTATAAGAATCACGTTTGTTATTACTGTTTTTGATTCTTATAAGCGGTTGATTCTTATAGCCGAAATTTAGGTTACCATAAAATACTCTTTATTACGTTAATTATCTTTTATTAAATTATTTTTTATAATTTTAAAAATACAACTTAATTTCTAGACCATTAAGTAGATACACATGATTATAGTAAGAGAAGCAAAAAAAAATCCAATATTTGGCACAACATACCTGCTTAACAGTTTAACATTTCAACTACAGGAAGGGTGCAAGAAAAAGTTTTCTATGGTAGCTTGACGTAATGAAGTTTTGAGGAGGCTGTTTATACCTCTATTAATACCAATAGTCTCAGACCAAGATTCACCTTCTAGCTTACGTTTCACTGTTTGATAACGTGCTAAATCTAATAATGTCACGTTTGCCTAAGTGATAGAACACTTCGCTGAAGATTTATGGGTTTCAGGGTCCAGGAAGACGCAACCAGGATGCGGGAGGTGGGAAGAAAGAGTCCCTGTCTTTGTTTGTCAGTGGAGAAAAGTGAAACTGGATCCGGACGGGTAGGATGCCCCTGGGTCAAGCTAATAGGACAGTGTTTAGCTAAAGCGTTTAAGGGGAAACTATTATGTTATGTCTAACAAAGAAAGGGATGCATTTTATGACTGCATTCCATCCCATCTTATCACTCTTTCTTTTAAAAAAAATAAAGAAAGAACTTTTGAGGGTTTAAATGGCTTTTTTAGAAAAATGAAAGGAAAGCGAAGAGTGTAAACGGATTCTTAAAACCGGTGGATTGATTCTTTAAAGCGAAAATTTTAACATGGAAATAATACATTTGTTTTTGTTTTTGCGATATTGATTCTTATAAATGGTTGATTCTTATAACCACTGATCACTATAAGCGGTGGTTACTGTATTGTTAAAAATAAAATAGATTTTTGAGATTGTACCTCATAGTGATTTTTCTTCTTTCGGTTTTAAATAGGCTAAAAGATCACCTCGGTAGCAGAAACTAGTCTGATAGACACTGCAGAAGAGTTTTCATTTAACCTCTCTACGGAGATTAAATAGAAAACGCCAATTGTCTCAAGCTCTCCAAATAACAATCACGAAACAATTTATGGGCAACTTGGCATAAAGAAAAAGCGCTAACAGCGACACAATAGTTTAAGAAAAATAACCCCAAGTTCTTACTAGTCACTGAAAATATCTCTGTCAATAAAAGCGAATATGAAATCATTTTTTTTTAATTCTTCAGCTTAATAACGTAAGTGTACACGTAAGTCACTGTAAAACAGAGAAACATAATGAAATTTTTTTAGAATTATCTGCTGTCATTACATGTTACTATCATTACTAGATCATTTACTCCGAAAAATATAGCTTGTAAATATTTCTTTCAAATTAAAAAATATAGCATCCGTATTTATGAGGACATTGTTATCTGTGGCTTCAAAATTTTTTGTAAAACTAGTAGCTGAATACCCCAGCTGCACTACGGAGTACATTCAAATTAAATAAAATGGTCAATGTATGCAATTAATGCCAAATATATATATATATATATATATATATATATATATATATATATGTGTGTGTGTGTGTGTGTGTGTGTGTGTGTGTGTGTGTATAAAAAAATCGTAACGCATATTTCTATAGACAAAATAATGTAGAAGAAAATATTCAAATTAAATATAATAGAACATAGTAAAGAATATAGTACAGTTAATGTAGTCCAGTTTGAGGAACATATCTTTTAATGTATTACAATGTTTTTTTGGATAATGTCCAATCGTCTGCCGCATTAGCAGGAAAAAAACTATTTTTTTGTGTATTTCGTTGTTATGCACGTGACGCAAAATTAGTTTAAAGTATCACAAAAAGAAAAGAAACCACGTGATCAGCATTTAATAAATTAAATTATAAAATTTAATCGTTAAAAATTCACCAAAAATCAGAAAACGGAGGTAAAGATTCGAAAAAGATTTCATTTTAAAGGAATTTTTATGATCTTTCCCGTGATATAAATTTTATAACCCTCAAATTATTATTTTAAATGCAAACTAAAATGCAGCTTAAAAATTTAATTTTTTAAAAAATCTAGGAAGAATTTTTCAAAAATCTTTCTTAGTGCACCCCTACACTGTAAGAAGAATCGCCATGCAAATTTTCAGCCCTTTAGGTCCAGCGGTTTGTTCTGTGCGTTGTCTGTCAGTCAGTCAGTCAGTCACGGATGTGTTCTATATATATAGATAGACTAGCTGAAAACCCGTACTTTGCTACGGAGTACATTCAGATTAAATACAACGGTCAATGTATGCAATTAATGCCAAAAATATATATAAATATTTTTATAATAAATACAACAATCAATGCAATTGATGTAAAAAAAAAACGAAAAAATATATTTATAAAAAATCGTATTGAATACTTTTATAGACAAAATAATGTAGAAGAAAACATTCAAATTAAATCTAATAGAACATACTAAAGAATATAGTACAGTTAATATAGTACAGTTTGAGGAACATATCTTTTACTGTATTATAATATTTTTTGGATAATTTCCAATCGTCTGCCGCATTAGCAAGAAAAAAATTTTTTGTCTATTCCGTTTTTACGCACGTGACGATAAATTAATTTAAAGTATCAGAAAAAGAAATCACGTGATCAGCATTTAATAAATTAAATTCGAAAATTTAATCTTTAAAAATTCACCAAAATTCAGAAAATGGAGGTAAAGATTCGAAAAGGATTTCATTTTAAAGGAATTTTTATGATCTTTCTCGTGATATAAATTTTATAACCCTCAAATTATTATTTTAAGTGCAAATTTAAAAAAAATTTACTAAATCAGCTTAAAAATTTAATTTTAAGATATCTAAGAAGAATTTCTCAAAAATATTTCTTAGTGCACCCCTACACTATAAGAAGAATCGCCATGCAAAATTTCAGCTTTTTATGTCCAGCGGTTAGATCTGTGCGTTGTCTGTCAGTCAGTAAGTCAGTCAGTCCGTCAGTCAGTTACGGAACTGTTTTATATATATAAATTACATATTTCTTTATTTCGACAAGCGCGAATGTCCAAACAGTTTATGCCGATAGTATCCAAAATGTTTTATTTTGAGCTTAATATGCTCTTCTCCCAGCCTAAGGTAATATCTCGCTCAGTATAGGAAGTAATTTCCATAAATCAATTACCATAAAATTACCATTAACACAATTCGTTATTATTCAACTCCATATTTATTAACGCTTTCTGGTAAATTATAGTTCATAAAACAGACGTTGACAGATTTCCCGGTGAAAGGAATTTTCCAAAATTATAGATCAAGAAATCAAATTCATTTTTTTCTGAAAGGAAAATTCAACAGTGTAATAAGATTCAGTTGTGACCCCAATTATGATGATATTATATTAATTGATTCCTTATCAACCTTCTGTGAGAATAAATATATGATAATAATAAGAATTTTGACAGAAAGGTTATTAAGATTCTCGGAATCCGTTTCATGCACAATTACTTACTGAGTCTGTTTAATATGTATGTGTATGTCTGTGTATGATGTATATTATTGAATCACTAGCCATTAAGCTTAACACAATAGATAAGCTTATATGACTTTTTTTATTTTTTCTCTAAATTCTCAGTTTTTAAAATTTGTTTGTTCATTTACATATATATATATATATATATATATATATATATATATATATATATATATATATATATATATATATATATATATATATATATATATATATATATTGATTGTCGTAACGTTTTGAAACGCTTATTAACTTAAACGGGTAAAGAGAGTTGAATAAGAATATTCAAGATAATGATGATGCTTTTATAATTAACCTTACGCTAGTTTATTTTATTTTATTTTTTTTGCGTAGTAAATTTATTTTGAAAAAAAATTCATTTTCAGATTTTCATTTTAAGTCAATGAAAGCATAACAAATTAGAATACCAACAGTTATCCTAAAGGTTTATGCTTAAAAATGTAGAGCATTGAGAGGTATTGCTCATTTCAATTTGCAAAGCATGATAAATGGCGGTGAACTCTGGAACACCTTAAAATGAATTTACCTCTGGAGGTGCGAGGTCAAGTGTTCCGGTCTCCGTGTGGTAGAGTTAATTGGGTAGGTCGTGATTTAGTATAGTGGTAGGCAATGATACCATTACTCTGAATTCTAAACAATACATTAATTTATTAACATAACACATATATTAGTACACATTCAATTATATTATTGATAATTATGAACCTAAAGAAATACTCATTATATCAAGGTACTATTTGACTGCACTATTTCACTTATTTAAATTAATTTCATTTCAGTACGCAATATATATTATTTCTTAACTTCCGCCTATATTATAAGACTCGGGGGTTTATAGACTTTTTGGCAATAGGTAATGAAAGGTTACCTCCATTTTTGCAGACTGCAGAGGGGAAACATTCGCCGGCATATTCACAAGCATCGAATGGGATATCTTTATTCAGGATTCACTTTCGCTGGTGAACGCAGTCATCAGAATCGCTATATGTCGGGGGAAGAGGCGGACTTTAACGGCCGGATCGGTTCTCCATCTTTGGCTTGTGGGGGTCAGGCAATCTGTCTTGGTTCCGTATCTCAACTATTCTCATCTCATCGGTAGCTTGCAGGGGTCAGGCAATCTATCTTGGCTCCGACGCTCCTCTATGCTCCTCTCATCGCTAGCGTGCGGGGGTCAGGCAATCTTTCTCGGCTCCACTATTCATCTAATCTCCTCTCATCGTTGGGTTGCAGGCTTACAGCGATGCGCTAAGTCGGGGCGCAATCGCCCATATATTCTTTTTAGACTTCTCGCTTACGAGACTACAACTCTATATTCGTGTGCTAAGTTTGAGAGTCAAAAAAATTATATTATTATTTTATATTCTCATTCTCTCTATTTTTTATCTTCTCAATGCCCCGCATTTTACATTTTCATTCGTCTCTCATGTTCAACCTTTTTTTTTTACTTCCACTTCGATTCGCTAATTTTCACCTCCTAATTATTTCTTTAACCATTCAGAGTGAGGGGCGTTTTATACAAAAACAATTCCGCCTTCGACTCATCCCTGCCTTTCTAGGGATCGTGTTTTCCCAGAACATCTCCTATGTGTGGGGTCCTCTTCTCTTTGCCAACAATTCCCTTTTCATCTCGATGTCCCCTCTATCTAGACCCCTCGCCGTTTCGTCTCTTAACTGTTGCTTTTCAATTTCTTCTTTTTCATCCGGTCCTTTGTATGCTCAAGCGTCATTTCAATTTTCTCATTTTACCTCCGATTATCCGATTTAATTGGGTTGTCTGCCCTTTTTGAACTTCTAACATATCGTATCCCCACGACATTCTTCTTGTATCGTCTGGCGTCATTTCACTGTTCCATTTTCCGTCCCGTTTGTTAATTGGTTTTTCTGCACCTTTTCTATTTTCTTTTTCTTATATGTCGTAACCCACGACACTCGGCACTTGACTCGGTTCTAAATCACGGGACAGGCTTTGTAGGGGGTAATGCTGGCCACCTATACGGTGCCCCCTTAAATAAATGGCCAGCAGTCACGGCTGCAAGCGTAATGGATTAAGTTCCAAAATTGCCATAAGTAACAACAACAACCTTAAAATGGTTCCTTCCATTTTGCATAAGTTAGGATAATATCAGTATTAATGCAGTGATTTCCGCTTATAAGAATCACGTTTGTTATTACTGTTTTTGATTCTTATAAGCGGTTGATTCTTATAGCCGAAATTTAGGTTACCATAAAATACTCTTTATTACGTTAATTATCTTTTATTAAATTATTTTTTATAATTTTAAAAATACAACTTAATTTCTAGACCATTAAGTAGATACACATGATTATAGTAAGAGAAGCAAAAAAAAATCCAATATTTGGCACAACATACCTGCTTAACAGTTTAACATTTCAACTACAGGAAGGGTGCAAGAAAAAGTTTTCTATGGTAGCTTGACGTAATGAAGTTTTGAGGAGGCTGTTTATACCTCTATTAATACCAATAGTCTCAGACCAAGATTCACCTTCTAGCTTACGTTTCACTGTTTGATAACGTGCTAAATCTAATAATGTCACGTTTGCCTAAGTGATAGAACACTTCGCTGAAGATTTATGGGTTTCAGGGTCCAGGAAGACGCAACCAGGATGCGGGAGGTGGGAAGAAAGAGTCCCTGTCTTTGTTTGTCAGTGGAGAAAAGTGAAACTGGATCCGGACGGGTAGGATGCCCCTGGGTCAAGCTAATAGGACAGTGTTTAGCTAAAGCGTTTAAGGGGAAACTATTATGTTATGTCTAACAAAGAAAGGGATGCATTTTATGACTGCATTCCATCCCATCTTATCACTCTTTCTTTTAAAAAAAATAAAGAAAGAACTTTTGAGGGTTTAAATGGCTTTTTTAGAAAAATGAAAGGAAAGCGAAGAGTGTAAACGGATTCTTAAAACCGGTGGATTGATTCTTTAAAGCGAAAATTTTAACATGGAAATAATACATTTGTTTTTGTTTTTGCGATATTGATTCTTATAAATGGTTGATTCTTATAACCACTGATCACTATAAGCGGTGGTTACTGTATTGTTAAAAATAAAATAGATTTTTGAGATTGTACCTCATAGTGATTTTTCTTCTTTCGGTTTTAAATAGGCTAAAAGATCACCTCGGTAGCAGAAACTAGTCTGATAGACACTGCAGAAGAGTTTTCATTTAACCTCTCTACGGAGATTAAATAGAAAACGCCAATTGTCTCAAGCTCTCCAAATAACAATCACGAAACAATTTATGGGCAACTTGGCATAAAGAAAAAGCGCTAACAGCGACACAATAGTTTAAGAAAAATAACCCCAAGTTCTTACTAGTCACTGAAAATATCTCTGTCAATAAAAGCGAATATGAAATCATTTTTTTTTAATTCTTCAGCTTAATAACGTAAGTGTACACGTAAGTCACTGTAAAACAGAGAAACATAATGAAATTTTTTTAGAATTATCTGCTGTCATTACATGTTACTATCATTACTAGATCATTTACTCCGAAAAATATAGCTTGTAAATATTTCTTTCAAATTAAAAAATATAGCATCCGTATTTATGAGGACATTGTTATCTGTGGCTTCAAAATTTTTTGTAAAACTAGTAGCTGAATACCCCAGCTGCACTACGGAGTACATTCAAATTAAATAAAATGGTCAATGTATGCAATTAATGCCAAATATATATATATATATATATATATATATATATATATATATATGTGTGTGTGTGTGTGTGTGTGTGTGTGTGTGTGTGTGTATAAAAAAATCGTAACGCATATTTCTATAGACAAAATAATGTAGAAGAAAATATTCAAATTAAATATAATAGAACATAGTAAAGAATATAGTACAGTTAATGTAGTCCAGTTTGAGGAACATATCTTTTAATGTATTACAATGTTTTTTTGGATAATGTCCAATCGTCTGCCGCATTAGCAGGAAAAAAACTATTTTTTTGTGTATTTCGTTGTTATGCACGTGACGCAAAATTAGTTTAAAGTATCACAAAAAGAAAAGAAACCACGTGATCAGCATTTAATAAATTAAATTATAAAATTTAATCGTTAAAAATTCACCAAAAATCAGAAAACGGAGGTAAAGATTCGAAAAAGATTTCATTTTAAAGGAATTTTTATGATCTTTCCCGTGATATAAATTTTATAACCCTCAAATTATTATTTTAAATGCAAACTAAAATGCAGCTTAAAAATTTAATTTTTAAAAAATCTAGGAAGAATTTTTCAAAAATCTTTCTTAGTGCACCCCTACACTGTAAGAAGAATCGCCATGCAAATTTTCAGCCCTTTAGGTCCAGCGGTTTGTTCTGTGCGTTGTCTGTCAGTCAGTCAGTCAGTCACGGATGTGTTCTATATATATAGATAGACTAGCTGAAAACCCGTACTTTGCTACGGAGTACATTCAGATTAAATACAACGGTCAATGTATGCAATTAATGCCAAAAATATATATAAATATTTTTATAATAAATACAACAATCAATGCAATTGATGTAAAAAAAAAACGAAAAAATATATTTATAAAAAATCGTATTGAATACTTTTATAGACAAAATAATGTAGAAGAAAACATTCAAATTAAATCTAATAGAACATACTAAAGAATATAGTACAGTTAATATAGTACAGTTTGAGGAACATATCTTTTACTGTATTATAATATTTTTGGATAATTTCCAATCGTCTGCCGCATTAGCAAGAAAAAAATTTTTTGTCTATTCCGTTTTTACGCACGTGACGATAAATTAATTTAAAGTATCAGAAAAAGAAATCACGTGATCAGCATTTAATAAATTAAATTCGAAAATTTAATCTTTAAAAATTCACCAAAATTCAGAAAATGGAGGTAAAGATTCGAAAAGGATTTCATTTTAAAGGAATTTTTATGATCTTTCTCGTGATATAAATTTTATAACCCTCAAATTATTATTTTAAGTGCAAATTTAAAAAAAATTTACTAAATCAGCTTAAAAATTTAATTTTAAGATATCTAAGAAGAATTTCTCAAAAATATTTCTTAGTGCACCCCTACACTATAAGAAGAATCGCCATGCAAAATTTCAGCTTTTTATGTCCAGCGGTTAGATCTGTGCGTTGTCTGTCAGTCAGTAAGTCAGTCAGTCCGTCAGTCAGTTACGGAACTGTTTTATATATATAAATTACATATTTCTTTATTTCGACAAGCGCGAATGTCCAAACAGTTTATGCCGATAGTATCCAAAATGTTTTATTTTGAGCTTAATATGCTCTTCTCCCAGCCTAAGGTAATATCTCGCTCAGTATAGGAAGTAATTTCCATAAATCAATTACCATAAAATTACCATTAACACAATTCGTTATTATTCAACTCCATATTTATTAACGCTTTCTGGTAAATTATAGTTCATAAAACAGACGTTGACAGATTTCCCGGTGAAAGGAATTTTCCAAAATTATAGATCAAGAAATCAAATTCATTTTTTTCTGAAAGGAAAATTCAACAGTGTAATAAGATTCAGTTGTGACCCCAATTATGATGATATTATATTAATTGATTCCTTATCAACCTTCTGTGAGAATAAATATATGATAATAATAAGAATTTTGACAGAAAGGTTATTAAGATTCTCGGAATCCGTTTCATGCACAATTACTTACTGAGTCTGTTTAATATGTATGTGTATGTCTGTGTATGATGTATATTATTGAATCACTAGCCATTAAGCTTAACACAATAGATAAGCTTATATGACTTTTTTTATTTTTTCTCTAAATTCTCAGTTTTTAAAATTTGTTTGTTCATTTACATATATATATATATATATATATATATATATATATATATATATATATATATATATATATATATATATATATATATATATATATATATATATATATATATATATATATATTGATTGTCGTAACGTTTTGAAACGCTTATTAACTTTTGCTACAATATTACTATTAAAGCCTGCTTTGCCATTCGAATACTTAAACGCATTAGGGAGCTGTTCCCTCAATAATTTTCCAGGGGTATATAGTCCCCCAGACATTCACTTCTTTCTCAAAAAATGTGCACACTTTTGGTCACGTTATCAGCATTCATTGCTTATCAGCGGAAACAGAAAATACCAATGTTAATCCCTTAAAAGGGGTTGCCTAACGATTGGCCATAACATTCTCCTTTGATCCTTTTTTTTACTCGCAGACACATCAATAATCTTTGTCCACAGAACTAGCCGTGCGCCTTGGCGCTGGAATGGGCGTGATATGCTCCAGATGGTGACTGAATCAAAAAGTCACGTGATGGTCCCAGCACGGGGAAAAGGTTGAAGAAAAACAGACAGAGAGATCTCGGGAGCCTCGCCGTAGGACCATGCAGTCATTACTCCTGTTTCCGACACCCTGGAAGAAGCGATTCCAATGCAGTTACTGGAAGCCATATCGCCCGCCTGATCCTTGCTGACCGGAGATCGACCATGTTCTTCTATTTGTAAATGGCAATAAGCCACTGGCCTTAAGCCTTCTCTAACTAACTTAAATTTTAAAATAAATCCGAAGTACTTCATATACTCGTGTCTGTCACCCTTTTATCCCTTTTTTTCAGAATGACCAGCACTGGCCATGTTATATGTATATCCACTAGATATAAAGATATGGAGTTCCTTTCCTCACAATGACATTTTGCAATGACACACACACACACACATATATATATATATATATATATATATATATATATATATATATATATATATATATATATATATATATATATTGTGTGTGTGTGTGTGTCTGTGTGCGGGAAATGCGTATATATAATAAATGTAAAATTAAATCCAAGCTAAAAGCTGTATACTTTAGAATACTAACATGCATAACGGTAAATGTATTTAATATTTTAAGAAAACTTAGATGTAAAATAATATTTTATATCTTAACAGTTTTAAAAAGAACGCTCCAGGAAAGTAGAACCAAACAATTGTATTTCCGATTTCAATGAAACTACGCTGACATTTTTCAACATTAATCAGCAGACTTAAATGGTAAACCCTAAATTAACTGTGTGCCTAAACAAAAGAAGGGGATTTCTTTCTCAGATATTCCCTATAAAGATTCCACGTATTTGTTAGTACTGGAGAATTCATTCTTTTTTGACCATCATAGGGTTACATGTATCTCGTGTCTGTAAAACCATCCCCTCTTGAACACTGAACAACATGACGAATATCCCAACTTTTCCTCGGAAAGAATAGCAGGATTTATTTCGGTTTATTTCAGTTTCCATGCTACGGACAGTTAATAGGAGAAAAAAAAACTAGAACTACCTCATAGAAGTGTGTAGATATGTCATTTTCACGATAACAGTGTGTACTAAAGCTCATTTTGGCTTCAACAGTACGTCGAATTTGAAAAATAGCTGAAATTGAGCCCGACCATTCTGCTTAGACGCAAGTGACTACAGAAGGAATATAAAAATAGTCAATATGAAATGTAATCCATTAAAGGAGATTGTCAAGCTGTTTAACAGTCCTAATGGCATTTTCTTTACCTTCATCAATTATCCTGAAAAGAATTGGGAAAGTTCTTCCATATAACGAGCATGTGATGTAACACCTGAACGCCGAGTTTCTGCAAGGTCGTTCGTAGGCGATCGTATTGGCTCTCATATGCTGCTTGATCAAACGAATGCGGGATAATTTTCCTCTGTAAAACTATGTTGACCAGGCTTAGATCATACAAAATGGATCATCTAATGGATTTTAATTTTTTTTTTTGGGGGGGGGGCATAAATAGGGATATATATATATATATATATATACAGAGGCTGTTCACACATGTTTTAGACGATTTTGGTAAGCGGTATTAAAAAATCGTTTGCTGCAAAAGAAATAATTGCAATTCAACTATGTTTTTAAAAGTCAAAATTATCGTCTGCGGCTTGAAAGTTTTGATTTTATTCAAAATGGCGCTTTTAACAAAGCGGTGGTTCGAAGGCTACATTTATGCTCTTTCCGAAGAGAAATATGCATACTCCATTATCCAAAAACGATTTGAGAGTCATGGTTTTGTGATATCTAAAGCGTTGATAGGTAATATCGTCAACAAGAAAGGAAAAAAACGTCAAATTGGAGCCTCAAGTGGGACACAAATTCCAAACAAGTATCAAAGGAAAAAACGGACATCTTCGACTATTGCAAAGGTGCGTTGTTTAATGTTAAAAGAAAATCCCCCTAGTCAAAGAACAGTTGCAAAATCATTAAAATGATCGGTGTCCACTGTAAACAAAATGATAAACGTTGATTTAAATCTTAAGAAAGCGAAAAAACGCAATGTGCATCGTCTTCTTCCAAATCATATCGCTGAACGCAGGACACGCTGCAGAATTCTATATGAGAAACACTTATCCAAAGAAAAATGGAAAACAATTGTCACAATAGAAGAATCATGGGTGTATTTAAATGATTGCAACAAAAAAAGAGCCATTTATTATCATAAAAGGGGAGAAAAAAATTTAAGTACATGGTTCAAAGAATCGAAAGAAAGTTTTTCTAAGGGATTCATGATTGTTGCTGGTTTTTCTTATAATGGCAAGTTAAAAATAAAGAGAGTGGGAAAAAATGTCAAGATTAACTCCAAATACTATCAGGAACATATTTTATCGCCAATTTTTCTGAATGAAATACCATCGCTTTACCCACAGTGCCATCAATCTGTGAGACTCCATCAGGACAAAGCTAGCAGTCACACATCAAAATCCACTGTAAATTTCCTAAAATAAATGGACCAAAAAACTGGTATCAAGGCCATATCCTTCACTGATATCCCTACTAAATCTCCCGATGTATCACCTATGGATTTTTGTGCTTTCGGACTTTTAAAATCGCATTATCCAAACGTCGTCCCAAAACCCTTACAGGACTCTGGAAAGCTGTTCAGGAGGAATGGGATAGAATACCTCTTCATACACTTTAAAATGCATTATTATCGTGGAAATTGCGGTGTCGAAAGATAGTTCAGAATAAGGGATATCAAATAGAACATTTAAAACACAAGAATTTTATGTAATTTAGTTTTGTGAATACAACATACATCATCTAAAAATGTGTGAACAGCCTCTGTATATATATATATATATATATATATATATATATATATATATATATATATATATATATATATATATATATATATATATATATATATATATATATATATATATAACGGTAACAGAATAATTTTAAAGATAGAGTAATTTTTTAAATATTATCAAATTATTCGCATCTGAGTAAGTTAAAGCATTTCAAATTCTCACTATGAAGCACTATTCCTTCCAAAATTCTATTGTCACGGTCCAGTCTAGAGCAGTTATTACACATTAAAAAAGTAACCCAAATTAATGTCCCATCGAGTCGACATTAAAATATATATCAAACGGAACCATAATTTTTAGTTTCTCAACTTATGAATATTTGGGCAACCCGTAAAACTTTCTAGGAAAGGATTTTCATTGGATTTTGACGTTTTGCAGTCTAAGAATACGATGGAGATTCAAAAATCTAAAAAAAGAAATCTCGATTATCGTAGATAAGGAATCGCAAATTATAAGTAATCTATAATTACATATTTAAAAAATAGTTGTTGAAAAGCAACATTTGTACTTGCTTTATTAATGTTAACATTCAGATTTTTAAGTCTGAATTAACCTTTACTACACTTAATATGATATTTTATCACAATACTGCGAAAAACGTATTAAAAATTTCACAAAAGCAAAGGTTTCTAGAAATTTTGAAATTTGATGGTGTAAGTCCGCACTGACGTCAGTATTAACAATCAAGAAGCCTTAATTATAAGTGCTGAATAGATTATTTCTGAAAATATCACAAGTCATTAGAAAAGATAAATGGGAATCTAATTTCGTTCACAATATGGTGTCTTAGACATACGTATCACCGATCAGTTCACTTGACACCTCGATGATTTCTATTGTCTGAATTGCCACAGGTATCCCTGCGGGGGTTTTTTCGTAAGGTACAGGCTAATTTTGCTGAATTAAAGAAGTAAGTATCTTTATTGAAAATAAGTTTTTCTCAACATGACATCGTACATGGCTTGTTAGCTTGTGAGCAGTGAAAACTAAACCTCCATAACATTAAAAATTAAATATTTTAATATGATCTATTTTCTATTGTTCTGGTTATAAAGGGCATCATAAATTTATTTGTTTATCTCTCGAGGGGCATATCAGTATTTAGCAATGCATATCAGTGCATATCAGTATGTTGCATGTCGTTCATGCATATCAGTAGCTATAGCAATGACAGGATAATTCCTGTAAAGTATAAAAAAAGAACACAATTAATATGATTACAATAAGAGCAAAACGTGGTTATTCGTAAGGGTTAAAGTCAACATCAATGATAATGATTTTTACCCTTATATTAGAAAAGGGTGGCCGTAACTCCATCTGTTAAGGATTTGAATATTGTAGAGAGCGTAATTTTGTGATTTTACAAGGTGAATATACAAAGCAAGCGGGATCGCATAGCTACGGATGCTTCACTCTTTATTATTTCTGTAAAGTTTTGTTTTTTTGTACTTGGCAATTTTTTGTGCGTGTTCCAATTGAAAATATATGAATAAGACGTAAGGTAGTAATTATTGAAAAGTAAGTTCGTTAGTTTTCTGAAATATATGTTGCTATGGCGCGTAGTTAATGTAAAATCGCCCATTGAATTTGTTTTTTCTAGAACTTGCACGCAACTGCTTATCAACACACCTATAAAACAAAAAAAAATTCATCCTTTTGTGAATAAAATTCTTTAAAAATTGTATAACTGAAACTATGGTAGTTTTATTTTCATTTTCAATTTTACTTCAGAGCCAGGGTCCCAAGGTTGCCCAAATTGTTCGACAGATCTGTACTGTCCGTCCGGCGCCCAGGTCTATAAAAATGAGCTGCTCCGAACTTTGGAAATCAACCCTTGACTGCGCATACAGGATTTGCTACGTAGTGACCAGTCAGTAGTTTGATAAGGCATATAGGCGAAAGCCGTGGTCGCAGTAATTTCCGAATACTTTACTTCAGAGTACGTAACCAAATAGCCGCAGTTTGCCGACTACTGATCTAAGCAAAATCAATTAACAAACTGTCTTTTTAATGAATACCGTTACAACGATATTTCGATATGAAATCCTATTAAGCTCTGGAACGACGATTTATGTTTTTTAAGTAATATATTGGGGTCCATTATGCTGTTCGTTTTGATTGGCTAGCTGACTAATGTAGAGTGCAATTTAACCCTTCGGCGGACGCGCCCATGTACAGAGTGCATCATTTTCGTAATTTTGAATGGTTTGTTTTCACATGTAAGGTTTGAATGTTCTATGCAGTTTCTATTTATAGATACACCCTTTCTAATGCAGGTCTGATTTTCTGAGACCCTTGTATTCCTTTCCATTCATTGTTAGTCGTGATTTAACCGTGGTAAACCAGCGATTATACTAGATTACAATACGACAAAAGCAGGAGTTGATGTAGTCGATCAAATGTGAAACTATTACACGGTATCCCTCATATCACGATGGACAATCTTATTGTTTTTTAGGTTTATGGACATAATAGGAATCCATTCGCAAGCTATCCTTAGATCATATAAGCCGGACAGTTTTGAAATAAGGCGATTGTATCTGCATTCTTTGGCCTTGAATTATAAATATATCTCATTATTATAAACATTTTATATCTTGTCATAAAACGCAGAATTATTATTTTCAATTTAAAAAAAAAGTTTATTACAAAAGGAATAATCAAGGTTGAAAGAGACGTTGCACTTTGTGCCACGCGCGCCTGCTGGTGTTCCAAAAATTGGCGCGCCCGCTGAAGGGTTAATGTGATGTGTTTAAGACGTTAAGCGGGAATCCTGATTTTTTTGTTTGGATTGAGGCCGTTGACCGATTAGTTCCAATCTTGAATGGCTTCAGTCTAAGCATGTAAAAATATTAAACGACTACGTAATAGTAATCGACTTGGACCGTGGGCATTGCTTACGCAGAGTGTATTTTTTTTTCTTGGTTAACAAAAATTAGCCATTAATCCTTGAATACCTATAGGAATGGATAAATTCAATATTTTTATGTGAAGAAAAACAATTCATGTGTATATATGATGGAATAACTGCTTTACAATTGCTGAACACTAAAATTGTCTATATCAGGGGTCGTCAACATTTTAATTCCTACCGCCCACTTTTGTATCTTTGTCGATGGCAAAGTTTCTTTACCGCCCACAGGGGCATATCCGCAGTGATTCAGTTTAGTGCAAGTGCGAAGTAAATTTTAGAGGAGAAGCAAAAAATATGTACTTAAATTTATTTTTTTATTCATACTTTATGTATGTGTATATATATATATATATATATAAGATGAAGTTGAAAGTGAAAAACCAGTATAAGCTCTAAAACTACTTGCAGCCAGGAACTAGAAACATGAAAAGATAAGAAGTAAGTAGGTTTTAAACAGCATCTCTTCATCAGCGGTGCCGATACTGTCTAAAAACCAATGGATTGTTTCTGATAAGTATGATCTAATCAATAAAAATACTTAGACACCGTACAATCCATAAGAAACAGAAGAATTGAATAAATAGTTGCTTAATCATAGAACACCAAGCCTGGCGCTAGACAAAGTGGAAGTTAAGTGTAGGAAACCGCAAGAAGACTGACGTCACAAACCTTGCAAACATGGAGCTATTGAAAACACAGAAGCAGACTTACTATGGAGACTGTTTATAGGACTAATTTATTATAGGACTGTTTATAGGACTTGTTATAGGACTAATCACCTAAATAAAATTAGTGTTTTTATTATTACTTAGAGTAATTTATTATTATTTATTATTTAATATTATCTTTACTTAAGAATTTAATTACTATTAATTAATATTAATTTTTAGTTGTTATTTTCACTAATTAATCTTATCTCATTGTATTACTAATTAATTGCGACAGAACAAGCTATTCATTAAATCTAAAATAACCAATTATGTGCTTGGAAAGACTATCTGGGTAATGATTACGTTTTAGCACAACTAACAAGTCTAAAATATGCTTATTCCTATTGTCTTTAGAACAAAGCCTATTTATACGTACTAGCTGATTTACAATAATGTTATTTACAATAATGTAAAACAGATTTATGTAAACAAGATAGGTAATTTTGAAATTTAACAATATTAAAATCATAATCTGATCTTTTATCATATAAGTCAAAAGTAAATTTGCAATGAGAATTTAGTTTAATGTCAATATCTAAAAAGTTTACATTAATATTATTTTGGCTACTTTGTATTAGTTCCAGATTATGAGGGTAAAAATTTACATAAAATTCTTGTGTTTTAAATGTTCTATTTGACATCCCTTATTCTGAACTATCTTTCGACACCGCAATTTGCAGGATAATAATGCCTTTTGAAGTGTCAGAAGAGGTATTCTATCCCATTCCTCCTGAACAGCTTTCCAGAGTCCTGTAAGGGTTTTGGGACGACGTTTGGATAATGCAGATTTTAAAAGTCCGAAAGCACAAAAATCCATAGGTGATACATCGGGAGATTTAGTAGGAATATCAGTGAAGGGTATGGCTTTGATACCAGTCTTTTGTTCCATTTCTTTTAGGAAATTTACATTGGATTTCTATGTGTGACTGCTAGCTTTGTCCTGATGGAGTCTCACAGATTGATGGCACTGTGGGTAAAGCGATGGTATGTCATTCAGAAAAATTGACGATAAAATATGTTCCTGATAGTATTTAGAGTTAATCTTGACATTATTTTCCACTCTCTTTATTTTTAACTTGCCATTATAAGAAAAACCAGTAACAATCATGAATCCCTTAGAAAAACTTTATTTCGATTCTTTGAACCATGTACTTAAATTTTTTTCTCCCCTTTTATGATAATAAATGGCTCTTTTTTTTGTTGCAATCATTTAAATACACCCATGATTTATCTATTGTGACAGTTGTTTTCCATTTTTCTTTGGATAAGTGTTTCTCATATAGAATTCTGTAGCGTGTCCTGCGTTCAGCGATATGATTTGGAAGAAGACGATGCACATTGCGTTTTTTCGCTTTCTTAAGATTTAAATCAACGTTTATCATTTTGTTTACAGTGGACACCGAGCATTTTAATGATTTTGCAACTGTCCTTTGACTAGGGGGATTTTCTTTTAACATTAAACAACGTACCTTTGCAATAGTCGAAGATGTCCGTTTTTTCCTTGGATACTTGTTTGGAATCTTTGTCCCACTTGAGTCTCCAATTTGACGTTTTTTTCCTTTCTTGTTGACGATATTACCTATCAACGCTTTAGATATCACAAAACCATGACTCTCACATCGTTTTTGGATAACGGAGTATGCATATTTCTTTTCGGAAAGAGCATAAATGTAGCCTTCGAACCACTCTTTTGTTAAAAACGCCATTTTGAATAAAAACAAAACTTTCAAGCCGCAGACGATAATTTTGACTTTTAAAAACATAGTACAATTGCAATTATTTCTTTTGCAGCAAACGATTTTTTATTACCGCTTACCAAAATCGTCTAAAAAATGTGCGATCAGCCTCTGTATATATATATATATATATATATAAATGGCTACGGATGGCTACGGAGCTAATTCGTTGCTCCCTCGTCCACGAGTACATTTCGAGAAGTGTCCGGTGAATTATTACCTGTAATCCCAGTTTAGAGATTGAATTCAAAAGTAAATTGCAAAAGCAAATTTTAAAAAGTAAAACTCCCGAATGTGTCCGCAGTGTATTCGATATATGGAGAAAGACCAAAATTTATTACAACGGATAAAATTCCTACCGCCCACCAAGAAAGCGTGAATCGCCCACTAGTGGGCGGAAGGGACCAGGTTGACTACCACTGGTCTATATCTTACCATGCTGTTGTTATCTTCCTAAATGCAACTAAAGTCAATGCCAACCCCAAAATTAACCTGTTATTCAATTAAGCTGGATAGATCGATCACTGTTCCAGAAAAAATGTATTTCTGCTTTCATTCATAAACATGAAACTTCAAAAAAGAGTTTTTCGAGAACAGACGTTATTATCCAGTAATGTCCTTTAAAAAACTATTACGAAACATATTTCTACTCGTTTCACAATTTATTTTCCTCTACGTTTATATACTACAAATGCAACCTAATTGCAACACTACATCGGCGTGAAAATTAATTTTTTTGATAATTTTAGTAAATAATATTTTACTTTGTTAGTGATTTTGATGACTGAAGTTTTGAAATCAATTACATCTCGTCCGTTTCGAGATTAACTAGTATGTTTTCTTGTAATTGCTTTTTAAAACGACAATTATAGTGACTTTCCATCTTTTCAATAATATTTGAATATTTTTCTTCCTTTTTACTCGGCTTAGACCCACATTATAGATTAGAGTTATTTTTCTGGAAATAAAATAGCTTAAAGGTAAAAAAAAATCTTCTTTCTTACTGCCGAATACAAATCAATGGAATTGTAAGTGAACTCATCTTTCTTCTAAACTTGAAAGATCACTATGATGCACTATTAAGTGTGTATGACACACAGCCGCGGTTCCAATCAGCAATATTTTACACGATATTTTGCGGTATATTTTTATCCCTTATCGGGCGATTTATAGCCGATCTGGAAGTTTTTGAATTTCATTTTTTTCTTTAGAGATGATCAACAAATGAGATCTCTTAATCGGGCATCCATCAAAAATTAGTGCAAACCTAAAATATCGTAACAAATCGGAATTGCAGTCTTGAAATTACTAATAATTCAATAACCCTTGAGAGGCCGTAAACGAAACTTGTTCCTTCCTGTTTTTACTTATAGCAGGGCTTCTTTTATCTTGCAAACATGACGTACTCGTTCATCATTTCTGCCGTGTTGAACCACTGACAAACTCGGGCTATCAGCTCTATATAAGTAGGTTTTCAGTTTGTCTTTACACAAGACGCTTATAGTAATTATAGGAATTATGGGAAAATTTACTTCAAAATATGTTTAAAATATATGATATTTAATTTTTAACTGAAATCAATATTCTCGAACCATGCAAATTATGCAGTACATATTTTTTTTTTTCAACAGCGCACTTACGTGGACCATGCACAAATTACCCCTGACTTAACTCACTGTTGTATGTACCCGTCAGTTGTACTTTACTAATCCCTCTTGACATTCCTCGGATATGATCATCAGTCTCACGCCATCGGTCGCGCCTCAAAGCGATCGTTTGCGGGCAGTCGTATGGATTCCTCGTGCCATAGGGACGTATCGTGTTTCTCCATATTCACCAACCGTCCCTCTGCTGGCGTCCATCTTCATTTCAGATTCAGTGTTGCTGCGAGGCAAGACCTTCCACTGTCTGAAGAAACAGGTACTGTACTTATCTTCAATTTTTCTCGGTTTCTGATTCAGTGTTAATGTTTGGATGAAAGAATTTCTTAATAATCTACAGTTATTAAGTTTTTTTTAATAGGCTTTTAATAGAAAACAAATTGGAATTTCCTCGGGGAAAAATAATTAAGATGTTATATTTTTAATATGCTTTGTTCAAAATCTCAGATAATTCAGCTTCATTAAACTTTCGTGGTCAGCTTCATTAAGCTTCCAAGGTGTACTCTGTGCAGTTCAAATTTCTCCAAAGATGATTTGCGTTTTATAATAAAGGTTTGATATAGGTTTCCTAACCGATGTAATGGAGTAAAGATTTATGTTTCGAGAAATTAATAATAATCCTGATCAAATGCTTTATTTTTTTTAAATATTAAATTTAAAATATACGCTGATGAGGGTTATTCTAGAATGCTTCGCTACATTTGTCACAGGGCTGGTTGTTAGTTTCCTTAAACAAGTTCTCTAAGACAATTTTCTTTCTGTTCTCAAAAGTTTTACATTGTATTTTTTATGCCCTTTCCTCTTTCCGGAAAAATAAGAATGAACAACGTACGAAGGAATTATTTTACTAAGAATAAATCAGTATTATTTCGTGTAAATTTCAATTCTAAAGTTAAATATGAAATGCTTCTTGACATATTTTATGCTTTAAAACCGGAGACACTAAGATCTTACAAACATTTGAAAGATCTCTGTGCTTCCGGTGAACACTAAAAAAATTGTTACATTTTTCAAAGCATATGCTGATGAGTGCTAAGCAAGAAATCTTCTCTTCATTTGTCACAGAGCTGACTGTTAGTTTCCTTGCACATGTTCTCTAAGACCACATGTTCTCTAAGAGACTAATTTACTTTTTGATCTCAAAAGTTTTACATTGTATTATTTTCTTCTTTCTGAAAAAAATAAGAATGAACGACGTATGAATTAGATATTTTACTAAGAAGAAATCAGTATTATTTTGTGAAGATTTCAATTCTAAAGTTAAATATGAGATGCTGCTTGACATATTTAATCCTTTAAAACCGGAGGCACAGAAATCTTTCAAACATTTGCGATTGTTAATGTAGAAACATTATATAAGTAAATAATTTTAGAAATTTTGTTGCCAGGGCTTTCTAATTTCTGAGGAACAAATGACACCTGCCTAAATCAAAGCGACAGTTTATATTATAAGCCAATTGAACAATATTTTACTTATTTAATATCTAATTTATTGAAAGTTGTTGCCACTATATTTTAAAATATTTTCATCCTTGTAGTTAAAATATTTTTTAAATTTCTCCGAGTCTATTAAGACAGAAGTCTAATTAGATACGACAATATAAGCATATATTATCCTAATAGGATTGCGTGTTGTGCCGACTAAAGTATCGGCGTTTACTTTTAGTGTACAAGAACAAAAATACATTCTGAGTATCCAAGCAGAAAAGGACGAAAACATAAGAAATGAAATTTTTGGTGGATAAAACTTTTGTGTTTACGGTGTAAAAATACTTTGTAAAAAAAAAGCTTTCATAATGAAAATATCAATTTATAAATTGCATAATTTATATATGATGTATGCGTTATTTATTTATGAACATTTTTTTTACTACTTTTTGTCAGAAAAGCTAACAAAAAAGAAATTAAAGCATGCAATATTATATTTAAAACTGTATTTTTATTTTAAGTTCATTACAAAAATCATAGCTTTCGAAAAATTCATTTCAATCTCTAGACAGAAAGCTTATGCATACCATTTATAAACTCAGCATGTGTAGAGAGTTAACTTTTTTAAGAGACTATCAAATTCAAAATCCCGGAAGAAATATTGATACTAATCTGGATAACAATGAAATTTTTGCTTTGAAATAATATAAAAAATACTATCAGTAAAAATTCAGTAAAAATAATTATTTAGATCTAGAGTGATAAATAATGCATCCAGTTTATAAAGTACGGAATTAAGCACAAAGAAATCAAAATTAAATAGCTTATTTTATTTCTTGGAGATTAAATCCACAAGAAGATTTTTTTCTGCAAACCAGGCTGCTTTTTGATGCTTCCAAAAAAACTTGAACTTTTTATATTAAATTCATGGAAGTATTTTGCTACAAATAGTAATATTTGCTATACTCCTACCATAGATGTAAAATCTTATGGGACTAACAAAAGGATTTCGAAAAATACAGGCAATTCTTTGTACTATTTTGTGAAGAAAGCATTTGTTAGTAAATTTTTTTTAAAAGTAAAAGGATAATTTTCATATATATTTAAGGGTGTCCAAAGCACAAAAATCAAGAAAAGTTCCTTTATTTTTTTTTTAGGTTAATACTTACTATTGAGCTTTTATCATCAAATGACATAATCTGAAATTTTTTTTTTTTTTGAAGATTATTATGCCAGAAAAAAATATTTTCTGCTGCATTGTCTCTGCATACCTAGCTGTACATTTTTACTTAAAAACTCTTTGTGTCGGAAGCGAATTTTTCACAATTTGTCATTTTTAATAGAATATATCTAATATTCCTTGCAAAGTGTCACAAAGAAATTTTGCACAGAGTTCCTTTATTTTCATTAAACTGTCTTCAAGATTTTGAATCTCAAATAAAAATTTTAGAAATTTTTTTTTCTGGAACAAAATTATTCAGAAAAAAAATATTTTTTGCCCTTTAGAGTGGCAAAACTTTTGATGAATAAAAATTTTTAATAATCGAGAACACAAATTATTTTAAAACCTTTCCTGTGCCCAAAAATGAAAAGAAATATTCGGCTAAATCATATTTAGATCGGCAAATAAATTATAAACAGAATATAATTTCAACTTTAAATTTTAAAATATATTTAATCGAAATTTCAAGAGGTTCGAGACCTTTTCCATTCGTATAAGGCTCTTTAAATAAAGACGAAAGATTTGACGAATTATATCATTAAAAATTTCTCGCAAATTAGAAATATCTAATTTTGTGTCCCGGACCCTTAAAGAATGCCGATTAAAACACTTTTGTAGATTTTCAGAATTTAGTAGGATTCAAGCTATTTTGCTTTCCTATATAGGGTTTGTGAGAGCTTTACCTTGAATGTTATCATGCAATATCAGACCGGAATTTGAAGGGCGACTGATCCGGAGATCAAGAGGAAACACCGTCAAATTCCCCACGTTGTATAACTAGAAATCGCTCAGTCACCTCCCTTTTTTTTACACGATTATAACATCTTAAGCGCAAAAAAGATAAAAATTTCTCCTGTTCTTTCCGTCTACTTTTCGGAAAGATGAAGGGCGAACGGAACCGAAACGCTGTCAAATTCACCTTGGGCTCTAACAGCAATAACTCAATCTCCGGAAAATAAGCAGTTATAAAATTTCGTGTTACGCCTTTAAGAAAAAGTAGTTAGGCTTCTTAATGCATTCAAATTATCTCTATTTATAATTAATGTCACGGAATCCTAGCGGATATTACGTATCTGCTTGATTTCTGATCTTCCACCTCAAAGAGCCAATAATATATCCTCATCCATTGCAAAATTTTTACGTCACCACCTGACGTTTTTACGTGACAAGTGCATCACTCGGTTTTCCTCCAATGAGGTACTTTTGTTTACTGGAGATCAACTTCACTTTTGTTTTCTTTTTTTACTTGTGTTTTCGCAGTGACAGCGAATTAAGACGGCCGGGTCTTTCGTATGGATCGTTAGAGTGTCACAGGAGACAAACCGAAGCCAACCACTGATTTGCTTTTTTCCAGCTCCGAGAAGCCACACAAGCTAACCCAGCAATGGACTTGGAAGAGTATCGAGAATATGGTAAGGTTTTTCTGAGCAAATATTTCGTACGATTGTTCGGGGCTGTAATGTTTTTACATGTATATATGGTAAAAAATTTTCCAGTGAAAATGATTTTCAGATTGTGGAGGAATACTGTCGTGCAGCAGTGCTGGATCTGCTAGTCTTAAAATTAAAAAAAAGCAATGCATATTAACTGATTAATTAACCTTTAGCTTACGGGGCCAATTTTCCCGATTCCCTCTTTTGGACGGGAAATTTCATACCCCCTTTGTAAGAACGGCCATTTAGGGGGTTATATATATATATATATATATATATATACATACATACATATATATATATATATATACATACCTACATACATACATATATATATATATATATATACATACCTACATACATACATACATATATATATATATATATATATATATATATATATATTCATTCTTGACCCCGTATTCTTGGGATACACGCTATCCCACCCCGTAAGGAAAAGGTAAAGATGTTTTTCCCGACACAAGCACAGATCAGGATAGGATGTAGATGGAAAAGATCGGTTAAGTATTTTGCAGGATGAAATTTCGCTTGTGATTAAATAGTTTCGTGTTTGTTCGGATGCTTCGTGACATTATACGTATATATAAACATATGTTACGGTATAAGTGATATATAATGCGATGTATAATCACCAACGATTTCGGTAAATGTGATAAATTTATTTCATATATTGCGAATTAATCATATTTACTGGTTATTATGCGTACTCCAAAGTTCCTAATGGTAAATTTTATAAATCGTACTTAATTATCAAATTTACCGGTTATAACGCATAATCGGCAATCTAGGATGGTAAATCCTATAAATAATGCATTCTCGTTGAGCAACTTTTATATTGAGAAAACATCAAAGCTGAGGTTTGCTGTAGCCAAAGTAGGAGATACGGTGAAGTTAAGAAACCGGATATAGACAGGGCATGAGGCTATCCACGGAGTTTATTGGCCGCGGGGTGTATTGGTATAATAGCTACTGAAAATAATGATTACTATAACTTATGAAAAAGGGAAGGGGGGATGTCTTTCGCAACAGAAACTAGTTTGTGCTATATGAGATCAATTTCTTATAGTACAGACTGTACCAAATATCTGTGTCTCGGGGATTGCTCAAGAAAAGCACCAACTTCCGCAGGCCATGGGTAATAAAGATGCTCATTTAAAGGAAAGTGAAATCAACCAAATGCTAATGCAATAAAATGAAAAAATATGCAATTCAAAATGTCATGATAGTTTACAATGTATGAATGAGCATTAAGTAATATTAGACTTCTATATCCTTTCCCAACAAATTTAATGGTATTTTCACATGCATCATTCTAATATTAAGCAAAAACAGATGTTTCTTAGTTTCCATATACTCATTAAATTGTTCAAATATTAATAAAGCAAGAAATTTATTTTTGATTAATTTGTTAAATTTTTTTTAATTGATAAGTTTCTTTAATAAAGCAACAAAAGTTTGGAAATATCATCATATCTATCAAATTTATGAACTACATTCTGGAAATAATGCAAAAATCGCTTTAAAAGTAATATATTCAGAGGTATTTATCAAACTTACAAAATTCATTTGGGAATACATATAATCGCCTGTAAAAGTGGGAATTTATCGCCTATTTATCAAATTCACCAACTTCATTTGGGAATTATGTAACTTCATAATTATATATATGAAATTGATGATAAATAATTAGAAGTTGAGTTTAATTTTTCTAAATCCCAGCTTTTTTATTGTGAGTTTTAAAGTGTTGGATGTGTTTATTTAGCATTTTCAAAGTTTTGTGTCTGTAATATTTAAGTTTAATAACGCTATTTCTTTTTTTAAAGTGCTGCTACTGTTTAGATTATATTGCAATATTTTATTCTTTGGTGGATTCGAATAACGTCATGTTTTGTTACTCAGTATCAACTTTTATGTTTATCTTCTCTCAAAGAAAAACGTTGCGTGGATGTTTTCGTATCACCACCTATCCCTGCAAGCTTTTGTATTTTGTAATTCGATTGCTATATGTCGTAGTTTAATGGTTTTATTTTATCCCCAGAATTGCTAGACTTCCTAAACGCTGTTTTATAGACTTTGTTTGCAATTAAGTAATAATGTGACTTAAGTCAAAGGATATTCAGTTCTTAATTATTATTCTTGTTTACTTGAGTTAAGAGAAGAACATGCAAGTACATAATTAATTATTTGAAATGCAGTTTTTTTTTTTTAGTCTAATTCGGAATCACTTCTCGTTAGACATTCACCTTTTATTATTCCCCGCAATTTACTGGCTACTTTATTATGGGGGCACCATATAGATACGACAGCATTTCTTCTTATGAGGGGGGCGGTAAGGAAGCGACCAAGCCTTATTCGAGATTTGAACCCAAGCGTGGTAGCTCAGAACGCTAACCACTACACCAGGTGGATATTTAAAATACAGTTTAAAGATAATATTCAGAAATCAAGCATTAAGTGGAATTTCATACTTACAGAACACCAGAATATAATTCTTAGGAAACAACATAAATGCAAGATGGGGATTTAATAGGCTCGCTACAAAATGTCGATAGTATGAGATCAGAGGAGGAATACGAGTGTCTGAGTTTTATTTTATTTTAATTTGTAGTTTCAGCGGGGACTTTCAGCAGAGTATCTCTGCATAATTTGGAAAAGATCGATGACAGAAAATAGAAAAGAGTCAGACAGAAAGAAATCAACTTTCTACAAGTATATAGTTAGAATGTAGGTAAATTCATATATATATATATATATATATATATATATATATATATATATATATATATATATATATATATATATATATATATATATATACATATACATATATATATATATATATATATATATATATATATATATATATACATATATATATATATATATATATATATATATATATATATATATATATACATATATATATATATATATATATATATATATATATATATATATATATATATATATATAACGTAAGGGATATTTTTTTTTTCATAATATCCAATCGTCTGCTGCATTAGAAAGGAAAAAAATATTTTTTTGTCTATTTAGTTGTTATGCACGTGACGATAAATTTATTTAAAGTACCAGAAAAAGAAATCACGTGATCAGCACTTAAAAATTAAATTCTAAAAATTAATCTTTAAAAATTCACAAAAAATCAGAAAATCGAGGTAAAGATTTCAGAAAGGTTTCATTTTAAAGGAATTTTTAATGATCTTTCTCGTGATATAAATTTGATAACCCTCAAATTATTATTTTAAATGCAAACTTAAAAAAAGTTACAAAAACAGCTTAAAAATTTTATTTTAAAAAAATCTAAGAAGAATTTTTTTTAAATCTTTCTTAGTGCGCCCCTACACCATAAGAAGAATCGCCATGCAAAATTTCAGCCCTTTAGGTCCAGCGGTTTGGTCTGTGCGTTGTATATCAGTAAGGCAGTCATTTGCGGAACTGTTTTATATATATATATATACATACTTACATACATGTATACATATAAATATATATACATACATACATACATGCTTACATATAAATATATATATATATATATATATATATATATATATATATGTAATACATTTCTATGCAGTGGTATTTATCCTCTATTTTCCTCTATTTACTAAAGAGTGTGTATTATTCAATTTTTTTAATTAAAGTAAAAAGTAAATAAATAAACAGCAGTTTTCAAACAGTGTGGGAAATAAAACTATGGACGTCATAGAAGAAGAGCATTTCTTTTTAAAATCTATTCACTTTCAATGAAATTATTCGAAATTGCTCCTTTCAAGTTCAACAGACTTTTCATTCTGAAGGTTGACAGTGAAACACAATTTGAACCCGAAACACGTTTCCTCAATCGCTCATTAGTACTCTTGCACTAATTCAAGTTCCTTTCATGAGCTCGCGATATTTTTTTTCGCTGCAAAACAGGTGTTCTTGCTCTAAATGTCCCAAATCAAAGATCAGAAACACACCTTCGAAACTTTGTCATTGATAAATGATCGAATGTCAGTAACAGCTCAATTATTTCTTTTACCGTTTTCATTTAGCATAACTGATCTATTTATCTGCTTCGACGAAAATACTAAAAGCATGATTGATTTGTAACAGTAATATTAATGGTTTAAAACTGAAGTTTTTGTTGCCAATACTTTACTGTTAACTTTACAGTACAACCGTAATATTCAGTACAGCTTGTAACACCCCTAAACTTTAAATTTCATCTCTAATTCATAAATTATAATCATAATTATGTATTTACACGGTGTGGTTATGAATGCAACATTTGCAATCTGCCAAAAACGACTATCCTAAGTTTCTTAAATTCAACAAAGCAGTCACCAGATAGAAAGATTTAAGTGTGTAACTCTCGCTCCTTAGGAGTTAACAGAAAAGAAAACAATTGCAAGACAGTAATTCTTGAGTTGGAGCATAAATGAAACTATGAAGTTTTCTTATAGTTATTGAACAGTTCCTTTGAAACAATGTATCATTGCATAATGCTTGAAAAGCACATCGCATTAATAGCAGATGTAAACATACTTTTGTCTGTTTTTTCCCAAATTCACAGTAAAATTTTGCAAAAATGACGGATTTTTTACACTGAAATAATTTTATTAAATTTTATGCGAAATGTTAAATTTCTTAATTAAAATCTTGTAAAATTAAGTTTTAGTAATCATGCGTGATATCTAAACACCTAATATCCAATGGCAATAACTTTATTTTTCACAACTTATTCCCCATATAACTACTATAATTGTATAATTTTCTCTTCCGGCCTGCGGCTAGCATCGTAATTTGGGAGAATATTCTCAAGTAACCTTCTGTTCTTCTGCACTTTAAAGTTTGGGGATAAGGAAGTATACATAGATCCCCTTGTAAGATCACTTTATAAATACATTGTTAGATATTTGATATTTTAGAGTTTCAAACACATTTGTATATATATATATATATATATATATATATATATATATATATATATATATATATATATATATATATATATATATATATATATATATATATATATATATATATATATATATATATTATATATATATATATATATATATAGTATATATATATATTATATATATATATATATATATATATATATATATATTATATATATATATATATATATATATTATATATATATATATACAAATGAGTATTAATCACTTTAGAGTGTTAATCACAAGAAGAAGATAAGCTTCTTCTGGTATCTAGCTGCCATGAACCTAAGTATTCATAACTTGAACAAGACCTTGCCTTGACACAAAGTTTTATATGTCCGGCATCTGTCCGGGAAAAAAAAGCGTAGCTGATTTGCGGTATATTTTGTCATTGATTTCTGACCTTCTTATCCATTATCCGTCATTTGGTATTCAAATCCTAAACCCTGGAGAAAATTTCCCAAAAAGATAGTATCTCTTCTTTAGTGATGACCATCTAAAAACTCCGCGTCCTTGTCACCTGATAACTGTAGGAAATCTTCAGTGAATTAATCAAGCTACTAATTGTGAGACTGGCCCTGCTTAATGTCGCTTACTTTAATTGTCATTTTCATGTCCCTTTTTTTTGTTGACACTGAAAATCCCGAGAAAACCTTGTATTTCGTATATTTTTCCATACTTAATTTTTGCCCTTATATGTACTTTTATGCAGATTAAAACACGGAAAAAAAATAAAAAAGAAATTAATCTCTCTGAGAGCATCGAAAGGATTTGTAATTATTTTGTGTAATCAGTATCTTTCTCCAGTTTTCTCTTAATGAGGCTTCGATTTCATATGACATTGAATTTCCTATTTGTATGGCATGTATAATATTCTAGAGGAATGTCGCAGCTTCAAAACTGATAGCACTGTGGCTCATTAACAGCTATCCATCACAGTCACAAGTTAGATTTCATTGAATAGGCTCTTACTCTGTAGTTAGAAAAAATTAGCTTACTGGCGATCACTAGATATAAATTCTTAAATCAAGGATTAATTTCACATGGAAATTCATACATCTCTCTGAGAGCATCGAAAGGATTTGTAATTATTTTGTGTAATCAGTATCTTTCTCCGGTTTTCTCTTAATGAGGCTTCCATTTCATATGACATTGAATTTCCTATTTGTATGGCATGTATAATATTCTAGAGGAAAGTCGCAGCTTCAAAACTGATAGCACTGTGGCTCATTAACAACTATCCATCACAGTCACAAGTTAGATTTCATTGAATAGGAACTTACTCTGTAGTTAGAAAAAATTAGCTTACTGTCGATCACTAGATATAAATTCTTAAATCAAGGATTAATTTCACATGGAAATTCATACATCTCTATGAAGACAAAGTGATAGACCTATTGGCGTACTAAACATTAAAATATCGTTCATTCTCTTTTTAACAAATTTTTCATGTACATTTAATTCAAATGAAGGTTTAACATTTAGCTTACGGAGCCCATTTTTGCGATTCCTTCTTTACAACGGGAAATTTCATACCCCTTTTGTAAGAGCGACCATTAAATGGGTTATATATATATATATATATATATATATATATATATATATATATATATATATATATATATATATATATATGTATGTATGTATGTATGTATGTATGTATCTATATATATATATACATACATACATACATACATATATATATTCATTCTTGAGCCCGTATTCTTCGGATACGTACTATTCTAGCCTGTAAGGAAAAGGTTAAATTGAAAAGCGGTGTCAGCTATCCGTGGTTCATGAATTTCGAGGGGTCAAATGTCAATGCAATTACACAAGGGGCAGACCAACACTTAACAACTTCATAAACGCAGGAAACAGAAAAATATCATATCAGAAAATACTGAATAGGCCAGTATGGGGAAGTCTTAAATTAGAAATATTGGTTTTAATTATTTTTTATAAAATGCTTTATTAAATTCTTGAGTAAAGGATTTACTTTGACAGGGAAATTCAGACATCACTTTCTAAAAGGCATAATGATAGTCCTATTGACGTACTGTAAACAAAAATATGGTTGAATCTCTTTTTGAAAAACTATTCGTGTGTTTGAACTCAAATGACGCTTAATTTTGTAGTAATTGAATTTAGCATTTCGAGTTCTCGTGTTATTAACAATTTAAAAATAAAAATTAATTATTTCTAATTATTTTGAGAAGTAACTTGATTGAGCACAACAAAATGTGTTTTTGATGATATTTTTGAATGACTAACCAACTCTCACTGGCGCCCGAAAATTTAATTTCTTAGTATTTTTTAAAAAACCTTTCCTTAAACTAAGTTGTTTTGTGTTAAAAAGAGTATCTCTTAGCTGGTAAGTGCAGCGAAGAAATTTTAAAGGAAGCCATCCTAAGTGTAAACTTAGCAATGAATATACTATGAAATGTTATTTAAAATATTGGTAGATCTGATTAGTTATCGTACATGTTTTCATCCCATTTGGATGTGATTTTTCAGAAAATCTAGCAACCTTTTAAATTTTATTTTTGTTTTAGACATGTTCAATCGATTTCATCTTACACCCAATTTTTAAAAACACTTGTTTTATTATACATCTGCTTATTTCGGAGTAGGGAACGCCGTAATCTTCAAAATATTCAGCCCGTTGGGCACCTTTTATATTATTAGCATTATAGGCAAAAATATTCAGAATTATATTGATAAACATAAATATCAGTTAATATAGAAGCATTATTTTTAGAATAAAAAAATCACTGAAGCAGCTTTGTTGGCATTCAGTAATATGGGACAAATGTAATTGTTGGCGGAATTTGTTTTACATGACGTTAGTAAAATAATGATGTTAGCCAAGCATTAGATTGAAGATAGATAGATTAATGCGTAAGTGCCAAATTTTTTAGTACTTGGCAATTCGTTCAAAAACATTGAATGTTCATATTTTATAACATGATCTTAAAAAATGTTACATGCCTGAATCATTACGGATCAAAATAAAGAATTTAATTTTTGAATGATTCTCGAAAAATTTAAAGATTCCTTCAAAACCTGTTCCTCGTATAGTTTCGGTCACAAATAAATAGCATCAATTCGATATTCCTTTCTCCATGCTCATAAAGCTTTATATAAAAGAATATAAATTCATATATAAAACAAAAGAAAATAGTATATATATATATATATATATATATATATATATATATATATATATATATATATATATACATATGGGTAACGAAAGAGCCGACTCGCTAGCAAAGAAGGGAACCCTAGAACAACAGATAACTCATCCAATCTCTACAGGCTCAATAAAGAAAAACATCTACAACAAAATCTCTTTAAAACTTAAGACAGAACAGAACTTTCTATCTAAAGGGAAACGTTGGGAAGAGATTCAGGACAGCTGGAAAGACTATAGTCAAAAATCCCGTACAGAATCTGTGGCACATTTCAGACTTAAATACGGCCACGACTGTCTAGCAGAGCATTTAAGCCGAATTGGCATCCTAACCAAAAGTGAATGCCAGGTCTGCAGGGCAGGCAATATGAATGCAGATCACCTACTTACATGCCCAGGATTTGATCCGGAAGCCCAAAAAAGTGAGAACATTACCAAATTATACTGGGACGCTAGAGACATGATGAACTTTCTTTGAACTTTTAACACCTTTTATCTGACTGTGTTCACTGCTGTGCTTTATGTATCTGTTCAATGCTAGTTCTTTGCTGTTTGTGTTGCCTGTAAATATGGATTAATTTTCCAAATAAAGCCATAGGTTAAAAAATATATATATATGTTATAATATTACTAACTACCTATAATCACCCATCCTGTACTTCTTCTCTGTCCTGGTAACCCCTCCTTCTTGTCTTGGCGTAAACGCTTCGCCTTCCCACATACTAACTTCCTCCGCCAATTCTGGCAACCTCTCTGACCTAATTCTATTTTGGCGGTCTTTCCGAGAGACGCTGGACTGGCTCGAAGCGAGTAAGATGTGTTGCTTTACTGTTTAATAAATTCGTTTGTTCCTGAAGCTGACTTTATTATTTTCCGGCCACGATGTATGCTCCTATTTCATGAGATGTCCATCCGGACATTTCATATTTATATATAAATTCATAGCAGAACATCAAAAAGGTTTTTAGCCTAAAATCAAATTAGCTAAATGTAACATATATTTATGAAGAGTGTGAAAATTATTATTTATTGCATTGATCTTTAAAATGCTTAATTATTTTACGGGGTTTCAGTGACGTTGTTTAGCGGTTACAATTTCAACCCACATTTCCAAAGATCGGGAGTTCGATTATTTTTCAGCCATGGTTCGCATAAGTACTATTAATCAGTTTTTAGTATTGACTTAACAATCAATAATTTAATGTTAGCTATTTTTGATAATTTATTGGCTGTATTTTACTATCGGTACGTTATAAATTACTTAGTAATTGATAAAAATATTTATTTTTAACTATATATATATATACACTAGCTGAAGTACCCGGCATTGCCCGGGATTTTAACAATATTTGTTAACCAAAATCAACACAGTATAAATAACATAGAAAAAGTATATGTGAAATGTTATACACATCTCAGAATTCAGGAATTTCAGCCTTTCATCACTGAAGCACTAAAATCTGAAAAGTAAAAATGTCAAATTGTCTAATGTTTGCTAACCAAAATTAATTTAATACCAAACACGTTATAAATAACATAGAAAAAAACATGTGAAATCTTATACACATGAATAAAATGAAAACCCAATAAAAAAAATATATAAAATTATAATAAACTCCTCAGAATTCAGCTAGATTTAGCCTTTTATCATTTGGGCAAAAAAAGAAGCTGAAATTACAGGTTTAGCTGAAATTTCCAATAGAACCATGATATGACTCTAGCGTTGCCTCTTAAAAAATGAAGTGTTTGATTGAGGGCTGCAAACCATTCAACTCCTCTCCACATTAAACTCCTATAAACATCCTCTACATATTAAATTCCTTTTCTCTCCATAATAAACTCCTCAGAATTTTGGTAGATTCAGCCTTTCATCCTAGTACCACTAAAACCTGAAACATCCTCTCCAGAAATATAAATTTATTAATTACAATAATTAAACTCACGCAAATGTATGAATTACATAAGTTTTTTAACCAACATTTGAATAATTCGTAAATGAAAAAGCATATGAAAATAAAGATAATAAGAACTTCCGGAATCGAAATTAATGACCCTTAATTTTTAATTAATAAAAAACCAACATAATATGAACAAAAACGATTGTTGTTTAAAAGCATATGAAAATAAAGCTATTATAAAGATAATAATAAAAAAAGCATATGAAAATAATGCTCGCGTATGAAGTTAACTTTATGATATAAAGATAGTAATAATAATATAAACCGCGTGCATAAAATATTTAGCTTTTCAAGCGAAATAAATTACTACTTTTAATCGAGAAATTAAATACATTGCACAAAATTTTGATTTTACCAACTTTCTACCCTACAATTTACACCCTACTTCTTTGAAGTTGGGTGTTGAAACATCCTCTTTGAAAAATTTACACCCTACTTCTTTTAAATAGGGTGTAAATATAAAGTTTTAACAGCGAATTGAATGCCAGTTAAAAATTATTGTTGTTTAAAATCATATGAAAATTACGCTATAATAAAGATAAAAAAGCATAGGAAAATAATGCGTGCGCATGAAGTTAACGTTACGATATAAAGATAGTAATAATAATATATATATATATATATATATAACAGTTCCGTAACTAACTGACTGACTGACTGATTGACTGACTGACATACAACGTACAGACCAAACCGCGGGAAATAAAAGGGCTGAAATTTCGCATGGCGATTCTTCTTATAGTGTAGGATTGCACTAAGAAAGATTTTTGAAAAATTCTTAGATTTTTTTAAAATTAAATTTTTGAGTTGTTTTAATAACTTTTTTTAAGTTTGCATTTAAAATAATAATAATTTGAGGGTTATAAAATTTATATCACGAAAAAGATCATAAAAATTCCTTTAATATGAAATCTTTTTCGACCTCCATTTTATGATTTTTGGTGAATTTTTAAAGATTAATTTTTAGAATTTAACCTTTTACATGCCACACTATGATCAAGGAATAAAGTACCATATTTTGCTGCGTAACTTTGGTCGATAACTTCCAGGAAGTCGGTCCAACAGGTGTACTCCACTCATTCCTTTATTATATAATTTTATAATGTAAGGTTAAGGAAAATCAACTTTTATTTTAGCTCGGACATATCTTTTTGCTCTTCCTAATGGTTCGTGAGTGATAAAATTTGATGTAATAGTTACAACAAAACTATCGTTCCAATGGCACATATAAACTTCTCCATCGCATCGGTAATCAAACTCTCCACGTTGAAATTTCGATATTTCTTTTGCTGTTTTAAGAGAACATTGTCCCGTTCTGGAATCTCGCACTGTGCCGATTGCCTTAAAGCCTTTGTTAGATAAATCTGACAGCAGACGGTACGATGTAAAAAGAGTTATAGCAAAATATTTTGCGTTTCTCTGGATTGTCAATAAAAGATAATAGTTCGGAGACAACTTTTGATCCAAGTGGCAAATTTTCATTTTTCGAACTTTTTCCACCGTAGATAGACATAGCATAAGGATAACCATTTACTGAGCAGATCCAAACTTTGAAACCAAAGCGAATTGGCTTTCCACGTATGAACACCTTAGCCGAACGATGTCCATAACACGGAACCGTAGATTCATCAATACTCATATTTTCATGAAAAAATCCAAATTGACGAAAATTTTTTCCAACCTCTTTATAAAAGGGAGAAATTTTTCCTAATTTATCGCCTGGTTCCAATTTACTATTATCAACAATGTGGAAATACTTTTTTAACATCCGAAATTTATTTCTGGCCATTGTATTGTTAACAATTAGGATATGCAAATCTTCCTGAGAGCTCGAATATGTATTTTCATCAGGTACTGAGTGGTAGCCACTAAACAATAGAAATCCAAGAAACTGCCGAATGTCATTTGCGTCGACGTCTAAAGAGTCTCCTTTTTGTAGGGCATACAGCTTTGTAAGTTCGGCTGAATTTTCTAAGTAATCAGACGGCAGAATGACTGATTGACGGCAGAATCACTGATCACGTGTGATATCATTGCTTTTGTATATAGTTACATGCCAATGTTCCTTTTTTGGAACATTGCATTTTTACGCAGTCTTGAGGAAATATTTCTTGTTATTATTTTAATTTATTTTATTAATTCGTTAAACTTGTCCTTTGTAAGTACGATGGGGAAATTTTTGGGTGGATTTGAATTTTTAGGAATTTTATAGAATTTTTTTTCTTACGTACTGTAAAAATTGTGAAAAAAGCTGATTTTTAGAAATGTTTCTACGCTAAAATATTCATATTTGAAAAAAAAAAGTCAAAAATTCAATCATGCCTTCTATAATATACGGTAATTTTTTCAAACTGACAGATATCACAGTTTATTTTTAAAAAAATATTAAACATGGTGTTCCAAAAAAGGAACATTGGCATGTAAAAGGTTAATTTATTAAACGCTGATCACGTGATTTCTTTTTCTGTTACTTTAAATAAATTTATCTTCACATAACAACGAAATAGGCAAAAAAATGCTTTTTTTCTTGCTGATGCGGCAGACGATTGGACATTATTAAAAAAAATATTAAAATAATGTAAAAGATATGTTCCTCAAACTGTACTACATTAACTGTACTATATTCTTTAGTATGTCGTATGAGATTTAATTTGAATATTTTCTTCTACATTATTTTGTCTATAAAAATATCCCTTACGATTTTTTTATTAATATATTTTTTTGTTTTTTTTTACATCCATCGTATACATTGATCGTCGTATTTATTATATATATATATATATATATATATATTGGCATTAATTGCATACGCTGACATTGTATTTAATTTGAATGTACCGTTCGTTTAGGAACACGTTTAGGAGGTGTTGGTTTATAGAATACTAAAAGTTTAAAATAGTGGCGCCATCTATTGCATATCTGTGAATCGAGAATCGCATCCTTCAAAAATTGTTGATTATCCTAATTGTTAGCAATTCAATGCCCAGAAATAAATTATTGATGAATGTTTGTTAACCAAAATCAATTTTAAAACTAAACACAGTATAAATAACATAGAAAAGATTTAGCCTTTATCACTGGAGCAAAAAATCCTGGAAAGTAAAACATAAAATATATAAATTTATAATAAACCTACCAAAATCCATTAAAAAACTAAACACAGTATAAATAACATAGAAAAAAAGCATACGAAATGTTATACACATTAATAATATGAAAACCAATTAAAAATATATAAATGTATAATAAACTCCTCAGATTTCAGCTATATTCGGTCTTTCATCATAAAAAAACTGAAAAAAAAATAAAATAAAACTAATTAAAAAAAATAATAAAATAAAATAAAAATAATAATTTAAAAATAATAAAAGAAAATAAAGAAAATAATAAAATAAAAAAATAATAAAATAAAATAAAGAAAATAATAATTAAAAAAAATAATAAAATAAAAGCTGAAATAAAAAAGCCTTCATAAAAAAGCTGAAAATACAGGTTTAGCAAAATTTGCACGATCCCATACTCGAACCCGAGTCTTACGGGGTACCAAATGAAGCGTTTTAACGACTACGCCACGATTATACACAAAACTGGTGAGTAAAGTAAAAAATATACGCAATGAGTTTTTTGGATTGTTGCTATGGATTGGTGAATATACATACATTTATGGAGTAAGAGGAGTTTTAAGTGAGAAATAAGTTAGCAGGATAGAAGCTTAGTCTTTAACTCTTCAATAGACACAAACACATAAGCTAGGGGGATTGCAGTAGCGATTAAAAAAGATCGGGACACTTAGCGTGGTTGATTCGAATTTTCCATCGCGTGTGAGAGTGTCAATATGCCGTTGGATCCGATTTATTTTAGAGTATAAAATCTGACTTGAAAGATTATTATTTTCATTTATTATTCTGGTTTAATATATAACTTGAAACTTTTTGATTTTATTTATTTTTATCTTTTCGCTCGCTGTTTGCCAGCTAACCCTAACGTGGACGCCATATTCAGAGAAGTGATTCCACAAAGTGTAACAGCTTACAAATTGTTGGTTTTTTATTAATTAAAAATCAACGATGATTAATTTCGATTTTTGAAGTTCTTCAGACCCTCGGCTGTTTTTAAAGACGCCTGTATGTAAAATTTCACGATCGTTGCTGCTAAACTGTGGATTTCTATACAATTACAGAGATACAAACATTCATTTTTATATATTAGATATGTGTGTGTGTGTGTGTGTGTGTACCCTTTCTTCACCCTTACCTCACTCCCTTGATATTTTGTGACCGCCAATTAAATCCTCTTCTCTGTAAGTTGTTTTCCCTTCATTACTTACTGATCGTGTTGTTTCGAATTTTAGTTATCAGCTGATAGGCTATTAGTATTTTTTTTTTCAAATTCCTGGCTAACTTTTGTAAGTTTCTCTAAACTTTATAAGCTTTTCAAAGCTATTTTGCAACAAGCTTTTCTAAAACTTCATTAGATCAGAACTGACTGAAAACTTACTAGATGTTCGGAAAGATTAATAATACGTGCATAAGATTGTGAGGATATATTTTGTGCATTATCCATAATTAGCCAAACTTTTTATCATCTTTCTTTTTTTATTGCCTACAAGAACTGACTGCCGCCGGTTGGAACATTCCAATATTTTGCCATTTATCCCAAACGAACCTCTATTAAGGGGACTCACGACTCTTAAGCCGAGGAAATAAGGCATATTTTCATACTATTTGACTCTTTTTAATTATTTCAATTTACTCCCAATTTTTCCAAATTTTATGTATATGATAAATTGATATATTTATTTTAATAAACAAATTTTTTAGTCTCAAAATAATTTGAAATAATTTTTTTTTTAAATTCTTTAGATATACCTTGTTTTTTAAGCAATTTTATTGTATACTGGCTTGCGCGCAGAACTATGAAATTAATTTTTCACTTAAATGTATAATTCCTGTTTTATATTTAAAATAGATAATTCAAAATACAATTGAGCATAAAACATTCAACATTAAAATATTTTTCAATTTTTTTAAAACTGCTCAAAATATACTTAAAATTTCCTTAAATTTTCCCATTAATTTACCCCTGAAAAAATAACAAAATGTGCAGTTATTGCAATAATTCTAGTTCAGACGCAATAAAATAACATGATTATGCAGTGATAAAATTTTCATGTAATTATGTTGCATAGTTTGGGGCCGTGGCAGCCTTGTGGTACAGCGCGCTGGTTTTCAGTGCTGAGGGTGCTCAGATCGAATCCTGGCGAAGCGCCACTAAAATGCCTCCGTTTGTGTAGTCCTTTCATAGGGGGCAATGCTGGTCTGCCTATATGGCGCCCCAATAATAAAATGGCCAGTAAAACTGCGGTGAACTAAAGGTGAATGTCTTTGTGACAAGTGCCTCCGCATTGCAAAAAAAAAATTTTCATAGTTTTTGAGATATCAGTTGCGGAATGATGCAAAATTACATTTTGGGAAAAATGAGTTTAAAATTTTTCTTACCATAAACTTGATCAGTAATTAAATATTTAGAATATCAATATCTCCGGAACTAAGCGGAATATTTTTATGCGGTTTGCTTTATTTTGTTCAGCAATGATCAGGCTTTAGCATTGAAAAAAAAACTGTTTCATAATTTTTGAGATATCAGTTGCGGAATGATGCAAAATTACATTTTGAGAAAAATGAGTTTAAAATTTTTCTTGCCATAAACTTGATCAGTAATTAAATATTTAGAATATCAATATCTCAGGAACTAAGAGGAATATTTTTATGTTGTTTGCTTTATTTTGTTCAGAAATGATCAGGCTTTAGCATTGAAAAAAAACTGTTTCATAGTTTTTGAGATATCAGTTGCGGAATGATGCAAAATTACATTTTGAGAAAAATGAGTTTAAATTTTTCTTACCATAAACTTGATCAGTAATTAAATATTTAGAATATCAATATCTCCGGAACTAAGCGGAATATTTTTATGCGGTTTGCTTTATTTTGTTCAGCAATGATCAGGCTTTAGCATTGAAAAAAAACTGTTTCATAATTTTTGAGATATCAGTTGCGGAATGATGCAAAATTACATTTTGAGAAAAATGAGTTTAAAATTTTCCTTGCCATAAACTTGATCTGTAATTAAATATTTAGAATATCAATATCTCCGAAACTAAGCGGAATATTTTTATGCGGCTTGCTTTATTTTGTTCAGAAATGATCAGGCTTTAGCATTGAAAAAAAATTGTTTCATAGTTTTTGAGATATCAATTTGCGGAATGATGCAAAATTACATTTTGAGAAAAATGAGTTTAAAATTGTCCTTACCATAAACTTGATCAGTAATTAAATATTTAGAATATCAATATCTCCGGAACTAAGCGGAATATTTTTATGCGGTTTGCTTTATTTTGTTCAGAAATGATCAGGCTTTAGCATTGAAAAAAAAACTGCTTCATAGTTTTGAGATATCAGTTGCAGAATGATGCAAAATTACATTTTGAGAAAAATGAGTTTAAAATTTTTCTTACCATAAATTTGATCAGTAATTAAATATTTAGAATATTAATATCTCCGGAACTAAGCGGAATATTTTTATGCGGTTTGCTTTATTTTGTTCAGAAATGATCAGGCTTTAGCATTGAAAAAAACTGTTTCATAATTTTTGAGATATCAGTTGCGGAATGATGCAAAATTACATTTTGAGAAAAATGAGTTTAAAATTTTTCTTACCATAAATTTGATCAGTAATTAAATATTTAGAATATCAATATCTCCGGAACTAAGCGGAATATTTTTATGCGGTTTGCTTTATTTTGTTCAGAAATGATCAGGCCTTAGCATTGAAAAAAACTGTTTCATAGTTTTTGAGATATCAGTTGCGGAATGATGCAAAATTACATTTTGAGAAAAATGAGTTTAAAATTTTCCTTACCATAAACTTGATCAGTAATTAAATATTTAGAATATCAATATCTCCGGAACTAAGCGGAATATTTTTATGCGGTTTGCTTTATTTTGTTCAGAAATGATCAGGCTTTAACATACATTTTTTTTCAAAAAATCGAATGTTTTAAAGATTTAAGGGTAGAGAGTCCCCTTAAAGGAATACCTTGTTCGCCTTAATTTTTTTCTGGTTAGATTTTGCAAATGCATACATGATGCGAATAGTGTATATTTAAACTATGCAGGTCTTAATGATTTCGCTCCATCTTTTGCTTCCTGTTATCTTAGGCAAGAAGATGGTCGATTACATTGCAGACTACTTGGGCAGTATTCGTCGTCGACGGGTATTCCCTGACGTTAAGCCAGGTTACATGCACCCGCTCTTGCCAGAATCGGCGCCGGAAGATGGAGAATCCTTCGATGACATTTTTGCCGACATAGAGCGAGTAATAATGCCTGGGGTGAGTATTTACTGAAATCTGTACTTTTTTTAAAGTTTCCTAATAAAGGGATAATACTGTGTATTTTGACCTGCCAGAAGTAGGATAGGTTGCGGATTTCCCTCTTAAAAAGTAGAACCTCGCATCCTTCCCACGTTGCTTGGTTTGACACTTTGTAGAGTATAGCTCACTTCTACCCGCACTTGGGTGTATATAATTTGAAGTGGCACTCTAAATGAATTTGATACAAACACAGTTTATACATGAAACAATGTTTATCGAATTCTTTGCACATATAGAAGAATGTATGCATTTGCTTTTACAGCAATAAGCATACGTACTACTTGTACGGAATATGTATTAGCATTCAATAAAAATACACTTTTCCATACTCACAAACCAGCAGAGAGTCAAACCAGCAGTTCTGCCACGTAAACTTTGGGCCCCCTAAGCACAAGTGCCGGTTAACACCTGGAGCTGCTTACCTCGTAGCTCCCTCTCGCTTATCTATCAACTTTAACAAACTCTTCACTTAATCAAGCTGCTTGGTATTCATACCAAGCGCGTATGCCGAAATTAGCATATCTCAAGCAGCTTCTTTAATTCATTCACTCAAAAGTTCGATTCTTGTGAATCGAATCTTATGTATACCTTACAACTTTAAGTTAAGCGTTCTTCTCTTGATTTTCTCAGTTTTTATAATGATTTTCATTTTCTTGTTTGCATCTTCCAAAATATAGAATTTTTAAACAATCTGTTACAGAATCGAATTCTGAATGAATTGCTGCGTTTACATGCAACAAATCAGCAGTAAATTTATATGCGCTTTTAATGCTTTCCTCCCTAAAGAGTTTTTAATTAGCTCATTCAATTATTTATACGTTAAATATCGAAAAATGATTTATATAAATAAAGGAAGGAGCAATAAGCAACATAAGTAAAATAACCATATTATTTAAAATGCAGTAATAGGTGAAAAAATAGTTGCAGTAATAGTTTAAAATGCAGTCATAAAGTTGCAAAGAATTTCTCAAAAATTATAATCCACAGAGGCATAAAATATGATTGCAGAGCGAATTTTTTTCACTGAAAGAAAAGATACTGGAGTGATTTAAACTCATTGCTTTCATTATCCATAGGTGAATTAATAAATTATTTTTCGTTTTCTTATACAACTAGGAATGTTTTACATTTTCTCACACAGTCCTATTTTACAGGTGACTCATTGGCAGAGTCCTCAGATGCATGCCTATTTTCCTGCACTTAATAGTCCCGCTTCCCTCCTAGGGGACATGCTTGCCGATGGTCTGGGATGTCTTGGCTTTACATGGGTGAGTTTATAATTGAGAAGTTATCATAAATGAAACGAAATTTAAAAACAAACAAGTTTTTATAGATTAATAAAGACATTCAACTTCAGTCGAAGTACTAGACAATAAACAAGTGGTCCAGTTCCTAGCCAAGATATCGCACCCCATACCATTAGGAATCCTCTTCCATGGATCAGAGTCGGCAAAAGGCCGTCAGGTGTAAACTCTGGGCGTTCTCCATGCATAAACGCGCCCAGTTGTCTGAAATAGGGTGAATGGTGATTTATGAGACCAGATGACTTGTTGCCACTGTTGTGGGGCCCAGCTTCTGTGAGTTCTACACCACTGGCGTCGCTGGAAAGCACGACGTGAAATCACCAACGGTTTGGGAATTTCCACCCTGCCATAAATGTTCGCAATGTGGACCCTTTTGACAGTTTTGGCTGAAACTGGATCCTGCAGAGGACTGTTCATGTCGGATGTTATCTTTTTATATTCCGTATGAACTCTAAATAAGTAATAAATATTATCAATAATGACTAATAGGTCAGCAAAACAAAACTCATACTGAGCTATATCACCCTCAAACTCATACTCATGACAACATGAGGCAACGTCACTGCTACAGCCACGTGAAAAGCGAAATTATGTAATTGATACCATGCGTTTTACACGAAGAACTGTGGCATGCATTTCCATATGCATTTTGGAAATCTGTGCATATGGTAGTGCCCTTCGATTTTGCTACCGCTGAGATTAGGGATTGCAGAATCGTACTAAAAAATTCAGAATCTGATTATGGTTCTTTAGTTTTTCCAGAACCGGGTACCCTGGTATTACCCGAGTTATAATAAGGCATGAAACACGAAACATTTTTCCTAAATATTAATTTAAAAAAAAACTATATTTAGAATATTGAGGATTTTAGATTATTGCGTAAGTAAAAACTACATTTCTTTTCAATTTATTTGAATTTAATTTAATTTAAGGAAATTTGTTTTAAATCCCGAATTTGAGCTCGCTTTGTGAAGATTTTATTGTTTAATTTTTCAGTTTGCCACTAGATTAGAAATTCGTTGGAAACTCGGTTACATAATTTCAAATAATATAAAATGCAATATATTTTTTTTCTGTTTATAACTGCAATAAAAAAATTTCATTTGAAAATTTTATATCAAATAAATCAGTAAAAGCAAATGGCATTTGATGGTATATCTTTTGACAGCAAGAAGGGATTGACATCTGAGATGTTTGAGGACGATCTAGTAGTCAATACTGAGGATGCGATAAAAATAAAGGGTTCCAAAGGTGTAAATAAATTATAAAACATGGTAAAACTGTTTATCCCCATTAAAGTGTTTTTAAACTTAATAATTACTACTTTCGAATACCCGGTTCTGCAATCATAGGATAAGGTTTTCGGTTCCAATAATTTACACCGGGTACTCGGTTTTGCAATCACTAGTAGTGATTCAATATGCTGTGTGCAACTTTTTTATAGGATGACTTTCACAAATCTGTGACGACGGAAGAAGGTCTATGATCCCTTCTTTAACTATTAAACTTATAGAAGAACAAAGTTTTACTCTCAGTTTTGACCGACAGCTCTTTGGTAAGGGGTTTCTATTCATGTAATAAGGCCAGTGTTAGACCTTGGTTCTGTTTGAATACCTGCTTTCCATGCTCGAATACATGCTGTGATTTGACGTTATATTCCACAGCAATTAGTGTTCTTTTAAGTACTACCGTTTTGTGGCAATCGGATACAGTCTCGTTACTTTTTGAACGGTCTTCGCAATTAAAGGTATTTTTATTTAGCGTGCATTTATTTCAGGCCTCGAGTCCCGCCTGCACAGAACTGGAGATAATTGTTATGGATTGGTTGGCCAAAATGATTGGACTGCCCGATGCTTTTCAGCACTCGGCTTCACGTGGCAGAGGTGGTGGAGTGATTCAGGTGAGTATTAAAAGATGGATCTATCGGCATTTAAATGCAGAACTGTATTTCACTTAAAACATATTATCTGTGTGTGCATAGCTATCTATATAATGAAAAGGGGTTTTTTTTGGGGGGGGAGAGCACACGCTTGTTTTCGTTTAATAAACTAAAATCAGCGACAAGTCTTCATTCTTGTATACTGATATCGTTTAACTCATTACGGTTTGCTTTTTTCCATGTGTTTCCATACAAGGCATGTTTGAGTATGACTCATTTTCAGTTCATTTGTTCAGTAAACTGTACACTTTATAAAATAAGTGAAAGTTATCTTCGTTTTTTTGCTTTTTATGTGCCGGAAATTTATTGATTTGCAGAATAAATATAAAATTTATGAAATGCACTTATTCATTTTATAACAACGATATACATTATCATACATATAGTCGTTAGATATGCTACTGAACATCTATTCATCTTGCACTTTTGTAAGAATGGCACAGCATTGGACTTGTATTTATTGATCTATAAAGAACATTTACAGTGACAAGTGAAAGTAATTCCTAATAGATGAAATGATCTCGTATATTTCCATTTACAACGTTTTAACAATAATGAATGGATACATAATGAAGCAATTATTAAAGTCATCGATGATCCCCGAATCTTCCATTCCATATAACTGATGCCTTACTTTGGATCTTAGCTTTAAAATTTGTCTTTCCAGAACTTTTATATGCATTTTGTCCTGCTTTGTTCGCATTAGAAATAATGTGACAATGAATATGAATAGTATCATACTCTGAAAATACGTTGACCACTGGTGAAATACTTCAAAATATCTATTAATAAAGTCTCGGGATTTCTTCTTTGTTAAAAAGGCAGGGAACGTAGTTTATCCATGCACCCAGCTATGCTCCTTACACTACCTGGTGGTCAGAGACCGATCCTTAGGTCGATACAGAGACTAAACTAACTGTAACCGTTGGGTCGCCCTCTTTTCATTGATTAAGAAACATTAAAGCTAATTTCAATATTGCATCAAAAAGAAATTTCATTTTGAGAGGATTTAATTATATATTTCAATCTTTGTGCTGTTCGGGAAATGGAATAAATCAATTTTCTTTATTTTGTGAAGTAATTACCCTGAGCTCAACAAATATTATTTTTGGTGGCTTCTTTTTTTTTGGTTGATTTGCCATTTTTCAAATTTACACGAACATTTCTCTTTTCTTTCCCCGTCGTAAATCCACGTTACCAAGTTTGTGTCCTTTCATCGGAAATAAAATTTGTTTAGGCGTAGATGAAAGACTTTTTTCTCAGCCGACGTGTATAGCAGTGACGTTTCAAAGGAACATATCTTTCGCCAAAAATTTAGCGATGAGATATAACTAAAAACCGAAATAATGTTGAGAAAGTTTCAGTTAGGTGGCGCTACTGTGCTTAAATGATTATGGACCACGTTTGGTAGCACTGCTTGACTGAGATAATCTTATGCCCTCTCTAACTCAAATATATTAGGTTTAAATTATGGTTCGAACTAGATAGAAAAAGAGTTCGAAATAGGACCTACCGTCCCGTATCAAACGAGCTTGATGCTCGTATCCTTGATTGGGTTTTTAACCCTTATGTTCGCCATTTATTTTGTCTGTTGTTAAAATTGTTTGTAATGTTTAGCCGTGCATCCGATTATATTTGATTATTCTTTGAATTTACCACTAAACCACTTTTGATTTTGCCACAATACAGTAAAAACAAACATACCAAAACAAACCACAGTCATTCTCTAATATTTGATTGTTTTAGCATTTTCTAATGTATGATTAATAACGTATGTAGTTTAGATTAGTGAAAGTTCATGTGTTTATCACTACTGGAATAGAACGATTTCTCTCCACTTTGAATTTTTTCCCCTTGAATGTCCAGTTGATGACATCTTTCACTAGGCAGTCAGCAAAAGTTAATGCTTTCCTGAAAAAAACCGCCATCAACCTTAAAAATAACAATAATGTCCTGAGGGGAGTCATCACCTTTGAACCTTCAAAAAATCGAATTTTCTTTTTTTTCATTTTTAGAATATTTGAACATTTCTGAATCATTTAAAACAAACCGCGTTAAAATATTCCAACTAGAACATTGAAAACTATGACATGAAAGAAACAGTTCCAACGGAAACATTACCAGTGTGGGAATTTAAGAAGCTTTTTTCTCGTAATGATCATTTTCATGCTTGCGCTCACTGTATAAAGGAAACTACTGCAGGTATTGCTTTCATATTTTCAGGATAGGTGTATAATGATGCTACCAAAAATATGCACTTAATTTTTTCTTTAAAAAATATTTTACTACGAATTAATAGTATTTGACTTGTAATTTTAATCGGCCTCTTCAGTGTTTTTTTAAATCTGATTGTCCGGGAGTAAATATCTGGGGTGTTTTAAAATTTAAATAGGTGTAGTAATAGACCTAATGTTTTAACATCACAAAAATACAAAAATTATTATTGAAACTTAGTAAGTGTTGTTGTACTCGCGTTACAACAACACTTAGTAACTTGGTAAGTGTTGTTGTAATGCGAGAGCGTAAGTGTGGTAGTACGCGAGAGCATATGAGGTGGTATGCAGAAGGTTCAATAATAAATAATTACAAGATAAAAAAAACTTTTTATATACTATGTTTTTAAATTTTCTGTTGATTCATATAAACTTGACAATTCTATGTATTAATAAATACTTTTTTTAAATTCTTTTTTGATGAATTATCCCATCAACTTGAAAGAAAATGAAGTTAATTGGAAGTTGTTAACTTGCGTTTAACTTTTTGTTCCCGTACCGGCTGATAGATGGCTGCACCAGTCTACAAAGCAAAATTAACTGAAAATAACTGAAAATTAATTTAATTCTGCTTAAAGATGGCTAAAAGTATCAAAATAATGCATTGTCATCGTGTTCGGAACTATTCTAAAAGTTTCAAATGTCTAGCTAGTCGGGAAGTTAGTTAAAAATGGATTGCAAGATTTGAACTGGACAAACACACAAACAAGAAAGCGAGTTAATAAAAACATGGAAAAGTACAATGGGCTGATTGAACCTGACATAGAAGCTCTAATATGAAATAAGCATAAGCAATAGCAAGTTTCTCATTAAGCCTCCTGATAAAACATTTTAGTGCTGGGAACTTGTATTTGCCATTTGTAAATAACAACTACGTATAAATGGCTTTTTCTGTTATTCTGGATTTATTTCATTTACACTTAAATACACTTCATTAAGTTATTCATATGTGTACAGAATTTATTTGACCTCCCTCAGAAGGTTATAATATAACCAGTTGTACTTCACGACCCTACAAAGTTCTCAGGTGGGGCTCAAGTATAAAAATGTTGGGAATCACTACCCTAAGCCCTTGCTCCATCTAAACGAAGCTCGTTTTCGTCTTTCTACTCATTTCAGAGCACTGAGTTATTACAGATATGGCAACCACTGCCCACTTTTGATGCTGCATTGAATTACAAACAAAAAAAACTCATAAACACATATATTTGTCATTATACAGATCACTTCATCGCTTTGCACTTGGTGATTGTGATGTTTCACATGACTACTCTCCTTCCGAGAGAGATGTTGGACACTTGAATGCTGTTTAGATTTATTTAATAGTCTGTTACAGATTTCTTCACAGCGTTTATTAAATTCTATTTATCTGATTTTATAAACGATCGAATGTCATTTAAACCTGGCCCTATTCCGCTCTATGTTAGCGTTCATTCCTCAAGAAATGTCAGCAAAACATCGTAAGTTCCTATAGCCAATATACGGCGCTCCAACTAGTTAATATATGTAAAATTCCTTTAACTTCTGACAGAGAGTTTCATTACCTAAACTGACCTCTGTAAATTAAAATATTCCAAGTTTTTACAAAATGTTACCTGTTTGACATAAAATGTTTCTCATTCCGCAGACAACGGCAAGTGAATCAACTCTGATCGGACTTCTGGCTGCAAGAACGCAGATGTTTGAGCAGTTGCGCGATAAAATAGACCAGGTAGATGAGGCTGATCTCAACACACGACTCGTCGCCTACACTTCTGACCAGGTAGATAAGTTTTATCTTATATTTTACTGACTGGCATTGGAAAATCTGATATACTTCATGTTTTATACTATATTCCACTTTCTCCGTTTTTGGAGACTAGAAATAATGCTTTCAGATTGTTCACGGTTGATTATCACTAACAGATATTTTTTATTATGATTTTTTAATTTTCCTAACTGTCTTATTAGAGAAAAAATTGAATAATTTCATTTCTAATCGCTTCGAAGGAGTTTTCGGATCGATAATTCTGAAGGGAATTCCAAAAGAAAAATTACTGTAAATTTTTCTGGTGACTGACAAAGTGCAGTCAGTTCTACCCACTAATGCTGGGATTTCCAACGGGTCCAGGTGAACCCCTTGGGGGGGCCGATGAAAGTTTAAAATGGGTCTATAGTATTCAAGGGGTTTATTGGGGGTCGGCGATAAAATTTTCTGGTTTAAAATTTATTTTTTTAGGAATGTAATTATTACATAATAATATCCGTCTTAATATGTATAAATACATATTTACATAGGGCGGATTGATCCACTCATCTAAAGTCAAATGTCCTGACGCTTTTGTATATTTGTCGAATGAAATTATATTATAATTACATATAAGTCAGCAAAATTGTTTAGTAAAATATATATTTAAATTTGTTATGTTAGTTATTGTGGCAATACCATAATAAGCAATTTCAGGCCAAACATTAAAAAAATTGTATCAATGCATCAAACATAACCACCACATTAATGGAAATCAACCTTTTGTGCAATTACAATATGTGTTTCTGAAATCTTGTTTATATTTGTGAAATTAAAAATTACAATATTATAAAAAAATTTTGAAAATATAAACCTAATGAACCACTTTTTCTAATTTTTTGTTCATATTCTTAGTCAAATTGTTACCTTTAAGTGTTTTATGTGTAATTATTAGTATTATAATTACGTCGTATGCTGCATATTATAGAGAAAAATGTGAGGGGGTGGTCGATGAAGAAAATCATTCTTTTAAAAGGGGTCGATGTAGGAAAAAGGTTGGGAACCCCTGCACTAACGTTTTCTGCAAATAATGGGGCAAAAATGTTAAGCAATCTAAATTTTGCGATACACTTCTTAAAAATTCGTTTGTTTCTTTCTAGTCAGAATAACTGCCTTTTGTCATCTATCTGTAAAAAATAGAGTAATTCAGCTTTTAGATTTTTTTCTCTCCAGTGGACTTGTCGGCTTAGTTATGCTGAGAAGCCCATAACATGGACGAAACCCAGGTTCATGGCTGATAGATTTGCTGGAGATGTATATCTTAATCCTGCTATGTACTATTTCCATTGGATTCGCTCAATGTTAACCTATGGAGAAAATTTGCCCACGAATTGCCGGCTTGGATTCAAAGATTTTTTTTTTTAAATTGTACTCCTTCATAGAAAAAGAAATTTTACATTTGTGTACATTTTCTTTCTTTTTTAAAAAAAATGCAATTAATATTTTAAAATTTAAATTTTTGGAGAAAAATCTGGTATAGTGTGTTTTAAACGCTCATAAATTCCTTCGATGGACGAAATTTATGAAATGAATCCTGTAGTGCTTTGCAGAACAGTTCAGGCTATCCGACAGCACCAATTTTATTTGATTATCAGCATTTATGTACCTGTAAATAGTTGACAAAAATATATTTTAAATTAACAATTTGGGGGCAGCGCCTAACCCCCTATAGAGAGAGAGCCATTACAATTCCTCAAAATGTCAATCCTAAGGGGGGGGGGGGGGAATTCTCGAACTGTCAACTGGACTCCTCCCACTACAAGAGTCTGTAAGAAGGGGAAAAGGGAAATACGATTTTTTTTCTTAGTACATAGCAGCCTTAAGGGAACAAGGGATCTTCAATATCGTTGTTCTTTAATTTTCAATATTTTACTCTATATACCTCATGAATATAATTAATATTCTTTTCTACTACATTGAAGATACTTATAATTCACAAATAAGTAATTTGTGGAAGAATTAGACCTGTTTATCAAAAGATTCTTCAAAAATGCTAGAATTTTTCAAAAGGCTCCATGCGTATTCATTTTCTTCTGATATCTTCCAAATTTCTCAGAATTGTTAATTCAAGTGTTTGTCACAAAGCTGTGCATAATTCTTTGAAATCACAAATATTTTTCAAATTCAGAGACCATAAAATAAGGTAAAAACATGAAAAAAAACATAAAAAATAACAGGCAGAATAGAAAAAAATTATTTAAGACTTTAGATTCCTACAAAAAAAATTAAATGCACATTTCTATTTGTATACATATTGTAAACTTATAATAAAAAATCTAACGACTTTAATTAATATAGAATGCGCACAGAGCATTTTGAATAACCTTAGCAATTTTGAAAAATTTTGAAAAACAGTCATTATTCCGCAAAAAAATTCTTATTTTGAATTCTAAGGGTTTTCAATGTAGTAAAAAAGAAGAAGAATTATTCTCATTTCGTATATAAAGTTAAAAATTGAATATTAAAAAATTCTAGTTTCAAAGTCCTTTGTCCCCTTAAGAGACATTCATCATGGTGTTCTATGCAATTCTTCACCATATAATGATTGCGATTTTTCCTTTGGCTTTGTGTTTTTATTTTAATAAAGTGTATGACATTTTGTTGAACTTACGTATAAATTGACACAGTGAATGTTCACTCGGTTTGTCTGAACGATAGAAATGACATGCTGTTTTCTTCCAATTCCTTTTATAATCACAGGCGCATTCCTCAGTCGAGAAGGCTGGTTTGATTGGCCTGGTGAAAATGCGCTACATTGAAAGCGACGAAAATTTCAGCCTCAGGGGTGGACGTCTCTTGGAGGCCATTCAACGGGATAGAGAAAAGGGACTCATCCCGTTCTTCGTGAGTAAAATGTTTTATAAAATTTTGTCTAAGTTGTTGATGATTGAAAAAAAATAACAATATTAAATATAATATAGTATTTACACGACACTGGTTTTCGGTATCAATATTTTCTAAGAAACACGATTTCTATTCCCCTTAAAACATTCAAAGGATATTGACAAAATGTTTTTCATCTGACCTCTAAATTTTCAAATAATACTCAAAGAAAGGTATTCAAACTTTAAAACATATTTTCAAACAGTTTCCATGAAGAGGTATTTAAAGGGGTACAGGAACACAAAAGCCTAAAAAAAAAGGACACATTTATTTTTTGCTTAAAACTTACGTCGGAACTTTTATAATAAAATACTGTCGTCATCCCCCAGGGAAATTAGCCAAAAATAATAATAATAATAATAATAATAATAATAAAATACTCCAAACCACACTTTTCTCCGATGACTATAAAGCTAAATTCAACACTCTTTTGTTGTGTTGTCTATGGGTTACAACATAAAACAAGTAGACTTAAAGCCACGATGTATAGAAATATATTTTTACTTTAAGTCTACTTGCTTTAAATTTTGAGCTTTAATTCTTTCCAAAATGAAAGTTCATACTGTTGAAAAGTCAGACTGTTGAATTTGGATGGGACTGCACTTAAGAAACCATGACGCAGCTACAAACACGAATGTTTGTTACACATTCTTACGCTTACTTATTAATGTCTAAATTCTAACATGTATTAATTTTTGTTACCCTATAGTCTTGAGATTTTGAATTCGCCTATATCAACACTTTATAATTTTTTAAACTCACGTTTTGCTGAAAATTCTTTTGATGTTTTATACATTGACTTTGTTGGTTCCCGAATACACACACACACACACACACACATATATATATATATATATATATATATATATATATATATATATATATATATATATATATATATATATATATATATATATATATATATATATGAGGCGGTGAAAGGCAAAGTGGTGTAAGTCAAAAGAGTTTAACTGCAAAAACTACAAAAAATTCCTCCATAAATTGAACAAATTATAATTCATAACAATTATTACAATATTGCAAATAATAACTATTTGCAATTCCACTATGAATTGAAAATGGAGATTAAATATTTGTCCCCAAATGAAAAAAGTTGAAAATGTGACTTACACCAGTTTGCCTTTCAACGCCTCTATATATATTTATATATATATATAAAAATTCAAATGAATGTCTGCCAAGGTAGAGTTAGAAACTTTGGCCATAATGAGCTGCAGACTGGTATATCGACCAGTTTTTCTGTCCTGATGATTTGTAGAACTATCTTGTTTTGAATCTTGTATTATTCACACACTCTGTGCATATACATTTGCAAAGATTTTGTTGGAAGCCAATGAATTTTAACTCTGATCAGTCATAAATCCCAATTTAAATATTTAACAAATGAAAAGAAATTAAATTTCAAAAGAGGACATAAATTGGCATCATAAGCCGGTTTATTTCACCACCGTTACACTGTTACTGTATTGACTGGCATTTCTTAAGAACTCGTCATTAAATCAATAACCACCTTTAATTGTTCGTTGAAATACGCTCCTTTATTACAAAATTGACATTTCTTACAATAGCTGACTATTTTTCTGAAAATGGCTTGAGTGGTTCTAGAAAACTTAGCTCTAGACTAATAAATCGTTTCTTCAGTATATTAACTTATACCAGTCATCCTATTATGATGAAACCACGATGAATTTTAAAATTATTAAACTCTAAATTTTGAATATTTTATTGTAATTTAAAAAACTCTTGGACATTATATTATAGTTCCTTGGACATTATATTATTTTTTATTGTAATTTATCTTATTAACGGGAGAGATCACCTTAAAACCTTCAAAAAACTAAATTTTTTATCATGATTTAATTTTGAAGAATGGAATATAAGGAATCTTTTGCAAAAAATGAAGTCGATGCTACAATTAGAACCGATTTTATGGCGAAATGTATAAAGTTAAATAATAGTAAAGTCGCATTGGTTAAAAAAAATGATAATAGTAAAGTAATTTATAGAACCTTTAAATGGCTTTTTCTAAAAACTGTTATTTTCGAACTTGTGCGCACTATTTCTTCAAAACTAATCGTCACAAATTGATAAAATTTTGTATTCTACAATTAGAACCGATTTTTATGGCCAAATGTATAAAGTTAATAGTAAATTAATTTATAGAAACTTTAAACTTTAAATGGATTTTTCTAAAAACTGTTATTTTCAAATTTGTGCGCACTATTTCTTCAAAACTAATCGTCACAAATTGCTAAAATTTTGTATACATGTATATCTTTTATGTTTATACAATTTCTACCTAAATTTAAGTAAGTACATATTACTAATTTTTTTACAGAAATATTTTTTAAATTTTTATGATATTTTTTGTACATTACAATACATTTGCCATTGAAAAAATATTTTTATGTGAATTATGGTAATTATTTTAGGTGTAAATTAAAATATAACCTATGGATAGAATATATTCAAATAATTCAATATATGTCTCTTATAGTTTAAAAAAAAATTCTGCGCGCAATGAATTGACCTTAGATTTATTTTTTATAAAACATTAATTTTTTTTACATAAAATAATTTCTAATAATCTCCCAACAATTCTGCTTTTGTTTTCTAATAGATAAAGCTTTGTACATTGTACCCTAAAAATTGGTTTAAATTAATTACAAATTAACTGTTTGACAACACATTAGGCTTGGTAGTAAAAATCAGTGTATATTTGCTCGTGCAAAGGTGATCTCCCCTTTTAATTGTCAGGCTAATATAAAAAACCACTTGCCTAAAGCAATGTGAGGATGTGAATGAGTAACGTATCCATATTTTTTAGGTATGTGCTACTCTCGGAACCACGGGTGCTTGTGCTTTCGACAATTTGAAAGAAATCGGCGAAATATGTAAGTGCGAGCGAAACTGTTGACATTTTTTGCCTAAATTTTAAGAAACTCAAAATATTTACGTCTATTTTGTAAAAAAAAAATTAATTGAAAACATCTATAATAATATTGATGAGATTCATGAGGTGGATAGTGACAAAAATTTTGCGCTATTCCACGATGTAATTATATTATAAGGGATGGTCAAAAGCAATACTGTTTTATTAGTGTTCATATGTGGCTATCAGGAAACTAAAATAAAATTATTTCCGTGTCTCTCTCCCTGTAGTAAGATATTTACATTGTTTCACATATTCAATGATAGTAGCAATATATACGTCGATTTTCTCGTTTTGCCTGCACAGATGTTAAAGTTAAAGCCTATTTATCTAGAAAAAAATTTTCATTTTGTTAAAGTATTAACTGTGCCTTTGGTTCTTTGAAGTATCTAGTGAAAATGAATCCATAAAAATAAAAGTTATTACTTGTGTGAAGAAGCCACCAGCTTTATGTTCGAAAGCAGTGCTCTAGTTTACTTTGTACATATCTTCAATCTCAATGTTAAGCTACAGAGAAACTCAATATTTATTAATTTGTGTGCTCAATATTTATTAATTATGTTTTTATTAACTCGCTTTATTGTTTGTTTGTTTGTGTGTTTGTCCAGTAGAAATCTTGCAATCGATTTTTAAAAAACTTCCCGAATAGCTAGACATTTGAAACTTTTATAATAGCTAAGAACACGATGGTAATGCATTATTTTAATACTTTTAGCCATCTTTAAGCAGGTTTGAATTCATTTTCAGTTAATTTTGCTTTGTAGACTGGTGCAGCCATCTATTGGTCGGGACGGGCACGAAAGGTTAAACGCAAGTTAACTTCCAATTAACTTCATTTTCTTTCAAGTTAATGGGATAATTCATCAAAAAAAATTTTTTTAAGTATTTATTAATGCATAGAATTGTCAAATTTATATGATTCAACAGAAAATTTAAAAACATGGTATATAAAAATTTCTTTTTATCTTGTAATTATTATTCATATAAATGTAAATATTGTATAAATGTTTTAAAATTTTAATTTATTGAGTAGCTAATTCTTTACAGGGTGTTAAATTATTTGCGTCTGTTTCTATAATGTTAAAATTGTCTTTAAAAAAATTAAATTAAAAAAATTCTTGAGGAACACGCGCAAAGCATTTAAAGATCAATTTTCAGTTTAAAAAATGTGGCCGGTTTAACTTATGCAGGCGTGCAGTAATGGCAATAAAATAATTATAGAGATGAACTTGATGAAAAATTTTAGTTTAATATAGTCAAATATTAAAACCACTATTTTGATTACACAATAAATAAATGACTAGAAGCAGTAAACAATAAAGGTGAACGAATCACCCAACGTTAAAAGGTAGAAACATAGACAAGTCCTATTCCCTGCAGCTTTCTTTCTGTGCAGGAAGCTCCTTTTTATGTGCTAGAAATGCACACGTGCCGTGGACGTGTCTAGTGTACAAATTTGCATATTGCATTAAAATTTGCATTTCTGCATAAGTATTGCCCCAAAAATATACGTTGATTGATTTATGCAATAATATTCCAAAATATACATTGATAGAATAGCCAGATTGTTCTACATTTTTTAAAAAGTAAGAATATAGATAGCATATACACGTTTGATTTTGAAAACCTGTTTACCAGTATTCCGCATGATAATTTAATGATTATCTGTTCAGAAATTTATGATGCTTATTTAGATAGTACTTTAATCTTAAAATGTGACTGGATTGATTTATGTAAATTTAATATTTTTGAAAACTACCTCTTTAATGGCTTATGTTTCTTTAAACAGATAAAGGGTATACCTATGGGAAATTGCTATTCTAGTGCATTTGCCAAACTATTCTTACATTTTTACGAAACTAAATTTCTTAACTCAAATAGTGTTACCGGATTTAGATATATTGATGACCTCATAATTTTTAACTGCAACGATTTGGAATTTCTTAAACAAATCTACCCAAAGGAACTAACTTTAAACCGGACTAACGATAATAATCTTTGTGCGACTTATCTGGATTTAAAAAATAAAATTCAAAATAGAGAAATAAAAATAGGGATATATGATAAAAGGTTAGATTTTAACTTCGAGGTTATTACGTTTACCAATTTCCATAGCAACTTAAACTATAAAATTTATTATAATATTTTTTGCTCACAACTTTACAGAATAAAAAACATATGTAACAACGCTGGGGATTTTTTGGAGGCATGTAGCATTTTCGAGGAAAACTTAAGTAAAAACGATTTCCCTAAAAATTTCGGCAATTTAAAAGTTTAAAAAAAATGGCATTTAGACTCGGGTACTTTTAAAGATGTTTAGAATTGTAGTTATGTTTTCATTTGGTTAAGCTGTAATGGGGGTGGCGCTATAGTTATGTTACAATGACGTAACTTTTAGGATAGAATTGGCTGCTGTTTCGCCATAACCGTCACTTACAGAATTGGGGTGTGTATGAATCTTTTACTTTGCATTAGGATTATTTGTGTGCTTGCATGTAAGGTGCGTTGAGCCCATACTGTAAGTTGTGTTTGTCTTTTCATTTTCTTTTTGACTTATTGCTTCCTTGGGGGACTCGGGGCCTTGGGATGTCTTTTGGGCTTACCTGCATCCTATTCAGAAAGTTCCCCTTGAGGTAACTGATATGGTTAGGCTCCCTGATGACGAGACCTGTCGGTTACCTCTATGTTTCATGGTTCAGTTCCGGCACTTATACAGAATCTTGCCGTTGGTGCGTGGATGCCCAGAGTGCTTGATTTCTGTTTGTTTTTTTTCTATATTCGTATTATTTTTATCTATCTCTGTTGGATTATTTATTTATTTTTTTCATTATGGGGATATCTAGCTTCTGCGCTATCCTCTATTGAAAATGTTTTATGTTTTCTTTGCAGGATATGTTTTATGTTAAAGTGATTTAGCAGTCTATGCTTGAATTTTAATTTTTGTTCCTATTTCTATTGTTTATATTTTACATTTCATCCACCAAAGGAATTTATGAGCGTTTAAAACACACTGTACCAGATTTTTCCCTCGAAAAATTTAAATTTTAAAATATTATGTGCATTTTTTAAAAAACGAAATATGCCCCTAGGTGTAAATTTCTTTCTGTATTACGGAGTAAATTTTTTTTTTAATCTTTAAATCCAAGTCGGCAGTCCTTGGACACATTTTCTCTATAGGTTAACACTGAGGAGAGCAAATCCAATAGGGTTAGTATACAGCAGCCGTAAGAAGCTATTTGCTCCAGTTAACCCTTTGAGGGACGCCTTTTGCATAGTGAAAACGCCTAAATCTAGTGTTTTTTTTCACTTGCATTCAATTTATTCCAGCTAAATGAGCAGAAAAAATGTCTAGTACTGCCATCTGTTATCAGTTTAAAGAAGTAAAAACATTTTGGAACCCTTAATTGGAAAATTTTTCAAGATTCTTTAGGATAAAAAAAATCTGGAAAAAATCTGCACGTGCAAACGATGGAGGTTTTTGACCCTGAAAGGTTTAAGCGTATTACCTAAGATTCATATAAATGAGGTACAAATAACTCATATCTATTTCCTGCTGAAGGTGCGGACGAGAACATGTGGCTACATGTGGACGCTGCGTATGCCGGTAGCGCATTCATCTGCCCCGAATTCCGATACTTGCTGGAAGGAGTGGAATATGCCGATTCGTTCGCCTTCAACCCTTCTAAGTGGATGATGGTGCACTTCGACTGTACGGCCATGTGGTAGGTAGAGTCGTGCTTTTCATCCAACTTTCTTAAAAGGTCTTAAGGTAAGGTGACCAGACGTCCCGATTTTGGCGGGACAATCCCGATTTTTAACAATTTGTCCCGCACCCCGCGACGTTTTGAAAAAGTCCCGACTTTAGGAAAGAGTCCACGACAAACTAGGTAATGGCGGGAGAACGGGAAGGGAATATACGGTTTCGGCGGCCATGCGACTATTTAGCCAGGATATGAGTTCTATATTATTTTTGTTAATTTTATAATGTTAAACTTTAATAATAACAAATAATTGTTTAGAACTGATTATCAAAGTTCGCATTGTTGATCAGTTGTTAGAATTCGACCACCATTGTTTGAACTTAATGAACGATGGCAATTTTTGGCATTGGCAACGACGAAAACATTTTGTAACTGTCTCTCAGACGATACACATGGTACTGCGTGCTAGTAAGCTAGTTAAACAAGTGATGTTATTACAAATCAGCTATTCAGATAATTTAGGTAAATTATTTATATATTTATTTCATAAATACATAAATTTTCTTGAATTTAGCAGACAGTACTCGTATTATTTATATTTTATAGTGGCGGCAACAAGTCTAGCGCCGGCCTTAAAAGTGACACTTACGACTTACGTTACGACAAATTCAGAGGAAAAATAATACAAGTTAGTATTGTTATTATTTAGAAAGAATGGTGTCCCGCTTTACCAATGTTATGGGTCAATGGTGTCCCGCTTTACCAATGTTAAAATCTGGTCACCTTATCTTAAGGGGAAAGTGGACCTTCAAACCTAACTTCTTTTGTTTTGAATGGATTCGCTTGAAATTTGAATATGTGATTAGTACAATAAATCCTGTAAATAAAAGTGATTAAAATTTAAAGATGAAATATTCATAATTTATGAATTATTAATTATTAATTATATCAAAAATTGGCTTAATTGTTCCATGCGCATTTCTTTTGCATATAATATGGTAATTTTTATTTACAGGATATCTTATAGAACTATCAATGAAACTTATTGCTTATTTTAAGCATTCATTAAAAAAAGAGAAAAAAATAATAATAGTGAAAGCACCCTTTTTAGTACGCAAAATACCTATAAATCATCTTTTCAAGTAGAAAATTTAGAAATTCTGAGCTACGAAGCATAATTTTTTTCAATAAGATTTATTTGATATACAGTTAAGTAAATAAAATTTAAATTTCAAAGCAATATGGTAATTAGAAATGCGACTGGAGCAGTTTGAATATTCGTATGACATGAAAATTTTTATTTTGAGAAAAACACATTTAAAGTTATTGCTATTAGTAACCACATTATATCTAAATTAAATACAAATGCCTATAACTAGGAAAGTAATAACATAAATTAAAAATTCTTTTTGCAATACATTCCTACTCGTCCGTAGTTTCCCAATTCAATAAAATTAAAAAAATCGAATTTTTGGAGAAATTTCACAATTTTGAAAGTCCACTGTTCCCTTAGAAAGTTGTAGATGTTCTGCTGAACAATTTAACCCTCTAATGGTAAGGTGGTTTGAGATGAAATAGATATGTACGGTTGGGTCGGATCCGACCCAATGTCTTTTTTGACGAGGTTTTTGGTAGAAATAAGTGCACAATAAGCATTTTTGTTGTAAAATAACCTGTTGCAAGACTGCCTGGTAGGGTTCCTTGTCACTTCGATCTCTTAGGGATGCGACATCGATAACAAAACATCGATGTTTTGAAACATCGATATTCAATATTAAACATCGATGTTTTTAAACATCGATGTTATAGAACATCCCTTTTTTAAAGCTGGTTTAGTAACCTTTAACATTAATGTTACTTCGGTTAGTCGTGTGGGGGGAGGGGTGATTTAATTTTACTCTGTGATTGAGCTGACACAAATGACAAAAACTTGGATGCTTTTGCCTTGGGCGACATTGATGACTCAAAATTCTCGGTGTAAATATCGCCCTGTTTTGCCTTCAAATGTCCAGATAAATTCGTGGTATTGCAAGAAGTTTTGAGGGACTTAAGGCAAATATTGCATTTTGCCAATTTGTCAGAGGTTTTGTAAAAATATTTCCAAACGGTACTTTTGGGAGGCATCTTACTAATAATATTAACGTCAACTTATATAAAACCAGAACAAAACAAAAAACTTAAATGGCTGCTCTCGTGTATATACTATTTATAAAATAAAACCTCATGGAAGGTTCTGGAGTGTCAGGAACATTCTAAGCCCTCTGATTGGTTCATTGGTTGATTGCCATTTGTCTGTTTGCTAAGGAATCGTTCCCTCTTTTGTATTCGTCCTTTTCAGAATTCAAACTTACATTTACGGAGTGTGAAAATTATGCTACGTGGTAAATTTTTTTATTATTGTACTTTTTCATTTAAAAAAAAACATCGAGACAAAGTAAAACATCGAGCAAAAAACATCGATGTTAAAAAAACATCGGCTTCAATAAATCGATGTTTAGAACATCGATGTTTTGAAAACATCGACATCGATGTCGCATCCCTACGATCTCTTGCAATGAGAGGGGAGAGTACCAGAGGAGGAAAACATACCCCTGGGTCAGATCCGACCCCCACCATACCGTTAGTGGGTTACAGATATTATAATAGCGCGTTCACATCCATGCTCTCCTCAGAATTCTGCGGGGAAACCAGTGATTTATGGGCAGTGGCCTGCAGAGCAGTCCTGCACTGATCTTGTGTCGAAGCGGTCTTTGTCGCAGAGCATCAAAGAAAATGAAGGGACCTTGGGGGCGGGAATGGGGGATGAGAGTGAAATGAACCCTATGGGGATGTACCATAAGAAATTCGTAAACTGCAGTCGCACATTTTAGGCATCACTTTAGGTAGTGCCTAATATCGGGGGGGGGGGGGGGGGGCAGATTAAAAAATGTCATTCGAGAACACCGAGAAAAAGTACTGAATAACAGCAAAAGTAAATGGCATATTACATTATAAGAAAAAAGCTTTAAAACTGACGAAACAAGTCTGGGAATAAATTTTTTAAAAAAACCTTGAAAATATTCACTATCACTAGCAGGAATTTAAGCTCAATTCGAATTTCTTTAGCTATTTCGCTCAGGTCCAGAAAACAAGAATGTCAACGCAGTAAGCCATAGCAGGCATAATACCGCGCAGGCGATCTCTTGAGAAAAAAAAAGTCTTTAAAAAATATGTTAAAAATTTAATTAAACTTGTAAAATGTTAAACGAAAAAATATATACTGGGAGTACTTGAAATGTTGTTACAAAAAAAATTAAATTCAATATTTAAAGCCTGTTAATTATTTTTTATATGTAGCTGCCTAACCAATAGCTATATTTGCGTATAGGAAAGTCTTCATTTTCCCTTTTGTGTATAGGAGAGGTTTTAAGATCATTTTTTCCTTTAAAATAAAAGTTATTAATTTATAGGGTAATTTTTGCATCAGGTAAATATTTTCAAAATTTTACTTTTTTTTGAGAATTTTGTGTCTCAACCACCTCAAATCTGACATTTTTGATTGATTTTCAAAAACATCATGACATTTTTTTAAATAAACATCATCTGCTACACAGCAACAGAAAGAATCATGTATCTTATATACATATAAAATTAATTATTACCTACAATATTATTGTGTATTTATTTTATTTTAAATCTCTTTCTCAAAACTGAAATCACGCATATATATTTTTTTTCATAAAAATGATACATGGGCTCTCAAAGTTTCGTAACAACTGTCTAAAGCTGCTTTAAGCTTGCTCTAAAAATTCTTTCTATTCCCTGCTTAGAATGTAGTTTTTTTGTTTTTTTTAACGTAGGATTACGTTCCTCCATAACGGTCCTGCGGAAAGCAAAATTTCAGATGTCCTCCGTCGGGAGTTATAATTTTGGCAACGCGTCAAACCCAGTCTGTATCGCTTTGGCAAGCAGTAAACAGTTAAACAGAAAAGTATCAAAATGCGTCAAAATTTTGACATACATACATATAGTATATATACATACGAACATATATATAGATACATATATACATAACACATACTACATATTGTGGCATCACAGTAGGTTTATAAGGCTAATCTCTGAGGCATTATTAAAATTACTATTTCTGAAATCATGACTAAGAAAGACAGAGTCCTAATTAAAATGAAAAGACCAATTATAAAACAAAAACTTAACATGGAAATTTATTTACAAAAAAATTAAACAATTACAACATATTCAATTAATTTAAGTGCAGGTTTTACAATGCATGCTCCGGGACCCAGCGAGTCCCAAACAGGAGCTTAAAAATCACGACCGCTCGGGGCGCTTCGTATGAGAAATCTCTCTCTCTCTCTCTCTCTCTCTCTCTAGGCTTGAAAACTTAGGTGGCAGCAATCTTTTTAGAAATTTTTTTCCTAAAACCGGGAGGGCTGGCAGATTATCGGCTGACAGCTCTTCTTAACGCCGAAACTTTATTACATTCCAGTGACAAAGTCGCATAGAGCTAATGCTAAGAAAGACAGCTTTACGACGGTGATGGGAGACGTTTCTGTTTTCTAAACAGTTACCCCCACAGCTTGCTAGAGAAAACCGCTATGCCTGGGATTAACTTTCAGGCCAAAACCTCTGGCGGCATTTGGTGGTATCGTTTTTTAATCTCCCACGTGTTCAAAAATTTCGGCGGGAACTTGCAAAATACCCCGATAAACACGCAGCTGTGTGTCGTGCACTCTGTGAGGTCTTGGGAAAAATAACCCCATACTTCCATTACGCTACAATATATGCATACAAAAGAGGTAAGCAACGATAAATAATCCTACGTGAATAACCCGCGGAAGTTTCGTTAGAAGAGACTACCTGAACTTTTTTTAAGTTTAAGGGCAGAAGAGCTAAGACAAGAAATCTGATGCATCATACATGCAATTTACTTAGAAAAATCCTTTTCGTGGAGAGCTTAGTAAGACAATCTATGTAGAATTTCACTTTCCCTACATTAAAATTTTACAAGCAGAGAATTCAAAAATTTGAAGCACTTAACTGCGTTTTATTTCCTTCATTTTTATGCTGTATGCTATGACAGGAGATTGTTGTATTGACTTCCTTCCTGAAATATTAGTCAAAAGATTAAAACTCATTTTAGAATTCCCAACTCATTGTCTTCTGTGATAGCCATTTTATGCTCTTAAGGCCGCTGTGTACTAACCCTATTGGATTCATTCACCTCAGTATTTACCTATCGAGAAAATGTGTCCAAGGACTTCCGACTTGGATTGAAATATTTTTTTAAATATTGTGCTCTGCAATAGAGAAAGAAATTTTACACCTTGGGGCATTTTTCATTTTTAAAAAAATACAAATAATATTTTAAAATTTAAATTATTCGGGGGGGATCTGATATAGTGTGTTGTAAACGCTCATAAATTCCTTTGGGGGAACGAGATTTATAAAATGAATGCTGTTGCAAGGTACAGAAAAGTTCTGGCTATCTGAAAATACCATTTTTATTGGATTATCAGCAATTATGGAGCTGTAAATAGTAGACACATTTTCTCCATAGGTTAACATTGAGGTAAGTTTATACAATAAGGTTAGTACACAGCAACTTTAATAAATAGTTCACTTTTCAAAAGTCGCTGGCACACGCAGAAAATAGTTCCAGACCTAAATTTAATTCTGTCTTAAACTGTTAATAGAATTTTTGATGACTTCTTGGGTCATATACAAGGACCAGTCAAAAAGTTAGTTGCACTCGTTTATAAAAACAGAACCGGGTTGAAATTTATTATGTGGAATTAGAACATGTAATAAAATAGATGATCGTATAGTGGCACTTTTTATAATTGTTAATTGGAGAAAACACATTCTTACACATGTCTGAGATAATTAGAAAAACAAACTCAATTTCAATAAATAATATTAGCATTTAATATCTCTTCTTCTTATTTAAAATTAATTTTATCGTTAGTTACAATTTGCACAGAAACAACATAATAATTATCTACATACATTAAGAAAGTATTTGAACACATAATGAAACCTAGCTACATATATTAAGTATTCTGTGCTCTCGCCTGATAAAATATGTTACAAATTATTATTACTTACCACCACCCTTACTATAGACTGTTGATTATTATTCAATGTTGTACTGAACTTTGTCCAAAAGCAGACCAGAAATCTCAGTATACAGAAATGGCGACTGGGACTGAAGAGCGGACAATCTCGATCAATCTTACAGTCGCAGCTTTTTTTCAACTGACTCAAAAAACCGTTAAAACTTCCCAGCATCGAAAAAGCTGAGGTCAGAAAATGTTCTAGAACAACTAACACCTTTCAGATATATGATTGGTTAAAAGATGGTTGCTGGGTCGTTGCTATGGAAGAACTATGTCCCCTTAATGACCGAGAGGGTGGCAAGTAATTCTCCCTTCTTGTGCAAATGACCTTGTGTACTATCCGTACTGTAACAGGTCACACTTAATTGCATACGGGAGACACATTCCCTTCTTCCAGGAAAACCAGCACGAAAAACTACAGGAAGGATTTTCAGCACATAGACAATTTAAGATTTACAAAATAAAATAAATGCACTTATAAATGTGCATGGAACCGAATTAATGTTGTTTCGAAATTGTGAACTAAGAAAATAGTATTTTTTTAGAGTTAAAACAGTATAATAATCAAAATAATTACAAAAGTCGAGTTCCATGTCACAAAATTTTAGAACAAAATTTTACTAACATAAAAGTATAATACAGAAGCTATTTTTCGATATAATCACCTCCTCTATTTTAACATTTGTCGAGGCGTGGCACCAGCTTTTCCATGCTATCTGCGAAGAATTGCCGTGCAATGTGAACAACTTTTACCTCGTTATCTGAGTGATATCGTTGCATTGCAAGTTTTTGTTTCATGGGACCGAAGACGTGGATGTCACATGGCGTAAGATCAGGGCTGTATGGGAGGTGATTCCACATTTTCCACTCAAACTTTTTAAAAAGATCCCTCGTTAGGGTCACCGCATGCGATTTCGCATTGTCATGCACAAGCACAATGCCTTTCGAAAGTTTACCTGGTACCCGATCTTTAAGCGACTTTTGCAGCCACTTCAGGGTTTCACATGAACACTCTGCATTAATTGTCAAATAATTGCCCTATGTGTTGGTCTGTCAACAGACGAGGCGATCTAGTCTATTGTGGCATGTCTGTTTCAAAGAATGAGTTCATTCCCACATGCAACTTTCTCATCTGTCGACGAAATTAAAGAAACTTATTCTCGATAACCGTACGGCCATTCTTGAATGAGAGATACCACTTGGCGATGGGTTGGCACGATGCTGTATTATCACGGCACACTTTGTGTAACGGCCATTAGCACCCTTTACACGTACACTCTTGGAGTGCTTGGAGCGTACGGGATTGCGCGCGGGAAAACTTGCAGTACTCTCAAAGGCAGATTTCCCTTCCTCTCCGACACCTTCACACGTGCACTCAATTGCGCGGGATCGTGGTTTCGCGCTGGAAAGAGTGTACGTGCAAAGGGCGCTAATCAGTATCAGTACAGTCGCAATTTTTTGCAAGAAGCGGATTACTGCAAGCACTTTAAATTTGGAAGCTACTAACAGCTGCCGCGACGTAATTCACGACTGATTAGGGAACGAACTAAAACTGCCACATAGAAGAAACTACTGCACCTTCCGCAGCACCTGATGATTTGTGTTGCCACAAAGTTTCAACGAAATGTCTCTTTTACCGAGAATTTTATGGACGTTTGCAACTAACTTATTGCCTGACCCTCGTATAATTGTTGATATAAATGTTTTTGAAAGGGCAGAAAAAGTAAACTAAAAAGTTAAAGGAACAAATATAGTATTAAAAAGGTCTCTTGATTTTGCTCTTTTTTTCAGGGTGAAAAACAGTGAGAGACTTCATCGCACTTTCAACGTGGATCCACTTTATTTAAAACATGAAAATACTGGTAAGTTGCTTTTCGTACAAAATGCGAACACAATGTTCATACATTCTCATGTCAGTTATCTATTTATTTTTAATTACTTTCGTACATGGGAAACAAAGTAACCATCGTATACCCATGGAGGAATTAGTCAACCCATTGTTTCTAAAAACGTAACTTTATATGTCGAGAAGTCCGTTTTCTAATGAATAATCACTTGTTGTATGATTACGAACACAGTGGAAGCTCGATCTATCGTTTTTAAAGGGACCTGCTGCACTAAACGATAAATACGGGTAAACGATAGATGCGGGAACATAACAAAGGAAGGTTATGATATCGGGACTGGATAAAGAAAATGACACATATGGAAAGCGAAGATTCGGGGAACGATCGATCGAGGTTCCACTGTATATCGTAATTAAGACAATTGATATTTCATTAGTCCAATAATTATTTAAACTCTGTGGGGGTTGAAAGTTTGTACTTTTGATACTGAAAAATATCGGATTTTGGATTTTTGGATAAAGGATACTCAACCTGTACTTAGCCACAAGTTTTTTATCCCAGATCTTATGGCTGGTTGATTGGTTTTGAAGTGAAATGATCATCTTTTGGTACGAGAGTCCTAAACTAAGCGATATCATTATGATATTCAACAAGAGGGGGATTTATGTTTGAGGTCATATGCCAGTCAGGGCTTGTTGGTAAATATACAACATTGAACGAAACTGAATGATTGAATAATTTATTACCAACTAAATGAAGCAACCCCAAAGTTTATGTCAATAACATTCTTTACTTGTATTAAATTTGTGACCAATGAAAAATATCTAAGCAGATAAGAATGCCTAGTTTTTGAATACCTTTTGTTTTATTTGTAAAAAAAAGTGCTGCTTATTACTGTTCATATTTGAAACATTTACATATATTTTTGTACATATTTCATAAATTTTACAGGTCTCGCCGTGGATTTTACGGTGAGTATATATAAAAAATTTTCTATTATTTTGAGTTTATTTGAATACGATTTCTTTTGCAGCTAATTCCCCGCAGAAACCATTGATCTGGGTGAGTATGGTTTCCTATATTTTTGGTAACGTAGAGTAATGAAATGCGATTTTTTTTACTATGAAGTGATACAGTTCCTTAAAAATTATGCAAAGATACGTTACATTTTTTATATGGATTCTTTTCTTTTGAGCATGGGCAGCAAATAATCAACTGGTTCCATGATTATCTCTCTGTACACTTCCAATTCCAAAATCCTCTTAATAAAAATTAGAGTGAAAGTGCACAGTGACTACGCATTTTCAATATCGAAAATTCAGCATAATTTTAGTTTATGCTCTGGAGTTTCGTTTTCACGCTTTATGCATCTTTCCTTCTAGCTGCAAAAAATAAATCGATTTCGAGCTTTATGCTCCAATTATAAAATTTAAGAAGGAGAGAAAGCTCTCATAAATATAAACCACAAACAAAAAATGTATATATTTGAGCACTTCGGTTAGTCGATTTAGCAAAAGTTTTCATTAGAAAAAGAATAAATACTTAGCTCACAAAGTTGAGTATTCATTTCTAAAACTAATGAAGATTTGATTCAACATGTATGACGTATAAATGTTTGTGTATTTATCAAATAATATGTTGGGTAACAACGCTCTTTCATGACGCGTACTCAGTGAATTGTTTAAAAAAACTTTCTAATATTAAAAAAGTGCAAAGGGAACTTACACAGTATATTTATAGACAGGACAAGATTCAAAAACTCCACGGCTCCCCACGCTTTTCGCGTATCAGCCCTAATAGCTAATACTAATGACGGTCGTCACGACGGCAACCAGCTCTCTGCTAGTTCAGCCGGTCCAGACCTCGACCCTGGATCCTAGGGATACTTCGCTACCTCCATAGTCATAGTCACAATGCTGCTTAATACCACTCGCTCTCGGCTCACGAATCTAAACATCCAGGAGCCAATAACTATTGTAAATTAAAATTCTATTAAATTATCTATATGTTTCAGTTAGCCAGCATCCACCACACTACCAAATATATCAACTCAGCCCCCAAAAGGAATGTTGCTTTATTAAACTAACAAAATTACTTTACAAAAGTCCTGCTTTACTCGTGCAGACAGTATAATACAAGTCATCTTAAATTGAAGGCATAACTTCTTCAGTAGTTCAATTAATAATATTACAAACTTTACCCACTTGGTAAATTAAGCTCGAACATAACAAGAATAGCAAACATAACAATTGACAAGCCAACAAATAAGGACTCCCAGCCCAAGAAAATCCTAGAGAAAGTTCAACGCTTAGGTCCAACAGGACCATAATCCGTATTCTCTATTATTCTTTCAATAGCAGCTCTATATCTGCTACACAGTGCTAAATTTCTAGAAATAGAGGTGCCGGAACGATAACCTTCCGGGGTGTGTGGGGGGTATTCCAAATTATTCAAATAGAGAGGTACCTAAACAGAGGTACCGGAACGCCATTCCGGCGCGTTCCGCCTCCAATCTAGCCCTGCTGCTACAGACATTGTCCGCTGGCAGATGACGTATATCCGCAATGATACCAGTCCTTTTCTGATACCGCTCGCAGTTCCCACATGTTAGTTATCTACTACACGGTTTCTCGCCGTGCTCCTTTTCAGAACATAACTTGCATACTTTCGTCTTTTTACAGTGCCGTGCTAAGTGTCCCAGACGCCACCAGTTATATATAGACAGGATAAAATAACACATTTTATAGGAAACCTTGTAGGTGTGCGGGGTGATAGGAGGCTCCAAAATTTATACTCGCCTCAGCGTATTTTTTGGCAAGAGCTTCAGTTGTCCTCGATCAAATCAATTGGATCCGACCCTATAGAGGGAACTGCTTGTGGTCTCTCGAGAGAAGAGTCTTAAAAAATCTGCAATTAGGAAATGTATTCCTGATTACCCCGTGTTTCTTTTAATCTGCAAGTTTTCATGATAACATGGAAAATCAAACATTATTCAGAATTCTGTCAGAATAATCAGAACCTCAGTTTCAATCATTAAAGAACGTATTAAGTATTTCGAATTATCGGTTCCAAAAATTTGCAGAATGAAATTTATTGGACTGTTTGTTTATTTTTTAGGTATGGAATTACGTTCTTTCTTATATTTACATAAGATTAACATTACTGAAATCGCAGAACAAAACAGAAATATTTTACATTGAGGAGGCTTAATAACAGGTATGCCTTTGGGGACAAAGGGATGTGAATATCTCCTTCTGTAGAAATCTTTTGAAGGTTAACTAGGATACTAAATATTATAAAATCATCCTCAAATCCTAAAATACACGTATAGTAAAATTTAATACGTCCTCGAACTTCACAACAAGACATGAATGATTTCACTGCTTAAATTCGAGTTAAGTAGTTATTTAGATAAAAATTTTGTGATAATTTGACAACCCATATATAATTTTAGGTGAAAATAGCGAGTTTTTGTTGTTGTTGTTGTTGTCTTGGCTTTTTTTTTTTCCATTTTTGATAAGTTTTATTTTATATTTTTTAGCACTGGCAAATATCTCTCAGCAAACGATTTCGATCTCTGAAGTTATGGTTCGTTTTAAGAAATTTCGGAGTAAAAGGACTTCAGAATCACATCCGTAAGGTAAAGGAGGAAAATTTTTAATTATAGTGCTGCCATCTATTGTTGTCTACATGAGACAACTGTACTTTTAGCGTACTTTTTAATTTTTTAGTTAATTAATTCTTTCGTAACCTGATTTTTCCTACTTTTATTCTATCGTAATTATTTTATTTTACTCATTATTATTATAATTTTAATTATTTATTTACAGGGAGTTGCTCTTGCCAAAGAGTTTGAAGATTTAGTCAGAGGCGATAACCGATTTGAACTACCTGCAAAAAGGCAACTTGGATTAGTTGTTTTTCGCATAAAGGTAATTATATTTCACCATTTCTCATTAAACATCGAAAGTTGTGAAAAAACTTTAAAGAAATAAATTTTACTTACTTACCTTTTTGCTTTCATACCTTTATGCACTTTATTTTATTTGAGACTGTTATGAGATCTGAACTTTTAAATTAAAAAGCACAAATCGAGTCTTAAAAAACTTCACTTGTTTTGTGACGCCATCTATTGACAATCTAATAGAACTTATATACATCGGTGCAAATATTGCAAATAAAAATTGAAAGATGTCGTTCTTAATAATATTTATGAACAAATGTTAGGAAAAATTACAATAGTTTTATGGAATGTTGCCAGGATTTTGAATTATCCCATCGGCTATCAGGCCGTTATAATGTTATCAGGCAATAAATTATTTTCACGTGTCTATCTGATACTTTCAATTGTATCTCAACTTCGAAAAAAAAAAGAGCAATTTTCTTTATTTGAATTCCAATAAAAATCCCCTTGAATGCAAGCAATGTTTTGCAAACCCAAAAACTAAGTTAAATAATTTTAAAGACAAAAGTGCTTCAAAAGTAAAAACCAACTTAAAAATAATATATCTCACAATATTGTAATATTTTGAGTACATAATGCTTTAAGGTAACGAAATTTTACTCTCGAAATATCTGAAAACACTTCTTGGAAACCATGATCTATGAATTACAGTAAATCACCACGAAATTTCCTTCCACAATTGTTTGTAGAGAGCAGATGTAAAATTTCTCCGAATAGTAAGACGGTGAATCATTTAGTTTCATAAACAACAGGTGGCCCTCATATATCTTTGAAAATTTCCCGTTCATCCCTTGCAATTGCAAAATGTAACAATTTTTGTTTTTACCGTCTGCAGTTTTTCTTAATTTTCCTCATTTTCTGGTTATATTATACAGTACTATCATAATATAATAATAAGATCTTTCTTTTTTTTCTTTTTTTGGGGAAAAATTTCTGTAATTCTTAAGTATCTATAAATACATTAATATATTTCTCCGTTTCAAGAGCTTCTATTCAAAACGTTAGTATAATTAATGTTGAGGAGCATTTCAGGCACTGTCGTCATAGACCTGAGATAATACTCATACACGATTCCTCCACAGCGCATTAACACACTAAGTGCCTTGTCAAATTTCCCGTAACTTTTCATTTGAGTGACTTGGGTCACCGATGGTCCACAAAACTGCAATCGTTGCATATGTACATAAGATGTGATTTATGATGTTTTTATAATAACAAAAATGACTATTAGGGAAAAGAAGTTACATTAAAAACATCACTTTTATTACAATTTTGTTTGCTTCCTTACGGACGGTATTCATCGAAACAACACTCCCGGTTGCCTGTTGAAACTCCTGGAGTATACGGGCGGGTTCGGAAGCACCGCATCGGTTGGATGCGGTGCTTCCGAATTTCTCTGGACAACATCCCTCGGTCTCTATCTCCCAGTTTTGTGAGTCTGCCGACTCGGGGCACATCCCGCAACAATCACCGCTCACATTCCACTTCTGAATCACGTAGGCTACTGTCGATTTTGGGTAATTCAGATCGCTAGATATGTCCCCTAAGGATCAGCCATTTCTGTGATACCCGACGATTACAACTTTCTCGAAATCAGATAACTCTGCACTTCGTGGCATCTTGCATGTGACTAATGCCAATGTTGTTTCCTATACGATATTTAACGGCGGAGGGCGTGACGTATATCAAGACCGCAGATATCGTCATTTGCATGGGTGTCCAAATACTTATTGGTAGATAATGTATATGTAAAAATTATATATGATATGTTGTACAGAAAATTTTAGCATTGAAGAACAGAACAATTTTTCAATCCATGGGAATTTTTCAGTATTATCTTGTCACTCTTCAGACATGAAAAGGAATATGTTATATAAAAAAAAGTTGATTTAATATACCCTATCATGTTCTGCTTTTCCTAAAATAATTCTCATAATCTATATATATAAAACAGTTCCGTAACTGACGCACTCACTGACTGACTGACTGACTGACATACAACGCACAGACCAAACCGCTGGACCTAAAGAGCTGAAATTTTGTATGGCGATTCTTCTTATAGTGTAGGGGTGCACTAAAAAAGATTTTTGAAAAATGCTTTTTAGATTTTTTAAAATTAAATTTTTAAGCTGTTTTTATAACTTTTTTTAAGTTTGCATTTAAAATAATAATTTGAGGGTTATCAAATTTATATCACGAGAAAGATCATAAAAATTCCTTCAAAATGCGATCTTTTTGGAATCTTTGCCTGAATTTTCTGATTTTTGGTGAATTTTTAAAGATTAATTTTTAGAATTTAATTTATTAAATGCTGATCACGTGATTTCTTTTTCTGGTACTTTAAATAAATTTATCGTCACGTACATAAAAACTAAATAGACAAAAAAATATTCTTTTTTCTTGCAAATGCTGCAGACGATTGGACATTATTTTGTCTATAAAAATATCCCTTACGATTTTTTTATAAATATGTTTTTTTACATCAATTGTAAACATTGATCGTAGTATTTATTATAAATATATATATATATATATATATATATTGTCATCAATTGCATACATTGACCGTTGTATTTAATTTGAATGTACTCCGTAGCGAAGTGCGGGTTTTCAGCTAGTCCACTCATACATTCATTGATATACTTGTAAGACTTAGATAAGGAACGATTTTACTCGGAGGTTTTTACTCAGCGGTATAGCTCTTTCGATCATACAGAAAAGTTTATTTTTCTTTGTTCGTAGCAAGAAATGTAGATGGTTTAATGGTAAAATAACGTTAGTGATTCTGGTTAAATAATGTTCCTTTTATAAGTTTCTTTCCGTGTAATAGTTCCGTGTAATTTTGAAGTGAAAACTCACTCTTACATATCGTATATGAGATCTGATCATTACAAAGAATTTTTGAACTGACAATTTACAAAAGTTTTGCTGTCTCATGCGGTGCAAAAATTTTAAAATAGCGGTCGAGTACTGCCTAATTTGTGTTGCGAGCTAAAAAAGCTCACGTTTAAAGCGTTTGCACGTGGTCCAAACAAGGTGAGTTGCCCTTTGTAAAGCACTTTCCACTCAGGCCATTGTCTATGATTATCGTATCAGGAAAAAACGTTTGCCATGAAATAGTAAATAACAAAATTTGTAATTAATTTACTTTTATTACAAATCAATCAACGAAAAATCAAGGTCAGTGATAACCAGCAATTACCAACGTTCAAAATACGTTTATGCGCTTATTAAGATGCATTCATTAACAGAGTAAAAGTATATGAATGACAAATACTCTACCGTGTATTCTGTATATATTATGAAAGTCTAATATGTAACCACAGTATATTTCTTCTTCACTCAGGGGGAGAATGAGTTGACCGAGTCACTCCTGAAGAGGATTAACTCCAGTGGGAAACTCCACTGCGTTCCTTGCTCCCTGAAAGGCAAGTATGTCATCCGCTTTACCGTCACCTCGCCTCTGACCACTTCTGACGACATTGAAAACGACTGGGCGTTTATCCAGATCATGTGCTCGCAGCTGCTGAACGATTTGCCAAGCGGACGTAAGCACCCTTTCTCCATGTCCGAAATACGTCGACGCAACCCTTCGTTCGGCACCAGCCTATTGCTGAGCAACAGTCCAATGACACCAAAGATCATGAATGGAAGCTTTGTGGCTATCTTCGAGCCTGGAGATGGTCTAAAGGAATTCCTCGATAGAAATGGTATCCTAAAGATTGCTTGCAAAGATTCTCCGGTGCTCCAGAGGAGGTTGAAAGGCTTGCTTAGAGGCCTTCGTCAGTATAGCCTGGATTCGCATATCGACCTCATGGTTATCGAAAATTCGACAAGGAGAAGGGTCAGGAAGAACAGCGTAGGTCTGTCCATCGAAGAGCAAGCTTCCTTTGAAGAGAAATCGATGGAGGATCTCTTGAAGTGTGATAAATGCGGACAACATATCGCAGTAAATGAAAATTGAGAAGGAAAAAAACTCTTCTCTTTTCAACATTTATGTGTTAATAAGTTTGTATATTGTTTTGATTATTGTTAACTCTTCGTTGAAATCATTATACTCTTCAGTTGTGCATTTATGGTGAAATAATTGAGGATTTAATTAAAGTTTTTTTCTCCATTGCTGCAGACAGACAAGAAGGAGTGCATATTTCATTTTCATCGACTTGTCCAATTGACTTCATATTTTACGGAGATAACACAGTAATACATAATTAGATTAATACATATCAATGTCACGTGAACATATCAAAGTCGCGTGAATAACATTTATACATCTTATAAACAAAGCCAACAACAATGGCTGATTATTATTTATATTCCCTTTACAGCTTCGTCAATTATGTAAAGATAATTATTCACTCAGGAAAGAATACATCTTTACCTTTTTCATGCGTAACTCATGTTCATTACATTTGCTCATATAAAGGTACGCAAGGAATGTTATATTTCAATTTATAAAATTAATACTGAATACTTAAATATATACTTCTATACATGGGCTTCTGTATATGGATATATAAAAGGTACTCTTGCGTTTCGTCACTGAGTGAGGGAAGAATGCTTAGACATCTTCCTAGTGATATAAGCATAGATATTTAGTTAAGCATGAGCCACAAGCTCGTCCTACTGACGATAATCAGTGGCCGGTTTGTTACAACAACCCACTTCGTATATCGTTGGGCCATCTTTTGCTGTCAGTACTGCTGCAATTCTCTTTGACGTGGACTCTATAAGATGTTGATAGGCGGCTTGAGAAATATGAGGCTATATCCGATGAATTGCACTTACAAATTCGATGAGATCTGATTGTTCTTCATCTAGCTGGTTGATGTTCCTTTCGACCCCATCCCACAAATGTTCAGTTGGACTGAGATTTGACGATTGTGGAAGCCAACTAGGCAAAGTGAAGTCTCCGTCATGCTCTGCAAACCATACGTGAAAGATGTGAGTTTTATGACCTGGAGGATAGTCCTGATGGAAGTATCCCTCTCCAGTGCGGTAAACCATATACATAACTGGGTGTACTTGATCAGTGATAATATTTAAATACCTTTTGGCACTTAGACGTTTTACTACACCATCAATTAAAGGCACAAACAATACTAGGAAAGCATCCTTTAAACCTTAACATTGACACCAACGACATGAAGTGTCTTGGAATTGCGCTCAGGGTCCATGCTTTCGTACTGTATTCGTAAATCGCCATCTGCATGGTATAATTGAATACGTGATTCATAGGACCACATTACTTTTCCCATTTAATGATTGTCCAATCCTTGTGATCCTGTACGAACTGAGAAGGTTTTATCTTGTTAACAGCAAATAGCTAAGACTTTCAAACAGGCTTTCGGCTTTTATACGCAATACGGTCTAACGAGCGGCGAACACTACGTTGAGCGGCCATCGGAGATGGTCCTTGACTAAGATTAGTTATAATTTGACGTACTGCAGTCCTTATATAGGCCTGAACAAGTCTGGAAACTGTCCTTTCAGCTTCAGCATTCAGTAGCCAGTGACGACCACACGCCTGACGTTGAGTCCCCTTTTTTTTGTTTCGTAGAGAAGCAGTTTCGTTAGTTCTCGCTCCACTACTTCTAGAACTCACAATCATTCCATGTTTAGAGTCCAATAAATCTCGTTCTTTATCCATTTCTTTAAAAGCATTATACTTCAACTGTCTTTACAATCATCCAGCGTTCCCTTTTTATACCAATTTAACCTTCTTGAAGAAACAGGTTGGTGTTATAATTGATTCGCATAAAGTTTTCAGGTGGTTATCATAATCTGGCCACTCAGTGTATATCAAATTATCTTATAATATTCTAGTTATATCGTCAGCGAGTGCACAAATTTTATTTTTGAATTTTAATATTAAGAAATGATTCCGCATAAAAAATACGTTTTACGTAACTAAAGTTATACATTATTATGACAATATCTTAACTTTTGATTAAATTTATTATATCTCTCTGTCTGAATAGACAAGTAAAGTCTTCAGGGGGAAGTCTTCATATCAATAGATTAAATCTACAATTCGTGAAAGTTCATACCGCAGTCGTGGACAATTTCTGCCATATTGATTACCCCGTGAGCACAAAAACCAGTAATCTTGGAGAAAAACAAATTGATCAACTGTCAATCCATTCCCTAAGGTCAATTGTTGTTTTTTTTCGTTTTTCCCAAGGTCAACTTGGATAAGTGACACCAACCAGATAAGAAAACTTCAACAATCATACAAACATAAATCGCAGATAAGTCTATTCTCCAGGGATTTATATGAATTCCTTAACATTCAATAATTTCCTTAAAATCTATTTAAAGAAATTCATTTTTGCTGGATAGGTGAGCATTTGGTGAATTAAGGTCCGTGTAAATTACATTTGATATAAGCGTAAATGTTAATTGTATTGTTTTGTTTTTTTAAAGAATATTTTGTTCTAAAACCTTAAAATTGGGTACGTCTTATGGTCAGAAGGTAACATTAAAATAAAAGGAATATTTTATTTTATATATATATATGGTGGTGAAAGACATAGTGGTGTAAGTCATAGTTTCAACTTTTTTTAGCTGAGGGCATGAATGTAATCTCCATGTTCAATTTATTGTGGAATTATTATTAATAATTATAGTTAATTATAATTATTATTAATTATAATCTGTTCAATTTATAGTGCAATTTTTTGTAGTTTTTGCAGTAAAATGCTTTATTTCTCAAAATGACTCTAACTTGACTTACACCACTTTGCCTTTCACCACCTCATATATATCTATATATATATATATATATATATATAATCTTTATTAAGTAAGAAATTGAAAACATCTTTAAATACCAAAATTATATTACTAACAAAATATTCTTTCCTAAAAATCCTCGCATAAATTTGAGGTGCGTCTTATGGTCTGAAAAATGCGTTAATCTGTGATAAATTAGTTTGTGATGCAAACTCCAATACATGTATTTAAGAAAAAGAAAACAATTTGTTAAAATTTTCAGGAAAAGTTATTCTTTTCAGGATTACAATATTTTCGAATACAATTGCAAGACGAAACTCCTTTACTAGACTTCGTTTTATTGTTTCTAAATTCACTTCAATTTTAAAAAAGGAAATATCAGTCATATTACAATCTATTTTCAAGATGAAGCTATATCCATTTGCTTTAGCTGTACTTGCATTAACTTTAATGGCATCTTGAACTGGTGGGAAAATGCATGAGAAAATACAATAAAAATATATGATTCTGAATATATGTTTCGAGCTTCGGTTGTAAAATTAGCCACCAAAATCCTGTTCAGTAGGGAAGAATGTGTTAACTTCGAAACCCTACATCATCACGTATATGTTTTGCACTTGAACGACTTTGAAATAAATAGCGTCAACATTATTTTTCATCTAAAGGTATAACAAATAGCATTGTATAAATATGTACAGAAAATTGTCGATTATCTGGACATCAATAATCTATAGCATCAAAATTCCATCAATAATCATTGATTAGGGTCCATGCTTTCGTACTGTATTATGGTTAAATTGATTAATTATTTTGATTAAATTTATTATATCTCTCTGTCTGAATAGACAAGTAAAGTCTTCTGGGGGAAGTCTTCATATTAATAGATTAAATCTACAATTCGTGAAAGTTCATACCGCAGTCGTGGACAATTTCTGCCATATTGATTACCTCGTGAGCACAAAAAACCAGTAATCTTGGAGAGAATTTAACTTTATGCCAATTTCAAATAATGTTGGCTGGGAAAAATATTCCTAACTTTCGTGCAAAACGACCAACGAGATGACAGCTTGGAGACACTAACCACGCAAGAGTTTTCATGCCTCCGGAATGTCAACTCGGCATCATTTCTTGGAATAATCTTTTGCGGGGCAGTAGAATTGCCGAGCAGAGTTAATGGCTTGGGCGTGGATAATAATACTTCGGAGATTTTTTTTTCCACGTATTCGTATCAGATTTTTTTTTTGTGTCACTCATATTCCATGTTTTGAGGTTTAGATAGAATCAGCAGTTCGGGCTGGGTTCACAAATCAACGTGGTTTTGCACGTTTCAGAGCATGCACAGCAGTTCCAAGTTCCGTCTCAATGATCCTGGATACGTTTCTTCGCATTTTATGGCTATTGATTCTAGGAATATATGATTTCTTAGAGCTCACAGTTCTTATAATTTTGTTATTAATGACACTTGGTTGAAATTGTTTCAGGTTCGATGGGCATAAATCGTTAGACTTTCAATTTTTCTCGACTTTATGCTGCAAATGGAAGAATCATTTCACCAATCTCTGTTAGAAAACTGTTGAAATATCTATAGACATGCCTATATAAAACGCAGAATATCATTTTCAATTTGAAGAAAAAAAAGTTCATTACAAAAGGAATAATCAAGGTTGAAAGAGATGTTGCACTTTGTGCCACGCGCGCCTGCTGGTGTTCCAAAAAGTGGCGCGCCCGCTGAAGGATTAAGCAGTAGGTCCCGGTCTAATTAGCCCTCGTGTAACAAAGATTTACCATAGCTCTTCAAACCTCCCCCCCCAAAAAAAAAATGACTGTAAAGGCTATCTGACTTCTTCCAAGTCTGGACGAATGAAAACAGTAAAACGAGACCGGTCAAAGTCACTGAATAAAATATAATTTTATTAAAAATGTAATTTAATTACACCGCATTTCTGGTTTAGGATATAGAATTTCCATTGGTAATATATATGCTTAGGCGTTTCATTTTCAGAATGCATTAGAATTTTGTGTCGTATGAGAGTTCGGCTCACTGGTAGTCTTTAATAAATAGCTAGGTTTTGATTATTTTTGACTGTGTGGAAAGTTATTTTTAAAGTCCCGAGACGATTTTTTAAGTTTCCGATTGTATATCTCTCCTATAAGGGCGCCAATGTCATTTGGAGGTGGAAGCGTTGTTTTAAGGGGGTCAGAGACACCAAATTCTTCAAATTTTCGAAAAAAAATTTATTGCATTAAAAAATGTTTTTTTTTCGCTTAAAATGACGTTTAAATCATGTTTCTATCTTAATTAGACCAGGAGATATTATTATTATTGTTATTATTATTTGCAACATTCTAATAGCAGCCAATTTTTGTTTGAACCTCTAAATACGTTTTTCTGCGTGATAGGTTTTTTTCACCATTTTTCGTCTTTAAATTGTTATAAATCAAGAACTGTTAAAGATAAATGCTTCAAACTTGGAACATGTCTTTTTCAATTATTTTACTTTAATTTTGATTGCGCTAATTTGAAAAAGAATATTTACTTTTGAACGTATGACATTTTTAAACATAAGTTACATTATTTTTTTGAAATTTTTGCTCTAAATATTTTTAAATTTTTAAAAATTAATATTTAAAAAATTGCTGAATCAAATTAAAACTTATATATATTTCTGTTTAATTAAATGAAAAAATTTTAAATTTGATAAGTAAAACTTCGAGTTATAACTATTTTAAATTACCCCTTTTTTATTTCAAATTTTAAAAAAAAATTTCAACTTTATGAGAAGTTTTATGATGTAATTTTGTTTACAAATTATATGGGTAACCATTGCAAAAATTTCAAAATTTTAACTCAACAAATTAAAAAAAATTTTAATGTGTCCTGGACCCCCCTTAAATTCGTATTTTTTAGTTGTGTTAAGAAACGCTGACTTGGGAGTTTTTTCTGGCAACCCTGAATTCAAAAATGGTGGTCACAGTCGATTTCGGTAAATTACTGGCATTATTTCAAAACAGAAAAGGACGTACGTCAATTTTTTTACGTCATTTTCGTGCGCTAGAAGAATATAGGTGTTCGAATCCACCATTAAACTGATGGTCACCGTAAAATGAGACCGATTTACTCTTATTTCGCAGTTACATAAAGCAAAGAAAAGGGGTCCATTGTGATGTTGTCCATTATAAATAAAATTATTCAACAGACGAAAAGTGATTCTTTTTTGGAGATAAAATTTTTCTAGAGTGCAGTAGAAAGTAAGAGGTTGTTATCGCGGAAGTTAGGGGTAGGTCCAATTAGTTCCAGCATTTGTGCTGCAGCTGAGAATCTGGAGAAGCACTTAATAGAAGCAAAGAAGTATGCATCATAATGATTGGATCTGGAATGATTACAGCATGAAACACCATAAAGTAACAGCATTGGGATTACAGGAATATTTTCACGGATTGTAACCAAAATATCGCAGGAAATACTGAAATCCGTGGGGTTATGGCAGATGTTTATATGTCCTAAAAATTCAATTTTATGTTTTAAGTTGATATGTCACACTTAAAATTGGTTCTTTAATGTGGTAAAAGCTGATAGTGTAATTATGAAATAATACAATATCAATGAGTTAAAGCAAATATCAATGAGTTATTGGTATTGGCAAATGCTGTTATGTATAAAAGAGGTAGTACGTGGTCCATAATTAAATATTTAATTGAATACCAGCCATATGTTTGATGTTGAATAAGGGTAATAACTAAAGAATATTTGGATTGGAAACCTAAATTGAGCGCTTTTATATTTCACAACAAAAGTTACTTTTATAATTTACCAAAAGACACGAAAAAATCACATATCAACATCTGCCATAATGCCACAGAAATATTCCTTAGTATTTATGTATAGAGACATAAAATACTATTAAAATGGAAAAACAATAATAATACTTAAGCCTGCTATGTACTAACCCTATTGGATTCGATCACCTCAATGTTAACCTATGGAGAAAATTTGTGTACTATTTACAGCTACATAAATTCTGATAATCCAATAAAAATGGTACTTTCAGACAGCCTGAAATTTCCTGCACCTTTCAACAGGATTCATTTTATAAATTTCATTCACCAAAGGAATTTAGGAGGGTTTAAAACACACTATACCAAATTTTTCCCCGAATAATTTAAAATATAAAATATATTTGCATTTTTTTTTCAAAAAACAAAAAATTCCCCAAGGTGTAAAATTTTTTTCTCTATTACGGAGAACAATTTTTTTTTTAAAATCTTTAAATCCAAGTCGGCAATCCTTAGGCAAATTTTCTCCATAGGTTAACATTGAGGTGAACGAATCCAATAGAGTTTGTACACAGCAGCCTTAAACGGTTTTAATGACTTCAGAAGGTATTAAAAAATTATCATATTTTGGTTCTCTTTGGGCAAATATTTGTATAATCATGCATAACACTGTCATGTGTGAAATATGACTGTTGCTGGAAGCTTTTAAAATGCTTTTTCATAAAAACCTTGATTTTTTTTTTTTGTGTGTGTGTGTGTGTTAGAAAGCATATCTCGATATGTAACAGGGCATTGTGGGGTTATAACTATTCCTCTGCCAAATCTGATGTCGTGACATGCTGTAAGCAAATTTTTCTTTTCGAAATAATTTTTTTCCCCTCAAGAACAAACACCCTAGTAGGGATGACTCACTAATTAATCTTTGAGTCATTTGTTTCCGATCATTTGCTTAAATAAAGTTTGAAGTTCTTGTCAAGCATGAAATATTACAAACTACAGCACTAAACGTTCATACCGACGACTTAAAAGCACTAATCAAGCATTTTTGTTGTAGAATTCTCACAACAAAGAAATAGATTGAAAACATATTACATATAAAAATAATATTTTTCGATAAGTAATTTAAGGATGTCGCTCGAGAAGTAATCAGTTCTTAACAGCTTTCCATCAATCATGTTGGAAAATACTTGGCGGTTGATTCACGGCAGACGGTGATTAAAAGTCGAGTGGATAATAGAAAAGTGTGCAAAGAATGAATAGAAGTAAATAAGTGATGTGTGTTCCCCCCCCCCCCAAAAAAAAAATAAATAAATAAAAAATCGGAACATCATTAAGAATCATCAACAGACAAGGTCACCAAGCATATTTGCCATTGTTTGCTAGTGTAGTTACGAAGTATTTATGAGAATTATTTATGGAAGGTAAAAGTTAGTTGCGAAAGGCAAAACTGGGTTTCTATAAAAACTTTGATATAAATTGGCAATTACTTTCATCCCTTTAGACTTGGAAACTCTGGTGATTTCTACATACGGACCTAAATGAGCCTTTTGACGAAATGAACAGATCTCTTTGTACTTCAGTCAAGAAACTTCATTACGCATCTAATGATGTAGGGATTCACAATTTGGGTCTGAAAATTAACAAATATCTCATCAATAGAGTTGAGGGTTTTGTACAAATAGGAAGTCATTCCTTTGGGAATAAAAATTAAAGGTTTGTCTGCTATAGTTTGTTTATACCAGATTATCAGATATGAGAACTCATTCAGAATCACTTCCTTTAAACCAATTAAGTTGTTTATTACAGTTGACTAAACTATGAATAATATTTCAAATGTATATATGTGATAATAACGGCCCACCATTATATAGCTAAAGCGTATTTAAAATTATCCTGTTAATAAAGCACGACCCCTTTTTCCAAAATTGCAACCTAAAAGTAAAATAAGATAATTTATATTAGCCCTGCAGATCATTAAGCAGGCATGTGAAGTATCGGAACTCAATAACATCCCCAGATATGAGTGTTAGAAGTTATGAGATTCCGAATGTCAGTATAGTGTCAAAATTCTTGAAGAGCCCTCGAACCACTCTGAAGTTATGTCTTCTATAACGTCAAAAACCCCACTTTGCAAGAACTTTATGGCCACTTATCCTACGCCCAGGTCAACAGTTCGCGGTTCTAACAAGAGCGGGATCTAGCAGTAAAGTCCCCGATAAACTTAAGTGGACACGTGAACTCCACGAATCTAAAGTCGCCCAATTAAAATATTAAGTAGTCTAGGCCCTCTGGCGTCAATATCGCAAAGCACTTATTTACTATGTGCGTGAACAGAAGATTTCTATCTCTTGGTGTCTAACTCTCGTTGCTGTCGGACCTGCGGTCCGCTTCTGTCTTGTAATGTAATCCGAGCCCTGTCAGGCCAAGTTATGTGTCCACTGCAGCTAATGCCTTCAAATAAATAAAGCAAGTCTTCGAAGTGGTGTATTCCATCAATGGCTCCATGTGTGCGTGTATCGCCTAACGTTCGTAAGTGATTCCCTGGATCTACAATTCGCCCGACTGCATCACATCTTCGTGACGGCTACGCCTCCGATTAGGGCTATGCCTCTCCTCCACGGCATGAGGTACGGGGCATCACACATATATATATATATATATATATATATATATATATACTAGCTGACCCGGCAATACTTCGCTATTGCTAGATTTGAGTATATATATATGTAGGTTAAATGAACCTAATTGAAAGTTTGATATCAATTATTGCATTTAGTTGAAAGTAGATATTTACATACACATTATAATTTTTATGTTTCGGATTACATAAATTGTGATTACTCTTTTATTCAATTTTAAGTTCATTGCAATGCTCTTGGATATGCAATAATTTTGGTGATTCCATTCGGCATATATACAAACGAATCGCTTCGTTTTCCTACACGAGAGCATGCAACGTTGTCCATCATGAAAACATGGATTTTCCAAATTCAATCCACATACTTGCAGTGATTGACCTTGTGATTTGTTTATCGTTATTCCAAAAGCCAGTGTAATTGGAAATTGCAATAATTTGAATTGGAATTGCATATCTGTTGGTATCATTGATATACGGGGTATTAGCACGTCCTCTCCTTTGAATTTGCCACTTAAAATTCTTGCTTAATTACATTGTTTAATAATCACTTCACGGCCAATCTGGTACATTGCAATGACGGGATGTGTCAATGTTTCTAAGAAGAATGATAGGAACACAAAACTTCAGTTTAATGTTGTATGGTAGCAATCCAGATAAATCAAGTGAATTTAAGAATTCAGTTGGATAATTTACTGCAGTGGCGCACCCAGGATTTTATCTTGGGGTGGGGGGGGGAGGGGGACGAGTTGCACGGATAAATTTTTATAATGTAAATTAAATATTCATAATACAATTTCTATTTCTTTGGAGGGGGGGGCAGGTTCCCTTGGCCCACCCCCTGGGTGCACCACTGATTTACTGCTTCGTCTTGATTTACAACAGTATATATTTATTTGTAAGAGCTGTTTCTCCTGGTAACATACAGAGCTTACAGACAGCACGTCTTCTTACGTGGGGTGTCAGAAAACACTCTCCCTCCTTCAAGACTCGGGATTCATGACCTTACCCCTCGCCTCCCTCACAGGAATGTTGAACATCTACATGAGAGGGGTGGCTGTCAGGGGTCGTTAGGTGCTGCCCAGTGGCGTAGCGAGGGGTGGACAAGGGGGTCTATCATGCCCCGGGCGCCACTCGCAGAGGGGCGGCAAATGGTCTTTTTCAACTAATTCTATATATTATATTACTATATGCTTTTCGGGGGGAGATGGCGCCAAAAATATATCATGCCCCGGGCGCCAGTTATGCTCGCTACGTCACTCGTGCTGCCATCCGTATGTTTTGTTTCCATATATATATATATATATATATATATATATATATATATATATATATATATATATATATATACATATATATATATGGAAATACACTCATGGACAAAAAAATTAGAGCACCAAGAAGGAATCGTCAAAATGAAACGAAATTTTACATACATAATGACTACTTTGATATAAGTAAATGATAAGAAAATCAAAGAAAAAGGATAATTTATTTCAGAGAAAAAGGCAAAAGAACGGAGGAGTTAATACTCCGTTTGACCCCCCTCTAGCGCGAATGCACGATGCGATACGATCGGGCATTGAGTCATACAAGTTCTGCATGATGTCTTGAGACATTTCGTTCCATATTTGCTGTAACCTTGTCTCTAGTTCATTCAAACTCGTGGGATGCCCAACTCGTCGTCCCAAATGATCCCAGATATGCTCGATTCGAGACAAATCTGGGGATCGGGCAGGCCAAGGAAGGGTAGTAACAGTGCGGAGACAGTCTTGTGACACCCTTGCCGTATGAGGCCGAGCATTGTCTTGTTGAAAAATGGCTCCTGGGAGCCGTTGCATGAGTGGCAACACATGTGGTTGCAGAATTTCATGAACATACCACTGGGCTGTCATGGTGCCACGGAACAATACTAGGGGTGACCGTGTATTGTAGGCAATGGCACCCATCACACCAGCTGTGGGAGCGATGTGTCGCTGTACAGTAAAGGCAGGATTGAAGCGTTCACCACGGGCTCTCCACACACGAACACGATTGTCATCACTGCCGAGATTGAATCTGGATTCGTCGCTAAAGACGACCTGGTTCCATTCCGCTGCAGTCCAGTCTCCTCGTGCGCGGCAAAACTCCAAACGGAGGTGTCGATGGATGAGCGTCAAGGGCAGCACACGTAATGGGCGCCGCGATACCAACTGTCCTTCAGCCAGGCGCCTTCGTATGTTTCGAGAAGACACAGAGGCCCCTAGTGAAAGTGCTACCTGTGCCTGGATGGCGGCCGATGAAGCAGTTGGCTGTACGCGTGCATCTCTTACGATGTGGCGGTCTTCTCGACGACTAGTCTGTCGAGGGCGTCCTGAGCCTGGTCTTCGTGTACATGACATCTCTCGGGTCCACTGGTCCCAACACCTCCTCACAACACAATCAGAGCGGCCTAATTGACGAGCTACTCGCCTAGCTGACCACCCAGCTTCCATCATCCCGATGATTCCCCCCCTCTCAAACTGCGACAACTGCTTATATTGTCTTCGAACACGGCGTAATGGCATGTCTATCTCAGCTCTTCCTTTGTAAATGATTCAGCACACTCAAACAAGCTTTGGTTACCTGTTTTATACTCCACAGAGTACGATGTTCAACGCCCTCTACCGGCTATACGTAATGCGCAATCCCGCTGCATTTCTAATCATTTGCATATCTCCCCGACATGTACCTTCATTGCAAGTTTAGTTACGATCCCGCAATTATTTCTTGGTGCGCTAATTTTTTTATCCATGAGTGTATATATATATATATATATATATATATATATATATATATATATATATATATATATACATATATATATATGGAAATATATATATATATATATATATATATATATATATATATATATATATATATATATATATATATATATATATATATATATATATACGCACAAGAAAATTACAACTATTTCAAGTCTTAGGAAATTATTTCTTTTTTTTTATCTAAGGACACGTTGAGGGAGAATACTCTTTAAATTAATTACAACTTAAAGATTTCACAACCAAGACAACTCTATATCAAACAAAAACTACAAAGGACAGGAAAATCCTAATACGTCGTAAAGTCAGCTATTACTCACTGGGGGGGGGGGGAAGAGTTATGGATACCTCTTTGGTAATTATGGAGACTTTTAAAGCCATTCTGTCATTATGCTATGCAGTTTCGCAGGAGTCGATGCTGTGCCCGAGTACTGTCCTAAAAATCCAACCGGGCTTTTAGATCTGACATTGGGCTGCTGTATGTGACCAGACCAGCCCCTTAACCTGTCAGGCCAGGAAATATTTAACCGCTCTTCCCCTCCGTCAATTTCGTCTTGTCCTGTATTTGAGGCTTTTAAAGGAAGTCTCAATATTCCACTCAAAATCTTCGTTGTGAAAAATTCGCAAAATAGAAATTTACTTAATCCTGTAAGTCTGACCTGAACTGTGATGAGGGTCATATTACTTCATGGAAAGCTGATGAGGGCCACAAAAATATAGAATAGATGGGAGAGAGAAAAATATTTCCTATAGTTATTTTAAAAACTAAATAAATATTAATATTTTTAGGTTATTAAATAACCTTAAAACAATGGATGCTTGCATGTGTTGGAGTAAGAAAGAAAATACAGAGAATTGGCCTTTATCATATATTTATTTTACAAAGCTCAAAATTCATTTAAAGTGTAATTAATAACAGAATAATATTCCCCTGCATATTAACATTTAACACATGAGGAATCAGAAGCGTAGGCAAACTATTTGGTCAAAGTAAATATTTTTAGAGTCTATCGGGAGGCACTTACTACTGCTGAAGAACACAGCGATGAAAAATGGCTTCGATGACAGGGGCCCAAATCAAGTCATATACAGGATCATCATGGCGGGTAACCGGCACTACCGCTAGACTCCGATGCAGTCGGGACTCTGTATTGTCCGAGCTCTAGGAAAACAGCCAGCGAAATCTAGACCTCTTCTCGTTTTTTTTTTTTTTAAGGGGCTGTTATCCGTTTACGGGGGCCATTTTGGCCCGCCCCTTTTTCTCTCAGTAGCCAGTGGGCTTTTTTCCTCTCAGCAGTTCCTGCCCCAATTGGTCCCTTATTATACTGCTTCTGTTCATAGTCTACGAAGTACTTCCCCACCATAATTTTCATTTGAAATACAACTTTGACCCTTATCTGCTGAAAGTTTTATTGTGGGTCATAAAATAACGTCTATCTATCATGCAATATTTATAGTCTTTTGATCGCTATCAATGGCCACACGGACAACTTTTCTTTTACGTCATCTTAGTGAAGAAGCCTTTATTTATTTTGCCTCTGAAGTTTTTGTAAGAGTTTTGTTCTTGGCCGTCTTTCGACCACACACCGCGGTGAATTATAGCATTCCGCTTCTACAATATTCATTGATTATATATCCCTTTCATATTATCATAAATCTAAAAATAATATTCCATATTTTTTAGATATATAATGTAAGCCGCTTCCTAAAAGGCTTCGCGGGCCACAGAGTGAGTGCTGGTGGGCCGTATGTCGTACAGGCCTGCTCTAAGTGTTTGAAAAGGATTTTTCTATTACCTATTTTCATCCTAGAAAGTGTTTGCAACAGATTATTCTTCTCTTTACAAAAGAGTCATCCGACGAAATACAATTTGAACTGATAGTAGATAAATGAGAATTCCGTCTCAAACTCTACAGGGTTAAATTGTGAAAACTTTATAAAATGAAAAGGAGTAGCATCTTTGCTAATCTAAACTATTATGTGTAATATGATCAAACATCAACTGTTTACTGAAATTGTTTTTGCTTAAGAGAAAATATATCATTTACTCAGAGACAAAGTCCATAAAATAGTAAATACCATAAAATAGCAAAGTCCATAAAATAGTAAATAGCAAAACATAATACAGCAAATGCATCCTACGCATTCCATAAAATGTATACGGACCTGAAAGAAATAGTTTCAAAATCAACTGCTCGAAAATAATCAAAACTTTCCAAAGATAACGGAAGTTATCGGAAATTCAAACGTGATAAGACGTAAATATTTCCATGTTTCTCATTTCATATACATTCCTAAACTGAAAAAGGAAGCGGAACTTTGCTGTGTAGGAATTTCTTATTGGGAATGTTTCAACTATAAGAATTAGCGCGTAGTTGTAAAGACTAGAACATCCCAGCACCAACACTTCCTTTTCTATTTAACCCATTGAATTATCAAAAGTTTCAATATTGAAAAACTCTAAAATTAGAAACTTGTTACTGTATATCGAAAGAATGGATATAAGTTTGCCTGGAAATGTTAAACGAATTTAACATTCTGTAGAAAATTTCCCAGAATTCTCTCTCTCTCTCTCTCTCTCTCTCTCTCTCTATATATATATATATATATATATATATATACAAGGAAAATTCTGTATGGCGGCTAGGAATGTTTCCAAAAAAAGTGACCATTTAAAGGGGTGCCGGCTGGAGAAGTTTCCCTGTGTGTATATATATTAATCATATTACGCCTGAAATTCCATTATTTTGATGTAGAGATTCTATCGTAAAAATGCAAAAGTGTCAATATTTATGAATAATATCTTTGAAGTTTAATGACAGGAAATACCGGGTATATCGCGGTGCGTTACTTTTATTAAAAAAGCAAACTTTTCCAAGTCGCTTACTGTCTGAAGTTTGGGAGCACTTCGAATGAAAACATTACTCTTTTGGCTAAAATTGTGGGTTTTCTGACAGCATCCGCATTTCCACTTCCGTGACTTTCCATCTAAAAGATATACTCAGTGAAGCACGTCACTTTTGATGACATAGCTAAAGCTTTTGGGGGATTATGTTTAGATCATGTTCCATCAAGGTTTCTATGACTTATCTCGCATGTTAATCAAGGCGGCTGGATATTACTTTCTTTCTGTCATAGCCTAGGTTAACGGAGTTTTACAGTATTGACATTTACAGGGCCATCGACCCCGCCAACCTACACCAGTATGCTTCTGACAAGGTAAAGTTTGTTGACTGAAGGAGAGATTTTTCTGCTTAAACTCTTTCTGTGGCGCCTTGGAGACTGACTCGGTGGTATTTCGTGGTATTCATTGCGACCTGTGCAACTGTGTTTATTTTTTCTGCGAGAGTTAATTTCTGTGATTACTTTTAGTAAAGAAGATAAATAATAATAGAAATATCATTTAACATTTCCAATTCATCTGAAATTTTCCCTCAAACCCCTTATTTTGACCAGCAAATTTGAAAAATTTTCAACTTTTACTTCTTTTAAAATGCATTTTTCCATTATTTATTCCCATTATAAGGATGATGAGACAATTATTTCACACGCTCTTTTCTTGCCCCAGATAACATGTCAGTATTTTAGGTTTGGGATGAAAATGTAGATAAAAGTTGGAAGAAGTGGTTTCATGAAAAGGCTTTCAAAGAAGGGCAAAACAAAATTTACAGATTTTAAAGTAATTTAAAACAGCAATTAAATTTTAATGGAACCGATAATTATTTTTATTAATTATATCTCAAGAATGTATAATTTCAGGTTGCCTTATGGCATATAAAAGTTTATTTATATTGAAAAATTATGACTCGATATATATGATTATAAATTCAAATATTTAGACTGAAATTTTATATCAGTAGCATATATCTTAACAACTCATTACAACCACCGTCAAGTAGACGTAGGTGGGACGATAAATTATTTAATAACAATTTAACATTTATTATGAGTTTATTCAATAGTATTTTATCCGTAATTATTTAACAATAACTTATCTAATTTATTTATATCCCCACTCCCCAGAGATATCTAGCAGGAGAGAGATAGCGTATTGACCGGTCCTAATTTAGACAAGACTTGACGACCAAATGGTTAGTTGGGATTGCTATGGTAACCTTTTGTTATACAAGACCGCTGAATAGAATGTTTTGAATTTTCAAGTATTCAAAATTGTTATAACCTATTGCTTTTCAAAAAATGTTTTTCGGTGATTTATTTCCTTTAAAATAATGATTAGATGATTATTGGGCACAACCTCTTCTTCTTCCTAAATTCGAATTTCGAGTCAGTGATTCATAATTATGTAGGAAATTCTAGTAAAATCGAAAACAAAAATTAGTTAAAGGGGAACTTAAAGATCTGGCAAGAATTTTTTTTAGTTATTTAAAATAGCAATTAAATTTCAGTGGGGCTATTGATGGCTTAGTTAAATCTGTGTTTGCAGTGCAAAGAGTGTCAAGTCCAAAATCGTAGTTTTGAAAGTTCGGAATTGAAAAAAAAAGGTTTTTGTAAAATCAGTTTTTTTAAGTTTAATTTAAAATTTTACTAAAGTAAATTTTTTCAATTTTATTTTTGTTGAGTAAAGTGTGTTAAGTCCTTGATTGGGACATAACCCCTTTAACACGAACATGTTTGTGTTTCGTTTCATATATCCCAAATTTTCTTTGATGAATAAAAATATTTAGGAGTGGAATTGGAGTTTTCTGAACTCTGCAGTAGCCCTAGATTTTTCAAACAAGCCTGGTTTAATTACTCATTTTAGCCCATTTTGGACTTAACACCCTTTGCACAGCAAACACAGAAATATAAACTTAGTTGTTTACGTATCATTTCAGATTGCTAGATGGTATAAAAAGTTATAAATTGAAATTTTTATATCAATAATATTATGATAGGAATCGATATATAGCGTCAAGTAAGCGTGTTACCTGCGGATCACCCTCTACTTCTCAATGATGCGTATTTCCGCCAGAGAATGCGTTTTTGAATTTTTTCAATCTCCGCGGACATGGCCAAAAGTTTTGAATTTTCAAGCATTTACAGTTTAAATTTTATTGCTTTTTAAAAGAACTTTTGCATTATTTATTTTTTTAAATAATTAAAGAAAGACAAGTAAAAATAACAGAATTCGTTTTGTTAAAGATAGAACATTAAAAAAAAAACAAAGCCTAGAGGTTAAGAAAATTTTTATGTTTTTTTTAGTATTTTAAAGCAGTCGTTATATCTATGGTAACCGGTATAAAGGGCTTAAGTCAAAAACAGTGATTTAAATATACCAAGTTCTATACCAAGTTATTGTCTTTTATACCAATCGCAGAACAATTATATCGACTTGAGTCTTTTGCACAAAGAAATGTACTTTTCTATACAAAATTGATAGATATAAGCCTTTTATACAAGTTAAAAGATTTTTTTTATCAATACTAACAAATATCTAAAAATCACCTTTTTTTACTCAAGTTCTTTATACCTGGCACCATAGATATTTTAATGCGACTCGTGATCACTCTAGTTAATTATAATATAAGAATGCATTGTTTCTGTTTGCTAGTTAACGTAAAAACTGAACTGACATTTTTAAACGGAACATCTATTACAATAACCATTGACGACCAGTGTCTATAAGACGTGACAGCAACTATTTATCCCCCACTGCACATCGATTCACATAATTCTGTGAGACAGCGTTCTTACCGATATAAATTTATTTACACATACATGATGGACAATGGTTGGGTTATTGTTGTTGTTGTTGTTTCTAATGCCCCCTGGCGGGAATTTATTCCAGACCAGGTACATATGGCTAGCGGGCCGAGGAGTACGGCACCAGTTTATAATGACACCACAAGGGTTGGAGTCCGATTTTAGCCAGATGTCAGAGGTTGGCCGCGGACCCCCAAAGGGGGGGGGATCTGGAAAATCGTACCCTCTCCTACCCTATCTGACCTCATGCAGGGACTTTCCTGTCTACGGATTTTACGTGCCCATATCCGGTCTAGACACGGAGGTATTTAATGGTGCTTGTCGGGATTCGATTCGAGCACCCTCAGCACTGAAATTCGACGCGCTACCACTAGACTACCTCGGGCCCACAAATGGTCGTTTAGTGGGGAAACGCTTTCGTCATCTTCAGCAACACGAGAACAGGCAAATGGAATGTTCTGAATTTTCAAATAAATCCTATTTAGCGTTAAAGGATCGTTAGAACTTTAAATAAAAGTGGAAGCATCGGTGTTGAACAACATAAAAATTACACTGTTATTTGGAAATTAATGTGCTTAGAAATTGAAATTAAAAGTGTACTCAGCAATTACAGATATTTTAAATTACAGCAAAAGGAGCTATGTAAAACAAATTTTCAAAAATTTATCTCAATAATGTTCTAATGTATTGTTCTAGTGATCACCGATTCCGTAGTATTAAGAAACGAGCTTTGATTGCATTCCTGGATCTCGATTCATGATATGAGTTGAACCATTAAGGGTTGAAGTACAGGAAACAAAGTTTTAATTGCTGCAAAATTTTTAAGACGCTTTGAAAACTGAAACCTTATGCATTTCATAACGGATAAAAAAAATACTTTCGGCTGTTATTCCCGATGAGAGACACAGGAATTTGAAGACAATGCCATCATGAACTGTCCAAATATGCTTTATATATCCTGTTTATTATGTTTTATATATCTACTAAATATTTATAGTATAAATAATGTACTTTCCAGATTCAAATTTCAAGAAATTTTAGTTTGCCCTTGTTAAAAAATGTGTGACTTATGTATGTAAAATTTAGCCTAAGACTATAATTCAACAATATGACTCTTCTTTTTAAAGTAAAGCATAAAATAATGATGACGCACCATAAATTAGCTAGCATATCTCAGAAATGTAATTTATCGGGGAGGAATTTTTTTATGTTATTCGTGTTAAATTACGAAAATCGTTTAATTTTGTAGCTATTTATTGTTTGTTATCTTCGCTTGCCACAAAATGTTTTCAATATAAATAATACAGAAGAAAATACTACTTGAGAGTTTCGAAATTTTTATTTAGTGATAATAAAAGGCTTTACTGCAAATTTTGTGGCATCTGCTGGATACACAGTAATACCTCGATTTCCGCTACCCCGTCTTACTCGAACTTGAAGTTATACGGTTTTTGATTATACCCTTTTTACCCCCTTTCAAATCTTGGAATGAAATTTCCCAAAAAATTTCAAATGGTGCCTGAAAGACACGTTGTCTAATATTTTTTTTTTAATCGAGCTGGAAACAACGCCTGAAACTGATTATATTGCTCGTGTGATAGAAGAATTAGTCGATCTTGCCAGGCAATTAGATACGGAAGTCGATGGAAATGATGTCAACGAGTTGTTGGATTCTCATCTTGAGGAGCTGACAGTCGATGATCGCATAGAGATGCGCGACCAAAGCATCACTGAACCCAGTTCCACAAGAAAAACTAATGACAATTATAAGCTTGACAGCAGATCTCAGAGCAATCGAGAAAGGGTTACGGATTTTAGAGAACATAGACTCTAATAAAGATGGCTTGATCACGACAAAGCAGTTGATGAAAAAAATGATAGTATACTATGAAGAAATTCTTAACGAAAAAAAGGTGTTAATACGGCAGACTATACTTTCTTGGATTTTTTAAAACCATCAGCATAATTATTTTAATATCTTGTACATATGTATAATATTAATATGCAATATACAATACAGGGTGTCTGAGCTAAAGGTATCCAAAAGTCATGACTTATTTTTACGGAACTACCCATTAGAATTTTTAAAAAAATTATTTAAATTGAAAGAGCATCTCTCCAAGTTTTAATATCAACCACAGATTTCGATCACAGTATCATAGATTTCAATGTGTGCACCTTTTGTAGCACGACTAACGTCTAAATGGTAATCCAGTTCTCTCCAAGTGTTTCGTGGCATATCAGGCGTTATTAGACTTTTTTGCTTGGGGATTCATTAAATCCGTTGTGTATAAACAAAAAATTGAAACTGTGGATGAGTTGAAGAAGCGTATCGTTCAAGCAATTCGTGCAATAACTCCTGATGTGCTACGAAACACTTGGAGAGAACTGGATTACCATTTACACGTTTGTCGTGCTACAAAAGGTGCATACATCAAAATCTATGATACTATGATCGACGTCTATGATTGAAATTAAAACTTGGTGAGAGGTTCTTTCTATTTAAATAATTTTTTAAATTCTAATGGGTATTTCCGTAAAAGTCATGACTTTTGGATACATTTAGTCCGGACACCCTTTATTTTAATTTTTATACAACATTTTTCCTTTAAACTGGTGTTTTTGTAAGTTCTTGGTCCCAATTATTCAAAATTTACATGTATTTATATGCAAAGTATCGACTTACATGATCTTTCGTAGGTCCCACCTATCGCGTAACTTCAGGGCATAACTGTACATACAATCCTAAGCTGAAATTTTTCTTAAAATTTATGATATACATTCCCTAACAGAGAAGAGAAATATTCACGAGCCCGTCAGACTTTTGCTTCAAGTTTTCAATGTACCAGACAGCCTTGAACTTAACCCTTTGTGAATAAGTCGATCTGTATAGACGGTGACACGAGAACTAACAAAGCAACGAAATCGATTCCGTTATCAAAAGATACTTGCTGATGATTGATAGTAGAGAGAACTGAAGTAAGAAATACATTATATGACAGCTTCTATTGATTACATTGGTTGTTTAGGGGGAAAAATTATCTTCCATTGATTAATAAAATATAGGTTAAAGATCATATTATTCATAGAATCGAGAATTTTTTAAAAATATTTTAAGGGCCTTTATTATGGGTTTCATCTGTAGGAAAGAAACAAAGACAGTTTGAAACTGCTGGCAATAAGTTCATTCATTCCAAAAATAAATACCCTTTTTTTTATGAAGGTTCGATGCATCTATAGGCCAGTGTGTCTTCATAAAGTAGATAAAAGAGGATTGAAAGGCGGGAGATAGGATCTCTAACTATTTATAACTATTTATTCACTATTTATTATAACTTAAATTCTGACTTCATTTCTCTGGAATATCAATCATCCGTAAGTAATTTAAGGGGATAGTGGAATTAAATTTTTTTTCTTTAATTTTTTAGTGCTTTTGAAACTTGGCCATGTAACTAGTAATAAAATCAAACAAACCATGATCTAAATTTGGTGCTGATATATACAAAATATTTCACTTATTAAGATTTCAATGTATTTAAATAATGTACCAAAAAATTTAAAATGTCCCATGTGCATCCCTTTTTCACACCATGAAGGACATTTTACGTTATGAGGTATTTCTCTGTCCCTAGAATTCAATTTAGCATTTATTGTAAATGTTGACCACATTTATAGGGTATTTTTTTATTCAAACAGCTTTTTTTTCTGTTTAAATATTAATAACCATTCAACTACATGGTAAAATTTCACACAAATTGTTTAATTATCACATTTGCTAACATTCATTTAATTGACTAACATTTATTAAACATTAGCATTTATAATGCATAAAGTATGTAAAGTATGAATTTGAAAATGTGACAGCTGGAAGGGCACATAGATAAAGTGCGTTTAAAAGTGCACGGTGTTAGAAAATACAATGAAATTGAGGGCGCGACAGATTTTGCTTACATATGATATAAATGCTTATAACCCATTAGAAAAGCGGGAAAAATTGTAAGATACAGTTATTATTATCTAGTTTCATCATTCAGTAAAACTGAAAAATAGGTTTTTCTGACGAATCTAGAGGTTTTCAAACTCCACCACAATTTCATAATATCTGGCAAGTTAAGGTCAGAAATAGAATGTGAGTCCTTACTACGCTAGAACCCACTTCGGATTTTCTGTTTCTTCCAATTCAGATCATAAATGATTACAGGTATTACTCGATTTATGACCACTCGACTTACGAGCGCTCGCACTTACGACTAAAATTTTTATTTATTTATTTTTACTTATTTTTATCTTTTTCTCAAAATATTGTTCCTTGAGTGTACAGTACATACCTATATGTACACTACTGGCCACTGTAAATGCAACACCCTGAAGGAAACATGCAAATAACATGAAATTTACAACATGCATTAGCGGAGGTGAGATATGCAAATGATTAGAATTTCAGCGCAGACACACATCACGCGCGCCTGTGGCGCCACTTCAAAGCGCTATTTAAGGCTTGGAGATTTCGACGATTTCAAGTTCGGTAATTGTGTTTTTCTTGTGGTTTTTTCAAAAAAACGATCAATTATGCCTCGTCGAAAACAGCGATCATCTTTTGATCAAGTATCCGAGTTCGACGGAGGAAGGATAGTGGCCTACCGAGATTGTGGATTATCTTTCAGGAAAATCGGTAGTCGTGTTGGACGAAACCAAACAACTGTAATGCGGATATGTGATCGTTGGATGCAGGAGGGTACGACGGACCGGCGTGTTCGATCGCATCCACCTCAGCGCACCACTTCACGTGATGACAGGCAAATTGTGCGTATGGCAGTGACGAATCGCTCAGTCACATCACGAACCATAGCACAGCACATGCAGTCTGTAACGCATCATTCTGTGTCTGCGCGTACCATTCGACGCCGTTTACAGCAGAGTGGTCTGTCCGCAAGACGACCATTGCTTTGTCTACCCTTGACGCAGAACCACAGACGTCTCCGCCGCCAATGGTGCGATGACAGAAGGATGTGGACGGCAGAATGGAATTAAATTGTCTTTACTGACGAGTCACGCTTCTGTCTGCAACACCACGATGGTCGCATTCGAGTCTGGAGACACCGTGAAGAGAGGATGCTGAACAGCTGCGTTATGCACCGCCACACTGGTCCTGCACCGGGTATTATGGTATGGGTCGGTATTGGATATCACTCTCGCACACCTCTAGTACGCATTGCCGGTACTTTAAACAGCCAGCGCTACATCTCCGAGGTGTTGGAGCCAGTTGTCCTTCCTTACCTTCAGGGCTTGCCCACAGCCATATTTCAACAGGATGATGCGCGACCACACGTGGCACGCATTGTCCAACGGTTCTTCGTCAATCGCCAGATTGAATTGCTTTCCTGGCCGCCTCGCTCTCCGGATCTTTCGCCGATAGAAAACATGTGGTCCATGGTTGTTCTACGATTGACTCAGATTCCATCCCCAGCTGCCACAGCAGATCAACTTTGGCAACGTGTGGAAGCTGCTTGGTCTGCTGTACCCCAAGAACTCATCCAAAGTCTCTTTGAATCAATGCCGAGGCGTGTGGCAGCGGTGATCTCCAACAATGGCGGCTACTCTGGATACTGATTTTGGCAGGAACCACACTTCACAGAAGTCTATAAATGTATTCATTTGATACTTGGTCAACATGTTATCTACAAAAAAAATTTTGTTGTGATATCTCTTGCCTTTCTTGGTGTTGCAATTTGGGTGGCCAGCAGTGTATTACATGACAATTAAAAACTACCTTGGATAACTTTGTTAAATAAACTTGCAACGTGTCTTCTGTCGCAAATTCTGAACCATTGGATTGTTGGATTGTACTAACATAATAAGTAATGATGGCGAAGAATAGTTTATGCCTTCTAAATAAAGTACAATGCATCTTAAATTACGCATGTATGTATGAAAGTATATATATATATATATAGAAATGTGTGTGTGAGTGTGTGTGTGTGTGTCTCTGTGTGTGTGTACATATACAACAAAAAAATATTTGTTTCAAACTCGATTTACGACCAAATCAACTTATGACCAATGTCTCGGTACCTATCTCGGTCGTAAGTCGAAGAATATCTATACTCGTTCTTGGATAAAAACTAATCATCATTTTGCAGGCCTTGACTCAGGATTAATCTTGATTTTATCGATAAATGGGAAAGGTATTAACATTCTTTGACCAAACTGATATTATTGATGATTATATATTAAGCTATTTTGGATATTCAAGGTGTTCAATAAGAGAACTATATCCACACGAAGATTATAAATTTCATACCAGACTGACTGCTTATATAATGCATGATTGACGATATCAAATACTAAAGGGAACCGTGAAATAAAATCAGTACCCACTGCGTAATAAAAAGCAAAAAGTTATCAATACTTCTTGGTGGAGACTGCCAACGAGATCGCAAAAATACACTGCTGGCCACTGTAAATGCAACACCCTGAAGGAAACATGCAAATAACATGAAATTTACAACATGCATTAGCGGAGGTGAGATATGCAAATGATTAGAATTTCAGGGCAGACGCACATCACGCGCGCCTGTGGCGCCACTGCAAAGCGCTATTTAAGGCTTGGAGATTTCGAGGATTTCAAGTGCGGCAATTGTGTTTTTCTTGTGGTTTTTTCAAAAAAACGATCAATTATGCCTCGTCGAAAACAGCGATCATCTTTTGATCAAGTATCCGAGTTCGACAGAGGAAGAATAGTGGCCTACCGAGATTGTGGATTATCTTTCAGGGTAATCGGTAGTCGTGTTGGACGAAACTAAACAACTGTAATGCGGATATGTGATCGTTGGATGCAGGAGGATACGACGGACCGGCGTGTTCGATCGCATCCACCTCAGCGCACCACTTCACGTGATGACAGGCAAATTGTGTGCATGGCAGTGACGGATCGCTCAGTCACATCACGAACCATAGCACAGCACATGCAGTCTGTAACGCATCATCCAGTGTCTGCGCGTACCCTTCGACGCCGTATACTGCAGAGTGGTCTGTCCGCAAGACGTCCATTGCTTTGTCTACCCTTGACGCAGAACCACAGACGTCTCCACCGCCAATGGTGCGATGACAGAAGGATGTGGACGGCAGAATGGAATGAAATTGTCTTTACTGACGAGTCACGCTTCTGTCTGCAACACCACGATGGTCACATTCGAGTCTGGAGACAACGTGAAGAGAGGATGATGAACAGCTGCGTTATGCACCGCCACACTGGTCCTGCACCGTGTATTATGGTATGGGCGGTATTGGATATTACTCTCGCACACCTCTAGTACGCATTGCCGGTACTTTAAACAGCCAGCGCTACATCTCCGAGGTGTTGGAGCCAGTTGTCCTCCCTTACCTTCAGGGCTTGCCCACAGCCATATTTCAACAGGATAATGCGCGACCACACGTGGCTCGCATTGTCCAACGGTTCTTCGTCAATCGCCAGATTGAATTGCTTCCCTGGCCGCCTCGCTCTCCGGATCTTTCGCCGATAGAAAACATGTGGTCCATGGTTGCTGTACGATTGATCCAGATTCCATCCCCAGCTGCCACAGGAGATCAACTTTGGCAACGTGGGGAAGCTACTTGGTCTGCTGTACCCCAAGAACTCATCCAAAGTCTCTTTGAATCAATGCCGAGGAGTGTGGCAGCGGTGATGTCCAACAATGGCGGCTACTCTGGATACTGATTTTGGAAGGAACCACACTTCACAGAAGTCTATTAATTTAACCATTTGATATTTGGTCAACATGTTATCTACAAAATAAATTTTGTTGTGATATCTCTTGTCTTTCTTGGTGTTGCAATTTGGGTGGCCAGCAGTGTATAAGGTGACGTAGAACTCATAGATAATAATTTACGAAAATTAGTCCTCTGACGGCTACAAATATTTAATTATTGCCATTTTTATTAAGTTTATAGGTAGAGAGCCAGATAAAATAGGAACTTTTTTCTTGAAATTGACAGAAAATTAATATTTATCTCACGTCAAAACTTCAGAATTTCAATTATTTTTTACTGTTATTCTCAAAGACGACTGACGCTGGTCTCCGAAACTGAAGTCTGCGAGTTCTAATTCCACACGAATATTTGTAACTATTCGGAATCGGTTTAAGCTGAGACTCGAGATCAATTTTGCTCTTAACTTGCAAAAGATGGCCATAGCTCTCCACTCTAATCAACCAGCTCTAAGTAAAAGCTTAAACTTCTTCAGTCGTAGAAAATTGTTTTGTTTCACTTTCCCCATTTTTCGTGGACTGCTTTTAATTTTTTCCCTACTTAATATTGCAAGTCATGTGCAATTTTTCCAGATCGTGAAAACGCTCGCAAATTTTTTTGTACTATTATTTCAATTTTAATAGTACAAAATTCTTTTCAAATATGTAAATATTCAGTCTTGAATGCACATCATTTCAGATCATACATTTTCATGATGTGAAATTTTCCAAAATTGTTGATTATTGGTGGCATTGGTGATAAACTTAACGATTGTTTCAATGTTGTTTTAGAACTTGTGTATATAGATCTAGTTTGAAGTTTCATTGTTGATATTTAGGGGGTTTGTTGAAATTCTGGGAAACATACGGAATGGTACTCTTTGCGAAGACAATGAGGTTCAACAAAACGTAAAGAAAGAGAATTTTCATAGTGTTTGAAGTCAGTTTTCTAAACGTAATTTAATTTTTCTTATTTTAGCATTACTCTAAAACTGGTTTACGAGTATTTACTGTAATAAACTTTTACTATGTGTTGTATAAGAAGAAAATTCTTTCGTTTCTGTAGCACAGAACTGAATTCGTAAGTTTTGGACAGAACGTTTATTGTATTATGCGACGAACATATACAGCTTACAGCAATTTTGTGGTGTACATCTTTGTGATGTATTTCTACGGCTATGAGTAGAATATTTTTAGCATTAGGAGAGGAAAATTTTTAGTTCACTACATTTTTACGTAGTACTTATCTCTTCTTCTAAGGTTATGAGTAGAATATTTTTAACATTAGGAGAGAAATATTTCCTCTTCATTGCAGTTTTACGTAGTACTTCTTTCTTCTTCTAAGGTAATGAGTAGAATATTTTAAGCATTAGGAGAGGAAAATTTTTAATTCACTACATTTTTAAGTAGTACCACTTTCTTCTTCTAAGGTTATGAGTAGAAAATTTTTAGCATTAGGAGAGAATTTTTTTTAGTTCACTGCATTTTTTGCGTAGTACCTCTTTCTTTCTCTAAGGTTATGAGTAGAATGTTTTTTAACATCATGAGAAGAGTATTTTTTGGTCAATGTATTTTTATGGTGCATGAATTTATTCTAAAATTAAAAGTAAAAAATTTTTATCATCATGAAAAGAGAATTTTTAGTTTGCTGCATTTTTACGGAGAACCTCCCTCTTCTGACATTATGAATAGAATATAGTTAGCATTGCGAGAACAATATTTTTAGTTTGCAGTATTTTTGTGAAACAACTACCTGACTTCTTTCGTTATACATGCGTGAAGTTCTTTTAATCCACTATGCTAATGGAGTGTACCATATACTTTAGTTACTTTAAATAACGTCACTGGTACAAGAGGAGTAGTCCTAGCACTCCCTTCCTAAAATGGGATAGAAGCTCCCAAACTGCACTCTCTAGGCCTGCTAGTGGACACCTCAGGAGCCTTTCTCTTGAAGGGAGGTCTTTTCCATCTGCACTAAGTGCCATGTCCAGCAGCCCTCCCCGGAGTACATTTTGGAGTGCCTGGGCCTTACCAGAGAAGATCTTATGACAAAACCTCTTCTTGTACTTGATTTTTCCCAAGTCAACAACCTCATGGATGTCATCTAATTCAGTGGTTCCCAACCGATGTTCCGCGAGAGCCTCGGGAGTGGTCCGGCACCACATATAAAAAAAGTTGCCAAATAAGTGGGGATTTTGAAAGCTATGTTCATTCAACTAGCAGTGGCGTAGCGAGGGGGGGGCAAGGGGGTTTATCATGTCCCGGGCGCCACTTGCAGAGGGGCGCCAATATAATGTCTATATATTATATTACTAATGCTTTTCTGGGGGGTGCCAATATAAGGTCTATATATTATATTACTATGTTTTTCGGGGGGGGGGTGCCAATATAAGGTCTATATAATATATTAGTATATGTTCTTCGGGGGTGGTGCGCCAATATAAGGTCTATATATTATATTACTATATGTTTTGCGGGGGAGGGGCGCCACAAAAGTATCGTGCCCCGGGCGCCAGTTATGCTCGCTATGCCACTGTCAACTAGATGGGCCGAATATATCCGATGACTATCAGGTGTTGAATTAATTTTTATTGATTTTTATGTAATTTTTATGTATTAAAATTAAAATATTTGTAGTTAAGTCGTACTGTACACTGTACAAAAGCAATAATAAATAATGTGTTCTAAAAACTGTTTTATTTAATCACCCATGAATCAATATGTTTCAATTTCAGGCTGAGATCTAGTGTATCTAATTCTAAAGATTGAAAACAAGGTTGAAACAAAAAGTGAGTGCGTTAATCCTGTATCCCTTTTGCCCAGCAGCATACGCAGAAATTTTCAAAGGGGGGGGGGGGGGGTTACTATGAAAGAGTAGTTTTGAGCAATCAGTGCAAAGCTTAAACCTAACTAAATAATATATGTAATCAGAACCAATGGGGGGGTTTAACCCCATCAATCCCCCCCCTGCGTACTCCACTGCTTTTGCCTGAGGCATATTCTATACCCCCATACCCCCCTTAAGTCGGCGTGTGTGGGGGTGAGGGGGAGGGGGCGTCCGAACATGGTTCAATTTCTGGCTTAGTGGTCCGCAGGCTTCTACGTGTTGGGAACCACTGATCTAATTTATATTCGGATGCCAGCGGGTTAGCAGCAACAACTTTAAGCAATTTTCAAATCAACCCATATCACATAAGCGGAACAAAAGGTAAACATAAAAATCGTAAAATTTAAGCAGAAATGAAATTTTAAAAAATCCCTACCCCCAAGATCGGATTCAGGGCCGTGGCGGCCTTGTGGTACAGCGCGCTGGTTTTCGGTGCTGGGGGTGCTCGGATCGAATCCTGGCGAAGCGCCACTAAAATGCCTCCGTTTGTGTCGTCCCTTCATAGGGGGCAATGCTGGTCTGCCCATATGGCGCCCCCATAATAAAATGGCCAGCAAAACTGCGGGGAATTATAGGCGAATGTCTTCGCGACAAGTGCCTCCGCATTGAAAAAAAAAAAAAAAGATCGGATTCATAATTGATATTAAGAAGTAGCAACCTCAAGGTGCCTTCTCTAGAATGTTCAAGTCTCTATTAAAATATGCATTTTCCGTGTATTTCTATAATGCACTTTAGAACCCTCATTATCAGTAATCGAACCGAAATCCCCTCTCAAGCTGAGAACGATCGACTGAGGAAGAAAAAGGTGAAGCAATCTCAGTTGGATGCCTGTAACTTGATGCTAGCTCAAACGTGAAAACAGATTCACTTTCTCTCTTGGCTTCTAATTTCTCGTTGGCGGTTATTTGGCGAAGTTCCCCCCGGCGCGCGTTTGCGCACGTGTTTTGCTGTTGCAACCCGTCGCGCGCCTCACTTGGACTTCGCTCTGCTTTCTGTTATCTCCTGTTGTCAGTAAAGTACGGGCTGCCGGATCAGAAGATGATCCAACAGGTGGGATAAGCGAATGTTTTTTCTCTCTCTAGTCGCAGCGTCATAGGTTTTATTCGTTTCCAAGCTCATATTTTCGTCTATTTGGATATTTTTTTTTACCTTTGGATTGGGGCATTCTTGAAATAGTTGAACAGTTTGAACTATTCCTGCGTGAACCATAAGGGTGCTTGAATTTTGTTGACGGAAGGGAAAGAAAAAAAAAGGAAATCATGGATACTAGTGAAAGTACGGCAAAGATTGTGGATACAACCTATAAGGTAAGTCAATTCCTTCTTCTTAAGTTATAACTGTATTTCTTTTATTTTCTTTCGTATGGGGGGGGGGGGACAGAGTGATCTAATTAACGAATTTCAACTGCGTTTAAAAAAACTATAGAAGCACTTCAGCACTTTTTAATATCGAATGTAATTTCTCGTGTTTTATTTTCAATATTTATTAGTTTTACGGCATTTAGAGTGTCTGAAAAAAAAATCATGCTTTGAATCTCTAAACAAATATAGAGAAAGGAGTAGCGTGATAATAATTTCTTTTTTATCAATAATCTATAAACTTTGTCTATAAACACTTCTTCTTTACCTCTAAACACAAGGCTCTGAACCTAAGGACAACAAAAATTGATTTTGATATTTTTGACATGAAAATGCCTGTTTAACTAATGTATATATTTATAACCTGCAGTGCAATACTCTGATACAAGATGTATTAAATTATATCTTGTACATAGTATAAGAAATTTTTTTGTAAGACTGACAGGCATAAATAATATATTTGCATGCACCTATTACATTACCGAGTGAAAAAACTCATAACCGGAGTCTCTGAAAATACAGAAAGATACTGAAAGTTGTGTTCATTATTTAAATATATTTAATAGAAGGAATGAGAGCTTGGGTTGAAAAATTTCAACGATCTTTCGTTATCAAAATATAGCCGTATTTAATATACTATATCAGGCGCGTAAATATTTTCACAAACAGTAATATAATAGTTTCATAAACATTAATTGTGCAGTAATATCGCTTACAGTGGGGAAAGTTTCGCGAAACTATGTTCTAAACATTCATCAAGAATTGTTGCAATAATTTCATTCCATTTCTCCCGAGTATCGAATAGATATCAGGAACAACTCCATGTAATATGATTATATTAAGCGTTAGTATCATGGATGACATGCGTCAATTTCGGTTGCGTAATTAAATAATATGCTGACGACTGTATCACGCTGCATTTAATTTTCCGGAATTTGATTTGTATCACATACATTGAAGTTCCGCATTTTCCTACATATCCTGTTTCTCCGATGATTATTCTGTCTTCTTATGAATTATCACTGAGATCGAGTGCCTCTGTATGTTTAAGGCTGCTTGAACTAACCCTACTGGATTCGCTCAATGTTAACCTATGGAGAAAATTTGCCTACTATTTATAGCTACATAAATTCTGATAATCCAATAAAAAAAAGTAATTTCAGATATCCTGAATTTTTCTTCACCTTGCAACAGGATTCATTTTATAAATTTCGTCCACCAAAGGAATTGATGTATAGTGTGTTCTAAACACTCAAGATTTTCCCCCCTCGAATAATTTAAATTTTAAAATATAATTTGCATTTTAAAAAAAAATTCAGGTAGTCACTTCTAATGAAACTATTACGGGTTATTAACGTAGGATTACGTTGCTTATATCTTTTGTATGTATATATGTATATATGTGTTATGTATATATGTGTTATGTATATATGTGTTATGTATATATGTATTATGTATATATGTATTATGTATATATGTATTATGTATATATGTATTATGTATATATGTATTATGTATATATGTATTATGTATATATGTATTATGTATATATGTATTATGTATATATGTATTATGTATATATGTATCTATATATATGTACGTACGTATATATATACATATATGTATGTCGAAATTTTGACGCATTTTGGTACATTTCTGTAACTGTTTACTGCTTGTCCAAGCGATAAAGACTGGGTTCGGCGTGCTGCCAAAATTATAACTCGCGAGATACGGACGAACGTTTTTAGCGTCTGAAATTTTGCTTTCCCGAGGACCGTTACGGAGGAACGTAATCCTACATTAAAATGCTTCAAGGTGCAAAATTCCTTTCTCTATTACGGAGTACAATTTAAAAAAAAAAATCTTTAAAACCCAGTCGGCAATCCTTAGACAAATTTTCTCCATAGGTTAACACTGAGGTGAGCGAATCCAATAGCGTTAATACACAGCATCCTTAACCCTATCCCGTGAAATGTAGACATAAGTGGGGTCAACTGATTACGGGTGTGAAGTGAATCTTTTTTTAAATTCCATATTTCCCATCAGAGATAATGTTGAAACTCTGAAATGTTTCAGTTATTCTGAACTTTCAACCAGACACAAGACTGGTTGAGGAGACAGCAGAGTAGAGTTACCTGCTTTTAATAATAATTTGTTTTCACTATGTAAACAAATGGTTATCATTACAACATCATGCGTTTATAATATATGACGCATTTATTTCAAGTAGTGCATCATTTCGGGTAAATATTAATAAAAACTTGACCTATTTCAAATGTTAATATGTAATTACAATAACTTGTATCTGCTCTCGCATAAACGAGTCCATGTAGCAACATATTTCATTTTCTAATGAACAATTTCACTTATTCCGTAAATGATCCAATGTTTGAGAAACAAGTTTTAGATTAAATAACGGCATTTTTTATTAAAGCATCGCGCTTGTCGTTGAACCTCGAAATGACAAACCAAGAGTTTAGGATTGGAGGTTCAGTTAATAGCCTGAGAATCAATGACAGATTTTACATGAAAGGACTATAAGGTCGGAATATGCCATTAATATGAATTAAATTTTAATGCTCGGATCATCGTAAAATTGGGCTAATTTTCTTTGAATTTGAAGGTAAACGGAAATCGCTTCTACTATGTCTTCCCTCACCCCTTACAGAAAACCGGTAGATAAAAAATGACTGTCGGATAGTGGATTTCGTTCATTTCAGGTCTTGGTAAAGCTGTTGACCTTAGGATCCTTTATAAGAGGAGGAGATTGCAGTTGCAGTTCGAAAAATTTGTTAACTGTGAACCAATTCCAGATTGTTCAACCCTAGTCGTGCCTATAAATGATTATAGTTATATCCCCCTGCTAACAAATGGATGTTTTATCTAGTATAAAGGGAAAATATTAATTTTTTTCATTCAATTCTATATCATTAGCTTTCAAGCAGCTTTGAATCACGAGACATAATTAAGTTATATATAAATACTTTTTATTGATTTAATTATATGTCTAAAGCCTATACTAATATATAGCAAAGCTGACTGCTTCATAAATTTATAAGTACGAACGTATTATCATTATTCTGCGATACTCGACGTTTCTCAAAGTTAAGGAATTAAAATGCATTTTATTAGTGGAAATACGCTTTTAGCCGAATCATACGATGATCCGAGCATTAAAATTTAATTCATATTAATGGCATATTCCGACCTTATAGTCTTTTCATGTAAAATCTGTCGTTGATTCTAAGGCTGTTAACTGAACCTGCATTCCTAAACGCTTGATTTGTTATTTCGAGGTTCAATGGCAAGCGCGGTGCTTTAATAAGAAATGCCGTTATTTAATCTAAAACTTGTTTCTCAAACTTTTGATCATTTAGGGGATGTATTCGTTTGCATTTATAATGAAATAATTCTATGACGAGGAGCAAAAATTATGGAAAACAACATAATTCTAAAGAATTTGATCAAAAGTTCTCTAGAGGGTGAGTGATAACCAGAAGTTGTAAGCTCATAGATATCAGATTAAATTATTCAGTCATAATAATAAAAGATTCAAAATTCAAATGCTCGCATTTCACTTTTATTAGGAATGGAAACATGGCTCAACCCTTCAGTGGGCGCAACCGTGTATAAAATGCAACATTTTCGCAATTTTAAATGGTTTGTTTTTACATGTAAGGTTCAAACGTTCTAAGCAGTTTCTATTTATAGCTACACTCTTTCTAATGCAGGTCTGATTCTCTGACCCATGTATTCCTTTCCATTCATTTGTTAGTCGTGATTTATCCGTGGTATACCAGCGATTATACTGGATTATAATACGACAAAAGGAGTTGATGTAGTCGATCAAATGTGCAGCTATTACACGGTATCCCACACATCACGAAGATGGACAATCTCATTGTATTTTAGGTTTTTGGACATAATAGGAATCCATTCGCAAGTTGTCCTTAGATTCAACAAACCGGACAGTTGTGAAATAGGGCGATTGTATCTGCATTCTTTGGCCTTTAATTATAAATATATCTCAATATTATCAACATTTTATATTTTGTCATAAAACTCAGAATCATTATTTTCAATTTCAAAAGAAAAAGTTTATTACAAAAGGAATAATCAAGATTGAAAGATACGTTGCACTTTGTGCCACGCGCGCCTGCTGGTGTTCCAAAAATTGGCGCGCCCACTGAAGGGTTAAGGAATTTTATCCAAAGTTTGAAATGGAAACACGAGTTTTTAAAGCAATTAGTTCTGTAAGTGTATTTTCTGTTTCCGACAGTGAAGTTTCATCTTTATCGTTTTCTGTGCTACTGGAAGTTTGTGCTTGTGTAAAGATTCCGTGTTAATTTAGTAAAGAGGTTTTGATCTTGAAAAGTTTCCAAAGAAGTCAACTTCTTTGTAACAATTTCAACTGCTCAGAGTCTCCGCTGCAAACGAACTCCAGTTAAAAGACCCATGTTCTCGAGTAATTGGTGTGCTCTTTGACAGTTAAACGTATATTTGAAAATGCATATTTTCTGTAGTTATAATAAATACATTCACATTGAAACCTTAGCCTAAGTTAACAGAAAAGGCAAATACAGCCATTTATTCAATAATAATGTCGAGAAGAATTAATTCTATACTACTGGTTAATAAAATACAAATGATGCGAGGAATTGGATTCTATAATACAAGGCTTTAAAATTCTCATTCGATCGTTCTATCTAGTTAAGGGCGCATTTCGTCAGTAATGGAAATGACTCTTTGACTCAGTAGGGCCCGTTTTAAAGTATTTCTGCCCGAAGGGCAAATTTTATTTAGAGTGCATTGACATGAGTCTGCCTTCTCTCCTCGAAATCACATCCCCGGCGAAAGAATTGTTGTACAAATCGATTTAAGGCAGGAATATGTAATTGCTGTAGGCAGCAAACTGTTCAAATTCGGCAAATTTTGGCCGCAAGCCGATTCGAGCAACATTATAGTCTCCCTAAAAGATCTTATGTATGTTTTGGGGCCTTGCGATAGCGTCCTGTAAAATTTTTTTATCTCGTGTCAGGGATGTTTCCTAACACTTATGTTAAAATATCCCCATGCTATTAAAATAAGAATTTTAGCACCATGTTTGCTGAGATTTGTAGGTAATTTTTTCGCTTCTTACTGCGCTATCAAGTTAAATTGAACAACAAATTCTGTTAGAATTCTTTTAGATTAAATTACTTTCTCCATATTTATCGCTCTGCAACTACATTTCAATTTTACTACCGTTGATTTTATATTAATCATGTTGCTATGTTCCAAAAAATAAATAAGACTACTTTTTAATAACCGATGGTGGAATGACTTTTTTATATGTAGACTAGCTGAATACCCGTACTTCGCTACGGGGTACATTCAAATTAAACACAACGGTCAATGTATGCAATTAATTTGTATGCTTATTATCCATAAAACATACTAATTTGAATTAAATTGTTTAAAAACGTCCATCTCAATTAGTCTCGTGGTTAAATTTTACCATTTACCGTATTTTAATATTTTTTGTCACTTTATTTCGTTGTTATGCACGTTACGCAAAATTAATTTAAAATATCATAAAAAGAAAAGAAACCACGTGATCAGCATTTAATAAATTAAATTCTAAAAATTAACCTTTAAAAATTCACCAAAAATCAGAAAATGGAGGAAAAGATTTCATTTTAAAGGAATTTTTAGGATCTTTCTCGTGATATAAATTTTATAACCATCAGATTATTTTAAATTGCAAACTTAAAAAAAGGTTACAGTTTAACAGCTTAAAAATTTAATTTAAAAAAAATCTTTCTTAGTGCACCCCTACACTATAAGCAGTGGCGTAGCGAGAGGGGGGCAAGGGGGTCTATCATGCCCCCGGCGCCGCTCGCAGAGGGGCGCTAAATGGTTCCCAAGACCATTGAACCATTTGGTCTACACAACCATGGGGGGGGGGGGCGCCAAAAAGGTGTCGTGACCCGGGCGCCAATTATGCTCGCTACGCCACTGACTATAAGTGGAATCGCCATGCAAAATTTCAGCCCTTTTTAGGTCCAACGGTTTGGTCTGTGCGTTGTCAGTCAGTCAGTCAGTCACGGAACTGTTTTATAATATAGATTTGTTAGTGACAACACCGGTACTGATAGTTAGGTGAAATAAACAAAACAGACATGCTAATTATACTTTAATATTTCAGCAGGGATTAAAGGATTAATTCTAAACAGAATTTTATTATGTCTACTACTAAAGTAATAATATTGTCTGAAGGTCATTCATACATACACACACACACACACTCTTATTAATAAAAAAATTATAGGCTGTACTTCTCTGGAATTGATAGTACTTTATAAGTCCTTGAGCCATTGTAGCACTAAATGAAGGAGCTTTGACGTCTCTTGGATAGACATACAGTCGAATCGTGTTATAACGAACTTTAAGGGACCCAAGGTTTCGTTCGTTTTATCCGGTGGTTCACTATATCCGAACCGTTAAGAAAAATGCTAGAGTTCACAAAATGTATAACTCATTAGTTGCTATGTATATTCAATAATGATGCATTAAAAAATGCTAAAATCTATTAAAAATTATCATTAATGAATTAAATCGACTAAAATCGATTACATTAAATTGACATAATACTAACTAAATTACGCACAATAGGAAAACGGCGAGACGAGAAATTTTCGTTCGTTATATCCGTCAGTTCGTTATATATCGGGTTCGCTAAAACGGTGCTCGACTGTTTCGCGTTCTAATCAGATAATTTTTTAAGTCATTTTTCTTGGATAATATGCCGGGTAAGTCTTTCCTTCAGAATTTCTTCACAAGTATTTAATAAAAAAGATGGCTAGCAACTGAGCTGGAAATTTTATAAATTTAGAGTGTTACATAATGTCCTCACACCACTGAAGAGCCACCTACCGGACAGATTCAGGCGTAAAACTATTGAAATGCTCCCCGCTGAATCCTATTCAAAACATTCCAGATTATTAAGCCAACTATTAGAGCTGGTACCCAACAACCTCGTGTGTTTGTAAGGAGAATAGAAAAAAAAAACCTCTCCGCCCCCTACAGCTTTGCCCGTAACGTATTGACGAGCAAAGCTTTTTTATGGTAGCCAAACCGGGGTTGGGGGTCATCAAGCATGGCTCCGCCCTGTGGAGTGCTATCCTTTGTACTTAGGCTGCTGTGTACTAACCCTATTGGATTCGCTCACCTCATTGTTAATCTAAGGAGAAATTTTATCCAAGGATTGCCGACTTGGATTTCCAGATTTTTTTTTAAATTGTACTCTGTAATAGAGAAAGAAATTTTATACCTTGGGGCATTTTTCGTTTACAAAAAAATTGCAAATATTTTAAATTTTAAATTATTTGGGGAAAATATCTTGTGTAGTGTGTTTTAAACGCTCCTAAATTCCTTTGGTGAACGAAATTTATAAAATGAATCCTTTTGCAAAGAGAAAAGTTCAGGCTATCTGAAAATATCTTTATTTAATTGTCAGCATTTATGTAGCTGTAAATAGTAGTCATATTTCCTCCATAGGTTAACATTGAGATAAGCTAATCCAATAGGGTTAGTACACATCAGCCTTAATGCTCAGCGTATAGGTCTCTGGATTACGTGTACATGGGTATTATATTGAAAAGAAAAGACAAAACCTTTGTGCTCGAGGAATAAACAGGAAATCCAAAGTAAGTTTTTGGCTTTTTGAGCTGCCACTAAGTTCTTTGCACTGATAAAGCTCCTTTGCAGCTTCGAAACGGCCATATGCAAAATTTCACCTTACTGCTATTTGTGCTTTATTTACGTTGGATTTCCTGTTTATGGGTATTGTATATTTACAAAGACTGCGTAAGAAGAAATGACTTCCCTTACCAGTATTACAACTTAGTTATATAATGTTACCTTCGTACTTATGACTGTGTGATTAGGGTCATTGTGGTCTATGTAAACAACGTTTCATAATAACGGTGAAAACTTAGGTTATAGCCATTTTCAATATGCCTGTTTAGACTTGAAGGTGAATCCATAATTTATGACTAATGGCGCACTTACGGAGGTGCTACAGCCCCCACCAGACTTTAATCTACGTGTTTAATATTTGGTTGAAAATTGCCAATTTCAGAATATTACATTATAAAAATCGATCTCTGAGAAAGAAAAATTGTTTCCTCGAATATTCTGGCCTTCATCAGTGAGAAAACTAAAGAACTCGAGAGAATTTAGGAAAATCTGATCTCTTTATATAAAAAGTTTTTGCTAGTCCAAACTTATAAAGTAATTAAACATATTTCAGACGTTCCATTTTATTATCCTGCCATATAATTTATAACGGACAGTAAGCCGGGTCAAAGAAGAAAATATAAAAAAGCTTGCAAACCGACGCAGAAAAATTCTAAACAGGATTACAAGGAGTAAGGATATTTTGAATGAATTATACACGGTTTTTCCTTTCAAATATTAGAAAAAAATCTGCGAAATTCAAGAGAACGTTAAAATTTACCTCTTATGTCTATGAATTTGATTGAAATATTTTTTTAAAATCTTCTTTTGGGGACAAAAGTATTATAAAAATTGGACGTGGTTGATCAAATTGATCGTACATTATTGGGGAAAACGGAGAGTGTTGTCTACCTTTTGATTCTAAAGTTTGGCAACATGATATGGTATGCTGAAGAAAATACAACATTTATGAACAAAAAGGAAAATGCGATAGAGAAATTCAAAATATTGAGTGATATCCCTTCTTGAGTATTGTATTCCAAGTCCTCTGGCCGGACGGTAGCCGAATTGCATCATCTCTGGTATCCAGTCTGTGGTTTTGAATCCCGGCTGTTGGCATACATGTTTGGCTTTAAACTTTAGGCCCTGTTAAATGAGCCCTAGTATAGCAAAAGATGACCGTAACGCTCTCAGGCAACCAACCAAACACTCTCTAATACTGAATTCAGGTTGCGCCACTGCTTATGACCGAGTGACTGTTCAACGAGACGCTATTTTTTTCAGCCCTAGAATTTTGTAAGTTTCGTTTTAGGATACAAATCCGTTGAATGCACTTCTATTTGCTTAGTTGCCATCATATAATTCTTCCACCACCCCGTCCAAAAATGTAGTGCTTTTGCACTCATTTAGAAAAAAAAAGCTTTATTTTCTAAAAACTAGATTAAATCTTTATTTTTTTTTTATCTCACAGCTTCATAGGAACTTGATAGTCTCTCACCAATGAAAAATTTTCGTTGTGCAATACGACTGTAAAATCTAAGATTTCTGTAGATGATTCAAACTGTGCTTACAGATACGACCACATCTGTGAATGTCTTTAGGTTTGTTGCAAGCTAAGAGATACTTATTCATTAATTCATTACATAATATAACGCCCCTGTAGACTCAGCTAAAGTGAGGTGGTTGTCTTACGCAAGGTTGATTATGCAATATTTGGGAGACTGTAAATTTTTTAATAATAAACCGATCTCTGTCTCTAAACCAAAGTTAAAATTTGAATATGAAGGTTTGTTTGTGCCATTAAGGGGTTCCGGGACTAAAAATATTTTTTTGCACACTTTTGTAATTTATTTTCTACTGAATGTGTCTTTACATGTAAAGATCATAACATTAAACTTGCTTGTACGACTTTAAATTTTGTTTTAAATTTTTTTTTAATTCAAAATTTAATGCATTTTTAGATTTCTATAGATCTATCAAAACAAGGTCTAATTGCTATATATTTTTTGTTTTATTAATATAGTTCCATATAAATTTGTCAAGATTTATATGGATTTATCCAAATTAAAAGTAGATTAAATTTTTTATTTATTTTTTTCTGGGCAATATTTGTTTCAGGAAAGGTTTTTTCTAATTTTTACTCTGTATCAAGAAATTTTAAGACTGTTAAAAGGCAAAAGAAAACATAGCATTTTGCTAAATTTCAAAGATATGCCTTACAAGCAAGTTTTGATTTATCCTTTTAAATATGATAAGTCATGAAAATTTTGCACTGAGATGGACATAAAGTATTAGAGTACAAAAAAGAATGCATTGGCAGTACAGAATTAATGTTGTATCTGGGAAAACAGATTATACCAGATTGGTTTGGTTTGGTTTGGAGCACTACGGTCAACTTTTTGCTTCACGAGGGCTAATTAGACTGGGACCTACAGTTTAAAGCCGATTCTGAACGGCTACAAACATCCATGCCAACAGTGGGACTCGAACCCACAGGATCTGAACCGAATGCTAGCGCCCTAGCCATTCGGCCATCTCCAGGCGATTATACCAGAAACATGTGGGTTTTTTTATTTGATTCTAAAATTTCTGTTCTGTAATTTAAGCCCCACCCCCCCAAAAAAAATCAAAGTAGGCTTCTTAAAATTTCGTGCCCAGACCTCCTTATATTAAAATCAGCTCCCTTTACTAAGGGCCTGTTCACATAGGAGTCCGGTAGCGGAAGCGTTAAAGTATTGAAATATATTTAACCAATGACAAACCTCCAAATGATTAGCATCGAAATTTTTAACTCCTATGATTGGTTTATTTTCGTTTCAGTGCCATCTTTCCTTTTACGCTTCCTCTACCGGACTCCTATGTGAACAGGCCCTTAGTCTAGTCACTTTAGATTCCAAATATATTTTATCCTTCCAAACAATTTTTATTCCTTCTATCAAATCTGATTTTGGTCTCTTAAGTATCAAAGTAAAGCTCTTGAAATGAATTGCGTATCCAAAAAACAAAATTAAGTTTTTGAGGTGTTCAAATGTTTTTTTTTTCAACTGCTCAATAATAATTTTTTTAACTAAAAAATTTCTAAAAATTACCTACGTCGGGTATGGGCGCATTAAGGCTGCTATGTACTAACCCCATTGGATTCGCTCACCTCAATGTTAACCTAAGGAGAAAATTTGTCCACGGATTGCCGACTTGGATTCAAAGATTTTTTTTTAATTGCACTCCGTCATAGAGAAATTTTACATTTGTGTACATTTTTCGTCTTTTTTTAAAAATGCAATTAATATTTTTTAATTTAAATTATTTGGGGAAAAATCTGGTATAGTGTGTTTTAAACGCTCATAAATTCCTTCGGTGGACGAAATTTATAAAATGAATCCTGTAGCACTTTGCAGAAAAGTTCAGGCTATCTGACAATACCAATTTTATTTGATTATCAGCATTTATGTAAATAGTTAACAAAAAAATATTTTAAATAAAAAATTTGGGGGCAGAGCTTAACCCCCCCTATAGAGAGAGAGCCATTACAATCCCTCAAAATGTCAATCCTAAGGGGGGTGGAATTCTCGAACTGTCAACTGGACTCCCCCCACCACAAGAGTCTGCAAGAAGAGGAAAACGGAAATACGGTTTTTTTTCTTAGTACATAGCAGCCTTAAATCTGCAGGCTGGAGATTATTTCCGCGTGGTGGTAGGTATTGGAGGAGGGTACGAGCCTTCAAGATATCGACTCTAGGGATGGTCGGTCAAAATTCAGTTGGCACCAGGGAGCAATGTTAGCTCACCTTCATGGTGCTGCTAGACAAAAGTAGTCAACAAACTACCGCGGTTAGTAGTGCGAATGTCTCCGGACGAGTGTCTGCATTAGCTAAAAAAAGGTTTTTTAAAAGTACTTCTACATGTATCCACTTATACACTAACGCTGATGTTTGAACATTTTTCGTAGTTTGAAGAATTTTGCTGTGATTAACGTATTCAAAACGGAGATATAATAACAATGAATCGTGACTTCTAGGAAATAAAATACGTAAACAACAAAATAAAACTAGACGCAGGTAAGATAAAAATGAAAGGAATAACCGCTTGATTTGTGCTTTTCCGATAAAAATTCGTTAAAAGTATCAACCACAAATAAAACTCCTTTGTCTTCAGGAAAATTTCTTTTATATTTTTCTCCGAAACATTTGAGTTTGATTATATATTTGTTTGCGGTTTTTTTTAATTCACTTTCAATACATGAGGATTTTTCTAAATTGGTTCTCAGAATTCGACGTTCGAAATCTCAGACGATAACACCTCACCGGCCACTGTCTCTCGCAGTCACTGCTAATAAACGCCAGGTACAGACCGGTCCAAATGTTTGGATCAACGCCAGTAGTGTCTGTGAAAGCTATTATAAACTCCGTTGGGGATTTTTCGTCTCCTCGAATTTCTAACGTGTGAGAATTTGCTGAATGGTAGGGATGTTCAGGAATTTTACAGATGTCGGTGAACATAAAAATTATTTCTAATAAAACTGTAGTGCTCCTAAAATACCTCTGTACTACATGTTTGTAATGAATGAAACTTTATCCTTTTCGTAATATTCATTAATATTTCTTCTATTATGGATTTTAGATCAACTATATTGTGAGCAATCGAGTTAATCATCGAATTTAAATTAATCATCTGAAAGGGTGTGTCTGATAGCCAAAGTATTCCAACTGTTTTTATGATATTAATTGCATAATATGTGTGTCAAATTTAAATAGAGAGCCAATTTATCGACATGTCAGAAGGGACCGACTCTGTTGTGAATTTTAATACACCCTGATTGGGGAAAAAGTATTAACAGTGGCAACAGTGAAATCGACTTTTGTTCTCTTCAAACTCAATTTCCTCAAACATATAGAACCAGAATATTCTGCTCACAGGGAAGGGGTCTGGTTCGACTTGAGAATTTTGCGTCTCATTTAACAGAAAAATTCAATAATAAGTGATAGGCTAATTTGTAGCATATTTTTCTTGACACTGATCCTATTGTCAACGGTATGGTCCTCCAACTACGTTGATATATAGTTGTACTAACTGAATACCCGTGCTTCGCTACGGAGTATATTCAAATTAAATACGACGGTTAATGTATGCAATTAATGCCAAAGAAAAATATATATTTATAAAAAATATCACAACGGATATTTTATAGACAAAATAATGTAGAAGAAAATATTGAAATTAAATCTAATAGAACATACTAAAGGATATAGTACAGTTAATATAGTACAGTTTGAGGAACATTTCTTTTGCTGTATTTTAATATTTTTTTTTGGATAATGTCCAATCGTCTGCCGCAGTAGCAAGAAAAAAAATTTTTGTCAATTTATTCTGTTGTTAAGCACGTGACGCAAAATTTGTTTAAAGTATCACAAGAAGAAAAGAAACCACGTGATCAGTATTTAATATATTAAATTCTAAAAATTAATATTTTAAAGTCACCAAAAATCAGAAAATGGAAGTAAAGATTCGTGAAAGATTTCATTTGAAAGGAATTTTATGATCTTTCTCGTGATTTAAATTTTATAACCCTCAGATTATTATTTTAAATGCAAACTTAAAAAAAGTTACAAAAACAGCTTAAAAATTTAATTTTAAAAAATCTAAGAAGAATTTTTCAAAAATCTTTCTTAGTGCACCCCTACACTATAAGAAGAATCGCCATGCACAATTTCAGCCGTTTAGGTCGAGCGGTTTGGTCTGTGCGTTATCTGTCAGTCAGTCACAGAACAATTCTCTCTCTATATATATAGATTACGTTGTTACATTGTTATAAACTACATCCATGCGTAGTATTCATGGATTTCATTATACTGCGTTGGTATAAACATTTATACTTAGTATTCCAACCACGTTGAAATAAGTAAAAAATGGTATATCTCTAGGTTTGCCAGTGGCCACTTAAGGTGCCTAAAATTTGATGAGCAAAAGACTTTTCTCGCTTTAAAAAAAGTGCAGTATTGAGCAGGCTACTCTTGGTCACCTTCTAACAGGTTCAAATCTGTCAAAGAAGGACTTTCTCACCGATCCGCACCTATTAATGTACCTCATGAGGATTTATGGGCTTATGGACGCTAGAGATGTAGGGATTAGAAACAACAGCAACAACAAAAATTTTATAAACGAAGTGGGGGGGGGGGGGGAAGGAAGGAAGATTCCTTGTGTTTACGTCGTTACACTGAAACACGCATTATGCCCTCAAGGGACGCTTGCTTAACATGCAATTGGTAGAATAGAGAACAGTTTCCGTCTAAATGTCTAATACTCAGTCCACAGACTATTTGTGACTGTCAGTTTTGTACACGGATTCTAAAACTGTTGGAAAGGTCACTAAACGAAATAAATTCACGAATTATTATTAATATTCGACATCTTTCGTGAAGAATGAACGCTATGCTCCCAAACAAAGCAAGTTCAGTTGCTTTCATAACATCTGCAATACCTCGTTTAAATATAGTGGTAATTTTGATTTCGTAGAAATGACATTTTCTAACTGCTTGGTGTTATTTCAGCACTGTTTATCTTGCTTCAGAAATCCATAATGTCAACAACAGTTTCAAAATAAAACAATATCATGAGCACTTCCTTAAACGAAGTGAAGTCGTGAGACCTTTGCTACCAGCCGACTGCTAAAAATGCTACGTGGTACATTACTTCAAATTTACTCAATGTTAGAAATATCTACGTGCCACTAACCACCAGTTAAACATCAAATTTTCTTACTTGTTATACAACTATGCTTTTTAAAAATTAGATTCTCAACTTATAAAAGAAAAACTGTAATACGCATTCCTAAAGCTTCCCCTGATTTCTCGTAACTTTAAGTTATTTAGGTAGTAAATCATCAGCTGTCATAAACTTTGGATGATAAATTTATCACAGCAGTCTTTGCAAATATTTGGTTGCCTGCGATAAGATATTTTTTAAATGTGTTTCGCTCGTAATTTTCGATATCTAGTTGTTTGAGGCAGTTGTTATGAATGCGATGTGTTACTATTTCTTATACTCTCTTCTCTCGCCCATTATTTAAAGCTTTTGCTAAAATGTATAGAGTTAAAACTTTGTGTTTTTAAATAAAAGTTTTCTGCATTCCGTTTCAAATAGAATTTGGTGTCATTTGTAATCCTTCGTGAATTAAAATTAACACCACTAGTGCTATGGTTGTCAGATGATGGTTAAACATTGCTTTGCTTACTGTAGTTCTCTTCAACATATAAAGTTGATCGGGAGATGCAATTAACCCGTCATTATTTTCCATTTTTTTTACATTTGTTTTACGTTAACACTCTATCAATCATTTCACAAAGAATCTGAACTTGTGCTTATGAATTCCATAACTAACAATTGATGATTGTACTGTGAACGTTCTTTCAGATTAAATTATTTAAATTCAACATAAAATTTCAGGCTTAGAGTTTTAAATTAGGTTATATGAAAGTTAACACTTTGAATCATTTTACCAAACTGGCATTTTTCAGATTTTTAACAATAAGTGAAAAACAGTAATTTTGCGAAAATGTAAAATGTTACCGCATGTACTTCATAATCACATATTTACTGAACCATCCATGTTTGCTTAATTTAAAATTGAAGAGTAATGCAGCTAATACTGCACTGTCATGCTGTGTTGTGCACATGCACCAATTTTTTAAGTCGCTGTCTGAGGCCTTCATTCAAGGACAATATATGTACAAAATTTCTCAATTTTATGAAAATGAGTTGTTTATACCATATACACGGGAAATGCGCGTTTCCAAGAGAGATATGCATTTTTGTGTAAACTGTTTGATTAGTTAGCAGTCGGCAACGTGATGCTTAAAGTACTGGACTTCCTCTTTGAAGATTTCTCTCTCGGGTCTTAGACTAGTTTTAAATCCCAGTGGATTCAGTCGACTGGAAGATACTGATAGAAAAGTGAAGTTCTGAACTGTCAACGCAAGGTTTTAGCAACCATTTCAGCCATCTATGATAGCTACGTGTAATGGACTCGATATGCTTTATTTTTCTGAATACCGTATATTAACAAAAGTATATATCCTCAAAAATTCAGACGCAGATCATTTTGTATGATTGAGTCAGAGCATCAAAGTTTATCAGGGTTTAAATAGATCCATTCATCTATCTATAGTACCTGTAAAGACCCCATTTTAAGCTGCTCTTTCTACTTTTCCCTAAAGATCGTTAGATATTTGTCAGAAGTCACCTAAATATCGCACCCCTGCAAGAAAAATGACACAGCTCAAAATTTCAGCATTTGAGAAAAATCAACTTAAAGAATACTATAAAGCTTGAACTAGCATTACAATAAAACTGATACAACTGCCCTCAGGTGGGCAAATTGCGAGATAGAGATGTGTCGCTTTTCGTGCACGATGGGACACTTCATACATATTTTTCAATGACACAACCTCAAAATTGCCATTCTTTGACCTGTGTCACTTTTCTTGCCCGGTTGCGATATGCTTATGTAATATTATTTACCGTTTATAGACACATTTGTACGGGTAGTGCACTTAATGGGTTAGTGCTTAGAGGGGAAACTAAAAGAAAATTTATAATCTTCTACAACGTATAAAAATATTAGGTAAATTTTGTATAGCTTTTCTCCATAAATTGGGGCAATATGACTTATATATAAAGATATGGCGCGAAATTTCTCTAAATTTATAAACGAAAGCAAAAAGTTAGGTATCTGTTTTATTGGTGATGAAAGTGTTTAGACATTTTCAATTAAGTGAAATGTTTACAGAACTCTGAATGAAACGCATCAAATTGCATTAAACGTATCAAATTGTATTGAATATGTGTCAAGTCCCAGAAAACTCATACCCTATATTTAAGAAGTCTGGTGTGCTTGTATTCAGAAATTACGTGTTATAAGCTCATAGAGAAACACTAATAACATTCTCTGAATGGAATAAGAAGGTTATTAGTACTACTAAGATTAGTTACTGAACAATCAGGCAACTGAAACGTAGACGAAACGTGTAATTAGAAGATAAAAATCTAGAGAACGTAAAGCTGGTGGAATGGGCTATTAAGGAGCTAATCCATTTTTAACGTTTTAGCGGTGTAGTTTTTCTATTTCAATCTACAATGGAGATCGTGAATCTGTTAAAAGGCATTTTCTGTTTAGTTTTGCCTTCAGATAATTTACAGGTTTTTTTTATCTGTGTTTTTTATTCTTTCCTAACTTGGCGATTGGATTGGTCTATTGACATGTCGTTTTTCCTACAAATTTCTTTTCTCGTTAGCAGCATAAGTATTACGTAAGGGACTTCATGCTGATTTACAGTGACTTTTAACGACTTTTAATCACATAGCTTCGATTCCTCACTGCGCTTCGGTTCCTCAATTATGAAGTCTCTCTCGTTCTAAGAATTTTAACTGTTTGAGTTTTGTTGCACTTTTGAAAGTGGCTAAGATGAAAGGCAGGAATTATCATCATGATTTGAGACTAATGACGTCATCATTCAGCTTATAGGTGCTTTAAATATCGAATTGTGAACCAAAAATAAAATATGGTTTATATCATCATAAGCGGTATTTATAAGAAATTTTGAATTTTTTCTGCTATATCTTTTGGTGTAGCACACAGTATTTTAGGACCTAGTGTAAGATTTCGAGTGAGTCCAAAAAAACAATGCACTTGTATCTATTCTTGATTTTTCCATTGCCTAGAATGATCTTGTGGTACATGAGAGAAAAAAAAAAGTTCTTTTCTCAAGTATTGTCTATAGCCCCAAACTTGCCCCTTGTAGCTCCTTACTTTTAGTGACTAAACATTGTAATATTTATAGAACGAGTGAAAGTATATGAAAGACTAGCTGAGTACCCGTGCTTCGCTACGGAGTACATTCAAATTAAATACAACGGTCAATGTATGTAATTAATGCCGAATATTTATATATATATATATATATTTATTTATAAAAAAATCGTAATGGATATTTTTATAGACAAAATAATGAAAAAGAAATATTCAAATTAAATATAATAGAACATACTAAAGAATATAGTACAGTTAATATAGTATAGTTTGAGGAACATTTCTTTAACTGTGTTTTAATATTTTTTTATATAATGTCCAATCATTTGCCGCATTAGAAAGAAAAAAAAAATATTTTTTGTCAATTTATTCCATTGTTATGCACGTGACCCAAAATTAGTTTAGGCTCAGATGCACACGAGCCTTAAAGTATCACAAAAGGATAAGGAATCCCGTGATCAGCATTTAATAAATTAAATTCTAAAAATCAATCTTTAAAATTTCACCAAAAATCAGAAAACGGAGGTAAAGATTCGAAAAAGATTTCATTTTTAAGGACTTTTTAGGATCTTTCCCGTGATATAAATTTTATAACCCTCAGATTATTATTTTAAATGCAAACTTAAAAGAATGTTACAAAAACAGCATAAAAATTCAATTTAAAATATCTAAGTAGATTTTTTCAAAAATCTTTCCTTGTGCACCCCTACACTATAAGAAGAATCACTATGCAAAATTTCAACCCTTTAGCGGTTTGTTCTGTGCGTTATCTGTCAGTCAGTTACGGAACTGCTTTATATATTATATAGATTATCCTGCCAGTCCAAGCAACAAGAAAAACCAGGTTTTAATCCACTCTCTTATAAGTGTGAAAAAAAATGACTATTAGTTTTTACTGGATAGTATGAGCAAGTCCACAAGGAATACCGTATAAAAATCATTTTACTGGCGTTTTAAAGGACCATTAAAGAATCTTTTTGTAGAAACTGGACCTTAATAATCTGACTTTGACAAAATGCGATTAAAAACTACCAATGACACATCTGCAGTTCAACATTAACGATAGTTTTAAACTAAAATGAAACAATGTATTTCCGTGATTCTTTTGATATGTTTTATGTGTCATATTTTTATCATTTATGGTGCATATAAATATATACGATGTGCTTTATAAGAATACTTGATACAGAGTTATCGTTTGGCAAAATTTTGTAAAAAATTTTTTTTTGTTGTTGAACTTTGTTAACCTCTAGCAATTATTTATGGATAAGATGGCAATCACCATCGTAAAACACAATTTATGTACATTAGTTTACATCTGAGTTCAAGAAATCAATTACCACTCCCTTGGTTTTAAAAGAAAAATGTTAATTGCATTCTCGGTGCTTCCTTAGAGTAACTTTCATTTGTTTTTGTGCATGCAGGACTTCAGATCAAAATCAAGAGAGGGAGGGGCCTTGCTTTAATTTGTTACTCGGGTGCTATTTTTTTTTTTTCGCTTCGTGATAGTATCTAATCATTTCTAGAGTATATGATTTTAATTGCTTTATTTCTGAAGAATGAGTCGGTTAAATGTATAGAAATAATTAAAATGCGCCGCATATTAAGACAGAAATGTTAAACAATCATTATTACTTTTTCAGTTCCGTAAACAGTTTTGCAGGCTTAAGCCCCTTAGCATAGAATGGCTTCCATTGTTAACATCAGTAATTTCAGTTGTGGTTCGGATTTCTTGTTTCCAAGTTGTCATATTCTGATAAAATTCTCGTGGTTCGTCAACCTACCTCCATGATCCATTTCTAGAAGGACGATGGCGCTGGCATTCGGTACCATGGTCTGTGGGTTCGAATCCCCCTCTTGGCATGGATATTTGTAGCCGTCCGGAATCGGGTTTAAGCAGTAGGTCCCGGTCGAATTAGCACTTGTGTAGCAAAAAAATTGACCGTAGCGCACCAAACCAAACCATTTCTAGAATTACGCCTAGATTTTCGCCAAAACATTGGGGGAAATTCATTAATTGGCTTAAATATCATCTCATCGTTGTGATCACTTAAACTCTACTTATGTTTATGTAACTTCTATACGTACGTGTGTGAATCTCCTCTCTGTACTTTGTCCTACTGCGGTAGCATGTAAAACATGTTCAATGTGAATTTGAAAGAAAAATCTACTAAAACTTGCGTCAACCATCGTAAAAACTCGTTAGGAGAGATTTACCTCTGAGCGTTTTGGCGTACACGCAACGTTAAAAATTGTCCCTTGCTGAAAGAGCTTTAATCAATCGATATGACAAGATATTACTGTGAGTGAAATTGATCGAGGTTTTTGTTCATCTCATGATAGTAATTTTAAAGTAAAAGAAACAAATAATAGTTTTGGGCTCTTAGCATTCTAAGAGGTTCTTAAAATGTCTCGATACTTGAAAAATGGTAACCAATAAATAAAAAAAATTCCTAATATCTTTTATAATGCAGAGCAGAAATATACAAAACGTACTCTTTAAACCCACTTTTACCTACCTTTTCGCGTCTTTAAATTCAAATGCTTGATTGACGAAAAGCTTATTTTATACCTTTTATTCTAATACCTCCATTCTAGCGTTTAACAGAAATTTGAAAGTTATTGAATGTTGTATATCTCGATGAATGTAATGGTTAACTAATACTCTTAATGAAAATGTGAATGAATGAAAATTTGAACGGTCCTTTTGACTACTTATAAATAGTAAAAAGTGAAGGCATGTTCAGGCTAAAATTATTGAAAGTATAAAATTTTTATGAATCGTGAATACCAATTATTTTGAAACTTTCCTTGTATGCACATCCAAAATATTATGCAAATAAGTCTATTGGTAAATACTAAAAACTACAGTTACTTTAAATTTAGAACATGAATGTTTTTTTTTCAGCAAAGATATTTTTAAGCTTTGATAATAGAAATTTAACCTCAAAATTATTTCCAATTCTAGCTATACAGTGAAAGCATACTATTATGAATATGCGGATTTGGCTGCTGTTGTAAAATTTTCGAGAAAAATGAATGCTTCAGTTAACAGATATAAACGCTAAATAAGTTTTCAAAAATCTAAAATTCTAAGAAAAAAATTCTTGAAAGCAACAGATTTTAGTTGTACAAAATGAGTAGTTCAAAATCGAGTCCGAGATATCAAATAAAGTTTTCTGATTCTATGCCGAAATGATTGTGTTTTAAATGGTTATCAAACCAATACAAGTCTAACGAGTTAAAATAAAATTGATAATCTAGCGTATTACAATAAAAATTGTTAGGAGTAAGTTGATTGAATAAAAAAATAAATTTAAAAAATACTGAAGTCTAATTATTTTTGCGACTTTTTTATCCTTATATCTATCTAATCTCTTTGTATTCAATTTGTTTATATTCAATTTACATTGAATTATTCTTGTGAAATACAGGGTGTCCGGGCTGAAGGTATCCAAAAGTTATGACTTATTTTTAGAAAACTACCCATTAGAATTTAAAAAAAATTATTTAAATAGAATGAACATCTCACCAAGTTTTAATATCAATCATAGATTTCGATCATAGTATCATAGATTTCGATGTGTGCACCTTTTGTAGCACGACAAACGTCTAAATGGTAATCCAGTTCTCTCCAAGTGTTTCGTAGCATATCAGGAGTATAATTAGACTTTTTGCTTGGGGATTCGTTAAATCTGTTGTGCATAAACAAAAAATTGAAACTGTGGATGAGTTGAAGAAGCGTATCATTCAAACTATTCGTGTAATAACCCCTGATATGCTACGAAACACTTGGAGAGAACTGGCTTACCATTTATACGTTTGTCGTGCTACAAAACGCACACACATCAAAATCTGTGATACTATAATCAAAATCTATGATTGATATTAAAACTTTCTGAGAAGTTATTTCTATTTAAATAATTTGTTAAAATTCTAATAGGTAGTTCCGTAAAAATAAGCCTTAACTTTTGGATACTTTTAGCCGGACACCCCTGTATATAAATTCAAGACTAACTTTAATGTTTTTGTCTTCTCACATATTTAAGTTTCTTTATTATAACCATTTAACTGCGATATATTTGAAAAATGCTTGTGTCCCAGCACACCTGCGACATTATGTACGTAGTACCCATTTTATTAACCCTGTTAATTTGACCATATGTTTACCTGATGTTTTTAAATAAACGATAGCTCGAAGAAGGATCTTATTTCAAAATAGTTTTATTTCTCTGTGAACCATGATGAATAAGAAAATAATACTTGGCAACAAAAAAACAATGAAAAATTTCTTTTATCCCACCGTCTAGCGTTGTTTTTAGGAGCAGTCCTTAAGAAGATTCTTCCTTTATTGGGACCGCGATCGGCGAGATTCAAAATGCGCTTTTGTGTACAAAAAATTCCATTTTCATTTGTAGATCCGGTAAAGAATAAGAGGCATTTTAAAACCTTTTTGTTTAAAATATCTCTACCCTTTCTCGTGACTTCGTAAAGAAAAACAAGTGATAAGCGGTGCGTAATCATGGATTCAAAATAAACTTCATTGTTTATGTATCAGGATATGTAATTTCTCGTACATAAACTCAACAATTTTCGAAAGAGTAGTAACGTAATTACTACCGCTTTGATCCCAAAATACCAGTTAGTAGATTTCCTATCGTAGGACTGACATCAAACTGGCAATTAACAGCACTGCCTGGGAGATTTTAATGTAGAACACGTCGGTTTGATTGAGGAAAGTGAACACTTGGTTCCCATTGTTTACGATATACCGCATGTTCATTTGTTACTCATTCAGATCTGAAGGGGTCAAAGAAGTTTTACTTCCTGATTAAGGTAGCTGAATTTTATTTAGCATTTGAATGTCGGGAGTTTTTCAGGTTTATCACATTTATCTTTTACAGAATCTCTGTTCTGGCTAGATCTTAGAAATATTCCAGAAGGTATGAGTTAATACTTTTATCCCACGCTGGAAATTAAAAGGAAATTTAATAATTGCGCCTGAACCATGAGCATTCTTTCCACGATTAAGATAGTGATTTCGAGTCAGTAAAACCTTTTTTTTTCACTTTTAGCGATATCTTTACAGAATTTCTGAATGGTATCACACTTATTCATAGTATTCTGACTGGCTAGGACACTAGTCTTTATAACTATAATCAGTGGGTCCGAATCCCGTGGTAGGCATAGGCGCATGAATCCGTTCGGAATCGACTTCAAACTGTAGGCAGCTGTCAGTTAAACCTTCTTCAATATGAGAGATATATTGGAAAACATCTCAGCAGCGATCCAAATCCAACAACCCCTAAAGTTTTGAAAAATCATTGCAGGCTTATATGCATCAAATGGATCGAAATTTCGCACTGATAATGGACTATTGCATTTTTCTTACATTTCCAGCGGAATATTCCCTCCTCATTACGTATTCCTTTCCAACCATTCTTCCATTTCGGCAAATGACTTCAATTACACAAAATGACTCGATACTTCAGGTATCTTGTTTCAGACTCGCTCCGGCGTTATGCGAATGCAGTTAACAGGAAACTAAGTTTCTTTTTGATGGAGTATAAATCGTTCAGTCTTTTTACTCCTGTTTTTAGGGGCTGTAATGACACATCCATTCAGTGACTTGAGTGCTCAGTATGCTGAAGATGGTAAGTTTCCTCCCTGATTCAGGTTAGGTTGGTCAGTAATGGAGAAAAATTATAACTGAGAGCGGTATATGAAACATAAGTTCGTTGCGAGATCTAAGTTTTATAAACAAAAAAAATTACAGAGAGTTGGTTAATCGTATAGTTTATCAAGTTACTCGTGCAGCAGTAGTTGCATTTTTTTAACACTTTCGAGGAGAAACCAATTTTGTCCTCACATATTACAACCTGATTAGTGAAAAGACCATACATAATGCTTTAAGCAAATTGTGAGTGATTGAAGGAATTCTCTGAGTATTAAGGTTTTTCAGCGGGATGGGTGGTTTATTTGTGATTGCATGTCTGTTTTCTCGCATCTCTGATATTTAGCGAGACTTGAAAGGACCGACTACTTGCATTGAATGTAGGCTTTAGAATAGAGTACAACGCTGCGTAACTTTGTACTGCATTACCTAATGTTACAAGTAAAGTACCCACAAACGCGCAATGGTGGTCAAATTCATGAGGCCGGATGATGGCCGAAAGGCTAGGGCGCTGACATTCGATATCAAAATCCGTGGGTTCGAGATCCACTCTTGGCATGGATGTTTGTAGACGTTCGTAATTGGCTTTAAGCAGTAGTCCCCGGTCTAATTAGCCCTCGTGTAGCAAAAAGTTGACCGTAGCGCTCCAAACAAACAAATTTAAAAAACAAAAGCCCAATTCATGAGTATGTGGAATCTGATTTGTAGCTTTTTGCATCATTGAAGATAAAAAGTCGACAAAATGGTAGGAAAAGACTCAAGAGTCAGAAAGCAATAGCACAGAGAATGATGAAAGCTTTCTAGCTGTGTATTAAGCTTTCTGAGATTCACAAGCTGATTTAGTGAAATCACATTTACCTATGTATAATTTGAACGATCATTCAAAAATGACACTAATAAAACTGAACAACAATAAAATTTTCACAGCACACTTCAGGAAATCCCCACAAGCTAAGAACAAACTGTCTGTTTAAAGTAGAAAATTTTCTGTTTAAGAAAAAATTACTATAATATTGAATATATTTCGGATATATCGGAATCTAGGAAAGTATAGTAATTCTTCGTAACGATTTTAAAAGGCATTTAATTCATGTAATGACATAACTAGAAACTAGTAAATTTAGAAAAGATGCAAACTTAAAATGGAATACCCATCACTGGGCTAAATAGTTCTTTTATTTGATCACTTCCACTTTTTTACACAGAAATTATTTCTTATATGATTTTTCGTTCTTCCAACTTGAAATTTTATTTAGACGTTATTCACACATGTACATGCTTTTCTGAATCCCAGTGATTCATAACCCTGCACTCTGTAGATTAATCAAGAATGCAAAGTTTTAACATATTCTCTTTTACTGAAAATTTTTCAAAACGATGACACAGAGCGAAAGCAAACTTTTTCAATGAGTTCAAAATAAGTAACTATTCCGCTTCATTTTGAGCATTATTTTTCAAAAATATAAAATCCTAAAACTTAAAGCTTAATTATTTCATCTTTACTTTCTCCGGCTTCTTTTTTTTTTTTTCCTCTTTTCTAGTCGCACTTTTGAAATAAATTGGAGATTTCTCTTTGAAGCCGACGGCTTTCGGCTTTCAGGGGAGTTCAGCAACTCTTACGCCTTCTATAGGCCCAGATTTTTCATTTAAATTAGGGAGTATAAGGTCATTGCTGCCTCATGCGCTGCAACTTTCAGGGGGGTGTTTTTTTACCTACAAATGTAAATAGCAATTTTCTTCGTAAAAAAAAAATTATTTTTAGATAACGTAATTCTAGAAGGTCACTTACCTTACGAAGAAAAGTTTAAAGTAAGGGGGGGGGGGGGGGGAGATTGAGTGAAATGGGAGTGAGCGACCGAATGGTTGCGTTGTACTCGCTAGCATTTGTTGTTCGCATTTGTGGTATTTGTTCGATTAAATTTTTTGAGCTAGGGTTTCCTAAAAAATATTTTTGTCTCTGTGAGGACATTTAAAGTGTGTGCTATACGAACTCTGAAAATAAAGCGTTGTGACTATTTTCTCAGTTTTAAGGTCTAAAGTATGAATAAAGCGAAAACCATTTTTATTGCGTCAACCTGCTCAATTCCTTTATAGAATATGCTTTTTGTTTAATCATAGGCAATTTGCTAATTTTTTTTTCATGTTCACATAACGGAAAAATACTGGTATTATACTTAAGAAATTCTATGAAATTTTTAATAGTTTTAAAATCTTTAATAGTTTAGGAATTCGTCATTACGCACTTTAATTTTTCTTTTTTGAAATTCTTAGTTTTTTTTATCTAGGAAAAGAAATAAGAACATAAGAGTATGAAATATATGGTGATGTTAAGTTATCCACTACTTAAATGACTGCCATAAACTTTCACTGACTGATGCAATCAGCATCCCATATTGTAGATTAAAAATGAGACTGGAAATGGGAGACTTTCACAGAATTTTAATCATAGTAATTTACTTTAATTTTGAGTATTTTAGGGTGATTTATTTAGGTTCTTTAGTTCTGGGTCAAAGAACACTGGCCATTTTTATGCATGAAATACCTTGTTTCTGTTTTCTGCAATTAGTGTTTTGACATCTACTGATAAACTACTAAAATAAACAAAGTTCTGCCCTGAAAAATATTTATTTTAATTATTAACTTATAAACTTATGTATACATCTTAATTAAGGAATTCCATAACATCAGCTTTCATCATCCGAGAATTACTTAGCTGAAATTCTTTTTCGGCAGATGTTCTATGGATGCTTCCTTGGTTACGCAGTGTGAAGAAAGTTCAGTATTTGACAAATATATATTTATTCTTTACGTGTAGAGGCTCTATATACATATGGTTAGTTTCATGGTTTAACTTTTGCATGTAGTAACTTGGAGAGAGAGCTTTTGTTTAATTTAAATAGTCATTTGAGAATTGCATATTGTGGGATGTGTCTTAGTCATGTGAAAGATTAAAAACGAAATTCAGAGATAAATACCATTCTTAAATCATCTATACAGTTTAAAAGTGTAAATCTTATATATAAAAAAGAAACGTGAAATGGGTCGTGTGTGTATGTGTGTGTGAGCCACAAAAACTCAAGAACGTGAGCCCTATCTTGATGAAATTTACACGTTTTAATGTTCTTGGAAAATCAGGATGAATGTGACTATTTTCATTCCACTACGACGTTCCATTCCCGAATTATGTTAGAACAAGTTTGCGCGGTCTCAACGGATATTTTTGTTCAAAGCCATTGTGACATTTCATTGTTGCCAATTAAATTATATCATTTGCGTAAAAATAAATAGATATGAATTAAAAACTTGACATTGAAACATAGCAGACGATTTAGTTTTGAGAAATAATTACAATCATGAAATGCATGTATATTCTAATTAAAGTCTGAAAGTGGCATTGAAACGTAGCAGACGATTTCGTTTTGAGAAAGAATTCCGAAAATGAAATATGTGTATATACTCTTTCTATAATTATCAGATTTTCTGTGTTTTAATATTGAATGTGTTCTCAATCCATTCAAACATTATTGATTCTTTTTCTATAATAATAAATCCATTCAAACGTTATGACTAGTTGTAAATTAATGCTTTAAAATGCCCAAAAAGAAGAAAGCACTGGACTGGATCTGACAGAAGAATGTTTTTCGCATGTCTCAGCTATATGTGGGAGTGTCTAGAGCAAGGAATCAATCAAAATTATACATTGTCGCAGATGATAAAAAAAGAAACAAAAAATGTTTTGTACTGGCAAGTATTAAAATAACAACAAATTAGTTAATAAATGAATTTTTTACTACTGTAAAATTTAAACTAATTTGTTTAAGAGTTGTTATAACTTTAGAACGTCATAACATGAGGCTAATCATTTAAAAAAAATAACAGAAACTGAATCCAGAGCGAAGCCGTGTAATAAATCTAGTCAATTAATAAACTACTGAAATGAACAAAGTTCTGCCCTGAAAAATATTTAATTATTAGCGTATAAACTTATTTATAAATCTTGATTAAGCAATTTCATAACATCAGATTTCATCATCAGAGAATTATTTAGCAGAAATTCTTTTTTGGCAGATGTTCCATGGATACTTCCTTCGTTACGCAGTGTCAAGCAAGTTTAGTATTTGACAAGTATATATTTGTTCTTCACATGTAGAGGATCTATACATATAGTTAGTTTCATGCTTTAACTTTTGCATGTAGTAACTTGGGGAGAGAGCCTCAAATTGTTATTTAATTAAAATAGCCATTTGAGAAGTGCATATAGTGGGAAGTGTCTTAGTCATATGGAAGTTAAAAAATGAAATTCAGACATAAATACCATTCTTAAATCTTTAATACAGTTTAGAAGTGTAAATACTCTCATAATACATACAAGTGCTCATTTGCCAAGTGAATGGAAAAGCGTCCCTGTTTGGTGATTCGGTTTACTTCTGAGTGTGTATGAACAGATGACAAAGCATTTTTATTTTTTCTACGTTTGCCTCCTTGTTTGAAGTTACGACACCTCAATAAATTACTGCTGTCTCATTTACGAATCGGCCGTCATATTCTCTGGAAAACAATACTCTGAGGGTTACGGTCGATGGTTAAGTACAAATAACATAAAAATGCAGTGCAATGCGATTCTTTTTTGAGAAAGATATTTTGTGTCAGTTTTAAGCTTACAGGCTTCCGTTTCTTTCAAATAATCTTTAACAGCCATTCCTTAAGGCTGCTTTGTACTAACCCTATTGGATTCGCTCATCTCAATGTTAGCCTATGGTGAAAATGTGTCCAAGGATTTGCGGACTTGGGATTTAAAGATTTTTTTTTCTTAATGTACTCCGTAATATAGAAATTCACCTAAGGACATTTGTCGTTTTAAAAAAAATTTAAATAATATTTAAAAATTTCAATTCGGGGGAAAAATCTGGTCTAGTGTGTTTTAAATTCTCAATTCCTTTGGTGGACGAAATTTATAATATGAATCCTGTTGCAAGGTGCTGAAAAGTTCAGACTATTTGAAAATACCATATTATTCGATTATCAGCATTTATGTTGCTCTAAATAGTAGGCAAATTTTCTCCGGAGGCTAACATTGAGGTGAGCGAATCCAATGGGGTTAGTGTGCAGTAGCCTTAAACAGACCAAAAATATTGATTTGTATATTTAAAAAAAATTCTCAACATGCAACACTGATACACGTCAATGTTAAAAAGTAATATTTTTAAAATTTTAATTTATTAATCATTCTCTAAATGTTCGGAATTATTTAAAAAACTAGAAGGTAACTCGTCATTTTGACGTCATAATACTAATAATGACGTCATAATGGAAAAAGTATATGAAAGTTAAAAAAAATATCCCTAATTATCTAACAATATTGCATTTAATCCACACCTTGTAAAAGCAAACCCTTTCATTATTTTCTATTTATTTAGTTTTTCATGCGATTGGAGTAGTAGACTACCATCCAGTTTTTTACAGCTCACTACGCGATATGAATACTTGGGCTACTTGATTCATTCCCATTCAAGTTTGTTTACTTTCAGAATTCATCGCAAAAGTAAACAGATTTTTAAAAACTGTTAAATATACAGCTAAAAGCATCCAATTTTTTTTAGTTCTGAATGTTTTATAGAAAAATAGGCTGAACAAACGTGATTTGATGGAGAAGATATTAGTTTTTAGGTAAGAAAAAATTCTGATCCACATCTGAAATTGAAATTAGGCCTAACCGGCCGTTTGTTTACTGACGGCTTCAATTGAAAGATGAGTACAGCCCGGAAGTGTTATACAGAGACAACGGCTATTATATATATAATTTCTTACTTTTTAAACTGTTATCATCTTTAAACTGTTTTAAAGGTATTCAGGAAAATTTAGGGATATCCGTTAGGACAAATCTTAAATGGGGAAAAAAGGCTCAATTTTCTTATAAATGTGACTGCGTTTAAATTCCTTTTAACAAATATCTCAAATGCAAGCCTATTATTAAAACTTCGTGCTCTCCGTTATCGCAAACTAGTTATACCTACAAGGCGTTTTCAGACCGGCTGGCTCACGTAATTAATGTGATCAACCTAGCAACGCATTCGCAATAGTTTGTCGTATTTTGTCAATTACGTAATTTTTCTCTTACTGTGTCATGAATTTTTCATTACTAATTCTCTGAATCATTTCAGCAAATAACTTACATAAAATTCTTGGAGATACTAGGGTGGTGGGATTGGGAGGGGGGGGGGGGACGGGGGTTCAAGGCTTTTGGTCTGGCAAAGCAGACCAGACAAGTGGATGTACCACCTGTTGTGTATAGGGAATTCCCCAAAATGATTCATTTCATATTGGTGCTTGGCGAATAAAACTGATTCACATTAAGATATAAAGGGAAAGCAGCTGAGCTAAAAAAGTTGGAAATAAAAAGTTAAACATCGTTAAAGTAATTTTTTAAGCTCTGTTTTGTGTTGATTTAAATGTGATGCTTTCTGCTCTGTGTGTTATCACTGGTTTCTGAGTAACCTTGCCGTATAGATAGCAGATTTGCTATTGATATTACAGCGGCCTTAAGGGATTTGTTTACTATTGTTCTCCTTGTTATAGATGACTTTTTGCATGACCTCTGTTTTCTATCCCGGGATTCTAGTTATGCAAAAGATCGAAATAAGAGATCAGATGGATGAAAATAAACATTACGCCCGTTTCACTTAACAAGAAACATTGTGAAAGGAATTTCTTTTGTTAAGAATGATTGTGTTAAACGAAAACGACTTAAGAGGAGAGAATTTTTCGAGGAGGTTTATAGATTATAGCATTGACTAAAATCAGTGTTCAATAGAATGTGGGAAGGAAGGCTAAATATTTAAAGTCCAAGGAGTTAACTTTTCAAGTCTTGCACTTTTGTCGATAATTATGTTGACAAAACACTTTTTTCCAACATTAACATCCTATCGGATTGGGACTAAATATCTTGAAACAGTTGTTTGTAATTGTTACTCTTCTCGCCTTGTCTTCTTGTTTTGTTGTAATATTCAAGTTTGTGCACTAGTTATTAAACATTTCATCATCTATATATATAAAACAGTTCCGTAACTGACCGACTGACTGACTGACAGATAACGCACAAACCAAACCGCTGGACCTGAAGGGCTGAAATTTTGCATGACGATTCTTCCTATAGTGTAGGGGTGCACTAAGAAAAAATTTTGAAAAATTCTTAGATTTTTTAAATTGAATTTTTTAGATGTCTTTGTAACATTTTAAAGTTTGCATTTAAAATAATTGTTTTATTATTTTAAATAAAATAATGTGAGGGTTATAAAATTTATATCACGAGAAAGATCATAAACATTCCTTGAAAATGAAATCTTTTTCGAATCTTTGCTTCCATTTTCTGATTTTTGGTGAATTTTTAAAGATTAATTTTTAGAATTTAATTTATTAAATGCTGATCACGTGGTTTCTTTTCTTTTTGGGATACTTTAAATTAATCTTGCGCCACGTGCATAACAACGAAATAAATTGACAAAAAAAAATTAAAATTCGGTAAAAGATAAAATTTAACCATTAGACTAATTGAGATGGAAGTTTTTTAAGAATTTAATTAAAATTAGTATGTTTTATGGGTATTAAACATACAAATTAATTGCATACATTTACCGTTGTATTTAATTTGAATACTTTCTTCTACATTATTTTGTCTATAAAAGTATCCGTTGCGATTTTTTTATAAATATATGTTTTTTAGCATTAATTGCATACATTGACCGTTGTTTTTATTATAAATATATAGATATTTTTATGGCATTAATTGTACATATTGACCGTTGTATTCAATTTGAATATACTCCGTAGCGAAGCACGGGTATTCAGCTAGTTACTTATATACAGATAACTTGAGCCGATTACAATGAAGGAAAACACTTCTAAAAATTTCTAAAGTAGTATACTTAGCACTCTGTATTATTTATAGAATTTTTATTATATAAGTTACGTATTTTGACATTTGACACGTGTCAGTATAAAATATAAACATTACACTCACTTTCAGCCGCCCACATGATATAGCCGTTAGCGATGTGAGCTTTTACACAGTAGGCTTCGGTTCAAATCCCGAATAAGTCTTGGTCGTTACCGTATTATCCCCTCATAGGGAGCAGTGTTGTATCAGTAAATGGTACACCCATAATGAAGTACCCAGCAAGACTTTGCGGTAAATAACGAAAGGCGAATGTCTCACGCCTCTGCATTAGAAAAAAAGAAAACTCACTTTCAATTAATACTTCAATATTTTCCTCCTAATTAAATTAAAACTCAGACAAATTTTTTCGGTTATTTGTCTGACCAATAATAATTTCGCTATGATTATTTTGATCGACTGACCTTCTCATTATGTGCATACCCTACTTCACGTTTTATGACCATTATAAATCATGAGTGAAAAACTGAAAGCTATAGAGTTAAGAAATCAATTATTGTTCTGAAGTTTTAGACGCGAACCTTGTACCTATTCTTTCCCATCACGGTTTCGTAATGTCGATGTCGTGAATGAATAATTCTGAATACATTTTTGAATCAATTATAAGAAATCGATCTTTTAAGTAACATTGTGTAAAGGGAACATTTCATCAAGACATGCACGTCGTTATATTTACCGCGATAAAGCGATCGTTCTTTCTTACGACTTGTGTTCAGTTAATAAATTGGAAGCCATGTTTTAGTCAACATGGCCTTCCATTCAAGACACCTTAGCCCCTCCCCCATGATTTACTTTATTGCATTCATTATAAATTTGACATTTTTAGAGGTTACAATAATAATAATCATCGTAAATAAGAATTTAGGTACATGAAAACTTACTTTCGTTTTAATAAACCTTTAAAATATACCAGTTAATTGACGTTATGAAAAATTTTATAATGTTTCTTCTAATACAAAATTATGAAACTGACCTGAACGGGAATTTCAAAGTGGATCCTTCGAAGTTGATTTCTTACGATAGGATAGTAGATTCCAGTTACGATGACCTTTATTGATACGTACCTATGGCCCTCGCGGCACTCAGTCTTAAAACTGTTTGAGCTGAAACGCAATGACTGAACAAAAATCGGAACTTCAAAGTGTTTTCAGCATGAACATGTTAAAAATATGATTTAAGGTTTTTGTTGTTTACAATTACCCTCTCTAATTTTATCCTTTTAACGTTCGTTGTATGTTTTTGATTTAATTTAGTAACAAATATTTAATTAGCTTTTTGTTTCCTCTGTAGCTTTATGACCCGTCATTTACAAGGATTTACAGTTACACATAACTTTCTTTCACATAATTATCAAAATTGATTGCGCCGGACGTTGGCCGAATGGCTAAGGGTGTTGGCATTTGGTACCAGAGTCTGTGGGTTCGAATCCCACTCTTGGCATGGACGTTTGTAGACGTTCGGAATCGGCTTTAAGCAGTAGGTCCCGGTCTAATTAGCCCTCGTGTAGCAAAAGTTGACCGTAGCGCTCCAAACCAAACCAAAATTGATTGTAAAGTTTATTATCGACACAAATAAATATTTAGAAATGCTGAACCGACAAAATGAACATTTTACTCTTTCATACAAATGAGGGCATAAGGCTATTTTTCTCTGTAAATTCTACTTACCACGTGCTTAATTGATAGGACCTTTCTTGAAGAAGATTATGTTGCTTTCGAACTGTAAATTTCCTCGAGCAGTCGTTTACTGTAAAGTTTTCTATACATTGAACATAAAAGTTATTTTTCTTCGTTAGGAGTTAGGGTTAAAATGTTTGTTATTTCAAAAGTTCACGCTATCCGAAACTGGAACATGACGACTCATGAGTGAATATTTGACAGCCGCTCTTCGGTTATTCAGTTCTTGAGTAGAGCAAGTTCTGTAGTAAGAAAGTAACTGCCAATCTGACGGTAGTTTACCGCAATTCTGAAAGCAAAAGATGCGTAGTTCTATAAACGTTTTTCACCGTTAATGCTGTGCCCATTCTACCAGTGACGCTACCTGAATCCGTTGGAGAGCATTAGTTTAAAAAGGAGAAACAGAATTCTCCAACTGCTTTTGATACTCCATCGAATTGCTTTGATTCTGCAGAATTTATTTGTAGATTTTCAAGGAGAATATTTATCATCCTCGTGGTCATTAAGCAGCTGGAATCCAACAAATAAACCATCCTCATTTCATCAGACTTCATCATAGCAAGCAGAAAAATTCTTATAGAGAGCCATCCGAATGTTCGTTGTGTAGTTTGTTAACGTTAAGATGTAGTAATAGCATTAATGAAAGACGAAAGCTTCATATTTTTCATTCATGCTGTCAAATGTATTGAATTTTGGAACTTATATTTCCAACATTTTATGTTTAATTATTTTACCATTAAAAAAATAGACTGTTTTCGTGGTCTCCAACAGCCACCTGTACTTCCAACGTACTTTAAACCCTAGTCTTCTAATTTCTAGGTCGGTATTCTACCAACTAAATTATCCCTGTGAAGAAAGAAACTCACGTTTCAAATTCCATTCCACACACATCCCCACTTGCGTTTAATGACACAAGATATTTGCCTTTAATTTTTTTTTCGAAAATGTTTAATTTCTTTCCGTCTGTATGTATATTTGTCATTGATTGTCTATGGGCTTTTCATCAGATGGACGACCACTTGCTAGGACCGAAATTCTAACCCGGGTGTATATAAACCGTTAAGGCAAGTTTTGTTCCTTCTAAACCAGGGATGTCCAACCTTTTGGCTTGACCGGGGCCATGCTGAGTGCGGAGGAATAGCCCCGAGCAGCATAAAAAATACATAATAGTTAAATTGTGTACAAGGTGCGGCCATTAATTTCCAGGACTGATCTAATAACTTCATAAAATATTGCATTAAATACATACCCATTTAACATGTTTCGAAGTAACTCCCACCTTCCGTTATGCACTTGTGTGCTCGGCTGTAAAAGTTTCGGAAAAAACTTTTAAAGTCCTCTTTCGGAATGCTCTTTAATGTGAACGTCACCATTTTCTTGATGGCTTCGACATCCTCAAATCTTGTTCTCTTCAGCAAATTGGCCCAGCATGAGGTCGTGGAGATGCAGCATCCTCCATAGTCTCCGAACTTAGCACCAGCAGACTTTTTCTTCTTTCCAAAACTGAAAGATTTGTTGAATGGAACAAGATTTGAGGATGTCGCAGCCATCAAGAAAATGGTGACGTTCACATTAAAGAGCATTCCGAAAGAGGACTTTGAAAGTTGTTTCCGAAACTTATACAGCCGAGCACAGAAGTGCATTACGGAAGGTGGGAGTTACTTCGAAACATATTAAATGGGTATGCATTTCATATTTTCTGGAGTTATTAGATCAGTCCTGCAAATTAATGGCCGCACTTTGTAAATAACAAAGCTTCGATTTTTTATTATATGATAGAAAAGAAAGCAACATAAACTTAAAAATGGTGGTATATTTAATTTTTTCTGAAACTAATGCTTCAATGTTTGGTTGGATGGGAGTGGTTGCGATTCTTCGTCAGTCCTTAAGGTTTCTCATCAGAAATTTTTAATCTAAATTTACTCTTCGCGTGTTTCATATTTGAAATCATTTGCACACAAATGAAGCTAGTGTGAAAAAGCGATGACGTGAATGGGTGTGATGGTGAAGAGAGGAATATTTTTCTCTGGGATGATAGATTTTGTAAAGTTACGATCTTCTGGAGACATATTGTTAGCTATCAAGGGTCGCGGGTTGGGCACGCTCGTTCTAAACAATCTCAGGGTTCTGAGGAGAAACCCTAATTGCAATCCTCCCAAGTTCTAATACAGAATGTGACACAGCTGTAACGCTATTTACTAAGTTTTTTTGTCCTCTCTAGTTCTTAAGTCAGTACATCATTTTTGAGAAGATTGTATTAGGTGGTATTTTTATATAACGTAAAACACACACATAAATCATAAAAGTTATCAATTAATACTCATTTTAAAATATCAAAGATATGACTTTAAATAAACGGCTAACCTACGGCTTGATGAGAATATGTACATTGTTATACTAAAACTGCAATTTCAGTGCCTAATCACGCAATTAAATGTGAGAGTTATGCTTTACATGTTTTTGCAACCTAAATTGTAAATGCAACGCTCTTTCCTTTAAAATGTTTCCAAGGGCATCCCTCTCTTGAATAAATAGTGACAGATAGATTTACCGCAGGAGAAATATTACGATACGCGTAGCAACATTTTGAGCTTTCGTAACTTACATTTCAGAAAAAAAAAATTCTTTATCTCTGGAAATCTTAGTGTGGGAAGTTACCCTGTCCACTGATAAATGAATGTAAAAAGAAACAGCACAAGAGACGTTGACGAATGCCATTCATTATGATACTATAGGAGAAATCCAATGGTTAAAGTAACTGCTCTTAAAAAGTTTTCGTGTTAAAAATCATTTTCAACTTTAGCTTCGTTTAATAGTTCTCACTCAAACCGAAGTTCTTTACATATCCGGATTTTAAGGCTTATCTTCGTATGATTTTATTTTATATGAATTTTCTTGCCTTTTCATTAATAACAATAACCGTTTTATTTATTAATAAGTTTTCTGATATGCGTTTGTCTGTAGGCAAAATGAACTGGTTAATACCGATATTCACGCTGTTGCTCGAGGCTTTTTTCCGAACACTGACTGTTAATTGTTAATCAAATTTAATTATGCTTGGCACGATGAGATAATGACAGTGCTTTCGAATGTGGGTCAGCAAACCTCCGGGGGTCCGTAAGATTATAGTCAAGGCCCTGTCTGTCGGAGAGGAGGAATTCCTTCAAACTGTATTTTAAAAGTTGGTTTAAAGAAGCATTAATACTGTAAGTACCGATGACTAAACTGCTTATTGATTAAATTTTTGGAACCAGCCATTTGGACTCGCTTGGTAGTTTGAGTTAAAATACGAAAAGAAATATAAGAGAAGAAAAATTGAAGATTTCCTAATAGGGTGGAATGACAGAGCTAAGTGTGGTGCGCTAAGATTTTTTATCAAAGAAAAGTCTTGAGCTTTTATTATCAAAAACACTTATACAGAACAGCAAGAGGAAAAGCTGCAGAATTTATTTTGTGTATCATACATTTGCGACTTCCTAGGGCTCTTTTCAGAGTTGTTAAATGTAAAAAAAAAATAACGAAACGAACAGAAAGGGGGAGCGTGATCTTAAAATCGATATATCAACTGCTTAACCAACCATATAATATTTCGTATTACAGAAAATAAACAAAATTGCATAGATACAAAAAATACATATTCGCATATAGGATTTTTATTTCTTTTAGGATTTCTTTACTTTGAAAATCTTGTAATAAAATCTTGAAAATATGTGATAGTTTTTAATTTAAAAAGTCTTGTTTTTCACGATAAAAAAAAATTGCTCATAATTCTAATTTATTTGTTACTGATAAACAGTTGAGAGGAAATTTGCCATACTCTCTGCGATGGGAGTCCCCGAGTTTTGAAGCACTGAGTTAAAGCACTGAATAAAATCAACCAACACAAATCGAATCCAGAAAGAATTTCAAGATGTATGAGTGCATAACCCTATCATTTGAATATTTCTTTATAAGTCGGACTTTTATAACATATCATACTTTTCAAAGCACTACTCGACTATGTATCTGGGAAGAAAAATTAATTCTTATAGGCCCAAAAAGAAATAATGAAAATTATGAGATAATGAGTGGAAATAAAGAAATAATGAGTGGAATCGAAGATTTGTAGAGTCTACTAATGTGGTACCTTTAAGGCTGCATTGTACTAACCTTATTGGATTCGCTCACCTCAATGTTAACCTATGGAGAAAATTTATCCATGGATTGTCGACTTAGATTTAAATCTTTTTTGAAAATTGTGCTAGATAAAATTATAACAGAGAAAACAAGTTATACCTTGAGGCATTTTTCGTTTTTTTTAAATGCAAATATTTAAAATTTTAATTATTCGGGGGGGGGGGGATCTGATATAATGTTTTAAACGCTCATAAATTCCTTCGGTGGACGAAATTTATGAAATGAATCCTGTTGCCAGGTGCAGAAAAGTTCAAGCTATCTGAAAATACAATTTTTATTTTATTATCTGAATTTATGTAACTGTAAATATCAGACAAATTTTCTCCATAGGTTAAGATTGAGGTGAGAGAATCCAATAGGTACACAGCAGCCTTAAGTCCTCCTTACCTTGAGAATGCACAATCAAATCGCTACCATAATCTCATACTTGCTATATATATCCATACACTGCACTGTTTGCTGCAATATATATATATAGACCTTCGCTGTACGGGCAATGTGTACCTCGCTTGTGTTAGATTCTTTCGCGTCTCCTTGAGCTCATTGTTTGTTTGTAATGATGTATCAAAATATTTGCACTGTCGTCAACCAGCAAAATTTTTGCTGTTTGATCGTCGCTGATGGCGTAGCACGGAATCCGGAGGACGATCCTCTTGTTAGTTCCTTTTGTTACTTCTCGTTGTTACGATAGCAGCTATTGATGGTAGCAGCTGTATAAACAAGGCGGACATTTCCGAGCTCTCGTTCCGCGGCATTACGACATCTCGAGACCGAGCGACCTTCCGCTGGTCGGAACGCGGCCCTGAAAACTGCTTCGCCGACCTTAGCGTGAGCGAACTTATTACACACAAGGAAAGTAAAAACCGCGGGAAAAAAAAATATGATTGCCCGAGAAAGAAAAAGAAAAAAATAACTGACGTAACTTGTTTAAATAGGCTACTCGGAAGGCACGACTTTGAAATCCATTTTCCGAGAGAGAGTGGAAAGAAAACAAGCAATTAAATAAGAAGCGGAGTGCATTAGCCTAGGATTGTGGCAGTTTGCTACGAAACGGATTGAAAAGATTAAGACGGAGGTCATTAATGGTTGTTCGCGGCCCAGCGCCAGTTATTATAAAAAGACTTGTGTTAACCATACGTCCAGAACACTGAATTATAACTCTCCATTCCAGTAAATAATGAATGACATTTCTGGAGAAGTGATTGCTGTTTTTGAAGCTCAATATTCGCTTTGTTCCCGATTCATTTAGATTGCAAAGAATACATTTGGGTTTCTCACTGCTGTTTTTATAGTTACAATGGTAAACATAACTATAATTATTTCAAATGAATCATTCATATCTGTTTAATCTAAATCAATAATTTCTGAATTAACATTTTTTTCAATACTTCATTAAATGTTATAAGCAATCTAAATCAATAGTTTCTAAATTATTTTTTCAGTGCTGCATTGAATGTTATTGACAATTTAAATAATTCTAGTAATGCTTGTAATTGCGCTTATTAATAGGGGGATATTTTATCCGCTTTTTTCAGCATATAAAGTTAAACGTCTCGCTTTTCTCAATTTTTGTTTTTAAACATCTATGTGAAAAAAATAATTTCCTAGTGAAACATTTTTAAAATGAAAATATAAGCGGAAATTTTTTTAAATAGATAGAAGAATTGGAAGTTTTTCATTAGTTTATGCTTTTTCATCTGGATAGGATTTTTCAATACCTTCTACACAATTCTACAGCTATAAAAACCTCAGGTTGGTAAACAAACAGAAAGTGAAAACAAACGTCGTGTGGAAATGTTTTTTCAACACCCGACTGTCTCCACGACCATTCTGATTATCATTTTTATAACATTTGGAATGAATTTGGCATTTTATGTTGTGATGGAAACGAAAAAGGCACCTTTCCTTCGATACTGCTATTGAAATTTATTTCCATTATATCCCAGATTTCAAATATACATTCGTTGTAGGAACATCGTTGCGATTGTAGTCTGAGCTGTCAATAAACTAACCAGAGAAGCTAAAAATAATGATGTGCAATGATCTTCTCACATCATTAAAATTCAGAAAATATTTTAAAGGATATTTTTCTAAAATTCTTACAGTATACAAACATATATGCACAATTTATATATTACTAAAACGAAGAAACCCTTATGACATAAATATTTATAATTATGAAAGTAATGTGTATATACTCGAGGTACAGTTTTGCTTTAGATCTCTCAAAAGGGAAATTACGACATCTCCAGAAAGTTTTGCGTTACTTGTTATGATGCTTCACGGTTGATGAACTTTCCGGCTAGAACTTACCTCGCCATTCGAAAAATCATGCATGAAATTTTTTTTCTTCTACGTTTACGGCTGTCGCAGAGTTTACAGACTGGATGGCACTGAATCATTTTCCAGTCACGAACTTGCAGAGTTTTTCTCAGATTCACTGTTTTATTTCTAAATAAAATACTCGTATTATACGTTGAGGTACTCGAAATCTCAGACTTACAGCCTGCATTAATTTTTGAATCTTTCAAATTAAATGTTAGTTATAAAAATTTTCACTTTACACTATCAACATCGATTTTAAATATGTGACCAAAAAAAAAATTTCATGTACATTAATTATTCCTATGTGAATAAAGCCCGAAACTGCAGCTTTCAAACATCGGACTTATTCCGAAATAAAATACTCTTGTTATAATATGTTAAAGTACTCTAAATCTCAGACTTAAGCCTGCAATAATTTTACCCCTTTCAAATGAAATGTGCGTAAAGCTTGAAACCGCAGCTCTCAAACTTCGGACGTATTGCGAAATAAAATACTCTTGTTATAATACGTATATTTAGGTACTCTAAATCTCAGACTTAAGCCTGCAATAATTTTTCCCCTTTCAAATGAAATGTGAATAAAGTCTGAAACCGAATCTTTCAAATATCGAACGTTTAAAACAGTAACTCCTAAGAAACCATAAATGTTAGTCATTAGCAATAAATTATGTATAAATTAAATAAGGTATGAACGAAACAGGATTATTTTAACCTAAGATATTTCAAATTCTGGGGAAACTCATTATTTCAACATTACACATCGCGTTAAATATGTTATGAAAATTCTGAAAGGAAACTAGTTTTTGTGTATTTTCCAATTACGTATGACTAGAAGTTCAAGGATCTTACTTCAGAAACTATCAACTTATTACCATGCATCCGAGATCTTTCGTTGCTGTGGTAATTGTTGCATAACGTTTCAAAATAAAATACACATGTGTGTGCTAGTTTTGTATGCGTTGCTACGAAACTGAACTTTATTTCAGCTCTATTATATTACTTCTGAACTCCGGTATGTCTTGTATACCTAAGCATATAGATATGAAATTAAATTATTCTCAACTATCAGTACGTTACAATATGTTTGAGTGTGTGACAGAGTTATCTGTTGGGAATTCGACAATCTGTTTTCCATTGCTTGCTTCACATTAATCATCCCTATCTCATGTATACTTAATTTTCGTATTGCTTTTATTAAATTCAATAGTTTTTGACTAAAGTCATTAAATTAATCTTCAGTCATTATCTCCATAATGCATCTCAGACATTCTATACAACAACTATTCCTTAATTTAAAATTCCATTTATTCGTTTATAATTTTATTTTTTATACCCCTGACAAATCCTTTTTTACGAGAAAGAAGCTTGATTATGTCAGAAAATATTGCAACCTTTATTTCAATATTAATTTGCAACTCCAATGCATGTAAATTGTTTAAAGTTGTAAATTGTTTAAAGTTGTAAATTGTTTAAAGCTACTCTGATATGTTAGTCGTGATATGAAGTTATGTTTTGTATGTGATAATAAAAAAGCCCAAAAATTTGAAGTATTTCCCTTTACGAATCATTATTTGTTCAGTGAATCTCTATGATAAGGCAGCTATGTTTGTTGTCATATCAGCGATGACGTTTAGAAAAAAGAGAAAAAAGAATGGATAATGATTGTAAAGTACCTTAACCTATCATTTCAAAATTTCGAAGATTACATAATATATCCACAAACTGACTGATATGAGGCGTATTTCATATAATGTTGTTGTTAATTTTCACACAAAGATTACGCAATCTCTATAAATATATGGTGTCGTGCATGTACTTTTCCATAGAAACAAAGGTTTCGTTTTCTAGCGGCCAGTTTCATGATATGCTGTATTTTCTCTTTTCCGTTACAATTTAGCGTTAATGTTATATTAACTATAAATTTTAAAAATATATTTTTGCATTGTAAATACACTCTGACTTCTTTACGTTCTTTTATAGTGGATTCTGATGTTAAAATTTCGGGTTTTTTTTTTCATAAAAACCTACCCTTTCCTACCGTGAATGCAGTTGTACACTGAGGGGCAACTAGAATAGTTTTTATTTCTAGGATTGTGTTTGATGAAAAGTAACAATTTTTTATCGTATACACGAGGGGTGGGCACACTTTTCCAGGGTACGGGCTACTTCTAATTTTCTCAAGGTGTTGCGGTCCACCCAGTGACGTAGGTGTGGTGAGCTAAAAAAAACGGTCTGCAATATTTATTATAATTTAATAATAAATACGGAATATATACTTACCTACATAACTACAAGTAAAAAACTTACTCTTTTAAAACCGCGTTTAAATCAAATCGCGTCGATGTTCCATAAATATGTTTCTTTCAGTATGCGCGTCTTAGGTCTTAGTAAAGGTGGTCACCCCAAAATGTCTTGGTGGTCCACCGGTCGATCGCAATCGACTTAATGCCCACCTCTGGTATACACTGTTTAAACTCTTGGACTTTATATATATATATATATATATATATATATATATATATATATATATATATATATATATATATATATAAAAACAGTTCCGTGACTGACTGACTGATTGACAGATAACGCACAGACTAAACAGCTGCCTAAAGGGCTTCAGGATCTAAAGGGCTGAAATTTTGCATGGCGATTCTTATAGTGTAGGGGTGCACTAAGAAAGATTTTTGAAAAATTCTTCTTGGATTTTTTAAAATTAAATTTTTGAGCTGTGTTTGTAACATTCTTTAAATTTTGCACTTAAAATAATAATCTGAGGGTTATAAAATTTCCATCACGAGAAAGATCATAAAGATTCCTTTAAAATGAAATCTTTTTTGAATCTTTGCCCCCATTTACTGATTTTGGGTGAATTTTTAAAGATTAATTTTTATAATTTAATTTATTAAATGCTGATCACGTGGTTTCTTTTCTTTTTGTCATGCTTTAAATTAATTTTGCGTCACATGCGTAACAACGAAATAAATTGACAGATTTTTTTTTCTTTCTAATGTGGCAGACAATTAGACATTATCCAAAAAAATATTAAAATAGAGTAAAATAAATGTTTCTAAAACTGTACTATGTTAACTGTACTATATTCTTTAGTATGTTCTATTAGATTTAATTTCAATGTTTTCTTCTACATTATTTTGTCTATAAAAATATCCGTTACGATTTTTTTATAAATATATTTTTTTGTCTTCTTTGGCATTAATTGCATACTTTGACCATTGTATTCATTATAGATATTTTTGGTGTTTTTTTTTTTTTTTTTGGCATTAACTGCATACATTGACCATTTGTATTTAATTTGAATGTACTCCATAGCGAAGCACGGGTATTCAGCTAGTATATATATAAATTTCTTTTATTACACCCTCTGCAATTAATGCATCTCTGTATCCTGCTCATTCCACAATTATTTCGCCAAACTTCCAGATATTATGTTCATCTTCAGACCAATTGAAGATTATAGGTTGAGTAAATACAATATGATTACATTTTATGAATTTGCGTTGAGATAAAAGCTTCAGGAAATTTTATGTTGTGCCGTAAAATTAAACTTAAATTGCCTATATGGTTAATTTTACAGATTATGCTTTTAATGTTGCGTAACTTCTGTAAAACGCATTATGCGACTTTGTAGACGTTTTTAAAGATACATTTACAGGTAAGACTTCAATAGATTTCACCGATTATACTCATAGGAATTAAGATACTGTAAGTCTCTAAAATCGGAAATTTTTGTTTGACAAATGAGTGTTTATATTTTTGTTTTTGTTTTTTATTTAGCCAAGCGTTCAAGAAATATTTTTATTCTTCACCGCATTGTCACTTCAGGCATTCTTCTGCTTCATAAAGCATGAAGATATTTTTTTATCCCCAAAGAGGTTTTTTCTCTTTTAAAATACATCGATGTAGTGATTCCTTCTGTACTTTTTTGTGTATTTTTCGATGTTTGATGTGCTTAAATTGATTCGGGTTGTAAATATGTGGATTATATCATAACTATACTTGTACATTAGACATTTAGATAAATGATATTTTCCCATTTGCCGATAGCTACGAATATTTAGATAATCAGTACTGATGTACATATTTACCGCTTGTAGTATTTTTGTTGCAGGTAAAAGTCCAATGTTACAAATTGGGAAACAAAAGCATATTTTAACAAGCATTATAGTAACGTAGTATATGGCACATTACTATAATGCTTGTTAACAAGCCATCAAAGTATCGTAGACCCAGTGGCGCACCCAGGATTTAATCTTGGAGGGGGCCGAGTTGAACGGATAAAAATATTTGTAATGCAAATTCAATATTCATAATGCAATTTCTATTTCTTTGGGGGGGGGGGTACAGGGCCCCTTGGCCCACCCCCTAGGTGCACAACTGCGTAGACCAATATGAATTGGCAAAAGTTTATAAATTCCCACCATTGTATGTTCCTCAAGGGTTTTCTGGCATTCTGTCTTGTAAAAACTGCTCTGTAATATTTTTAAAAAAATTAAATATACAGGGTTATAAGGAAAGAATCACCCGATTACAAAATTTAATATTTTCCATAATTACACACAGAAAATTTTAATTAATATGTCATTGTAAAGGAATATGTTAAAATTTTTTTCCCATATGCTCTATGTGACTTCTTTTAGTCGCCTGTATAATATCATTGCGATATGCCATTTCTTGCCAACGCGTTGTTCCACTATTAACTGTTTGTAAAACATCCCAAATGCGATGTTTTAGTTCGGGAAAACTTGTAGGCAAAGGTGGTATGAACACAAGATCGTTGACATATTCCGGAAGAAAGAAGTCGCATGGGTGACCTAGGAGGGTAACTGTGTGAGGACCAAATCATCGGCTACTATGCGACCAATGTAATGGTGTCGTAGTTCTCTGTTTAGAAATTTACGAACCTCCAAATGCCAATGGGGCTAAAAATTTATCATTTTTCTTTTACAATGACATATTATAATTTTCTGTTTGTAATTATGGAAAAATATTAAATTTTTTAATCGGATGATTCTTTCCTGATAACCCTGTTTAATAATTTGAATAATGACAATTTGATCTTTCCTTTTTTTTTACACATCGTGTATTTGTTTTGATGACAGTGTAATCAAGTTTTTTGGGATTATAAAATTGAGACATATATGCGAATCAAGAGCTTTGTAATAAAATTTATCAAAAAAGTTTTAATCCGTTGAATAAATGTTTTGAATTTTAAATACTTGCCTTTGGAGACAGAAATTTAAACAGTAGAATAGTGTTACCCAAAACGTGAAAAACTTTGGTAAATAAAAAAAAATTCAGACTGTAAAGAAAACATAGAAAAAATAAAACCTACCAATTCACTATGCGGAGAGAAAGAGTTTTAGAAACTGTTACATTTTAATTCTCATGAACAGGTTTGTTTCTTTTTTTCGTTACACTGATCACATACCGCATTGCCTTCGGTTTGAATACTTAACTCTCTTATCTGATGATCTCTTTCATTTTCATGGCCATGATGGAAGGAAAATAAATCAGCTTTTTTTTTAAATTTAAATCAACATTAACAAAAGTCATGCAGATCAGTTTGAACAGTGACTGGCAATTCAACATTTCATCTGTAAGAGTATTTTTTTAGGAGTTAGTTCATTGTATACGCTATAATGCAACATATATAACAACGATAATCGTCATTGAAAGAATACTTTTCAACTTGAGAGCGCTGCCAAATATCAGTACTACCTTCATAGATCGAACGTTTTTTTACAGAATCCCCCCCCCTCTCTCTCTGTGTGTGCGTGTGTACGTACGTACGTACCGGAGTAGTTATTTTAATAGGTCAGAAAAAAGTAAGTTTATTTCATGCATACGATTATTTTTCTACTGGTCAGGTTTTCAGATCCTTTGTACTGGAATCAAGAGGTTGCTAAACTCATGAAGCTGCTAATTTTACTGTTTTCTGTACAAATCGACTGGAAACTTGATCAATATACAGGAATTTAGTATAATGAAAAGCAATTAAATGTGTGTTTAAATATTTAAAGGAATTTCTGTGTACCATCTTTATATGGTTCTTGTTAATAAGTCCTGCACCAAAAGAAGCTCTCACTTACAGCCACGGGAAGAAGTTCTCACAAATTGTCGTAGTTTAGCACTGCACCACATTTTCGAAAGTTTCACGTGGTAATATAATCGTTTTGTTTCATAAATTTGTGAACCCCCTTTATTAATAGCTTTTGTTCTTTCCATTTTACTCAAAGAATTTCTTGTTATATACACGCCTGTTTAGCTCTTCAGAACATAGAAAGTAAGATTTAGGCAATAAATATTAGTTTTGAAGTCTTTATTCTTCTGCAGTATCAACGCTCATACTGGATTTTTCTGGGAAAATGCAGACGTCTAAGTTGTTGCAGAAATTTCAGTTTACCCATTCACAATATTTGTCCTCACGATGTCCGTCAATATTTATATACTACAAGCCATTATCAGGAATCTGATTTTACAAATTCTGCATTTATTAAATCAACTGGTATTCCATTTTACGGTTACTTAGTCGTTTTGTACTCTTGGATACACCACACTGAAGTTTTAGCCTTTTCGATCTGAGAAAATCCGAAACTCGTTTATAGATCATTAGTCTCTCTAGAAACTTCACTGGCGCATCGAAGTTTACTGTAAACCAGGGGTTCCTAAAGTGTGTGCCGCGCAGAGAGATCAGGGGTGCCGCGAAGTGCCCATGATCTCCAATCTAATCTATTGCTAAGGACTATTCGGATATAACTCCAAAAGACCTCTGTATTGCAAAAGTACATAGTCTGTAGTGGAGAAAAGGTTTCACACAGCATGCTGACAGTTATCGCAGAGCACCTATCACAACGAACTGACTGGTTTGCAAAGTACGTCGCAGAAGACCAAACCGAGAAGTTTGCATGGATCCAAGATCCATTCCATGTTGAAGCTCCAAAAGAATTCACTTCCCAAGAGGAAGGAAATCTAATTTGAGCTATCGAGTGACAAAAGCCTGTAAGCAAAATTCGCTTGTTTGGGTTTCAAGGGAGTTTTGGAAATCTATAAAAAATGAATATCCCATTCTAAGCGCAAAAGCTATAAGGGTTCTCATTCCCTTTGCAACTTCATATCTGTGCGAAGTTGGGTTTTCAGCAGTTGCTGTTATAAAGAGCAAATATCGTTCGAAAATTGTCAAAAAAGAGATGAGAGTAGCTGTATGAAGCTTTATTCCGGGATTCAAACAATTGTGCAGTGAGCAGCAGGCTCACCCGTCACACTAAAAACTATACACACATATACCAAGAGCATTTGGAAGGAAATTTTATTATTAATTTTATTAATATGTTTTCCTATTAATTACAATAAAGTACTTGCGGGATTTTTAAACACAAGTATTAATTTATTAATGTTCTTACCACTTATTTCTTCTCCACTGTCGTACAAATATGAAATATATATATATATTATGCATAATGTATATAATAATAGTATACCACAGATAGATATTATATGACGAGGATGCCGTGAGAAAATTCTAACTCTCTTAAGGGTGCTACGACTTGGATAAGTTTGGGAACCCCTGCTGTAGACCTTAAATTTATGTGGGCTTATGTGGACAATGAATCCAGGTGTGCTAGCTGAAATGGAAAACTAACCGTTTATAGTCTGACCTTAAATTCGCAGAGATGAAGCAGTTATGAAAACATGTGGAGGTAAAACGTATACGTAACAACAATCATTTACTGATATATAAAATTTAAAATATTTTCTGAACTATAGAGACGGTTTTTGTTGACATCATGAAATAGAAAGCTCTTGGAGTTTTGTAGAATGTGACGATACATCTATGGTGCACTTTCTTTAGGATTATTTACTGCTTTACTTTCATTTCTTTTAGAGTAAAGACATGGAGTACTAAACTATAGATCAAGGGTGATATTTACGTTCCTGAACCAATACATTACATGAAAATACCTTCAAAGGTAGCAGCTATTTTTTAATTGTTTTTTAAGGCCTTTTGTGCAGCATATTTACAGTTAAATTACTTTAATCGTTATTTTATAAGGGGGGGGGGGAACTTAAAAAGCAAATATATTAGAAGAAAAGAAAGCATAGTAATTGCAGTTACGAAGAAGTTAGTCTTTTGCCGTATTATTTCCTAATTACCAGTTTGTAGACAATATCAGTTGACATAAGTATTTGTGTCCCTTATCAATAGACATAAATATGCCTAACGTTTGTTACTTCTATTGAATTTGTAAACGCTTTTATCTACAAACAAACATTTAAAAATTAGTGTAAATCATAAATATTTTTATACCATTTAAACGATTTTTAAATGAACTTTGGTACAGCAATGTAATATCAAAATTGATTTAAATAAGCTAATGTAGTTTAGATCTGATGCCAGGAAAGTAAATGGCATTATTCAACGTTGTATAGAACTACGATACAAACTTATCTGTAATTTGTCTTTAACTTTTGTAAGTGTCTTTCATATACAACAACAAAAAAATGCTTTGTCTCGCGGAGTTGAGCTATGTTAGATACGCTAGCATCTCTATTCTGACGATCGGGTATTGACTCGTGAATTTTCACCACTAGGGACATGAAACGAAGCAAAACGGATGTCTTCCTTATCCAAGAATTTTCACTCTCTCCCCTGAAGTAAAAGTGTCAAAAAGAAACTCATTGGAATGATGCAGAAAGTTCTAGACGTTAAATTTGAATGAGGAATATTTTTAGCATCCAATTTTTTAAATCTCGAGTAGTTCATCTAACAACTACACAGTCGTAGCCCATTAGACAATTATCTTAAACTATGCTCGCATAGCATTGAAATAATTTGTAATTATCATTTCTGGACTAGGAATTCTGAAAAAAAAACTAACCAAGGTTTAGGAGTGTCTATTAGAAAGCAGGAATTTCCTCAATATAGCATTTATATTTATGAGACCACTAGTCCATATAGCAGGTTGGTTCCTCCCAAAAATTCCATTATGAGTCTAACATTTATTACGCTGTTATGTTAGACATTTCGAAAACTATCTTGAGGTAGACTAATTCAAACTGCGAAAGGAATCTATAAAAATGATAATTTATAAGTTTTAGCCTTTTTAGATAAGAACTTGGGAGTTTTTCATCTTCGTTTTTAGCATTGGCAGACTTGGTATTTTGCCTGTTTCACTTGAATCATTACCCGTTTTAATGTTTAAGGTATGAGAGTTGAAATTCGATAACTTAAATTTGATATTGTTCTCACTCGGTGGCATAGTTAGCTCATTGTGATTCTAAGAAACCACGTAGATACTCATCCCTCTATACTGAAACAACGTCGTAAGTCATATTAATCAAATGATTGGGACATCAAATCATCATGGAGATTACTATGGATTTCTTCTAGATGTACAGCTCTCTTTCCTGGTTACATCTAGGTTTAACAAAGCCATTACAAGAATACTTCTTATTCCTAACTTCGGAGAAGTTTACAGTCATGAATATAAATTACTCTAAAAATATTTATTCATGTAAACATAGATTCGGGAAATGGTAAAGCCGTATATAAAGAAGGTTAAACATGGATAAAAAAGATAGGGTACGGCCTCTAAGCAACAATTCTTACTGATCCTTCCGTTTAACCATTAATGCAAACCGCATCGGAAAAGAATCTAGGGTGGCCTTTATCGATCAAAATAGCAGCACTTCCATATGCCCGCGTTATCTCCGCATAAATCTCAAAACGATTACATGCATATCCACACGAGTGAACTTGAAGTCTTGGCAACTGGTGAGCGAAATTAGGCGTGAAAATATTACCTTGCGCAGAAACCTTGTATAAGACACGGTTCGGGTGGAATGGACCGCGCCAAAATGGCCACAGAACACATCGGATTGTCGGAGCGTGTCCGCATTAAAAACAGACGATGGGTGCTTCGAAGAACACTCGCTGCTCGGCATTCAGTTATGCTTCGATAAAATTTGGTCTGATTTTGATTTCCGAAGGGTTCGGAGAACTCCCTGGGGTGGGATATAGGAACGATGCACGTGAATTTTGATTTGGGGCATTTATGCCTTTTTCCTGTGTTGAAAAGCTTCTTGTTTTGGGTAATAGAGGGTCATTGTCTGCTGTTTATTTTGGATGAAAATCGTAGACTCGTACGTTTACAATGGTTACTTGAACAAATAAATTGACAATTGGGTGCTGTTGAGAAAAGATTTTTGTATACATTGATTGTGCGACAACACAGGTGTTTTGAAGAGATGAAGTGAGATATTACTGCTCTAGAAAAAATATTCATAAATTACTTTTTTTATATTTATCTTCACGAAGAAAATATTTTAATTTGCAGATTAATCTGTTAGATTATTTTTGATTTTTTCTTCTAATCTAATGTCTTTTGTTTCATTTTTTTTATTCAATAAGTTTCTTTTTGGAAATTTACCTCATCCAGGGATAAAACAACTTAACTATAATATCAAAAATTTGCAATTCAATAAATTTGCAAATTTTAAAATTAGGGACTTCTGTTAATACATAATCCTTATCACTATCTTGGAAGACTTTTGTGTATCGGGCTCTCCGGCTCGAACTTCAACTGTTCAATAAAATTGCAACACATTGAAAGATTTGTTGGATTGACCCAAAATTTGTCAGACTGATAGCTTACCATAGCAAATGCAAATGAATAAAATCTCAACTGCATATGCGCATCTGATTCGTGAAAACTATAGGCAGAAATGGTATTCATGAGGTATAAAAGAAGGCCTCAAAATGTTGTGTCGGCGAGTTCGGTTGGTATTGCAATGCTAACATGCCTCGTCGCAAAACAAGACAGCCTTATGATCTGCTGACTAAGTTTGAGAGAAGGTGGTTTGTCGTTTCGCGATATTGCTGACACGCTGGACGAAACTCTAATGCAGTTATGCGCACTTGGAGACGAAGGGCAAAAGAAGGTTCTAGGCATCGTCAGGAGGGATCCGGACTGGCAATAACAAAATAAGAGACACTTGCTACGCATGTCTTTTCCGAATAATAAATCAACATCCACAGTGTTAGTACAATGTGGATGATGGTTATACATCAGGCAATCTCTACCAGCACTGAACAGGAGAAAATCATGTTTTCTGACGATTTTGAATTCAATCTCGAGACCTAGGACGGTTGTTCGCAGATACAGGGGAGAAAGGCATCTGAAAGGATGCATTATAGAGAAACATCTGTTTTACTCCAAGCGTAATCTCTTGGGGTGCTATTTCATTTCATTCACGCTCTCGGCTTATACGGATCGCATTTACTGTGTAAGTTGTACATAAAATAGTTCTTGGAATCAGAAGTCCAACTTCTCTTGCAGACCCTCCCTGGAGCTATTTTTCAACAGGAGCATTTTCGTCCTCATGGCACCCGAATTGTCCAACGTGTTTCATTTGTCCAAGAGTACCACTTCTTCCTTCACCTGTTCGATCACCCGATTTGTGCCCCCGTAAAACAATTTTCGTGGAATTAAATTGATCGGAAATTGGCTCGCGTGTCATCACTGATTGTCACAATCAAGTATTGGGAATGCCTGTTGAATCCGCTGGAAGCGACATTTCAGAAGCAGTAATCCAGAATCTCTGTCTCAATGCCAAGCCGTGTACAAACAGTTAAGGCTCGGTGCATGCGAGCGATCCGGTGTCGTTGCGGCACTGCAGTTGCGATCAGGAGTACAATAGAGTTGAACTTACCGCGCGTCTCAATAATATTGACTGTGACTAATCTTAGAATGGTTATAATTTAAAATGTCATACTAACATTTCATGAAAGCTGCTTAGCAAGAAAAGATTAATGAAGTATAGCATATTACCCCTGACATGGTCTGACGGAACCTCCGGGAACCACGAACCCTTATTCCGGATCCAATCGTTTACTTTTTCTTCCTATTTGTTTAAGCACCTTAATATCCGCACTTTCAATCTCACGGTTCAATCTTGAAATCTTGAGTGGGCCGACAATTTTTTTTCTAGTGAAATACTAGCAAGCTATTGGTGCTTAAACGTGTAATTAATACTTAAGAGTTAGTTCTCTGTATGGAGTTTCACTTGTAAAAAGGGCACATGACATATTTGATGAATTACAGCAAAGGACTGATAAGACCATTTTAAAACTTAATTTTCCCCCAATATGAAAAAAGTCATTTTTCCTCCCCAAACATGGCTCTGCTCGTGATCTGAAACCATCCGCTATTAATCACAGAGCACCGGCATTGTTCAAAGTACATGAAGGAACAAAATAGAAAAGTGCACTTCCTTGGTCATACAATGCGCCTTTCTTCCGAGCTCTGTGTGGAAATGTTGTTGATGGGTTTCCCGTGCTTTGCCGTTGCCGGTTATGTTCTCGCCATTGTTAGGTAATGTTTTAAGTACCTGCTCACTTAATAGAGTACTTGAAATCGTAAAGAAAGCAGAAAGGGCATGAGTTAAGAAGTTGCGTAAGATTTTATTCCCCAGATTACAGGTTGAAAACAGGTACATTTCGAATAGAAGTTTTTTGTAAGCATTTGGAATCTAAAAGTTTCCCGTAAAAAAAAAAAAAAAACTTAAAATGAAAACCCTTTTTTAAAGAATTAACCGTGCTCTTTAGCTATGATAAACTTTTATGGGCACTTTTTATGTTGAAATGAGTTTTTTCCTATTTACTGGGAAGTATTGAGACGCTTTTCATACTGTTTCTACCGTCTCGAGTAGAACGAGGTTGTATCACAATTTTTATACATTTTCTAAATTACTTGAGCGCAGTGAAGTTACTAGCTACAGCGGGAAAAAAAGTTTGTTAACATTTTATTTTTCATAATTTTATAGTAGCAAAAGATTTTAAGGGTAACTTTTGTTGTAATTTGTTTAATTTATAAATTTAAGCTGATATGCAATGACTGAATAGGAAAGGGAAAACTTTTGCCGTTGACTATAAAGATTTTCATTATACAGTCTAACCCCATTATAGCGAACCCAGTATATAACGAACTCCCGGATATAACAAACGAAAACTTTTGGTCCCGCCGTTTGCCTGTTATACGTAATTTAATTATTATTGTGTCAGTTTAATGTAATTCGATTTTAGCCTATTTAATTCATTAATGATAATTTTAAATATTTTATCATTTTTTAATACATCATTATTGAATATACATTGCAACTAATGAGTTATACATTTTGTGAACTCTAGCAGTTCGGATATAGCGAACCACCGGATAAAGCGAACAAAACCTTTGGTCCTTTGAAGTTCGTTATAACTGGGTTCGACTGTAGTTGTAACTGTTATCGTTAGTTATTACTCGAAAACCATTGCACTAAATTTTCGTTGGCCATTCTCAAGAGTTTTGCAAACATGAGTGACGCAGTATAATTCAAAATCACTTTAGATGGCAGATAAATACAATTTCTTTGAGCCTTATTTGCTGAAATTTGTATTCAAAGCACAAACTAATGTAAAGACAGTTCGTTAAACTAATGTCTCAGCGACTCTGTATAGCAATGTTACAATCGTATGCCCAAATACAGGCGGGTATATAGCTAACAAACACTGTGAACATTAGTTAGTGAGATTCCCCATCTCTCTTCTGAGTTTAGAAGTGGCTTGCACCCCCACCCCACCCCTTCTGGACACAGCTACGCACTTGAACTTCACGGGGAGATCGAGCGTGGGAGTGGTAGGGGATTCTCACAGAGATGTTAGGCACAGATAGTCTGTACGGGCACACCACGCTGCCCTGTTGTTTTTCGGAGGGCAACTCCGGTGCAGACAGATCAAGTTGATCGAAGTGTACTCTCATTCAGTCCAATTTAGGCTCGGTGCACACGAGCGATCCGGTGTCGTTGCGGCATCGCAGTTGAGATCAGGCAGAACATAGAGTTGAACTAACCGACTCACACGGACGTAGGCGGCTTCCGTGTGATTCGGTTCCTTGGTACTTTTCTGTTTAACTTTTCCACGCGATAGACTGGGTTTGGCACGCTGCCAAAATTATAAGTATCGAGGATGAACGGACGGACAGTTTTAGAGTCTGAAATTTTCCTTTCCGCAGGACCGTTATGGAGGAACTTGATCCTATGTTAAAAATCTGAAATTTTGTTTCGAGATCAATTTTCAAGTAGATTTTGTTCATTTATGATCTTTTAATCCTGAACTGAACAACTTATGAACATTTATTAAATAGATAATATATCTTATATAGTATAAGAAGGTATTTCCTTTATAATTGCAAACACATTTAAATTCTTGTATTTAGTGCATATTATTACTTATGGGTTCCCAGAAATCTGATGCTGCATATTTTATTTGTGTAGAAAGTAACACCTCTACTTCCTTGTTTTCTCATTGTGTTGGAATATGTAGGGCAGAAATTAGCGTTTCTATCGCATGCTATGAATTCGAATTGAGGAATGAAGAATGGTGAAAAGAATTGTCAGTCGAGTTAACTGTCACTCTAGTTTCTTTTGGATTTTCATTATTATACTATAATTTTTTTCATACATATAAAAAAAACATTTAAAAAATTCTGTTCGCTATTTTATTCGCTGTCTTAAACGTGTTTCTGAAAGTATTCAGAGCTTTGGGAGGGAAATATATATGACAAAGGCGATATTTTTGCTGTGCTGAATAAAAAAGAATTTGGAGTAGAGTTACTGGAAATTCATTTTGGTACCAAATTTAAGTTTTTCATCCTTTGTGATCGTCGTGCATTTGGCGCAGCTTGTCCTTTCTGGACCTTGCGCCAGTAAAACCTAAGCAAGCAACCAACCAACCATCCATCCATCCATCCATCCTTTGTGACCCTTATAACAGTAGTTCCCCCCATTTTAACTGAAGAGAGCTTGAACTGGAGGAGATAATATCAAACACGACCAATTCCATAACTGGTGCCATTTGTGATTATAAATATCAAGCCAGTACTTGCAGTATCAGAACACATCATATACAGTCGAACCCCGTTATAACGAACTTCAAGGGGCCAAAGGTTTTGTTCGCTTTATCCGGTGGTTCGCTATATCCGAACCGTTAAGAAAAATGCAAGAGTTCACAAAATGTATAACTCATTAGTTGCAATGTGTATTCAATAATGATGTATTAAAAAATGATAAAACTATTAAAAATGATAATTAATGAATTAAATCGACTAAAATTGATTACATTAAACTGACACAATACTAATTAAATTACGTTTAATAGGAAAACGACGGGACCAAAATTTTCGTTCGTTATATCCGTGAGTTCGTTATATACCAGGTTCACTATAACAGGGTTCGACTGTAGATGACTTCCCTTATCTACTTGCTTATCTTTATGCGATTACCCTAATTTTTAATGGAATGAACTCTCTTTGAGTCTATAATTAACTTTGGCATCAGTGACTATTATAATACATATAACTACAGTCTTTCAACTATCTTTTTAAATTCGTTTATTTAGACCTTAGTTAAACGTTAAAACAGATGTAGTTTAGTTGAAATAAAAAAAAATCTCATGTTATTCAATTATGCTTAAAACATTGTCCACAATTTCCTAACTTTGAATGTGCAAAGATATATACAGTGAAACTTTTCTATTGCGAACAGTAATGGTTCCGAAAAAAAGTGGCCGTTTGAGGGGTGGCTGTCGAAAAGAGGTTTATTCTATAACATTGCCTCTTATGGAATCTTTAATCGGTTCTGAACAAAATATGGCCGTTTAGAGGGCTGTTAAAGAAGGGTCACTGTATACTCCTTCAGTTATTATATTTATTAACACCTATTACTATTTTTATGAATTTGGGTTTTCCTTTATGCTACACTATTTTACGAAATTAAAGAGTTTAAGAGAGAGAGATTTCTGACTGTTAAACAGACTCATTCTTAGCATTATCTTTTTAGCTATTCCAGCTAAAAATATAAATGTAAAGAATGAAATGTAGTCGTTAGAAAACTATACAATTTTTATGAATGTAAAAAATTTTAGTTGTAGGTTTATAAAGCATTACAAAAGTTCAAAAGTTAAAAGTTTAAAAGTAAAATTATCAAACGTTCTCATTCGTAAGTAATTTGAGAAAAGTGTTAATCATATCTTATAGTACATATACAGAAGGTCGTTCGCACTTTATGGAAACGATTTTGATAGTTAAGTTTTATGTATAAATGGCGTATTTTTTGTGGCGATTTGCTTCTGTCTGATAGCCATGGTTATTGACAATAACTAGCTCAAATTTTCCATGAAAGTAAACTTTTTGTTAGTACTGTCCTGTCAATTTTAACCCATTCCTCTTGGAACGTTTTCCAAACTCCGTTCAGTGTTTTTGGATGTCGTTTTCCTAAGGCTCGTTTTAATAAACCGAAAGCGCAGAAGTCAATTCGAGAAGCATCAGGTGATTTATCAGGTATTTTATTAAATGGGATGCACTTTATTCCTGTTTCTGATGCTTCGTTGCTAAATAAGCTGGTGTTGATTTAGGCTTGAAACTAGTGGTTTTGAACATATGAAGATAAACTTTATCAATGTCCTTGCCATATAAAGCTGGAATTTCTACTTCAAAAACTAGTTCTAAAATATTCTGCAGATAAGGGAATGAATAAATTTTGGCTTTACTTTAGACTTTTTTTATTTTTATTTTGCCGTTGTAACAAAATCCTGCAACTATCATGAATCCCTTTTGGGAACTTTTCTGTACACTGACGAAGCCATTTCGTACGGTCATTCCCGTCATTTGAGCAATAGAAAATTGATCTTTTTTATTACAGTCACTTAAATACACCCATGCCTCATCGAGTGTTACCACAAATTTCCATTTTTCAGCATCTAGGTGTTTTTCGTGTAATTGTCTACTATTTGTTTTTCTTTCAGCAATATGTTTTCATAAAAGCAGATGAACTTCAGGTTTAAACATATTTTTTAACTTCAAATCTTTATGAAGTTTTTTACTTAAAGTGCCAGAAGACACTCCTAGTTTCAATGCAATGGATCTTAGAGTCGGCGGATTTTATTTTAGAATCAGAGACTTCATTTTCTTGATATTTACCTGCGTTCGAACAGTCTTAGGATGAGGTTTCACGGTCAAGTTTTCATTTTCAGTTTTACTTTCAGTTATACATTTTTTTCCTCTCAAATTTAATATATTATAAATACTTTTTTTCTCAAATGCCAGAACCGCGATTTTTACACCGCTTTATAATTTGTTGATACGATTATTTTCCCCGGAAAGCGCAGTTACGTAACCTTCGAACCATCTATCAATTTTATGAGCCATTTTCAAAATAAATCTTTTACTTTACATTCCATTCAAAACGAAACAGTAGCAGACTATTATTCTGAAATTTCCAAATTTTTATCTCAAAATGCAAACGACAAAAATAAATTACAAAATCGTTTCCATAAAGTGCGAACGACCTTCTTTAAAAATCAATTAATTTTAGTGCGGAAAGTTAACCTCTTTCCTACTTAGTTATGCGTTCATATTATTTTTTTAAAAAGAAGGTTATTGAAACATTCACTTGCATCAGTTACGGTGTATATTTAGATTTATGTAACAAATATTACTCTACGATAAAAAAGTATCCATAGAATTTTGGGGATTTTAAAATTTTTAAAACAATAATGCATTTATTTTTTTATATTAGTTCCTTTTTATTTTTTGGAAGTTGTATTCATAATTACACATCCTTATTAAAAGCCTGTAACTTTAAAAAAAGTCAAGTTTGTCCTTTTAGATTTGTTTCCTTTGTCTTTTCTGTTTCTTAAAAACATACGTTTAAGTCGCAATCATTTATCAACGCCAGAGAATAAAATCATCATCTCTAAATCTTATGTACTATTGTTTCTTACTAAATTGAAGTTTGACTTCTCGCGTGGGTACTGACTAACGGAGAAGCTGTCCGACGTATTATAATTACTGAGTGAACAATTTTCAGATAACAAATCTTTTACAAGGTGCATATAATATGAAAGTTGTATGGATGAGGTCAATACTCATAAAAGGCATGTAAAATTCTGGTGCGCAACAAACCGTCATATTTTAGTGGGAGTTTTAATATAATAATGAATTTTTAATTATATATATAATAGCCGTTGTCTCTGTATAACACTTCCGGGCTGTACTCATCTTTCAATTGAAGCCCTCAGTAAACAAACAGCCGGTTAGGCTTAATTTCAATTTCAGATGTGGATCAGAATTTTTTCTTACCTAAAAACTAATATCTTCTCCATCAAATCGCGTTTGTTCAGCCTATTTTTCTATAAAACATTCAGAACTAAAAAAAAATTGGATGCTTTTAGCTGTATATTTAACAGTTTTTAAAAATATGTTTACTTTTGCGATGAATTCTGAAAGTAAACAAACTTGAATGTGAATGAATCAAGTAGCTCAAGTATTCATATCGCATAGTGAGCTGTAAATAACTGGATGGCAGTCTACTACTCCAATCGCATGAAAAACTAAATAAATAAAAAATAATGAAAGGGTTTGCTTTTACAAGGTGTGGATTAAATGCAATATTGTTAGATAATTCGGGATATTTTTTAACTTTCATATACTTTTTCCATTATGACGTCATTATTAGCATTATGACGTCAAAATGACGGGTTACCTTCTAGTATAATAAGACAAACCAAAGAAAGGTTAATAAAAAATACATATTGGGCTTCATTTGACAAAATTAAAACTCAAATCTGTAAGAATGAACGAGTTCTTAGCACAGTCGTTATGCAATGCTTAGTATTATTTTCAATATTTATTTGTACTATTTTTGCGGTGTGCGGAATCCGAAACGAGGCTAAATCTCTGGTTGATACAGAAGATAGTCAATTTCACCGAAACAATCTATACGTGCTAAAATCTTTGTAGAAATTAAACTCTGGTGCAGTGCTGGTTCTCGTGTGAGGCAACTCCATACAGCGAGTTCAGCGTTCACAGAAATCTGTATTTTAAAGTCGTGCATCTGCGTCAGTATGTAATTTTGATTCGAAACCAGTACGCCTTCCATTTCCAGAGTTTTCAGATCCTCTTTGTGTTCGAAATCACGGAGAGCCAATTTGACCGTTTATAATGGTTAACTGTTCGAGGCCGAATTTGTACCTCGAAATTTTTGATTCTGTGAACCTGTTATTTACAAGGGTTTTTTTTTTTTCTTTCCAGGAGAGCAAAATATGCATAAACGTGTGTGGGACTCATTTGAAGCGTTCTTGGGATCTTTATTATTACGATTCACGATAAAGTTTTTATTTCTTTTTCTCAAGGTTTTTTTTTTTTTCGTTGAACCTATTTTCTTTTGGGGGAGTCCAGCGGAGAAATGCTATTCCTCTTCTAACAGCCTTTGAATATTGTAATTTCGTTCTCATTTTTGCTAGATAATAATTTAGGACATTTTAAATTCTAATGTGTAGTTTTTTGCCCCATTTTTTTCAAGTTTAATATCAAAACTAGGTTGACCAGATTTTTTTCTCTCCAAAGATAGATGAATCAATATCTAGTGTACAATAAATTCCCTCCCAAAACACTCTCACTACCTATCTGTGTAAATATCTATATATTTATATATATATATATATATATATAAATATATATAATATATATAAGTGTATCTCTCTCTCTCTCTCTCTCTCTCTCTCTCTGTGTGTGTATGTATGTATCTCTCTATTCTAAAAAGAACTAACTGCCGCCGCCGCTGTCAAAAGCTTGTCACGCTATCTCCTCCGAAACCGCTGGGGGTATGGGGTCGAGACCGATACCAATCGATGCAGAACAATGTGGGGAAGAAAGTAAGTCTAATATTCGTCGGACTAATATTCGTCGGACTTTAAGTTTTTTTTTTATTTTATGTTTTGTGGGAAAATATTGACTTTTTCATGTTCAGATTACGATAACTCGCCAAAAAAGGATCGTAGAATTTTTTTTTTTACAATCTAAGACTACAGACATTTCTCCTTCAAACAAGACCTCATTTGTTTAAAAATAATTTAAAACAGACTGATATTTTTATTAAAATTGAAAACCCTTTTTTTGGAAAAATTTATGCGTTTCGAGATATATAAATTCGATGCGCTCAGACTTATTATGTTACAAAGAAAATATTTATATCAACTGGAAGATGAAAGCTTTCTCATTCATATAAACTTCATTTCAAGTCTCTATCTTAAAATTTCGATTTTTAATTGAATTTTAAAGAAATACTTCAAAAAAATCTTCTCATTCCCTTCCTTTGAAAGAAGATCCGATTTTTCACCCATTCATCCATTTCGCCGGGCTTCATCCATTTCGTCGGGAGGGGGGGGGAAGCTTCAACTGTAAACAAATGAATGACTCAATCGCTGTAAAAAACTATTGAGTCATTCATTCACTTGATTCACCAGAGGAGCGAGCGTAGCGAGGCTAGGGGCGAAGCCCCTAGTATATATATGTATATGTATATATATGTATATATGTATATGTATATGTATATGTATATATGTATATGTGTATATATGTATATGTGTATATAGGTATATGTATATATGTATATATATATATATGTGTATATGTATATGTATGCTTGTATATGTATATATTTATGCATGCATGTATATGTATGTATGCACGTATATATATGTGTGTGTATATATATATATATATATATATATATATATATATATATATCACCTTCAGGGAAATCGCTATATGACTCAGCTCGTTTATTCATAACTGGTTTCACGTGTCATTTCTTCCACCACCTATTACTGTTTAAAAGATCTGACACATTTTATCACGGACATTATTACGAGCGGATATTCTTATTACTAAAAAATAGTCTTAAATATCAAACCGCTGCAGTAAAATGTCAGTCTCTTTTTGCGAAAGCTTTCATTTTAAAAAAATCACAAAAATGGCTCTTTCTTTTCATACAGGTAAAATAGTCGTCCTTCAGTATAATAAAAAAGATTGCTGTCTTAGGGTGAGAGAAAAAAAATTCTTGAGGTTGTTGCGACAAACTTAATTATTTTTACTTAGTACTGAAAAGATACATTGGAAGTCTTTCATCATGCTTAGGATGATAAGCTTTGTGTAAAATAAACCACAGTTCGTTATCCTGTATTTGAATGTACAGTAAAATCTCGTTTACGCGGCCCTCGTTAATCAGGATCAGATTTATAGACATTATTTTTACTTAATGTTGACATTAGATAATAATTTTTAACTATGATAGCAAGAGCTTAACTATAAGTACGCCAAATATTCGCCTTTTTAGTTTGATTCAATGTACAGTTCCTGCACAGAATGTACAATAAATTACGGAAATAATATGCTTTTTGTTGAGTTTAAGAAAGCTTTACTAGATTTACCATTTCTTTGTTTAGAAATGATGTGAAAAGTTATTTTTATATTTGTTAATGTCTTGTAAACAATACTATGCAATTTTGTTACAAAACACAGTTTTTTGTCATAATAAACGTTAAATTTGCTTAGTTAAGGATTTTGTTTTTCTTATTATCCGGATTGCCTATGGTCTCAGTTAGTCGGGATAAACGAGGTTTTTCTGTATTAAAGTATAAAAATAGTAGTCTATATCTAACTATGTTATTGTAATGTTGTCTTTATAAGTTTGTGTCTTATAAAATAACTGAACTTTTTAAATAAAAATTCTTGCAGCTTGACATATCGTGATAAAATGTTTCTAGGTTATTCCCCAGATCTCTGTTTCTGTATGAAATACTCTTCTTGAAATTCAACTGCTTTCTCAGCAATAATCTCAGACATCTTACCATTTGCTTCCTGAGCGTGGTTTCAGAACGTCAACTATACATATTGCTTGATCCATTGCGAGAATACTAAATGAATACGCATGGAGCCTTTTGAAAAATTCTACCATTTTTGAAGAATTTTTTGATAAACAGGTCTAATTCCTCCACAAAATACTCATTCGTGAATTCTAAGTATTTTCAATGTATGTAGTAGAGAAGAATATTAATTATACTCATGGGGTATATAGAGCAAAATATTGAAAATTAAAGAAGAAAGAGATTGAAGGTCCCTTGTTCCTTTAAAGTTAGCGAATATCATAAAGCTTACAGTAATAATAAAAAGGTGAATCATCCAAGTTCTAATAAAGAATATATGTGCGTAGTATACCTGAACAAAGGGATGCAAGATAAATTTGTGCGTTGTTCATCATCATGAATTAATCATAGATTTCAGTGAGCGGGATGTAATGATTCATAACTCGTCAGACTTTGAATCTAGATAATTCTCAACATACCCTAACATTACATAAGAAAATCATTACCGTTTTAAATATATACTAGCTGAATAACCGTGCTTCGCTACGGAGTACATTCAAATTAAATACAACGGTCAATGTATACAACTACTGCCAAAAAATATTATAATAAATACAACGGTCAATGTATGCAATTAATGCCAAAAAAAGCAAACAAAATATATTTATAAAAGAATTGTAACGGATATTTTTATAGACAAAATAATGTAGAAGAAAATATTAAAATTAAGTACAACGATCAAGGTTTTGCAATTAATTAAAGGTATGCAATTGTATGTTTAATATCCATAAAACATACTAATTTGAATTAAATTCTTAAACTTCCATCTCAATTAGTCTAGTGGTTAAATTTTAACTTTTACCGTATTTTAATATTTTTTGTCAATTTATTTCGTTGTTATGCACATGACGCAAAATTAATTTAAAGTATCACAAAAGAAAAGATACCCCGTGATCAACATTCAATAAATTAAATTCTAAAATTTTATCTTTAAAAATTCACCAAAAATCAGAAAATGGAGGTAAAGATTTGAAAATTATTTGATTTTAAAAGGAATTTTTATGATCTTTCTCGTGATATAATTTTATAGCCCTCAGATAATTATTTCAAATGCAAACTTAAAGTTACAAAAACAGCTTAAAAATTTAATTTTAAAAAAATCTATGAAGCATTTTTCAAAAATCTTTCTTAGTGCACCTCTATACTATAAGGAGAATCGCCATGCAAAATTTCAACCCTTTAGGTCCAGCGGTTTGGTCTGTGCGTTATCTGTCTGTCAGTCAGTCACGGAACTGCTTTATATATATATAGATTATGAATAAAAATGGGCCTTTTTGTGTATTACTTTTTAATCGAGACTTGCAGAAAAATACTACGTCAAATTTAAGTTCTTTTGTAAAAATTTCTCAATAAATATTTAAAATTTTCTGTTTTCTTGTAATTCATATTTTGACCGTTTGCATTATCATTGTACTTTCCTTTTCTCTTAAAATTTCCCACTATAGTTATTTAAACTGAAGAAATATTCATTTCAGATACTTTTCCAATACAATAGTTTGATTCAAAACATAAATACTCCCTCAAGAGTACGATTTTATTTCGGGGAAAGTAGGTTAGCAATTATTTATTGCATGCTCCTTACGGGGAATTATCGGCAAATGCAAAAGCATTGTTCTTGACCCAAAATACCTCCCGTTTGAATTTTTCAGATTTCTGCGATTTCCCTCGAGGCCTTTTACTGTTTTACCTTAGCCATTGTTCTATGGCTGAATTGGGTACTATATTTTATTAAATACTGTAATGGAACATTATGTGACAGTCCGCGGTGAAAAGTTGCCATCCTGTCTGTCATGATGTAATATGCATTATTTGTTCGTCATTGGAGATTCTGGCTTTTTTTTAATTGTTAACGGATGCTATGCATTTACTGACCCTATTGGATTCGCTTACCTCAATGTTAACCTATGGAGAAATTTGTCCAAGGATTGCCGACTTTGATTTAAACGCTCATGATTTCCTATGGCGGACTAAATTTATAAAATGAATCCTGTTACAAGGAGAAGAAAAGTTCAGGCTATCTGAAAATACCATTTTTATTGGATTATCAGCATCAATTTAGTTGTCAATACTGAACAAAATTTCTCCATAGATTAACACTGAGATGAGCGAATCCAATAGGGTTAGTACACAGAAGCCTTAATGGATGCTGTACGTGTTTGCTTGTTGTAAAAACTTAGCCTATCCATATATGAGTCGGTGAATGAAGAAGTGGTGCAAAGCTTTTTTTTTTCTTTTTTTCACATTCAGTTATTACACCACTAATTGAAAGCTGTATATTCATTCTACCTTGTGTTAAACCTCTATTCTGGCTAGAATCTACATAGCGCAGATTGAATCTAGAATTACACCACTTTAACAGTCTTACAATCGTGAAGGCAAACTACCAAAGACTCATTAGTGACCAGCTGAATATCCGTGCTTCACTACTGAGTACATTTTAGGATGAAAAAATATTGAAATTGCTTTTTAGAGAATAAAATTCTTAATTTATTTGAATTAAATTTTTAAAAAATTTCAATCTCAATTAGTCTAGTGGTTGAATTTTATCTTTTACTGTATTTTAATTTTTTTCTCGATTTATTTCATTGTTATGCACGTGACACAAAATTAATTTAAAGTATCATAAAAAGAAAAGAAATCTCGTGATCAGCATTTAATAAATTAAATTCAAAAAATTAATCTTTAGAAATTCACCAAAAAACAGAAAAGGGCGGTAAAGATTCGAAAAAGATTTTCTTTTAAAGGAATTTTTATGATCTTTCTCGTGTTATAAATTTTATAAACTTCAGATTATTATTTTAAATGCAAATTTTAAAGAATGTTACAAGCACAGCTTAAAATTTTAATTTTAAAACATCTAAGAATAATTTTTCAAAAATCTTTCTTAGTTCACCCCTACACTATAGGAAGAATCGCCATGCAAAATTTCAGCCCTTTAGGTCCAGTGGTTTGGTCTGTGCGTTATCGGTCAGTCAGTCACGGAACTGTTTTATATATATATAGATTACATTAAGAAAAAAATGCCTGCTTTAATAATTTTTAAAAGAAATTTTATGCTCTTATGGGAAAAATACTCCCTCTGTCCAAAACAAAATGTCACATTGACACATTTTTCAAGTTTAAATGTGAATTTAGGATAGAGGGAGTATTACCTAACTGAATAAAAACGAAAGTTTTCAACTAAAATTTATAAACTGTATTTTAAAAATTAAAAATAATCAAATTGACCATCATCGTAGCGCTACCTCTTTGCTGTGTTTTTGAAAAGGTATGCTATGTATATAGCCTCCAAAGCCTTCCGCCTAATCCTGATAAACGAATAACACTGGTATATTCGAAACGTTAGTATAACGTGGTTAATCTGATAACTTTGCTGCGAGTCGTCCTTTGCTAGATTTATCACACTTCTGTAAACTAAATTTATAATTTGTTTTTGAAATGTGTGGCTCGCGTTTAGGGTATCAAATTCCAAATCAGTCTCCATTTTCACTTCTCGGCAAATTATTTCCTCAAATTTGGACAGCACTGGTCTATTACCTCCAGCCTTGTCTGCATAGTAAAAATTGAGAAATCATTGATTTCTCAATATTTACAATGTAAAAGCAATTGCCTGTCTATGAAAATAATCTTTCGGGTTAGTATGAGACCTTGTTCCTGCAGAATTCATCTTAAGCCATTGCCATTGCTAACCCTGTTGCTTAAACCAGCAACAAGATTTTTTTCCCCATAACTTGCAATATTCTGAAATATTTGCTCTGACCACATTAAACGCAGGAGTTTATTCTTAATTGTAAGTAATGCCTGCTCTAATATTTGGCCCATTTCGAAACTATGGAAGGGGGAAAACGCATGGTCATTCTTACAAGGAGCCGCACCGCTGACGTAAACTAGCTTGCAAAATTCTAAAATTGCTGCTAAGGTACGAAATCCGTCCTCATGATTTACCGAAAGTGGTAAAAATTTGGTTTGAATTTTGAGACAGTGGTTTCTAATTTTGTAACCGCAGAGTGGATGTCGTTATTTTGGCGGTGAATAATTAAATCTGTGTGCGTGTGTAACAGGTTTCTAAGATCGACGTTTCCCCATTGTAGGTAAGTTACAGGTCTGTGACATCACATATTTCCTTTGCATACATGAATTATAAACATCAACGCCAAGGAAGTCTCAATCTCGTTCGTCACCAAAGCTCAGTGATTATTGCTGTAATCATTAAACCATAAAAATCTTAATACAGAAATGATGATTTGGCAGTTAAATATATATATATATATATATATATGAATGTTTATATGTCTGTTTGTTTATAATTGTATAGATGTCCACAGTTTAGAACCGATGATCGTGAATTTTTACATACAGGAGTCGTTAAACACAGCAGAGACAACTAAGAACTTCCGGAATCGAAATTCATTACCGTTAATTTTTAACTAATAAAAAGCCAACAATTTTTGAAGGGTGAATCCAGTAAGTGTAAGCTGTTACATTTCTTGGATTCACCCCTCTGGATTTACAGCTGAACTTTCTACCACGGCAGGCACGTTAGGGTTAATGAACAGCGAGAATTGAAAACGATAGGAAATAAATAAAAAATCAAAGTTTCAAGTCGTATGTTAAACCGGAATAATAAATGAAAATAATCTTTCAAGTCAGATTTTACACTCTAAAATAGATAAGATCCAACGGCATATTGACACTCTCGAGAGTTTGTCTACCAAAAAAGTGCTACGCGATCTTCTTTTGTAATCGCTACTGCAATCCCCCTCGCCTATATCTTTGTGTCTATTGAACAGCTAACGACTTCTCTTTTATCCTGCTAACTTATTTCTAGCTTAAAACTCTTCCCACATGTATATTTACCAACCCACAAGAACTTTCCAATAATCTCAGTGCGAATATCTTTCACTTTACTCATGTTACTACTGTATCACCGTAGCCGGTCGGTATAGCATGCTATGTCAGTATAGCATGGTATAGCATGCTACGAAGCGCGTGCACGCGCATCGTAGCCTTTAGGTCCACGTTCGATTCTCAGCAGCTGCAGTTTTGTAGTTCTTTTCAATTTTCTATATTTTTAATTTTTAAATTCTCATTTTATTTTTAAATTATTTTTACTTGATGAGGGCCTATTTATTCTATGTTATTTATACTGTGTATAATTTTTTGATGGATTTTGGTAAGCATTTTTCTTTTCAGTTCCTTTCATCATGTACAGTTCTCAAGGCAAAAAGACATTTGACATTTTACCTTTCAGCTTTTAGTGGTACAATGATAAAACCTGAATCTAACTAAATTCTGAGGAGTTTATTATGGATAATAAAGGAGTTTAATATGTAGAGTATGTTTATAACAGTTTAATATGGAGAGGAGTTGAGGGGTTTGCAGCCCCCAAACACTTCATGTTTATCAGAATTTTCAAATAGAACCATGAAATTACTCCAGCATTGCTTCTTTTAAAAAAAACTTCATTTTTTTAAGAGGCAATGCTGGAGTAATTTCATGGTTCTATTTGAAAATTCTGATAAACATATAAATTCAGGTTTTTTTGCTCAAATGATGAATGGCTTTGTCTAGCTGAATTCTGAGGAGTTTATTATAAATTTATATATTTTTGTATTGGGTTTTCATTTAATTAATGTGTATAACATTTCGCCGGACGATGGCCGAATGGCTAGGGTGCAGGCAATCGGTACCAAAGTCTGTGGGTTCGAATCCCTTTCTTGGCATGGACGTTTGTATCCGTTCAGGATCGGCTTTAAGCAGTAGGTCCCGGTCTAATTAGCGTTCGTGTAGCAAAAATTGACCGTAGAGCTCCAAACAGAACCATACGTGTATAACATTTCGCATGCTTTTTTTCAATTCCTACTATTAGTTCACACTCCATATATATATCTTGTTCAAATTTTCAATCGTTAATAAAATACTTCTTATTCATCCACTCAAGTTCAAATACATTTATTTAAACTTGTAGTGGATGACACTTGATGTTAATACAGTTTTTTCAAATATTAATTCATTAATTAAATTTAATTAATCGATTTTAGTTTTAGACCTAGAGCGTCTCTTGCTCTTGAATAGTAATTTCCCTCTCCTTACCCTGTAAACGGTAGCACTGTGGTAGCGCGGGCTCCTCCCGTCCTGTAGGTTGCGGGATCGAATCCCCAACCTGACAAACTTTTTCTCTCTCTTTCCCCCCCCCCTCCTATTCTCGCACAGTAGGCAAGGTTCTGGCAGGCAATCCTTTTTTTCAATTCCTACTATTAGTTCACACTCAAATTTTTCTTTGTTGACCTAAGTAGGAATTGACTTTAAAAAAATTTTGTTTTTATATTACTTGTTTTCTATGTTATTTATACTGTGTTTAGTTTTAAATTGATTTTGGTAAACAAACATTGTTAAAATCCCGGGCAACGCCGGATACTTCAGGTAGTATAATATAGATATTCTGTGTGTGTATCAGAGAGAGAGAGGGGGGGGGGATAATGTGTGTGTAAATGAGTGTCGTTACATTCTCTTTCTAAGATTCCCGTTTGAGGATATGATGTAAATTGTAACGACAGACCTTTTAAATTTTATAGCGTATTTCTTCCCACTACACTTTCAATGAAAATATTTGGGCCACACATGTCAGTACGCGATCCAAACGATAACCCCATCGGGTTAATAATGATGGGTGATTTCTGCGGTTCCGTTTCTCCACTTTTACAAACTGGCCTCCGTGACCGAGTAATCGGGGCCACACATCGGCATCTCACACTTTGCGCTGCTTCATTAGTGATTCGTTGACGAGTTTGGCTGGTATTTTATTATCAGTTTGAAAATTTCGCGTGCGTAAAATGCTGAGCGAGAACGTGCACTGCCATAATTTTTCCTGCCTCCTATTGAGGAAAAACTGCCGGGAGATTTTTTTTTTAAGTCTTTTATTGCTTTGGTTTCTTTTTTTTTTCGTTCATTATTTTGGCCATAAGTTAATCATGCGTCCACTCTTCACTTTCCGTTACTGTTGACTAAAATGGTTCGTTTGAGCAGCACTTCGTCACGCAATATTGATGCATAACTAAAATAAGATTAACTAAAAATGGTATAAGAAAATTAAAAAGTTTCACAATTATATGAATTATATAATAAAGTTAAGATAATATGATAATAGATATAACGTAATTAGTATAAAATAATAAAAATTTAGTATATAAATGAGAAATTAGCATATATTTTTATAGAATAATTTTATCTAGAAATAATATACCGTCTAATTAATAAGGAATTAGATAATATATTTATAGAATTTAATTAGTATTATTGTATAGCCATTGTACAGGAAAAAATGCATTAAAGTTAGCTTAAAATTTTTATTTTTATATAAATGTTTCACGACTTTACTACTTGGGTAGTATGTATTTATTTGATTGGAAAAGCGGTATTATAATCCATCGCTTATTTCATAGATATTATTAATTGAGCATTTATAATATCTGTGATTAGATATTTCCGTTGGTAATATCAGTTCACAGTTCTCACAATACTTGTATTGCACGTTTCCTAAAATGCTGCATTTTTTTATTGATCGTATTTACCAGATATTGTTATACAATACGTACATATCATGAAAGGTTATGAACTTTTCTTAAAATGTTTCTAAAGAGGAAATTATTTTTCCTCTTCCAATTTTAGAAACAGCAGCCGTATTTCTCATATCTTTGCACATTATTAAGTACACATTTTTACCCTTAATAAAAAATGAAACCATTATACACACCTCTGTCTTCCGTTACCGTTCCGGATCAGGGTCGTAAATAAGGTAAAATTGGTTTTTCTTCGTAAAAATGTGTTCTGTTATTCTAAACTAGCCGGGCTTCGCCTAGCTACGCTCAATCCATCCGTGTAACATATTTATGTACTTCGGGCCCCACAAAAGAAAAAAAAAGCCTACAAATGTATTAAATTCAAGTGAATAAATTCCTTTCAATTTTCATTCCCGTCGCTGCCGACAGATGGCAGCACCACTGCACCAGATGATTTGGTTTCTCAGCAGTGAGTGATTTTAGAACGAAAATATCTCTAAAACTATTGAATTAACAGAATAAGTGTACGCTGAAAAAATTATCAGTTTTCGAAGCTCTTTCCAAATATGTAAAAAATTACACAGTTTCCTGTATACTTGTCGGCCATTTTTTTTTCGAGGATCGGTGCCCACCCGGATGAGTTACGGTCACATGATCTCTCGACTTCCACTTGTCTCTTTATTAGTATAGAAGATAATTCCCCATTATAAAATAGGAAGCACTCGAATAGCAAGTTCATAATTTAAAACGATTTCCCTAGCTTCTGTTAATCTGTTAACGATAAGATTCAATTGTAGAGAAATTTACTCCTGATTTTCTCCATCAAAGACTTCGGGGGATTTTCCTAAAGACTACGATACCATGATTTTAATATAAAAACTGTAGTAGTCCTTTACTATATAACTTCTTTTGAAGAGATATTAACATCTCTTCAAATATACCGAGTAATATTCTGTCTTCGTGCAGATAATTGACTAAAATTGATCTCGAACAATTTACTATACTTTTATGATAGCAGAAAACAACAAACATCTGAAACAAACATCCTTGACGCACTTTCATGTAATAAATTTGGTAGCTCTTTCTAAGTGATGATGTGGCGATTATCGAAAAGCATTCCTAACAGAAATATTTAGGTCATATAGCTAAATAGCCGATATCTTTAAAGATACACGAGATTCTGTCGACAGCATCTCCTTGTGCCTTCACCCTTTGCTTTTTCTGGACCTTATTTGCAGTCAAGAGTCTGATAACAAGCATCACATGTTTTGATGTTTGTTTTGATACGGCTGTTACATTCAGTATTTTTTTTCGTATTTTTTTTTCTGGGATCTAATAAGCATAATTGTTGTTTTGATCGAAACGGTTTTATTTGGACAGCATTCTTTATTGCTGTTGCGATTTATTTTTTCTGGCGGTGAAAATTCGATTTTATCTAATTCTAAATCAACACATAAGATTAATGTTTAACTATTCTTTATGCATATTTATCTTTACTTCACATGTTCATAGGTTATTCAAATTTTACTGTATTACTGACGGTCCAGTCCACTTTCATTGGGACTAAGAGATCAGAATTTTTCCTCTCTGATAGAGCTAAATTTTCGATTATCTCTTACTTTTCCTAACTTCGAATCTTAATTCTGAATATATCAGACACGCAGGAACAAATAAAACTATGTCGATAGCATGTTTCATAAATTTTGAATCGCACTGTCAAGTGTGTGTATGTACACAGGTTCATGCCCAACCAAAAAATGTACATGCGCGGAATGATGAGATTCGAATCTGTGCTGAAATCTGACATTTACAGATGTCACAAACTCCATGTTTTTACTGTTTTACCGTAAAATTAAGAGAATAACCATAACAGCTGAATTTCCAGTATTTAACTGTAAATTTAAAAGGCATTTCATTTACTAGGAAAGTTGCAAACACCACCAAAATTTTCAGCTTAATTATTAGCGCCAAACTAGCAAATAATCAAATCTTTGAAAGTAGACCCACGGAAGGCGGGGTTCAACTGTAATAGTAATAATCTATCTTTTCATGAAATCCTGTTTAAGTGCCTTGTTCTTTTATTACACTTCCTTCAACTATTTTATTTTATATTTATTTATACTACTGTCAAATGTTTTTTTATACAGTGTCCGGGCTAAAGTTATCCAAAAGTCATGACTTATTTTTACGGAACTATCCATTAGAATTTTTTAAAAATTAAATAGGAAGAACATCTCACCAAGTTTTAATACCAATCATAGATTTCGATCAAAGTATCATAGACTTCGATGTGCGCACCTTTTGTTGCACGACAATCGTCTAAATGGTAATCCAGTTCTCTCCAAGTGTTTCGTAGCATATAAGGAGTTATTACACGAATTGCTTGAATGATATGCTTCTTCAACTCATCCAAAGTTTCAATTTTTTGTTTATACACAACGGATTTAATGAATCCCCAAGCAAAAAAATCTAATGATGCCTGATATGTCACGAAACACTTGGAGTGAACTGAATTACCATTTAGACGTTTATCGTGCTACAAAAGGTGCACGGTTTGAAATCTATGATACTATGATAGAAATCTGTGACTGCTATTAAAACTTGGTGAGATCTTCTTTCCTTTTTTTTAAAAAAAAAATTAATTCTAATAGGTAGTTCCGTAAAAATAAGTCATGATTTTTCGATACCTTTAGCCCGTACATCCTGTATTATTCTTAGAGAAATGTCTAAGAAAAAGAAATGATTTTCAATTATAAAAAAATTTCCCAGTTTTTGAACTTATCATCAAGTGATCAAAACGGATAATTCCAAATCGCTTTATTTATCACTATGCCTTCGTTCGTATCTTTATTATCCATCGCCTATAGCCAACATCTTAACTGCCTTTCCCCCATAACTAAAGATTTACGTTAATATGTCCGAATATTCTTTTCTTCACTTGCATAGATTTATACATTTTGCTTGAAGGATATTTACATTACCAAAAGTATTTCCGATTTCCTCAGTATTTGTTACAATATATTTTTTTTTTAAATCCAAAATCAGTTCTCTTTATAAAACTGCTGAAAATAGTTTGCTCCTAAATTTAACTATAATTTGCAAAGATAGTGATGTGAATACAAAGTAACTTCTCTTTAATAATTTTTACTATGTTTTTCTTAAAGTACCAATGTCTGCGTATTTTTGCTTTCAATCCTAAGCAAACTGCAATTTTTTTAAAAATGTTTGATGATAATACGTTTAAAAAAAAACTACTGGAATTTAAGCGTAAAAACGGTTTCACTTTAAATAAAGAAAAATTTATTTGTTATTACAGTCGAACCCCGTTATAACGAACTCCAAGGGACCAAAGATTTTGTTCGCGTTATCCGGTGGTTCACTATATCCGAAGCGTTAAGAAAAATGCTAGAGTTCACAAAATGTGTAACTCATTGGTTGCAATGTGTATTCAATAATGATGTAATTTTAAAAAAATGATAAAATCTATTAAAAATATCATTAATGAATTAAATCGGCTAAAATCGATTACATTAAATTGACACAATACTGATTAAACTACGTACAGTAGGAACACGGTGGGACCAAAATTTTCGTCCGTTATATCCGTGAGTTCGTTATATACCAGGTTCGCTATAACGGGTTTCGACTGTATAACGAAAGAACCATAATTCGAGTCGCAAGAAATTAAATATATTTAATGAGAGACATTAATCGAATGCTTGTATCTGTCAACACAAACATGTTAGAATTGCCCTCGGGGAGAAATCAATCTCTGGTTCCAAAACACGCATATCAACTATTATTCTACACTCGGCTGTAGAAAATTAGAAAAGAAGGAAATATGGTTTCGGGGCTTAGGTCTTGTTATGGTTAATAACGACAAACGGGTATGTTGGTCAACTGCTTTCATTTTTCATGCGTGCTTCACAGCCACAAAAACTGGACTATCAAGATCCCCTTTTGAATTGTGAGCTTATTTTGCATCATTAGGCAAATGCCGATATTCTAATTCGATGCGCGTATACACATTTCGGGACATTTGATCCGCGCTATGAAATGTGATCTTTTATTTCCGAGTCAATAAATCGTGCTCTTGCGAAAGATAACTATTACTATAATTATTACCGCTACTACTACTACTGCAGTAGTTCTGACAGACACTTTCTTAGACAGACATATTCTCAAGGTGCATTTTGATAACTAGCTTGGAGCATTACTACTGACAGCGCGAGAATGACGAAAATAGAGACAAAGCATATCTGCATGAAGCATGAGTAAAGGACATCGCTGTATTTTGTATTTTCATGTCAATGAACTATTACTTTAAATTATTGACATTTATTATTACTACCACTTTATTTTACACAGCATCAGCGGTCGTAGCGAAGTGGTTGAACCTGTTGAATCCCTAGTCAAAGGATATTTGATTAGTTCCTGTGACCAGGGTTCTATTCCCCTGGGAGTGAGGTTCTTTGCAAAATGGTTGTGTCTACATTTGGTCCGTGGATGCACAGCATTTGCCACCATTATCAAGTAACTGTCTATAAGGCAGATATTGGGAGGCCAGGGAACTCATGAGGACGAATGCATATCAGCACAATTTGACTGTTGTTTCTCATCCAAGATTTCTATATGCCTTTGTGTTTTGTTTCTTCTGCTTGCTTGTTGTATTTTAGTGGCATATAATAGTGTATAGATATATGTCTAAGTGCTATTGCTTCAATAAAAAAGAACATTTAGTCCATGTACTATCAGACACATTCAACAGGTGTTAGTAATTTAGTTAGTAGTTAAGTGATAAGTTTTAATAGTTACGGGTAGATGTTCGCTGACTCGAACTGCAGCTTTTATGTTTCTTTTTTAATTTTTTAAAGATCAGAAGTGCGCAAACTGAGTCGCGACCCACAAGGGAGTCGCTAAAAAAATGGGAGGAGTCTCGGATAGTCTGAAGTAACTTTACTTATTATTGAATTATTTAACTAAAAATATGCTTAAAATTTTTTATCTATCTATCTATATATATATATATATATATATATATATATATATATATATATATATATATATATATATATATATATATATATATATATATATATATATATATATATATATAACAGTTCCGTGACTTACTGACTGACAGATATCGCACAGACCAAACCGCTGGACCTAAAGGGCTGAAATTTTGCACGGTTATTCTTCTTATAGTGGTGCACTATGAAAGACTTTTGAAAAATTCTTAGATTTTTTTAAATTAAATTTTTAAGCTGTTTTTGTAACTTTTTTAAGTTTGCATTTAAAATAATAATTTGAGGGTTGTAAAATTTATATCACGAGAAATATCATAAAAATTCCTTTAAAATTAAATCTTTTTTTTTTCGAATCTTTACGTTCATTTTCTGATTTTTGGTGAATTGTTAAATATTAATTTTTAGAATTTCATTTATTAATTGCTAATCACGGGGTTTCTTTTCTTTTTGTGATACTTCAAATTAATTTTGCGTCACTTGCATAACAACGAAATAAATTGACGAAAAAATATTAAAATACGGTCAAAGATAAAATTTAACCACTAGAGTAATTGAGATGGAAGTTTTTTAAGAATTTAATTTAAATTAGTATGTTTTATGAGTATTAAATTAAACCTATATGCTAACTGCAATTTCTCCTCAAAGTATGCTTCGCCCTGACGATAAATAAGTCTCAAGGCCAAACTTTAAAATACGCTTGCGTAGATGTAAGAGAAAATTGTTTTTCCCACGGTCAGTTTTACGTCGCTTGCTTACGCGTAAGTTCGCGGTGAGCCTGGTAATATTAGTTCCACCCAATGGAGAAACAAAAAAAATTGTTTATAAGGAAATCCTCTAAAAAGCAATTTCATTATTTTTTCATTGTAATTATCTTAAAATGCACTCCGTAACGAAGCACGGGTATTCAGTTAGAAATTACATATTTTTAATTTTTTATTTGTATTTGTTATATGTTAAAAAAAGATGTGTTACGGTATTGTTAAATTAGGTGTCAAACATGTGTACAATAAAAACTTCATCAGCAAAAGGGTATACTTCTATGGCCTCCATTTTCATTTACCTACCTGTATGAGACAGGATTTTCAAATCTGGATTTTTAAAATAGTTTGTCTAAATTTTCCTTAATTCTTTTTTCTATTCATATAGATATTTTCCTAATTTTCAAATTTTGGCCCGGCCAAAAAATTTTCATTAGGCTGATGTGATTTCTTATTTAAATAAAGTGGGTCGCGATCGAAAAAAATTTGCGCAACATTGCACTAGATCATCCATTTGTTGCTTTCTTGAAATTCAAACAGACGGTACCAGATCGTGAAATCAACTAATCACCTTGATATGAAACTAAATATTGCTTTTATATGGCGCAAACAATCTTTTATTATGGTTTTTATATTTGGCCTATTTAACTTCAGTGTAAAAGCATCCTATATTCTATAACAAACCCGGCTGCAATTATTTCCAATGTCTTCCTTTTTCTTTCTTTTAAATTCCTCTAACAAATAATATTTTGCAAACTATGTCTCTATTTTATAATGCCTTGACACTGAAACTTTGAAAGCTTTTGGACCCTATCTTACAGGAAATATATGACGGAATCCTTATTTCAACAGTTGGCATTAAGATTTAAATGTCCGTAAAAACTTCTATTGAAATTGTAAAACATTACTTTTAAAGTAAATTGATTGGGTTATTCTGAATCGTGATGTTCTTAGTCCTATTTGATAGTTTCTTATTTCTTCACCACAGTTTATAGTAGACGGAACTATTCTTTAAAAATTTGAGAAAGCGTAGCATCCCTTTTTGTATTAATAATGCTGGAATATTTCTGGAAATAGATTTCTGCTTCAGGCAAAACAATGTATGTAAATCTTTATTTATCATATATTTATTATACATCTTACGGCAATATCTATAGATTTAAATTGACACAAAATTGTTCAAGTTTCGGGCTGATGGTTATCTGTATTGTAGCGTACTGGAAATAGGGTCTTATTTTTTCCCGAGACCCCACAAGGGCTGAAACACAGCTGCGTGTTTTTCAAAGAATGTGTTGTTCGGTTCCACCAGTTCGGAACATGTGGGGGGATTAAAAACCGTTTTCCTTACAGATGCAGCCACTAAAGCTGTCATCTTGACGTTCTGCAATGCAGTAAAGTTCGGCGCCTAAGAAGACCTGTCAGCCGATAATCTGCCGGGCCCTCCACCCCTTTGAAAATCCAGACATTGGAAGGGGAGACGCTGTATAAAATCCGAGCGGGATAGACGTGTTTTTGCTAGGCTCCTGTGTTGTTGGGCCGAGAATGGGCCCTGGAGTGTGTATTTGTGAATCTGCACGTAAATTAAGTGATTATGTCGGAAGTGTTTAATATTTAATTCTTTTTGTAAATAAATCTATTTGTTAAGTTTTGTTTTAAAAATTAGGTTTTCGTTTTTAATTAGAACTCTGTCTTTCTTGGTATGGATCAATAGTTGTGAAATTTCTTCAAAATGCCTCAGAGAGTTTATCAGCCTTACAGTGACGCCACAGTATATAGTATGTAACTCGAGGAGCTTCAATGCCTGCACATTCCGGGTTTATTCTGTTTGGTCACTCTCTGGTTTCATTCGGAAACGAAGTTATCAGAGTTCCGTTTGTGACAGTCCTACTTTAATGAATGCACTGTTCCAAGAAACAGCAATTCAGATGTTCTTATTTCTAAGAGAAGTAACGCAAGAAAGAACAAGCAAAATTCCTATATTAACGCATATATCATGTAAATGAAGTTCATCAAGAGGTGCCACCAGATCTGCTTTTTTTTACTGATTATCGTGCCCTTACACATAAAGCTGCTCTGCTCGGCAGTTCAGACCGAGTTCTACAGTTTCCGTGTTTTTTTCTAGAAACGTGGTGTTGGTGTTACGCAAATATGATTCATTTCCAGTGAGGAAGTTATCTAGCGGGCTTTCGATTTGAATATCATCTTCCTTCCTCAATTGCACTCATTGAAGGAAATAATGTTTTTATATTACATATGAATTTTGGGACTCTTTTCGCCGAAATTCTTGTTTAAAAGGCCTTGAAGCATCAATTATAGTAAATGAACTACGAAACATTAATTTCATGCGAAACCAGTTCCCTGTTGTGAACTCCTCGGAATACAACGCGCAGGTAGTGTAGTAATCATTCAAAGGATACTCGTACTTTCATCCTACAGAAGCGATTTATGTTTTTCCCTTCCTCTGTGTATTTTCATAGCAGATAGGTTTTGGAGATGATAGTCTTTATGCATTCTATAATTAAGGGGGGCAGGGCACAAAATTCTTCAAATTTTCAAAAAAAAATTATTGCATTGAAAATTCGTTCTTTTCCGCTTAAAATGACGTTAAATCATGTTTAAATCATCTTAATTAGAACAGGACACGGACACACACACACACACACACACACACACACACACACACACACACACATACACACACACACACATATATATATATATATATATATATATATATATATATTCAACATTCTAATAGCAGCCAATCGTTGTTTTAAACCTGTAAGTGCGTTTATCTGCATGATGGGTATTTTTCACCATTTCTCGTCTTTAAATTGTTATAAGTCAATAACCGTTAAAGATAAATGGTTCAAACTTGGAACATGTCTTTTTCAACTATTTTACTTTAATTTTTATTCAGAAAATTTGAAAAAATACTTACTTTTGAAAGTATGATTTTTAAAAAATATGTTGCATCATTTTTTTTTTACTCAAAATATTTAAATTTTCTTTTAAATTAATATTTTTAAAAATGCTGAATCAAAATTAAAACTTATATATTTCTGTTTAATTAAATGAAATTTTTAAAATTCGCCAAATATTATTTCGAGTTATCACGATTTTAAATTACCCCAAATTTTTTAAAATTTTAAATTAAAAAATTTTTTAACTTTTTGCGAAGTTTTATGATGTGATTTTGTTTACAAATTATATGGCTAACCAATCACACAAAAAAATTAAACACTTAACTCAAAAAATAAATTTAAAAAATTTTAAATGTGTCCCGTACCTCCTTAAAATGGATTTGATATTTCACTAAACACAAGAGCCCGTTGTTATACCCATTGTCCCTACATCAGCGAGAGTGGATAAACGTCGGGTGTACAGTGGCTCCCAAAAGTGTTCGTACACTTACGATTTTCAATGAGATAGGGGTCTATCCATTGATTAAAATGAATATTTCAGAATGGGTATTTAATAATAAGATCTATAATCTATTCTTAACAAAACTACATGAAATATTTTGAAAACATAGTAAAATTTTATTTTTAAGAAACCAATAATCCAAAAGTAACAAAAACTTTGTCACAGAACTCATCATACACTTGTAAAAAATCTCTATATATTAGTAAATATTCTAATTTTTCGTTAAATTAATATTTAGTAGGATATCCTTTAGCATCCACAACAGCATTTAAACGTCTGGGAATAGATTGCACTAGTTTTTTTGTAATTTTTGCATCAATGTTCATCCATTCTACCATCATAATTGTTTTTAGTTCGCTTTTCGTGTGAATGTCGTGTTTTCGTACTCGAACCTCCAGTTCTCTCCAAATATGTTCTATTGGGTTTAAATCTGACGATTGAGGTGGTGTTTTCAAAACTTGTGGACAATTATAGAGACACCAGAGGCGAACGTTGAGAACCGTGTGCTTAGGATCATTATCTCGATAAAAAAAACAAAGTTGTTTCCAATACCCAAATTTTGAGCTGATAATTTTAAATTGTCTCTTAAAATATATATATAAAAACAGCATGATTCATTATGCCATCAATAAATACAAAATTTCCTAGTCCTGATGCTGACATGCACCCCCACACAAGGATACCTCTACCGGCATGCTTAACTGTTCCTACTAAGTTCTTGGGATTAAGTTCCTCATTTTTTTCTTCTCCATACAATTATCCGCCCATCAGCACCAAAAATGTTCATCAGCAAATAAGACATTATTCCAATAGGTTTGGGACTTATTTATCATTGATAGTGCGAAGGCAAGCCTAAATTTTCTGCTTTTCTCACTCACAAAAAATTTTCTATGGGCAGAACGCCCATGTAATCCAACTGCTCTGAGAACTCGTCGAACAGTTTCAGGTGAAATTAAGTAGGAAATGTTTCATTGAATTCTGCAGAAACTTTTACAACACTCAAACGTGAATTTTTCACAAATTTTCTAATTTTAAATCTCTGATCACGTTTTGTTAACTTTGCCGGACGGCCTTTTCTTACCTTATTTTCGATCCAATTTTCTTCTTTAAAGCGTTTTTTCACATACTGCACGTAGAATGGGATAAATTAAGTAATTTAGCAATATTCCGAACTGATTTACCACTACTATGATGAAAAATAATCAATTTTCGAATGCTGTTTGTTGTTTCTTTACGACTATGAGCCATTTTTAAATAATAAATAGAATATTACGGAGTAGGCAAGCAAAAATTAAAGCCAAACGATATTTTAAATGCCACCACAATTCAAAAATAAAAATAAAGAGCCAGACGATAATTTTAATTATGAATTTATCCGAAAATATTTCAGTGTACGATGACTTTTGTGAGATAACATTTTTGTTACTTTTTGATTACTGGTTTCTTAAAAATAACGTTTTACTATGTTTTCAAAATATTTCATGTAGTTTTGTTAAGAATAGATTATAGATCTTATTAAATACCCATTCTGAAATATTCATTTTAATTAATGGATAGACCCCTATTTCATTGAAATTCGCAAGTGTACGAACACTTTTGGGAGCCACTGTAGGTGTTTGACTCAATACCAACTTTAAGGCTAACTGTTTTTATTGTAGACTTCGTACCTTTGTTTATGAAAAAATATTGATTCACGTCCAAACTCTGCCTTTTAGCCACCAAACTATTTCTTTAAAAAAACAATTTTTTTTTTACATTTAAAAAAATAGGGTGGAAATGCAAAGAATTTAGCTGAAAATTTCATTAGTCAAATTATTATGGTAGTAATTACGAGGATAATGTTACTATAAAAATGGTGTTTCAGCAAAGAATTTCAGTTTTAGTTCAAGAGTGCTGTCTAAGATGAGAAATATGTAATCTTGTAAGAAAGTTCTAGTTCAATGGAGTATTTATGCTTTAATTTATGCGTGTAATATAAGTAAACATAGATAATTAAATTACCTTTTGTTCAGATATATTAAATTGATTATAAGGAGAGATGTGCTCAGTTAAATCGTATCTTATAATCAAACTTGTTTCAGTGAACTCTTTCCAATTTAATGTTAAAAATATTTTTTTTGTAGAGATTAAAGCATAGTTTACGTTAATAAGAATCAGCTTTCTGTTGTAGTATTTGTGCAGTTTAAATTCTAGAAATTAAATGTACTTTTTCTTTCGGTTAATCAATGAACCTCTCCTAAGGAACTACCTTGTGTGTATGGATATATATATATATATATATATATATATATATATATATATATATATATATGTGTATATATATATGTGTATATATATATGTGTGTATATATATATATATATATATATATATATATATATATATATATATATATATATATATATATATATATATATATATATATATATATATATATATATATAACAGTTCCGTAACTAACAGACAGCGCACAGACCAAATCGCTGGACATAAAGGGCTGAAATTTTGAATGGCGATTCTGCTTATAAGGAAGGGGTGCTCTAAGAAAGATTTTTGAAAAAAAATTCTTAGATTTTTTAAATTAAATTTTTAAGCTGTTTTTGTAGCATTTTTCAAGGTTTGCGTTTAAAATAACTTGAGGATTATAAAATTTATATCCCGAGAAAGATCATAATTCCTTTAAAATGAAATCTTTTTCGAATCTTTACCTCAATTTTCTGATTTTTGGTGAATTTTTAAAGATTCATTTTTAGAATTTAATTTATTAAATGCTGATGACGTGGTTTCTTTATTTGTGATACTTTAAATTAATTTTGCGTCACGTGCATAACAATGAAATAAATTGACAAAAAAATATTAAAATACGGTAAAGGATAAAATTGAAGCACTAGACTAATTGAGATTGAAGTTTTTTAAGAATTTATTTCAAAACAGTATGTTTTATGGGTATTAAACATACAAATTAATTGCATACATTTACCGTTGTATTTAATTTGAATATTTGTTTCTACATTATGTTGTCTATAAAAATATGCGCTACGTTTTTTTATAAATATATATTTTTTTGGCATTAATTGCATACATTGACCGTTGTATTTAATTTGAATATACTCCGTAGCGAAGCACGGGTATTGAGCTAGTCTGTTATAAAAACAAAATTGCAAAAAATTATTATTATTCCTTGATCAAACAAAACAGCAAAGACTAAAAACCGTATGAATACAATGTCAGCAGCTTATATCCGTATGACGATGTTTAATCACCATCGGTCCTCTTTTTGAGGCGTACAAACCATATTTGGATTTTCTATATCTATGAATTAATTAATAAAGATAATCGGAAGTTCAATATAATCTGTTGAGCTTTTTCTGTTTCTCTTTTAAATTATACATACAGACGATGTCGGAGGCATTTTAAAATAAATCCTCGTGTCATTCCGTAGTTTTAGTCAGTATAGACTGATAACTTAAACTTTTATAACTGTGCTGTATATGGTAAAAACGAGGATCTTCAACGCACTATACTTATGATCAAGCCAGGAGTTATGCAACTAACTAGTTAGTTATTTTGGTAACTATGTGTTTCTGAATAAAGTTTTTATTTTTTATTTTTACGAATTAGAAGGAAAAAAATATGCATGTTAAACTCCATGGGGCCAAGTTCAATAAGCACTTTTTCGCCTACAACCTTTGTTAGATGACATCGGGTGTAAACGGCTTTGGCTGTTCTACATCGACAGATGGTTTTTATACAATAGTGTCTCTGTTCATATCCTGTCAGTTTGAAAGCATCTCGCCAGAATAAAAAGAGAAACTCTGTTCTTAAAGCTTTATACCCTCTGCGAATTCTTCTATTGCTCCGGAATTTGAATAAATATATAAAGGAGGAAGAGTTGAAAAAAAATGAGTATGACAAAGCAGCAGTTGCCCGTCACAAACACGTGTATTTGAGTTTTCAAACATTGAAAAAAGCGTTGGAATTGAGTGACGCGTTGTTTTAACTTTGAAGAACTTATAAACATTTTAAACAGTGTTTGATCTGATCTAAATGATGTATATTTGTGCATTTCGGATAGTGTTTACATCATGCAAATATTTGTTTCCAGGCTGCTTAAAAAAATGTATCTGTCTGTCTCTAATTATACTATATTAATAGACAACTGTTTATTTAGATGGTATAATTAGAGACGAACAGATGCAAGTAGATTTTTGGGAGAAAATACCATTAGTGATAAACCATAACTAATTAAACCCTTTATTTTGCAAGTATATAACATGTTTTACAGCATTAAAAAATGTGCGCATACACAACGAAGTTTCTGTGCGTTCTTTGATGCGTACATCTCAGATTTTTGAGAGATTGTGATTCATTAACCGAGAATAGTTGAAAAAATTTTGATCGATTGCCAAAAAAAAAGGGTTGTTATATTTTTTAACTTATTTAATTGTTGTATAAAATTATATAAATATGATAAAAACTAAATATTTTACCCGCGTATTAGTCGACTAAGAATTTAAAATTTTTCTCTATATTTTATGTTGCAGAAAGGATAATTAACTTAAACACGTCCTTTCTGTTTAGACACTAGGCTTAGGCTTTAAATTAATTTATGTGCAGCTTTTCCTACTTTTTCGCCGACTCTTTTCAATGTAGTCTTTGAGAGTCATAAATTAGTTTTAAACTTCTGTAGACCCAGACCCATGTCGGCAGCTGTTGAAGTAATACAATATGAGCCTCCCGTGACTCATTTTACATTTTCCCAATGATATTTATGATGGGAAAGTTCCTTTTCATTAATGTTGTTTTTTACCGATTCATTTAAGGCTCGGCCACACAGAAAGCGGTCTGTCTCGGCGGGAAGCGATCTCTGACCGTGGTGAGCGGGAGGTCTAGTTGTATTACGCAAAGTTGAATCCTCTCAGACAGAACGAACGCGGTATACCGTCTCCCAGCTTTTGTCGTGACGACGAGCGATCTGGTAGTACAATATCACAGATTTCTCGCGTGACCGCCCTTTTACAGCCTTCGGTTAGAGCGAGTGACAAACGGAAATTTTCATAGAAACTGTGCGTAAATGCATGCATTTGTATGACAGTTCACACGAGCATTATAAAAATGTTTTAAGGAAGGCTAAAGTATCGAATGAGATAGATGAATAACTCTATTACAAGTAAGTATCGCTTTGTTATTTATTTATTAATAAAAAATTAAAATGAAATAGCATTTAATTTTATTCTGAGTTGTATCTTTTGTCAAAGTAAACAGTAAAACGTTCGCAAATTTGAATTGCAACACTGGGCTACCTTCGATTTGTTAACCTTTAGTTTACGGGGCCTATTTTTCAGATTCCCTCTTTAGAACGGGATATTTCATACCCCCTTTGTAAGAACGGCCATATATATATATATATATATATATATATATATATATATATATATATATATATGTAATAATAACGCCCCACTAATATTAATTGTCCTATATCTAACGCGTATCTTAATTTTTCCCCAATAAAACCCAGCCCTATTTCAAAAACGAAATCGAAATTACCTAATATTCTCTTTAACGCATAAGCCGGAAAGTTATATTTAGACTTCCTTGATCTCGACCCCTTCGAGGAAATACCACGTGATCGGGGTCAACCAATTAAAAGAATTCTAAGCCTAGCGGCAAAATCGGAAGTTACTCAGCATAAAAGGCGAGACAGGGCGATTTCGCGCTCTCTTCTTACTTGGCGCTGTTTCATTAAGTCCTTGCTCGTTGTCCGTGTACTGTTCCAAAATATATTAGGATGTAATCCTATTAGATATTCAAGCCTGGGCAGCTATGGACTGTCCGTTGACATTGTTGTCAAACATCATGTCGTCAGCTTGTGCCAATTTATTCAACTATGTATAGCAGTGTATCTTCTCTGGTGTCTTGAAATTTGGTTCCATGGAATAAAATATTTCAAGTGTTCATCGTGTTCCTGTTCTTTCCTGAAGTGTTTATGTGTGAATCCATCTCCTGTACCGGTCTACTAGAAGTAATTACCACTCTGGCTACGTCAATAATTTCGTGTCGCATCTCCTCTACAAAGTTGTTATTCATACGTTGAAGTACCCTTTACGTTTCATGTATATATACATACATACTGTAGTGTCACGATAGGTGTCTAAGGCTAATCTCTGAGGCATTGTTAAAATTACTATTTCTGAATTCAGAAATAGTAATTTTAACAATGAAGATAAGAAATAAGAAAGAGTCCTAATTAAAATGCAAAGACCAATTTTAAAACAAAAACTTAACAAGAACATTTATTTACAAAAAATTAAACTCTAGACAATTCCGACATATTCAATTAATTTACGTGCAGATTCACAATAAACGCTCCAGGACCCAGTTCGGCCCAAAAACAGGAGTCTAAAATAATCACGTCCGCTTGGGGCGTATCCTATGCAGCCTCTCCCCAAATTCTCCAACTCTCTGACTATATCTTGTGGCGTTTTCTTTGTCGGCGACTCTCCCAATTCCGCGAAAATGCGTCTGTTTTTCAGAGAGGGGGCCGGCAGCCCTGTTGGTGACAGTTCTTCGTAGCGAAGCATAAAGCCATCTTTATGGCCCGCCGATGTCAACTCGCATGAAGCTATTGCTAACAAGGACAGCTTTACGACGATGGTGGCAGACGCTTGTTTGAAAACCCGATATGGATGGGCTTAACCTTCAGGCCAAAAAACTCTGGCGGCACTTGTTGCTATCCTTTTTAATTCCCCACGTGTTTAAATATTTCGGTGGGAACTGGCAAAAATACCCCGATTAGCACGCAGCTGTGTGTCGTGCACTCTGTGAGGTCTTGGGAAAAATAATCCCATACTTCCATTACGCTACAGTACATATACATACATATATATATATACATATATATATATATATATATATATATATATATACACATATATACACACACACATATATATACATACACACACACACACACACATACATACATACATTCTTGGAATACATGCTATCCCACCCCGTAAAGAAGATGTTAATCCAGTTTCCACAAATGCGCGTATAGGGCCGCACTCTTCTTAAGTTTCTGCGGTTGTCCATTCTCTGTTATTATTCTTTGTTTAACGAAATTGTGCAAACAGCAAGCTGCTTTTTCAATATAATCCGCATTTTCAACATCTTCTATAGCTCTTAAAAATCGCTAAAAGAAAACGACCAGACTGGACCACTCTGACAAAGGTATCGCGTCTTTTGTGACGTGACGTCCCTATATCGCAGAGTGCCGCGACAGACCACTGGATCGCTTTCCGCCGCGACAGATCCCTTCTGTGTGACCGACCTTTTATTGTCAACTTGAATCATTTTCTAGTAAAATACTTCTTTTCAAGTTAATTAAATAATTTTTAGCACTAACCTCATTAATCGGATTATTTTCTTCGTATCTCCAACAGTTTGTCTCAACTTCAGTGTCTTTTTTTTATGATTTCAACAATTTTAATGTAGGATTACGTTCCTCCATAACTGTCCTTCGGAAAGCAAAATTTCAGACGCTATAACCGTCCGTCCATCCTCGCGAATTATAATTTTGGCAGAGCGCCGAAACCATCAGTGTGTATCGCTTGGGCAAGCATTAAACAGTTAAAGAAAAAAGTACCAAAATGCGTCAATATTTTGACATACATATATGTATACATACGTACATATATATAGATACATACATACACAAAAGAAGTAAGCAACGATAAGTAATCCTACGTTTAAAAACCCCGGTAGTTTCGTTAGAAGAGCCCTAAAATTTTTTATTATCGTTGTCCAATAATGAACTAGAACTACTTTTGTATAAAGTATGAATTTTTACACACTAATTCTTCCTAAAAGAATATTTAATGAAGGGCAAAATCCGACAGCTCAAATATTCCTCCTCTCTGATATAATATATTGTATATCTCAAACTCACGTGAAAGCTATATCAAGATTTAATCATTTTATGAGTTTATCAAAATGTCCGAAGTACTTCAAGAAAGCTGATTTTCCATGGCACAGTTTGATAACTTGCAGAGAAAAAAAACCCTATCAATTTATAGCCCTTTCAGCCATTTGAGAAAAATAAGACAGATTAGATAGCTTTGTTTTTACTAGAATTCATCTCTCATTTATTGTGCTCCTGAAGTTTTTAATTTATTTGTTTATTATACAAATATTTATTATCAGAGGTTTTTCGAAGTCCACAGCGATAGTAATCTGTCTGTAAAAGATTATGTTGAAACCAATGAATATTATTAACTACAGACTACTGTATTCAATAACACAGGCCAACGAAAAATGACTTTTTGAAAACTTTTTAACGTTAATAGCTGAGTCTTGTGTAATTTTTGGAGCTGAATCCGTATCTGACCTTAGCCTATACGGATATAACTAACTGTGGGTATACTTCTATCACACACAGTTTCCTCACACTGTGACTTCGTGGGAAACTAAAAAATTAGACGAACATACCATAGAAAATAAAAATAAATAAATGTTACAATATAAACAAACTTTTATTCAAGTATAAACATGAAAAAAAAACCTTTTTATTACATAGATTTTATGCGTGCTTTGGCTTATATTTCCTTTCCCTCTTCTCCTTAAAGCTCCTGATATTGCTTTTTCCCCTGTGAATTGCTTGCTAAACTTCTCGGTGAAGTGACCAACAGTAGTCTCCCATCATATTGGTATTCCAGCGGCCCTGATACCGTCTTTTCATCAATTTAATATCTTGATGAAACCGCTCACCTTTCTCCTCACTGATATCACCCAAATTATCTGGGGGGAAAAATCAAGGTGACTGTTCAAAAAGTGAATCTTGAGGCTCATCAAACAGTTTAACTTTTTGAACTTTTCCAGCATGTTGGCTACAATAGAAATACAATGTGGGTCCTTTTTGTTTCCCAAGAACTTGGTCACAATCTGCGTGAATGATACCCAAGCCTCCCTCTCTTTTAAAGTCCTTTTTGATTCAAAGTTGGGATCGAACATCATTTTTCGGATGTCAGGCCCAACAAAACGTCTTCTTCCAATTTTGCTTCTGATAGATGAGGAAACTTCTCGCAGAGATACTTGAAACATTCTCCATCTTTGGGTAAGGCTTTAACAAACTGTTTCATTAGGCCTGATTTTATGTGTAGAGGTGGCAGCAGAATGTTTTCCGGTTCCACGAGGTTCTTGCGCAGAATGTTCTTCTTTCCAGGTTTTAAAGATTTTCTTGCAGGCCAAATTTTTCTGGACCAGTGTTGATCCTTTGCCCTACCGTCCCATTCACATAAAAAAACATGGGAATTTTGTGAAGTCACATTTCTGGCGGTTAGCTCATGGCGTTGAATTCGCTAAAATGTCATTTGTTCAAATATCGAGTGTTGAAATGTGAAAAAATGGTAGGTGATACGGCTTTTTTATTGGCATATTCGGTTTCAGCTGACTTAAAAACAAGAATAAGGATAATTTATTCAAAAAGTTTTTTCATCGTTGGCCTGTGTAATCTAGATTAAATGTTGGATGATTACACTAAATATAATTTGAAGCAACATTTTGACGCTTCTCAACTATGTGAATAAAATTCCAGATCAAGGTTCAACTAACTGCTTTTTGCAAGACTTTCCATTCCGTCCGATAGATTACCTTTCGCATGTCCGGTTTTTTGTTATTTTCAGGTACAGTTTATGTACATAAAATACTTTCGACTTTGCTGAACTACAGAATGAGATCCTCGACTTACTGAGGTTTAACTGTCGCAAATGGTTATAATTATCCAGACGGTTGCTATCAATAATTAAACAGAATATTTTTATTTTTGCAGAAAAGAGCGTTACTAAGAATATACAATTTTGTACAATATTTCAAATCATGTTCAATTTAAACTATAAAAGACAATACTGTTCTCTATATTACAGTTCTTTAGCTTTAAATCCGGGTAAAAATAAATAAAATAACTCTCTGTACAGATCGATTATTTTATTCCTACCTAAACTCTATGCATCTGTTTCGGGGACGGTGGACCTTTATTTGAGCAAATCTTGTCATTGTAATATTGATTGCGTTATTGTAAAAAAACATATTTCTTTAAAGTAATAGTACCAAAATAGTTTTTTTCAAGTCAAAAATCATTTATGAAGCTTCTACGAAGTAATTTATAAAGAGCGAGTGTAGTAATAAACTTTAAATCCGTTTTTCTCAAAACAGGTTTTTCAAGGTTTTTAGATATTTTAAATGCTCCATGCGAAATAATTTTTCTTCAAAATTAATGAAATTGATAAGGAAGAATCCTGATACTGTTTACAAAAAAACTGGGAATGCATTTTACAATTCGACTTCATTAAGGTAATTGAATTCGATTTATAACTCATTAAAAGGCAAAATTTTGATTGAAAATTGGGATGGAATTCAGAAAAAAATTTCTCAAAAATTAACTACTCAAGGGATTAAATAATTGATGCACAGATTTGTTTGTTATACAGTTTTAAGTAATTAAAATGCAAAATAGAGGAAATATCGCAAAATTTATTTCGCAAGGAGCATTTTAAAATTTGGGTTATGAATTTTAAATTTGTAAAAAATTTTAAAATTGTAATGAGATTGGAAATTTCTTTTAAGGTATTCTATATATTTATAGTGAAATGTATATGGGGATTGTATTATCCCAGGACTCCGGCTATGAGCAGTATGCCGCCGCGTACGTTATGCGACGACAGCGCTTCCAGAATTCCTAGAGGTGAACTGGGAGAAAATGTTTGAGGGGAGATAAGCTTTGGAGGCGACGAAGGGCAGAAGCTCTCGTGCGCTAGTGTCAAAGGACGGTGCTCCTAAGCGAGAACGGGGAAAGAGACCCCGGAGATTGGGCCTAGCTTATAGCTACGGCGGGCCGCAGGGAAGCGATATTGAGATCCCGTGCTGTAGAAGTCTCAGTGACTTCAGGAAGACCAAGTTGGTTGAGTGCTTGGCAAATCGAGTTGAGAGAGTCTCAGTGACTCCAGAAGTCCAAGCGTTAGAGTTCTTGGCAATACTGTTATTACTGAAACGTCAACCATTATATGTTATGTGTTATGAGTGTGAATTATGGTGTCAAGTAAATAAATGTCTATTGTTATTGTTCGTGAGAGACTATTTATGAGTCATCCTGAGTGTATGTATTAAATGTGGGGTGCTAGATTGGTTATAGCAGACGACTAGTTTAGCCCAATCTAAAGGAGGCATCCCACATGTATATATATGTACAAATTTTGTATCTCGATGATGAAAATCTTAAATTTTTTTTTTTTTTTTTTTTTTTTTTTTTAACGTCCACAGTCCCCTTATTATAAGTGTTCTAGATCGTCTTTAGCTCAATCTGATTGTGTTAACCTACACATTGCTAATACCTTGATTTTTAAATTTGTCAAACTTATTGTAGATGTGCAGAGAGTTGTTTTCTTTTGTCTGCGTGTATGGTCATAGTTTTAAAAGCTCAGGTTGGGGGCGAAGACATAGCCCCGTTTTCGCTCGGGTTATGTTCCCCTAACGCCTGCGAATGTGAAAGGCTAATGATATTTTATATCGGTATTTTTTTACGTCAGTTTCGTTTTATGAATAACTTCAGAACTTCTTTTAAGGTCCTAACCAGAAATGAATGTCAGAACTCTTAGTTCTTAACCGGTAAATGGTAACATCCGTCTCTCGGACGGGTAGAGTTCACACTCTTCCCGCTAGGGTGCGTATTTATCGATTTGAAACCTTCATGTTCAAGCTATGCTTCAATTATTCCATAACCTTGGTTGTGTTTGTTTATCTTTGAGTTTTGTTTACTTTATCGCCTTACATTTACCATTCCAAGAAAACTCACTCCGCTTTAGAGACGGATATTACTTTAAAGGGTACGTATTTGGTCCGTCTATCAGACGACGAAAAAATTATAATGGAAATTGTTCGTCCAAAAGATGACCAGGAAGCAAGTTTAAGTAAGCAATCCTTAAAAAGTTACAAATTGGAGAAGAGGAAAAACTTTTAGTTACTGTCCTTACACAAAATATAGAATGACGAACTACAAGTGTATGAAGAATGATACACCTAATTGCTTGAGTGTTCAAAAAAGATATGTAATATTTATATACAAAATTTGTAAAACTTTTATGATGAAATTTCATTTTAATCATGTTTATATTTGTCACTAATTTACTTTTTTTATTCTAATCTATTTATAATAATTTAATTTTCTTTTTGTAGATCTTATTGAAATTCTAAAACAAATTAGATTGACTTTTACTGAATAAAGTTATATTAAAATTGAAACCAAGTGTAAATATATTTTATAAATCAATAATACTCCAAATGCAGAGCTAAAATTAAATGAAAATTGGAAAATTACGTAAGTAATGAGCTACGAAATCCAACTTAGTCTCATGGACGGATGGTACTGTTAGAGTGATTCCGACAGATGGTACCATTTACGGGCTAAGTTTGCCATTTAAAATTAAATATTATCTTCTTGGTACTACATCAACCTTCTTTTATCAGCAACATATCTACAACAATCGTTAAAGCCTATTTCATAACTCATTAACACTTATATAGTGAATATAAGATGATGTTGTTACATATGACAATTGTTTTTTGAAATTAATCTATACAATTTTATACACTGCGAGACTGCTGGCCATTCATTTAAGAGGGCACCGTATTGGTGGTCAGCATTACCCCCATCGTACACGGATGGTTTGCTCTAGAAAAACTTTTGCCTCCAAAATCAGCTTCTCTGCGGAAAATTTACTTAAAAAAATTTTCACGTATGAATGGCTGATATAAATCTCCCTTCTTGTCTTTGTATATAATCATTTCTACTTTTATAATTTGATATGGCCCATTATTATTTTATATTTAATACTTTCTGCGTCATTTTTCATAGAAATAATCACCTAGATAGAGGTTTCAAAACTCTGAGTGTTCATGAACCCGCTCTTGCATAAGAAATATTTTGGTGGTCTCAGTCTTTTTCAGTCTTTTTTTTTTTGTTACACACTAATAAATCACAAAAATGAAAAGTTATATAATATCTTGAAGAAATATTTTATGATAAAATAAGTGTATTTTTTTCTTAGACTGAATGTAGAAAATTTAAAATCAAGATATATGTATGAGCATAAAGCTAATTATTTTTGAGTGGATAATAATATGCCTTTCTATGGTAACTGCGCAATTTTTACGACAAAATAAAAAGGCATAGTCGAGTTTAATATTGGATTCTATGATTCTCTCGTAATGTTCCACACTTCAGCAGTTTCGTAGTTAATTTTTATATAGACATCAACAGAGAGTGTATTTACTGAGGAAAGAAGTAAGAATGAGAAGTAAAACTCAATGACTTCATTTGGTCGAAAAGCCCGTATCGTAGAGTACGCCTAAGCTGTGTAATAGAACGTTTATTCTATTACCACCGTTTCATGATTTTAGGTCATGATTTAATCTGCTACCTTTAGATTCCCTCACTTCCGCCTTCAGACTTTTTTTTTTCTCTTTTCAAGATAATGCATAATTTCAATTTGCTCTTGTATTCTTTTATTTTATGTATTTTGTACCTAGTGATTGACAGCTTTATCACGTATAAATTTCCACGACCAAACATGCATCGTAATCGTACTCGAAAGCTTCGTGGGCCTATTATTTTTCTTGAATTTATGGGAGTTCTTGAATTTATGGGTCAAATTTGTTGATAATAAAAACTGAGTTTACTGCCTGCTTACAATATTAGTGAACTTTATGTACATTTTATAGTTACATCTGACCTGCAGTGTGCGGGTAAAATGTGCGAAAGAGGAAACACTTTACTGGCTGATACCCAGTCAGATTGCTTTTGAAGCTATGGTCAGTTTGATAATAACTTAATAAGTCAATATGCATCTCTAAGGAAGCGTATCTTTTAATCTATACTTATATATAAAGAGAGAGCGATTTTGTACTTGGAGGGTAATCTTCAGAACCACTGTACCTATTTGAAAAATTCTTTCACTGTTTGAAAGGTACATTATTCTAGATGGACATAGGCTATATATTATGTATATCTGATCAGTAGAAATAAAGTTAGGGGCTTAATCCTAACAATCTCGATTGTTTCCGCTACTGTATTCTACCGCTTTTTGTTCCGAAGATTTCAACGACCCTTAGCGTGGTGCTATCGCGGGGGGCTTCTGTTCTGACGGTAGCGGTTCGAACCTAGCCGTTCTCCGGCACACCCTTTTCCTTTTAAAAAATTTATTTTAATTATTAACTAACGTAAAATTAATTTAAGGTATTATTTAGGTTATTATTAAGGTAAAAAAAGATTTACAATTTATTGGCTATCAACTGGAAATTTATTGGTATAATATTTTGTTCAACCCGGACAAAGTCGGGACGGGCCGCTAGTTACACTATAAAGAGAGAATAGGGGAGAATTTTTTTGAGAGTCCATTTGTTACCTGAAAGTTTTATTGTCCTGCAGTGGTACCAGATGTTGCTATAGCTGTTGTTGCAACATCAGATCAAGTTCCGAAGACTATGGGCGATGAAGGTTCGGCTCCTGTTTTGAATTAGCACCACAAGGGTCGGAGTCAGACTTGGCTAAATGACCGGTCTCGTAATTTTGAACCGAGTCGAGACCGGAACGCTTGACCCCGCACCTCCAGAGATAAATTTGAGAACCTGGAGGACATTGCAGACACGCCCTATTTTACGTGCCCCGTCCAAAATTAGTGAACACGGCGGTGTATTTGCAGCGACGAGAATCGAACCACGGACGTTCAGATCACTGGCCCGCTGCTCTTGCCAACTGGGTCACCGCGCCTATTGGTACCAGATGTAATAACACAAATGGACTCTTTAAATTCCTGTTTGTGCACAAAAGTTATTCGAAGCTAATATTCAAAATAATTGTGCCGGTAATTATGAAGGTGGTCTACGGTCATATATTTTTCGTTTCGAGATATTTGAAGTTTTGAGGTTGAACATCAAATATTGTGTCTAACTTTGTCGTAAAAAATTACACAGAATACATGAACTAAATTCTGTGTAAGTGCTGGCTCTTTAAGCCAGCAAAAGGTTTTCGCAGATTTGTTAAAAGCTGCAAGCCATTTCAAGATTCTTTTATCCATTGTGAAGCGTTGTGAAGGGGAATAAGAGTTAAGAAAGGTTCAGCTATAAAAATTGGCCTTTTACATAAGTTTAAAGGATTGTTAGAAAAGGGAAACGTACGCAATAAAAATATATTTATGGTAAAGAGGGGAGAACGTTGGAGAATAGCTCGGTGTCCTTTGACTCAGTAATCGATGAATTAGCCCCATAAGAAAGGCCCAGTAGTAAGCTAGAATCGCGGCTAGTTAAAAGACCCCCCATGATAAGAGTTGCGTTGGACGAGGGTCAGTCGAAAAAGCCCCTTTAGAATAAGGAATAAGAATTGAAAGGATTGTAGTGAAATTTACGCAACAATAGCAGTATTGTCGGATCATGGTCAGGAAAAGATGTTATAAAACTGACCAGGTGTTAGAAATAAAATATAAGAAAATGTAGAAAGGAGCAGGGGAAAAATGTGAAAGAATATGAAAATGTTTAGTATAGGTCCAATGAGAAGTGTGATTTTAATAAAAGAGAAATATTAGGGCCACTAGAAAAGGGTTTTAAGACGTAGGTGGAGTTTATATGGAGAAGAAAATACTGTGATTGGAAGGTGAAAACATGTATGCAAAAAGTTGAGATAAATATTAAGGGGTAGAAATGATACACAGTTAGAGAGAAAAGTTTTTCAGAGAGTTGAGATCAGACGAGATTCTTTCGCAGTGAGGAAAGGGCCTTCGGGCCCCGCTCTGGGGTGGGGTTCTCGAACCCCCCCTGCGAAAAAGATGGAACAATATTAATGTTCCCGTAGCAACGCCGATTTGGGGTAAGTCAGTCTTTACATTTCTGTTGTCTGTTGACAGTACTATTTTAAGATTTAAATTTAAATAACAAAATCCCGTAAATGATACATACCTTGTTTTATCCGGTGAGGACCCAATTTGATCAAATAATCATTTTAATACTGTAATTTAACTGTTTATTTGTGTAATAAATATTCGTTGTTAATTTGTAAATATTGGTCCTCATCATTTATATAAACATTTAAGTTGTGTCTAATCTTTTCTACAGTATTTACATGCTGGGGTTAAAACGAACCTGGGTAATTAAGTAATGGCTAATAACTAAATTAGTAATCAAACCCTGTTTATTTTAATCATAAATATTGAAAAATCTTTTAAAAACAAAACCCAATTTTTTCCACCCAGCATAAGGACGCAACAAGCAACTCAATCAAACGGTTCAATTTTTACAATTTTGCATTGATTGCTTCAGATTACGGTAATATAAAAGAATTCAATACGAAATAACTGATACTTATTTTTTCCTTCACTTAGGCCACATTCATAATCACTGGTGCAGTTATAACAATATTGTGGAAAAATTGCTGAAATCATTTAACACTGAAATATCAATTATGTCTATCTTTCAGTGGCTTTCCTTTCGAAATTTTTATTCTTGATTCCATTGTTTCAAAAATACGTGTGTAAATTTTACTGTTATTACTTTGTTTTCAAGTGAAAGAGTGTTTTCAGTCATTTTACTTTAATAATTCTGTAAACTACTATATCTGCTTGTGTGTTACAGATGAAATTCACCCGTTTGAAAACATAATTATCATTCCTGTTTTTTTTCTCGACGTTACAATATTTAGTGTTAAAAAATAATTAATATAATTCGTTTAAGTAGGCTAAATATTTTTTGCGCATCCCAGGAGATTATCATAACGTACTCCAGCACGTTCAGAATTTCAAATTGTGAATTTTGTGCTCTTAAAGGTATTAGTAAAAATTCGAAGCTTCAGTGGAAAGTCTCTTAGATATTTTCATGCAACAGAAGTGTTAAGAAGAATTAAAAAAAAAAGCAACTAATCCCGAGTTTTCACTACAGCTGTGAAGACGGAAATGTTAAAAAAGCGACGTTCCGTACAGACATGCTGAGTCAATAGGCGCTGCGGGATGCCAATGAGGGAGATTGATAATGAAAAGCAAAGATGACTACCACAAAATTTTAAGGGAGGAAGGAGTTCTAGAATGCTCTGTTTATGACGCTTTTGGCGGTTTTATTGTCGCGATCAGTTTCACTTTATATTCAGACTTTTCCAGGGTACGGGCTACTTCTAATTTTTTCAAGGTGTTGCGGTCCACCCAGTGACGTAGGTGTGGTGAGCTAAAAAAACGGTCTACAATATTTATCATAACTTAATAATAAATACGAAATATGTACTTACCTACATAACTACAAGAAAAAAACTTTCTCTTTTAAAACCGCGTTTAAAGAAAATCGCGTCGGTGTTCCATAAATGTTTCTTTTCGTATGCGCGTCTTGGGTCTTAGTAAAGGCGGTCACCCCAAAATGTCTTGGTGGTCCACCGGTCGATTGCGATCGACTTAATGCCCACCCCTGTCATACAGCAATGGTTCTCAACCGGTGGTACGCGTACCCCTTGGGGGTACACGAAAATTTCTAAGGGGTACGCTGTTAACTACCAAAAACTATACAAAATTATATTGATACATGCTAGAATTTAATTGACAAAAGTTTGAGTAATGATTTAAAAATGAAAACTATCAGTAAAGCATCAAACAAACACGTCGCTCGTCGCAAGGAAGCACAAAGAACTAGCAGACATTGCTGTGAAGTACCTTCTGGGGTTTACGACAGCTTACTTGGGCGAAAAAAGATTTTCAAGTTTAACTTACCTGAAGAACAAGTATAGAAACATGCTTAATGTTGAGGAGAATTACGACTGTATTTGACCAAGCTGGAGCCAAACATTGATGAACTTTGTAAACAGAAACAAGCCCACCGTTCCCACTAATTATTTTCTGAGACTTTTTTTAGTTTTATGACTGATTAATAAAAACTTTGTAATAAAATTTCCCTTAAAATAAATTTTTTGCTTTTAATTTAAATTACCTATTCGTAATTAAACTTTAACAGTTTAATATTTAAACTTTAGTTTTATTAAAATGTGTTATATTAGTTAGTGTTTGTTGAGGGTACACATAGTTGATGACACACAAAAAGGGGTACGTGGGTTGAAAAAGGGTTGAGAACCACTGTTATACAGTAAAGCTTCTCTGAGGCGGCCAGTCATATTTCCGAAAAAAAGTGGCCGTCGAATAGGGGCGGATTTTTCTATGGCGGCCAGTAACGGTTGCGAAAAGTGGCCGTTTTGAGGGGTGGTCGGGTAGAGAAGTTTCACAATGTATTCAACCTTAGGAAGATTTAACTTTTATTTCTAAAACAGGGTGTTGCATTAATAGAAGATTGTGGTGCTATGGGGGGAAAAATAAGACCCGAAAACACACACACGTATACGAGAAATACTTTTTTAGTAAAATGCCAGTATAATAAGCATATATGAAGTAATCTAGGAGATAATTTAGGCCTTAACCGTTACAGGATAACCTAAAATGCTGTTATCAAAGTGAGTCATTTAAATTTGTTAATATTTTCACAGGCAGGTGAATATTCCATTGAAGTTAATTTAATGCTATGGTTTTATTACCGCAACTATTGTCATTATTAATGCCGTAATAATGACAGTTATGCCGTAATTATATTTGTTAATATGAACAAACTTAAGTAGTCAAAATGCATAAAATGCAATCAATTATATATAGTCGGTGAAAAAATTATCCCGATTATTGTTACATTTTTAATGGTAAAATTGAAGGGATTTGAAAATCTAATTTTGTTGTCTAAAAGATGATGTACATATTTCATTGCCAGATATACTTTTTTGGAAATTTTTTATTATTCTAGACTCTTTTCAACTAAAAAACTCGTACAGAATCTCCTTTAAATTATTTACTTCTATCTTTGAAGAAACTTCATACGAATAACTCGGCCAATGTATTTACTTTTGAACTTCTTACCCAGTAGAAGTTCAAAGCAATTTTTAGACTTTTTTTAAAAATTAGAAAAAAAATCAAGTTGCTTCATCACACATGTACGCCCGCAAGCGGAAAGTCTAAATCTGTATCTAAGATCGAAATCTGTAGGAGCTGGAATGATTGAAGCCTCCGAGAATTGGGAATGATTCGTTGAATCTCATATTACTCCAGACAAAATATTGCGCAACGTGTTTGCGATCTATTTGTCTTTTGACATCTATCTTGCCAAAAGAAAAAGGAAGATTTTTAATTCCAATAGGGTTTAAAGAGAACTGTCATTCATTTAGGAAAGATCGTAATCCCTTAAGAGTTTATCTATTAATATGTGCTTTCCACACGTGATTTCATCTTTCGCATGACATAACTTTTCACTACGCTTTCTCCTTCTACTCGCTAAAAGTAATAATTAATCTTTTGTGTAAAAGATAAAAGCTGTTCAGACAACGGATTTGAGACTGGTTGCAGAAGAGATCGTATGCAGTAAAGATGAATGCTTGAAATTTCTAAGTTTTAAGGAAGCATTTGTAGATCCTTTGTGTGCTGAAAATTTGGCGTTATATAACCTTTCCATTAATTGCAATCAAACATTCCCAATGTGTTATATTGTTTTCTCGTATTTGTAACCTCACAAGGTTTTCAGTTACACCAAATAGAGAAGAGTGTTTGATTTAGAGAACAGAGTAAACCTAGAAAACTAGAACTACAATCTCCTTTTAGTGACATTTTAATCAAAACAATTTTTATATTGTGTTTTGATATTGAATAACTGAAAATGCTAATTTTTGTATGTTCACAAAAAGCATGCACCTAGCAGAAGTGCACGAGTCCAAACACGAAAGGGGGAGATGATAGAGAGATGAATGAAACCCAAATCTCAAGATTTGAGTTTTAGTTCATACCCTATTGGATTCGCTCACCTCAATATTTAACGTATGGAGAAAATGTGTCTACCATTTACATCTACATAAATGAGGATAAACAAAAATGGTATTTTCAGGTGGCCTGAACTTTACTGCACCTTGCAACAAGATCCACTTTAAAATTTTCGTCCACCAAAGAAATTTATGAGTGTTTAAAACGCACCATACCAGATTTCCCCCCCCCCCGAATAATTTAAATTTTAAAATATTATTTGCATTTTTTAAAAAAATGAAAAATTCTTCAAGGTGTAAAATTTCTTTCTCTATTACGGAGTACAATTTTAAAAAATCTTGCAATCCAAGTCGGCATTCTTAGACAAATTTTCTCCATAGGTTAACAATGAGGTGAGTGAATCCGATAGGGTTAGTACACAGCAGCCTTAAACACAAAGGTCCGTCATCCCTATCATTTTACCACTGGACTCTGGTTCAGATTATCGCATGAAGTGTTGTGTTGATGCTTTCAGCTAACACAGCTGAGCATTTCATGCCTAAGAAATCCATGATTAAAGGACTGAACAAAATAGAGTATTTTTAAAATCTGAATTCGTTTAATGTGTTGTAAATTGGTTAAAAGCGAGTATTTTTTAGCCTTCAAAAAGCAGTCTGTTTATTACTCGGTAAAACGATCTTATTTATAAGTTTTCACAGGAAATTCCGCACATCTTAAGTTTAAAGAAGTGTTAAAATTTTGTACCCTCTCCAAAATCTGTATGTACATATTTTATTTTTTTTTAACGTTTATCCTTTGCAGTAAGCCGTCTTAACCTATTCAATTGGATCATCTTTCGTTGAAAAAAATGGGGGGGAAATGCTGATTTGAATGGATTTTTTTTTTCTGCTTTTTGTAAATCTTACCGTCATATTATAGCCATGATTGTATATGTTAATAAAGCCTATCGCATAGAGAGTCGATTTGTCAATGTCGCTTGCGAACGGTCTTGAATTGTTTTAAAGCATGCCTCGCGTATTTTCGATTGAATGCTAATGAGGCAGCGCACGAGTGTGCTAAATGTCTGTTTATTTTGACACTCAAATTTCAATTACGACTTTATTTTCTCAGTGGTATTTTAAATGCGCATTTTGCTATTTAGCGGTGTATCAGTTCTTCCAATGTTGCTGACGAAATTATAGTTTCTCTCCGAAAAATAAGAATTCCACTGAAATCAACTACATTTATTAATTTTCTATGGCAAATCGTCGCATTCGTTTTCTGTTTGTTACAGCTCTTGTGTTTATAGGAGTTCAGTTAACACTCTTCACTTATTTTTCCTAATAACGAGGCTTATTTTTTTCTAAACCGGGACAAAATAAATAGTTAAATATTTGCTGATCAGTAAAAACAAAAATTTAACGGAAGACATTAATCACTTAATTTCGACCTTTCATACTTACTCCGATCTATAGTTTTATTTATTTATTTTCTTTATTTTTTTAAGGAATGGCTAGAGGTCAAATTTATTTTTTCAACATAATCGCGTAAGATTTAAATTAAGTTTTTATTATGATCTATATTCATTTAATAGTGTGGTTGTAAACCTTGAACTGTTATTTCAGCCATTCTACTTTTCTCTTTATGGTGAAAAGCATTCTTTTGATTGGAGGCAGATAAAATTTGGTCTTTATAACTCGATTTATTAAAATATTAAAGCCCTCAGGTTATTCTCCTAAGAATGAAGTGCTGGAGTTGCAAAGGTGATGGAACTAAGTGGAACAATATCGGTCAGAGTAGTGTGGTACAATTTATGTATGCCCAATTTATGTTTGGTAGGCAAACTTATGTAGAATAACTCAAAAATAGAAACAGTCACAAGCAATCACACAAGCTATATGTCCAAGGACATTTTCTTACTAATAAGATGTAAGAGTATGCGGAAACTACTCGAGAGATGTTCTAAAAGCTCAAAATTAGGATTTATTTCAAGTTCACGTCATCAGATAATTTACTTCTAACTTGGTATCAACTAAGTTTACTATTCAGAAAAAGCCAAATTGCTTTGCTATTAAAATCTGGTGTTGAGATTAATTTATGTTGTGAGATTATTTTCTGTATATTGGCAGCAATGTAGATCACAGGTTTGTAGAACTCTTTTTTATTCACGCTTTTGAGCCTCTAGCAATTTATTCAATTCCACTTCTAAATATTAGTAAGAAAATGTCCTTATATCTTCTGTGATTGCTTGTGACTGTTTCTATTTATGTGAGATAAGATTTAAATTAGCGATTAAACGTCGAAAAATGTCCAAGATAACGTGAGCCTGATAATATGAAACAAACTAGTCTCATGAGATGTCCTTGAAATTTTTGTCACAGAATTTGAATTAATTATCCCGAAAAGTATGCTTAAACCTGATATTTGATGAGAGGCTTTGATGAAATGCATTTAAAAAGCTGGACAAAATATCCAGTCGAACCGTATAAATTTATAATTCACATGATATTGTTTTGAAAATTTTTGCCATGAGATTTCGCTTCAGAATGGTAATGAATAGATGCAACTTTTTGTTCTATTAAGTGTAAATAAAATGTGCTTTCAACTGCTTTTTATAAATGTTAAAAAGGTCTTTTTTATTTTTAACACATAAGCGTTTTTAAGCGAGTTACATTGATACAGCATAATTAAGGATACGTAATTTTCGTATTACGAAATAGATGCGAATAAATGCGAAATTTGCCAATATGAGCGAATAAATGCAAAAATTATTTCATTACTACTCGGTCACAAATGGCTTTTTTAGCGAAATTCGGTAATAAAAGTAATAATTTATTAACGTAATTGCTTAAGGCTGCTATGTACTAACTCATTGGATTCGCTCACCTCAATGTTAACCTATGGAGACAATTTGTCTACGGATTGCCGACTTGGATTCAAAGATTTTTTTTTTAAATTGTACACTGTCAGAGAAAGAAATTTTACATTTGTGTACAATTTTCGTTTTTTTTTTAAATGCAATAATATTTTAAAATGTTTAATTATTCGGGGAAAAATCTGGTATAGTGTGTTTTAAACGCTCATAAATTCCTTCGGTGGACGAAATTTATAAAATGAATCCTGTAGCGCTTTGCAAAAAAAGTTCAGGCTATCTGACAATACTAATTTTATTTGATTATCAGCATTTATATACCTGTAAATAGTTGACAAAAATATATTTTAAATAAAACATTTTGGGGGCAGCGCTTAACCCCCCTATAGAGAGAGAGCCATTACAATCCCTCAAAATGTCAATCCTAAGGGGAATGGAATTCTCGAACTGTCAAATGAACTCCTCCTACCACAAGAGTCTGCAAGAAGAGGAAAAGGGAAATACGATTTTTTTCGTAGTACATAGCAGCCTTAAGCCCAGCTGAAATTTATAACTGAGAAATCTCCCTCGCCATTGAATTTGCTCCGAATTTCAGTCGGACACTTTGTCCGACCGGGGTCGAACCTAAAATCTAACTGTAGAAATCAACCATCAGGTTTTGTTGATTTAAGAACGTCTCTTGAGCGCCAAAGTCGAGGATATTTCAGCTACTTACAATAGTCAACCAAGAGACTCCTGCTGAAGTTATACAGTTTAAATTGCAAAGAAATGCTGCTTCCTTCACTTTGCAAAGGCAACTATACAAATCTTCTATAGTCCCGTTAGGAGAGTAGATGCTGAGATATTTTAGTATGTACAACATAGTAAGTGATGACAGAAGGCAAAGACTTAAGTAACATAATGTGGAGATTATTACAATGTTAGCTTTTAACTCTTTATTTTGATACTTGTTTATCACATTAAGTAAAATTGTAATTTTTTTAATAAACGCGAAATATTTGAATTCATATATACACACACAGTGCTCGATTTCTAGGAATAGAGGTGCCGGAACTGTAACTTTCCGGAGTGTGTGTGGGGTATATATATATATATATATATATGTGTGTGTGTGTGTGTGCGCGTGTGGCCAGGCCCACTCACTAACAACGGAATAATTATGTGATTAAATAAATGTTTTTAACTCTCGTATTTTTTTTTCTAAAGAGAGGTACCGGAACGCCGTTCCGGCGCATTCCGCCTCAAATCGAGACCTGTATATATATATATATATATATATATATATATATAGCGAATAAATGCGAAAGTTTATGTATTGTGCATTTTTTTTGTTTTTCGATATTTTTTATGCGAAATTTACGTATCCATAAGCATAATGCATCGATAATTTAAGATCGGATTTGCGAATCTAAGTTCTTGTAAATCTGATATTTTGCGAAATCTCATTTTTTCTATAATACCATACATTTATATTAGAAAATCGGAATGTTTCAGAACTGTCTTCTGATTTAATACGTCGAATGTCTATTAATTCTTGCCCTTAAGTTTCAAAAAGGCTTGCAACACGGTTGAAAGAAAACCAGTGGTTATAGTTTCATTTTCTATCTAAAATTAGCCGTTTCGGTTCCTTGATGTCAACCATGAACACTTTTCTTTCCTGCATTTGTCATTTGAATACCCTCAGATAAAAATCTTGTAGCACTCTTAGGTCACCCACTTAATTCTGACCTTAACTGCACGCAATGGAACCTTACCCAGGATTAAGCCGGACGACAATTGCCGAAGACAGGTGTCACATTTTTGTAACGGTAGAAAGGGATAAGATGATACGCAAGATTGAATTCACTTAACGCTATTTTGAGAAGGGGTCGTCCTACATTTGAACAGTGGCATTCGGGATTATCTTGTCCGAAAGTGCTGGCGCTTTCTTAATAGATGATTTCTCAACGCAATCGCTAACTTAGGATTATTTCGATGAAGTATAATGATCATTGTTTCAGGTTATTAAACACAATTTTTTATCAATAATTAAGTAGGGCCTAAAACAGTGAACACCCTGCTCATCCCATGAATTAAATGTATTTGGTACACTTTGATATTTGAAGTGATAAGGCTTAAAAACTAATGGACATCACAATCTGACTATATTCTTAATTTAAGTGGAGCGAACAATGTCTGTAAAAACCTTTGCTTTGGAAACAGCGTCCATTAGCACTTCTAGATGTCTTTGTGCAAGCCCTAGAGCTCTGAATTCGTTGAGTATAATTCAGCTACTGTTTCAATTCTCCATCACATACGATTGTGTGTATTTTGTTTACGAGATATTTCGTTAATACTGTTTTTATTTATATAAAAGACTTACGTCCTGGGCGAGAAGCATAGCTCCCTGGCCTCCCTTTACCTGCATATACGATAAATATTATGAAATCTTAATTTAAACATTATACGTGGGTTTTTAGGCTTATTTATATCATAGAATATATTTTTATTAAATAATTATTCTCTTAAAATTTTCCACTTTTATTAAATCGAAACATTGTTACCTTCCTAGATAAAACTCCCTTAGCTGACTTTAATAATCATATTGTTTATCGTATATATATATATATATATATATATATATATATATATATATATACACACACACATATATATATATATATATATATATATATATATATATATATATATATATATATATATATATATATATATATATATATATATATATATATATATATATATTTTCTATCAAAATGTGTGTTAAATAAGTGTAATGTAAATTAATGTTGTCAATATTTTATTTTTCTCTACGAATAGAAATATTTGATTGCTTTTTAGAGCGATATGACGCGAAAAAATCAAATTCCTGAATTTTGCTAAACGCTTATACCTCATCTATCTATACTTATATATAAAGAGAGAGCGATTTTGTACGTGGAGGGTAATCTCCAGAATCACTGCACCTATTTGAAAAATTCTTTCACTGTTTGAAAGGTACATTATTCCAGATGGACATAGGCTATATATTATGTATATCTGATCAGTAAAAATAAAGTTAAGGGCTTAATCCTAACAATCTTCACTTCCGCTACTGTCCTCTACCGCTTTTTGTGCCGAAGTCTTCAACGATCCTTAGCGTGGTGCTATCGCGGTGGGCTTCTGTTCTGACGTTAACGGTTCGAATCTAGCCGTTCTCCGGCACGCCTTTTTCTTTTAAAAAATTAACTTTAATTATTAACTAACGTAATATTAATTTAAGGTATTCTTAAGGTTATTTTTAAGGTAAAAAAAGACTTACAATTTATTGGTTATCAACTGGAAATTTATTGGTATAATATTTTGTTCAACCCGGACAAAGTCGGGACGGGCCGCTAGTTCATTATAAAGAGAAAAAAGGCATTGATAGAGTTTTTTGCCTGGTTTTTTTAGTTCTAATTTAGTATATGACGTAATACATGAACAGTGTTTAAATAGCTGAAAAATAATCAAAGTGTATGAACCAAAGATGCATACAGTACAGCACTGTGTTTTATAACCTTTGGAAATTTTCTTATCTCTGTCAGCTGAGAAACTCCAAATTATTTCCCATTACATTATTGTTTTCAAAATGGCCAATGTCGTCTGAAGTTTGACAACTTAAGCACCAAAATATACAAATGTATTTCAGAGATAAGTTTGTCTGTGCGTGTAGCGCACGTAATAGATATTACAAACGTGTAAACCTCTCAAAACAGTGAACAAGTTTGTTTTTTTCTCAGTTTGTTAAGTTATTAAATGCTCATGGATTTTACTTCAATAAAGAGTAAAACCATTGTAGAGTAAACTTTTCCCGAGTTACCATTTTCAGAAAAACTTTAACTCAATTCCATAATTACCTCTGAGATCAAGAAGCGAACAGATACGTTTACGGGTAGCTAAAGTTGTTATGCGATGTTATCATTCTTTAAAATGGAAATATTTTTCGTAGATTTTTGTTCTTTGATATAGCAGATTCAAATTGCTTCACATCAACCGTAACTAAAGCAAGGCCATTATCTCATTCATGACCATTTATCGCAATTAAAAATGACTGAGATTTCAAATATGCTAGCCATTCAGAAGTAGCGGAATAAATTTATCTGAGACCTTGGTTTGTTAAATACAAAGCAAGTCTGTTTCCGAATGCTGAGATCAGGTCGTGTGAATTGTTTTAAATTAGATATGCCATTGAATAACTTTTTTCTGATAGAAAATTTGTAGCTATAGAAAAATGTTTAGAGATAAGGGGGGATTTTATTACTTTTAAATATGTAGTTGTTGCTTATGCCCCTTGGCCAGCATGTATTCCAGACCAGGTCCATGTAGGCTTACGGGCTGAGGTGTGTGGTTCCGGTTTATAATGGCACCACAGGAGTCTGAGTCCGACTTAGCCAGGTGCCACCTCGATTTTGACCGAGAGCCCCCAGAGGTGACATCCGGGGGGGATCGTACCTTCCCCAGCTACTAACCTCCATGAATGCCACTTTTAGATTATATTTGCTTTATTAGTGCGTGTTGCAGTTGAAATCAATGTGATCATGTTTGTTTCGACCCTTTGATAGCTCTGGTATCACTTTAAAGTATTACTTAATGAATCACAACACAAAATAAAAATGGACTGTAAATGTTATTGGAACTCCTGAGTTATGCTCGTACACACCATGTTTTCAAATCCGCCTCATATCAGCACACTCAAGGTCAAGGTAGTAGGGTTTGCGGAGTTCCTAGCAATGCGAAGCATTGCACTGCTTTCACCTCCAAACGAATAATGAATTAATAAAGTTATAGTAATTTTCCGAAGTAAACGAGTTGCCAAATATGAATTTAGAAAAATCGCACGACTGCCGCCAGGATCCGTGATTGGTCCTAGCTTTGGCCTTCGAAGAAAATTCCGTTCCCCACAGAGCAAGGGTAAACCGACAACTGTGCGCTGAAGAGCAGATACCTTGACGATGACTTTTGCTAAAATGAAACGGAATGACCGCTTTCAATCATGAGATTGAGTATTGGACCACTAGATCCATTTAGAGGCAGGGCAGGGAACCATAATCGCTTTCCCAAAAGGGAGGTTTTTGCTGTATCAAAGCAATTGTGTTAAGATAAAAGAAGGAATTAAGGATTTAAACTTGATAGATGTGGAGCCTAACTTCGTAAGGAGAAGGGTCGACCAACGCGTGCGCAATTTCACGGGTCTTTGTAGAAAGGGAAATTAAAATTTCTATTAAGAAGCTGAAGAAACAAAAAGTAGGTTTGGTCAGCTAATCATAAGCATTCATATATCAGCACACTACAACCGATGTTTCAATTTATAGTAATAGAATTATTTTGAGTTGCCATCAAAGAGCATAAAATAATCAACGTTCATATGCAAATGAACTGAAAAATAAGAATGTTGAAATTCGCAAGTGTGCGCACGCAAATCGCAATTCATTCATCGCATTCATTCGCACGCAAATCGCAAGAGACCATGGCGGCACTTCAAGACGTCACATGGTTTACATAAGCGTCAGCGACAGCAGCGCCCTTTTAAATTGTGGTCAGACGTTGCACTCAACAATGCTGTATCAGCTCTTACCCATTTTATTTTTCAAATATCTCCTCGTATTGGTGAGTTAAAATGATGGCAAATTTTGGTATATTGGGAATTCGGATTGTTTAAAAATTTAATTTTTCGATCTTTAATTACATTTACTTGTTACGTTTGTCAATTCATGTCTAACTCTGTTTTACATTTCTTTATTTTCGAAACGTGATAAAGCTGAATTTTAGACGTCTCTTCTCAACAAAAATTATTTTTTAAACAATATCTCTACCCTTCCTCCCTACGAAAAAAAAAACATTTATGTCTGTTATTTTGTAGACGTGTGTAGAAAAAATACCGTTTAACGAATCTAGTTAACATGTCCTTAAATAATTGTGATTTCTTACCTCCTGATTTCGGTTAACTCCGTATGCTAACACTATATAACATCCTCTTCATCTATATAAAATCTATCTCTTCATCTATCTCAAATAAACAATTGCTATAAATGAACCGGTTCTTCTTTCATCCTACTACAAACCGTCAATATCGCTGTAAAATTTATCGTATTTTAATCGCATGCGAAAGGGTCCGGTATAAAAATAATTCAAATTATTTTCTCAGTATGTACTTCAGAAAACTAAGTATTAAGCTCAGTTCAGTGTAAAATGGTTGGTGTTCAACAGATGTCATCAACTATACACCCTCTACAGTTTGCATTACTTTTTTTTTTATTCGTTTTAGATTTTTGTAGGGAAATTATTTCAGATCTTTAATCCCGTCTTGAAACCTGAAGCAATTTACTTCATGACCCTTTTTTCCGCGTTAATATATTCTATGTTTTTCATTTACACTCGATTAAATCCGTTAACACGCAATGTGGATCGAATCCATACAGGTAAAATCCCTATCTCACGTTGAATTTCTTCACTTAGCCATTTTTATGTCTTAATCCGTAACTTGGATGTAAAAGGTGAATGAAAACAGCTGCGTAAGACTGCGATCTTGAAATCACGAGTAACCTTGGAGGGAAACGCTGGCTGATGTTACCCGTGTAGAGGTCTCAGCTATTGACAGCACGAAACCAGTGACTTTTTCCAAGCGACGCTCGTTTTTGGTCCGTGATATTCGTTTATGATAATCCCTTCGGTGGCACGTTTCTAACAGGTCCGGAGGAATTCGAGCTTTCTCGTGCAAATTATTCAAAGCTTAATGTGTTAGAAACGCGTGTTTGGCATGCACGTTGAATTTCGTGTGGCTGAAAACTTTAACGGATCTTTATTTTTAAAAAAAATAATGAACTCGCAAAAAAAAGTGGTTCTTGCGCTGCTCAGAATTATGACTTACTTTTTATGCTTGGCCTGTCGTCTTCGTTGAATAGTCGTACAATGGCAAAGTTGTTATAAAAATAAACATTAATAAAACTTTTTTGTCAATACAACCTGGTAGTCGAGTGATTAAGATGTACTCGTTGAATAGTTATGCAATGGCAAAGTCGTTATAAAAATAAACTAATAAAACTTTTTTGTCAATACAACCTGGTAGTCGAGTGATTAAGATGTACTCGTTGAATAGTCATGCAATGGCAAAGTCGTTATAAAAATAAACATTAATAAAACTTTCTTGTCAATACAACCTGGTAGTCGAGTGATTAAGATGTACTCGTTGAATAGTCATACAATGGCAAAGTCGTAATAAAAATAAACATTAATAAAACTTTCTTGTCAATACAACCTGGTAGTCGAGTGATTAAGATGTACTCGTTGAATAGTCATACAATGGCAAAGTCGTAATAAAAATAAACATTAATAAAAAATTTTTGTCAATACAACCTGGTAGTCGAGTGATTAAGATGTACTCGTTGAATAGTCATGCAATGGCAAAGTCGTTATAAAAATAAACATTAATAAAAATTTTTTGTGGGCATGGTAGCTCAGTTGGCAAGAGCAGCGGGCCAGTGATCTGAACGTCCCTGGTTCGATGCTCGTCGCTGCAAATCTATCGCCGTGTTCACTAATGGTGGCCGGGGCACGTAAAATAGGGCTTGGCTACAATGTCCTCCAAGTTCTCAAATTTACCTCTGGAGGTGCGGGGTCAAGTGTTCCGGTCTCGTCACTTGACTCGGTTCAAAATTACGGGACCAGTCATTTAGCCAAGTCGGACTCCGACCCTTGTGGTGCTAATTCAAAACAGGAGCCGCACCTTCATCGCCTATAGCCTTCGGGACTTGATCTGATGTCTACTGTCGGTCAAGGGGCATAAGCAACAACAATAAAACTTTTTTGTCATTACAACCTGGTAGTCGAGTGATTGAGATGTAAGAAGATAGGAGGTTGAACTGATGCTTAATTCTCAAATCCATTAAATATCTGAACTTTCGAAAAATTTCACAAAAATGAAATGCCTAAAGATTATATCAAAATTTAATGTACCGCTTTTCTCTTTCAGGCGTAATGTCACATATCGCATAGTAGCACCGACTTGTGGGAATTTTTCAACTTAATACTTCGCTACGCTTGCCGTCCGTCGTCTTTTTCTAGGATACTGTCTCCTTTTAAAAGTCGTCCAAAGGAATTTTTCCAAATCTGTCAGGGGTTTTTAAGAATGCGCGGTTTTCTATAATTGTAATATTTTTTGAATAATTTAACGCAATAACTTGAGAATACCGGTGCGAACGAATGTACTAGATACGGGATAAAAAATGCAGATTTCTGGGAAGAAATAAACATTTAATATAAGACAGTGAAAAATTATTTGGAATCTTGGGAGTGCGTTTCCTAGACGAATTAAATGTTTTTGAATAGATGGAAAACTTAAATATTAATTCAGCAGAATGGTCAGATTTGGAATTTTTACTTGATTTCTTAAGGACTTGCAACGTAAAACTAGACGAAGAAAAACTATTTAATGAGCTTTAAAAAATACGTAAATGACGCTGATTCAATGATTAATTGCGATCAATTATGGGGCACTTTTTTCAAGGAGTATGAATTTGAAAGGATTATGAAATTGAACTTCATCACGTTTTAAAAACAAATTAATGTAATGCTGAGTTAGACATGAATTGACAAACGCAACAAGTAAATGTAATTGAAGATAGAAAAATTTAATTTTTTAAAAATCCAAATTCCCAGTATAACAAAATTTGCTATCATTTTAACTCTCCAGTACGAGGAGATATATTTAAAAAATAAAATGGGTAAGAGCTGATACAACAGTAACACGGACTAAAAAAAGGTATAAAATTTATTTACTCTATACTACTTTGATGGTGGTTTTAGATGGTGCCTTCTCACTCGAGTTTTTCACCCTGCTATCAGAGTTAAGAGTTTTTCATTTTCGATCTGACTATGATTTAGTTGTGTTAATGATAAGACTGAATAAAGCTTGGAATAGACCATGAACCGTATCAAAAATAGAGATATGCATGAACTTCGTTCCTAGGCTAATTGTTTTGGCACTTTTGGTTAATAGCTTGTTTAGGTGAATACCGCACAGCCGTAGTAGATTTTTACAACATCGATGTATTTACAGCAGCTACGCTTAGATAATCATGATATCGGATATCCATCATCTGGGCACCACTATGACGTTTTCTACCATAAACTATTATGAATAGACGTATCGGGCTTATCCTCAGCAGATTTTTACATAAATGTAGACTTTTTACAGACGTTAGATGCACTTACTCCATTAAATACAACAACAGATGTCAATTCTGCTGTAAACAGCAATATTGCCCTGTAGTCAGAACTAAATAGACTCTATCCATATTCTGCATAGTCTCCCCAAAATTGTAGATTTGGTTCATTTATACTGCTTTGAACCATGATTAATACATAAATATGTTCCTGATTATACATTTTCATGTGCTAAGAGAGGCTACAAACTGCTAGAAGTAATTATTCTCGGAGAAACAAGTTATCTAGCCTTAACGACTTGTGACGCCATTAGGCAAAACTAAAACGCAAGGTCCTTTCCATCATTGGTAGATATAGTAATTCTTCATGCGTTGAATATAAATGCGTTCTTCTTGTAAAGCGTGTCTCATCTATTGTACAGTAACTTGCAGCAAAACTCAAATAATAGCTTACACTCGATACTTTCTCACCTTTAGTTAAATTATTATAGAAACAAAATGGCTTACTCACTTCATTATGTCTTTCAAGTTTCACAGTAGATATTTCTATTGAAACGGAATATAATAGATACCCATTAAACTCCATTCATTCTCAATAGAAATGTCATTAAAATCGAATTGAAAAGGTAAAACTGACGATGCTTATGAAAGAAACTTATTACAATGCAAAACCAGTCACTAAACTTTGTTTTCGCGATGATTCTATTAAGCTCTAAATATTAACACATTATATACGAACCCATTTACTTTTAAAAACATAAACGTGATTGGATTTATTTCAAGCTTTAGCAGTTATTCTTTACACACTGATGCTTAAAGTACTTCGATCGAATGTGTTATCTTTCGAGTCACTCGTGGCCTGATACTGAATAGAATCTTTAAAATTTTATTTGCTGTTGAAAGGGTGTATGACTTGATTCCATCTACCCTATGAATCGTCAAAAATGACAAGGAACTGCTGTAAATATGTTTTAGTATCATAATGTATTGATATCAATTTAATCTATACAACCTATGACTTATTACTTCCAAATAGATTTTTAATAGGTTGAAAATGTGTTTATTCCTGATTGAGAACTTATTCATGTGTAATGTATTTTATTTAGTGCAGAGTAAGGGTCATAAATTTTGAACCTTATAATTTTATTTAATGTCCAGTGACGCTGCTCTAGGTCAAACTTTTCATCCTTGAAATTCGTTGAGTAACCTGTATTGAGAACACATTTCCTTAGTATTTAATTGAGATCTACAAATGTGAGAGGTTTTTATTTGTAAAATTGTAAATAATTCAAGTTATATATTGACTTCTTATGTTGTTTTTGAAGGTGTGACATTAATTTTCCCTCCATCTTTTCGTTTTTTTTAATTTTCTTTTCCAAAACACCTATAAATGTAGCCGGGCGATGGCCGAATTGCTAGAGCGCTGGCAAACGGTACCAGAATCTGTAGCTTCCAGTTCCAATAATAGCATGAATATTTGAATCGGCTTTAAGCAGTAGGTCCCGGTATAATTAGTCCTCGTGTAGCAAAATATGACCGTAGCACTCTCAGCCAACCAACTGAAATAACTGGAGCATATATATATATATATACACACACACACAGACAGGATTCCCACCTATATCCGTTACACCCCCTTAACTTCTAAACGGTGGCAGCTTAGGGGCCATAAAGTTGGTGCCTAGGTATAGTAAAAAGGCTATGCGTTACTCGATGAGACAACTTACAACGCCATCTATCGGCAAATTTTGAAATTAGCATTTTTATCACAAAAACGGTACGAGATACAGGAAAAAGCCAGTTACAAAATTGTTCAGCATCATCGATTTAGTAAGTAAAGACACCTTGCGCACATTAATACTCAATGAACATTTGTTTGGTCGTGATTTTCAACACTATGGCGTCGTGAAACGCGAGCGAAGCTCGAAAAGACCATTTCACGGATGTCCAGGGTGCAAATGTGTATAGTGGCTAATGGAGAGCATTTTTAGCAACATAAATAAATGATTCTGCAGATAGGGAAGTGTCTCAGTTTCTTTCTTCCACTCTTTATGACATGACAACTTTCGAAATCATGACCAACAAATGTTCATTTTCTACATTCTGTTATAAGTATTAATGTGCGCAACTTTTAAAACTTACAAATATCAAGATTTTAAAGAAAAAGGGATATATTTTAATTTTGATGGAAAAGATGCCTGTCTTCATTGAAGCTTCATTATAATTTCACTTTATAATGTGTTTATATGAATACATGCATTACCTGTACACACACACACACACACACATATATATATGTGTGTGTGTATGAATATACACTTGTATATAAAATGTAGAAGTTCTATATGTATTTATATATATACTCTTGTATGTATAATGTAGAAGTTATGAAGAAAACATTAGATATAAATATTTTTATATTGAGTCTGAATTTGTGCTTTGATTCTGTGAGAGATATGATTACAGATTCAAAGACAGAGAAAATCGTGCATAGAATATTTATCATATGTGTTTTTCTCGCTTCCGATCGGAAGCGAGAAAGTTTCATTATGTCAGTTATGAAAGTGACATTATGTCAGTTAAAAATGTTCTCCAATATCTGCAACTAAAGTTTCCATTCACGTTACTTGTTGAGATAACCTTGGGCAGGAAATGCTTAAAACACTTAAGTTACTGGCTGAGAACTTGACGAAATGCCTCTCAGCGAATGCTTCGGAAAATGACTCTCAACTCCCTTAATACTTTTAACAGACCGTGGTAATCTTTAAAGCAGATGACATAGGGTGGAGTTCATGGGCCCTTTTTTTCTTTATCTGAAAGGAATTTTGTTTTTTCAGTTCGAGTGGATTGAAGTTGAGTGATTTAACTTCATTTTATTGGAAGGAATCATAGAGTACTTATTGTTTATGTTTTCACGGACTTTTCATTAAAGTTAGTAAAGGCTCTCCCGAATATACTGTCGAGTGTCGTGTTAACAAATTTAGTCAAATGCAATGAGCCCGAAAAAATGTATGTTAAAAGTTATGACTAATTTATATCATTTCAGTCGAATCTCTGTATGACGGTAGGAAATACAAATCTCTATTGAAAATATATATATATATATATATATATATATATATATATATATATATACATATACACACACAGTGCTGAATTTCTAGAAATTGAGGTGCCGGAACGGTAACATTACGGGTGGTGTGGAGGGTGTTCCAAATTTTATATATATATATATATATATATATATATATATATATATATATATATATATATATATATATATATATATATATATATATATATATATATATATATATATATATATATATATATATATATATATATATAAAATAGGCCAGGCCGACTCACTAACAACAGAGTAATATTTAATTAGATAAATGTTTTTAACTATCGTAATTTTTTTTCCTCAAAAGAGGTTCTGGAACACCGTTCCGGCGCGTTCCGCCTCAAATCGAGCCATATATATATATATATATATATATATATATATATATATATATATATATATATATATATATATATATATATATATATATATATATATATATATATATATGTGTGTGTGTGTGCGTAAGTAACATATCCAACACAAGATACATTTAGCCAGAACTAGGAATGTTACTAGTAATTGAACGCAAGTAATATTTGCATTCATAAGCTGTGGTATTTTTTACCCTGCATAAATATAGCAAAATCTATTGGAGCATGTTATGAAGGATAAATGTAGTAACTATCAAGTAGTAATAATAGCAAAAGTTTTTCCTCATTTAGGTACTTAAGAGTTTTCTTCCGTAAGCTTCAAAGCAATTTGAAAAGGTTTAATCTTTTACACTCGGCACCCGGTTAAGTGCTCTGCAGAATTAGAAAATTTCCCTTCTGTTCTCATGTGAGAAATTCTATAAAAATATTGTTAGTAATAGAGGACTGACTATAATTTTCCATTAGAGCGATATTAAAATAAGTTTTGAAATAATAGACCGGCACTCGACATTCTAAATCAACTCTCTTCGTTCAGCAAAAGGCTGTAGAAATAACTCATGCACTGAATAACAGTCATACAATGGAAATCAACAAATTTTTCCAGCATGTGAATGGCGGATGACTTCACTAGGCTCGCAATTTCCCCTTTATTGAGCATAAAAATACCCAGGGAAGGTTGTCCGACATTTTTAAGCTTTCATTTTATGATAATTTCTTCTTTCTCGGTGAAATTTGGTAACTAATGAACATCAGTAATCAATCCGTGACTTTCCGGTTTAATTACTAAGTACTGGCAACAAGTGATAATATCAATCTTTTCAGAATATGGAGAAAGATGTTAAAAGGGGTGAATATTGAAGCGAGAATAGCGTCCACACATAAATCCAAATTCGGACTAAATACCTGGAAGAATTTTTGTTTGTGCTTTGAAGTATTAAATATTATTATTATCTTCCTGATCAGTTTAGGAGGATAGGAACCTTTCGATCTAGAATTTATCCTTAGTAAAAACAAACTGAAGTAATTCATTTTCTGCTTTATTTCAGAACATAATTGAAGAGTTCGGACCATGCACGAAACATCTTGTTGTCGCTGGCAGAACATACCTAAAGTCCCTACATGGTGAGTAGACTTTAGAAGTGGGTTTTTCCAACAAATAATATGATACTAAATGTTCAGATCTAACTTGCATTAGCATAATCATTTAAAATTAAGTTTAACTAAAACAGAGTATAGTTTAATAATTAGGTTTCATAATTCGAACTTTATTTGTGTTTAAAATATCAGATATTCATTATATTTTGATTAACCTAATAAGCAAGTATTGAACTTCTAATATATATAAAAAAAATACATTACAGGTTTTGAATTTTGATCGTTATTAGATTTTCTTTATATTTTGATTAATATAATTAGAAAATTTGGTACCCCAAAATATGAAACCCCTTATATATCAAAACATTGTAGTTTCATACATCAAGGGTTTCATATTTAGAGCGTTATTTGCTCTTAAAATGTCGGATGTTCATTATGCTTTCATTATATTGAGATTTATTTCTTGATTTTCAATAAGTCTAGACGTTATTAAATTGCATAAAAAATTAAAGAAATTTTTTTCTTACCATTTTAACTTGACATTTTTCTTAACGGTATTTTTAGAATAAAATTAGTTACTGTCATTGCTTTTTACAGTATATATAATAAGGAAATTGCAGTCTACTGTTAAGTAATAATTGAAGAAAAAACTCCCCTTCTCACTAAGTCTATATCTAGACAGGGCACATATGCGTTGGGGTGTTTTAAAGGTATGACCTATTTAGAAAATCTTGGTCAAACATTAAAAAAACAAAAACAAAAAATGTTTGGAAGATAAAGTGTGGTAAAATATTGGAGGCATTTAGCTACACTCTGCTTTCTAAATGGTTTCCAAAGTTTATACCTTGAGGGCTTACATGGTAAAATGACTAATGAAATCAAACGGTGAAAGCTTGAATGTGCTAAGTGGCGAGAAACTCATTATTCCTGCAAATCAGAGCATAAATGGTAAACATAGAAAAGTTCTTCACTGATGAAAATTGCATTCAATCAGCCTCAGTTGGATAGCGTTTTCACTGACATGTAACCTCTGTAAAAATAATACTGTTTCTTCAAACAAATAATGGAAGGTTGCTGAAGGCCGCATGCCTACTTAATTGTTGTACAAATATTTTAACTATAACGAGCAAAAAGAAAGCTATAAACTTTTTTAAAAAAAGTCGGTAATTTGCTTCTTTTGCATTGATAAGTTTCTTTGATTTGGCGCAGGATGGTAATACTTAAGTTCACCTAGAAAAACATCTGGGTCTGATAGAATTTTTATTAAGGCGCACAAAGACGTCGCCAGATATGTCACTTCTCATAAATCATGCTAAATATCGTATGCACCTCTCTTCGTAAAACTGCTCATGGAAAAAGAAAGAAATACAAGAATGTTATCGGCCAGACATAAAAAAAGAAACTCTAAACGGAGACGCAGATATGCTTTCCACAATGTAAATTTATGAGCGGTTCTCATATGATTTTTCAATCTCTGGGAATTAATAAATAAAGCTGTCTGAGATATATTTCATCTAAGATATTTTTGTAAGTGGCTATACAATTTTCAGTTTAAATAAAGACCAAAAACATTTTATTTAATACTAGCTGAAAACCCGTACTTCGCTATGGAGTATTCAAATTAAATACAACGCTCAATGTATGCAATTAATGCCAAAAATATGTATAAATATATTTATAATAAATACAACGATCAATGTATGCAATTGATGTAAAAAAATAATTATATTTATAACAAAAATCGTAACGTATATTTTTAAGTAGAAAATAATGTAGAAGAAAATATTCAAATTGAATCTAATAGAACATACTAAAGAACATAGTACAGTTAATATAGTACAGTTTGAGGAACATATCTTTTCTTGCATTTTAATATTTTTTGGATAATGTCCAATCGTCTGCCGCATTAGAAAGAAAAATTTTTTTTTGTCTATTTCGCTGTATGCACGTGGCGATAAATTAATTTTAAAAAACGAGAAAAAGAAATCACGTGATCACCATTTAATAAATTAAATTCTAAAAATTAATTCTTAAAAATTCACCAAAAATCAGAAATTGGAGGTAAAGATTCGAAAAAGATTTCATGTTAAAGGAATTTTTATGATCTTTCTCGTGATATAAATTTTATAATCATCAAATTATTATTTTAAATGCAAACTTAAAAAAGTTACTAAAACAGCTTAAAAATCTAATTTTCAAAAAAATCTAAGAAGAATTTTTCAAAAATCTTTCTTAGTGCACCCCTGCACTATAAGAAGAATCGCCATGAAAAATTTCAGTTCTTTAGGTCCAGCGGTTTAGTCTGTGCGTTGTATGTCAGTCACTGAGTTAGTCAGTGAGTCACGGAACTGTTTTATATATATAGATAACCCAAATTTAGTAACCATGTAAAATTAAGATTTCTTTAATTTCGATTAAAAACAAATCATTTAAGAATCGATAAGAAAATCTGTTAATGGTAATTTTAGCTATTTTTTTCCTCGAAAGATTGATAAAAAGTCGACAATTATAAATTGCATCTCAGGCATTTGGGCAGACTTGTAAGGAAAATATTCGAAATCTATCAGAAACAAAGAATTATCTTTTTGCAGTCAGCAACAATTTTTAAAATCAACTACGTATTTAAGGACTGTAATAATTAATAAGAAGTGACGACATTTCAAGGTTAAATTATACGGGCTAATAAATGCAAAGAAATGGATGATGTATTAGAGAAGGAAAGTAAAAGTGAAAACCAAATTATGACAAAATGTTTGTTCAGCAGCTCCGACAATGCTATTTACATTAATGAAAATCGCAATATCTACATTTCGAGGTTAATTACTTTCTAAATCCACAGAAAGCTAACTCGAGGAAATTGAGTCGTGTGTCTATATAAAATTCTCATTGTAAACCAAATTTAGGTATTTTTTGCCCAGTGATAAAAAAAATTTTTTAAAAATGTGCAAATGGAAAGTCGTAAAACTGCATTAAAATAATTATTTTCCTTTGTCCATAACTTAATTATATATTATATATACAGTGGAATCTCGATCGATCGTTTTCGGATCCATCGTTTTTCCGTATGTGTCGTTCATTTTATCCAGTCCCAACGATCATATTGCTTTATGTTTCCGCATCTATCGTTTACTCGCATTTATCGTTCATTTCAATCGGTCCCTTGAAAAACGATAGATCGAGATTCCACTGTGTATGTATATATATATATATATATATATATATATATATATATATATATATATATATGTATATGTATGTATATGTATGTATATGTATATGTATGTATATGTATATATATGTATATATATGTATATGTATGTATATATATGTATATATATGTATATGTATGTATATATATGTATATGTATGTATATGTATGTATATATATGTATATGTATGTATATATATGTATATGTATGTATATGTATGTATATGTATGTATATGTATATATATGTATATGTATGTATATATATGTATATGTATGTATATGTATATGTATGTATATATATGTATGTATATGTATATGTATGTATATATATGTATATGTATATGTATGTATATGTATATGTATGTATATGTATATGTATATATATGTATATATATGTATATATATGTATATGTATATATATGTATATATATGTATATATATGTATATACACACACACACACACACACACTTGTTCGGAATTGTTCATATCATAGTGGAGTCTCGATAATCCTAAATGACTGGGACCAGACCCTTTTCGGATTAAGCGAAATCATTCTTAAAATATAGTTAAGTTACATAACAAAGTGTGATTACATAAATATTACATATTACTTCTGAATGCACAGTTTATTTTATAAGGGCTGTCTAAACATCACTAAATCTCGGGACGAAATGGGTGATAAGATGCGGAACGCTGCCTAGTACAGTATAGTAGAGTGTAAGTTGTTCGTTCAGTAGAGTGTAAGATTTTAGACAGTCGGTAGACTGTTGAAATGCTTTTGAAAGAACCTGTCAGCCTCTCAGACGAGAGTGAAGGTGAAGCAGAAGGTGACAGCGAGCAGAAGGTATCGCAGTCGGACGCCGCGGCTGCATTTGATGTAGCGCTACGCTACGCAGAGCAACACTCCGCCACGACCAGATCGGACACCGTTTTTCTGATGCTTTGGCGTAATTTGGCTTCAAGGGAGGAGTATTCTTCTCTTCGACAAAAAAATTTAACAGATTTTTTCAAACCGATGTAGTTCAGTATTAATTAGTTCAGTACATTGTCTAACTTTGAATTTTCTTGTAATTTTCTGAAGTATACTTTATATTACTTAGTATCACTGTGGTTTTATTATAACCTTAGTTCTTTTTGACTTTTGGTTTCGGATTACCGAAGTTCGGATTATCGGGACTCCACTGTATTTAGAGTTATACCTGAAATGTTATTCACTGTATTATCACTTTCAAATTCTGTAAGAAAATCAAGGTATGAATATTTCTGTCGTCTTGCATTTAGATGATATTAGAACATAAAATTTTTTGCATCACCTCCTACATAACTCGCATATAGTTTTTAATATGCATAAGCCAAAATTTTAGTAAAGGGAAAAATCAACAGTTCATACATACATTTATTTAAGCTGATCAGTTTACTCTAAAATTCTCTATTGAGTTACATATAAATAATCCTTATCTGATCTATATTGTTGAATAGTTTCAACGATTTGTCCTCGGACTCGTTGAAACTATTCAACAATATAGATCAGATAAGGATTTTCAGTTTTTGATATTCATGACATTTACTGTAAACTATAAATGAAAAAGGAGGTCTACTTTTCAGATGAAATAATGTAATGTGCAATATATTATAATGTGCATTTATGTTATATTAATTTTTGTTGCTTATTTAACCGATTACAAACTTTTCTCATAGCTATGGTAGCTGCTTCCCGGCAGTACACTGAAGCTTTGACAAAAATTGCCTCTCTTGCCAACAACAGCACCCTTAATGGTTGCAGTGATATAGGTAAAATATATTTTTTATGCCTTTTCTTATGTGTATGCGTCATCTATTGGGTGAAACATTTTTATTCTACTTTTTAAATCAGTTTAATTGTTCCATTTACTGTAACTATGTATCCTGTTGAAATACTAATTGTAGTTTTCAGTAATTAGTATGTTTGTGTTTCTCATTTTAACTTTGGTTCACTTGATGGGCTCTCCTATAGTAAAGTAGGCATTAACACTCATGGTGTTGGGGGACGAATGTCCTCAGAACAAATGCCTACCGCATTTAAGAAAATTACATAAATAAAAGTAAATGGAGTCCATCTCTACACGAATTCTTTTTATATATCCTGTTTTATAGATATATATATATATATATATATATATATATATATATATATATATATAAAATGTGTGTGTGTGTTTCTGTTTGCACATATATATGTATATTTATATTAAATAGAAAGATATTGACGTTAAAATCATCCATTGTCATTATATTGAGAACAAATTCACAATTGTCTGTATTTAGCTCCCTCTGTTAATCACTTATTGAGAATAATCCGATAATTATTCTCAATATGTACCTGTCTAGACTGAAATATATAGTGAAATGAACATTTTGCATCAATGAAGTTTTTCGGCGGGATATTTATAATAGAATTTTTTTGTACGTTAATCCTCTGATGCTTTAAAATCGACATTACACTCCGGAAGCATTTTCATTTCTGTGAGAATTCTTATCTATAAAGATACTTTATTCTATACAAACATATTTTTTCGTAAAAATTATTTTAGTTAAAATATTGATTATATTTATACCGTATCTCGTTGTTACGATAAGATTTATTAATCCTAATATACAAAATCATTTATTCTAATTTATATTTTTGCTAATAAATAAATGAGGGAAGAATTCTTGAGCCACATCATAGAGGGGGGAAAATTGATTATGGCTGCTATGTACTAAGAAAAAAAATCGTATTTCCCTTTTCCTTTTCTTGCAGACTCTTGTGGTGGGAGGAGTCCAGTTGACAGTTCGAGAATTCCATCCGACTTAGGATTGACATTTTGAGGGATTGTAATGGCTCTCTCTATATAGCGCTGCCCCCAAATATTTTATTTAAAATATATTTTTGTCAACTATTTACAGGTACATAAATGCTGATAATGAAATAAAATTGGTGTTGTCAGATAGCCTGAACTTTTCTGCAAAGCGCTACAGGATTCATTTTATAAATTTCGTCCACCGAAGGAATTTATGAGCGTTTAAAACACACTATACCAGACTTTTCCCCGAATAATTTAAATTTTAAAATATTAATTGCATTTTTTTTAAAAAAAAAAAAGAAAAATGTATACAAATGTAAAATTTCTTTCTCTATGACGGAGTACAATTTTTTTTTTTAAATCTTTGAATCCAAGTCGGCAATTCGTGGACAAATTTTCTCCATAGGTTAACATTGAGGTGAGCGAATCTAATGGGGTTAGTACATAGCAGCCTTAATATGTGTTAAAAGCACTAACATGCACTTAAAGAGCGTATATAAGGAACACAGGTGTCTTACTAGATATCCAGATTTTAATATTACGTATTATTTTAATCTTCTGGTACTCTGTAAAGGTCATTAGAAGTTATTGACCGAAGAGCCTTTATCAATTTATTGGTGGAACATTTCCCAGGCAACTGTCTTAGTAAATATTTATTTCTCTGTGAAGAATCTGCAAATAAAAGTGAAAAAAAAGTAAGATAGTGAATAAAAGTAATAAGTTAGATAATTGCGAGATATTTCGTATCAGTTTCATTTCCTTTCTTTCTCTTCCTCGTTGTAATCGCCTGTCAAACTTTTCTCTTGAATGCCGACCTACTCAGAGATTAGTAGCGCGTTTTGCTCGAAGCTGTCAAGATACGGCCCATTGTAAAAATCAAAATAGTGGCTACTTCGACAGCAGTTGTGTGCGTAGGTAACAACATTTGTTTTAAAATTGTTGTGGCATATTTTCCTCTGAGAACAATGGCTAAAATTCATATTCCTAAAAGATATCGAATGAATCATTTCAAATACTCCGTACCTGATATTAAACCGCAATCCGTCAGTCCGATATCGGTTTTCTACTTCAGTCGAAAAGTTGCAACATTAAGTGTAAATTATTCAGATACGTGTAAACGCGTATGGTTGTGCATAATTTCGTAAAAAAAAATATATAATTTGTTCAGAGGTGGATGAAACAACACGAAACAGAAATTCTCCTTTAACGTAGGATTACGTTCCTCCATGACGGCCCTCCTGAAAGCAAAATTTCAGACGCTAAAACCGTCGTCGCGAGTTATAATTTTGGCAGCGCGCCAAACCCAGTCTGTATCGCTTGGGCAATCAGTAAACAATTAAACAGAAAAGTACCAAAATGCGTCAAAATTTTGACATACATACACATATATATATATATATATATATATATATATATATATATATATATATGCGTACATATATATAGATACATATACACATACAAAAGAGGTAAGCAACGATAAGTAATCCTACGTTAATTACCCGCGGTAGTTTCGTTAGAAGAGACTACCTGATTTTTTTATTATTATTATTATTATTATTTGTTTATTTTTTTAAGTCTGATACTGGATCCACGTGCTTCGAAAGTTTTGAAAAAAACTATCATAGTTTCCTCAAAATAAATTTGAACGTTTATTTTAATCCTGCAATTTTATTTACCCGACTAAACTGGAAAGTTCTGATGTCATACTGTCTAGCAAGCAGAAGTCAAAATTACCAGATTTTTCTGAGATTACGGCATCATTTCTATGGAAGTATTCGTTGATATCCCACTGGGAAAGTAAAGAAATGCCTCAACTATTCTCGGGCGGTTGATTTTCTGCTTTCTCGGAAAGACTGAGGTGGAAACATTCGTCACGAACGTGCATCAGTCTCCATTATCGGGATGTGGGTGTACCTCAAACGTTTAACAATGACAGACAAAAATTTGTGCGTATCCTGAAACCAGAATTGACTCATACCAATTGTTGTTGACCCGGACCAATTAAAGCGTAGGCTAAAACATTTATCTAATAGTCCGCCTTTTTCGGCGTAATGATAAAATTACCGAAAATTGCTCAGTTGCTTTTAGGAACTTGGAAGTATGTTCCGCAGAATGCTTTTGCTTTTGCTGTAACGAACGAAATAATTAGCAATTTCGAGGACCATTTTAAAAGCTTGACTACGTACTGTTAACGGACTGTCAAACTATTAGTACACCTTCGAAGGGGATTTTTCGAATTTTTTTTTTTTTATTTTGTCTTTTGATCTATTTTTTATAATGAGATATAAGTTAAAACTCGGAAAAGTGTATACAAAATGTAACTGCTACATTAAAATAATTTTTTCAAGGGTGAAAAATTGGAAAAAAAAGGGTGCACATTTGGCATTTCTCCAAAACATAACTCAAAAATAAACAAATACATTAACGTTTTTTAAATTGGAAAATTAAGATAATTACTTTCTCTGGGGAACAGAGTATTTTCGAGATAATATTCTGTTTATCTCAGAAGCTCTAGTGGTTTAAGTACTGATGTACAGAAAAATTGCTTAAAATTCATTGTCATTTGCAATTCATACCAATGTAAACTAAAAACTAATTAATCTGCAATGATGAGCTTAGTCTGTTCCCTTTATAAACATTTGAAGAGCAACTATTTAAAATTTTACGGTATTTCATGCATAAATTTTTACCGTAGGATGTTTTCCTTCAAGAGAAATGATGAAAAATTCATTTTGAGAAAAGCTACTTCCGGTTATAAAATTCTTTTAAAACTGTTAAAATTTCTTTTACTCGACTCTTAGTTAAAATAGTAATAGAATTCAAACAGAATTGGAAAGATAAAATATTAGGATTTGATATTATTGTATAAGTGGAAAATCGATTTTTTAATCGAAAATGTCGTTTCAATGATGTACGGACTATTAAAATATAATCTATTTAAAAAAATCTTTGGTTTCCGTAGAATCCATTTGATGAGTTTTACAAAAAATTTAAAGTATAATTGATAGATTTACACTGGATTTGAAACTGCCCATTTTTTTTAGAATTTCCTGAATCTAAAGAGACATTTCAAACTAACTCTGATTACTGATCATTATATCTGTACTTCACGGTCACTATTTAGCGTCAAATCCTCTGTGTATAGTATACATGAAACTTTACAATCGAACATTTGTCACAAATTTCCTTTTCTATACCCCAAACTTAAATGGTCCATCTACAGTCGAGTAACTAGTGCATGATCTCAAGTAATTACTATTGTGCCGATAGTAATAGATGTTGTGCTGATTCTACAAACAGCAATATACAGTTTGCGCGAGCTCTAATTTCTATGGTTGTTTCATATCTTTCAGAAATAAGGTAAACGTTCTCACCGTAAGGTAAAAGCTTTACGTACCCTACAAAGGACAATTCTACCTGTAGAGGATCTTCATATTGAGAATTTATCTGTCTCAAAGTCGAATTTTTAACTAATCTAATTTTTAGAGCGAGTCGCGAGTAATCCATAAATTGAAAATCATACTTTGTTTTGGATCTTCAAAATTCTACTTTTCTCGATTTCATGAGGCAGTTAAGGCCTGCTCACATAGCAGTCCGTTAGCCTAAGCGTAAAAGGAAAGTTGGGGCTGAGACGGAAATAAACCAGTCATAGGCTTTAACAATTTCGTTGCTATTCGTTTGGAGGTTTGTCATTGGTTAAATGTATTTCAATACTTTTACGCTTACGCTAACGGACTGTTATGTGAACAGGATCTTACTCGTATTAATTAGAATTCTGCTTCATTGATTATTACATATTTCACTTAATTTTTCAATTTTTCCGTTCGTGCTTTAATCTAGACAATTTTTCGAAGCCTGGTGAACAATATGAATGGGATTCCTCTAAGCGCCAACTTTAGTCAACCACCACTATCACATTTCAGGTTCTTGTTGCGCGCATCTAAGATAAACGTTTATAAGTAAACAATTTTGGATTATCAGCATATCTCTTTAGGATGATTACTGATCTATAAAGTCATCATCCTACTTCTGAAATAACCCAGAAGATAGATAAATGTTCTTTTCTTCAGCAATATTTTACACGTACTTTTAGGAAAATTAACTTAGTTCATCCAAGTTCATTTAATTTTAAATTCGTGGGAATTTGATGACTACAGAGTTGGAATGTAAATTATTACAAGGAACAGATTTCATACCAATATAAGTTTAGTTGTTTCGGTGGGTATGGGAAATACTGAAGGGGCGCTTTTTATTTTTTTATTATTTTAATTATTACTCTTTTGGTACAAGCATCTGAACGTCTGACGGGCATCCAGTAGATGGATTGTGTTCGATGAGTACTTCCCGTCAGTAGCGAGATGACTATTGAAAAGAGCTAGTGTTACATCTTTTCATAAAGCCGCCCACATGGTGTTGTAGTTAGCGTTCTGAGCTGCCACACGCAGTGGGCTTGGGTTCAAATCCCGAATAAGGCTTGGTCGTTTCTGTGTCATCCTCCTCATAGGGGGCGATGCTGGTTCACCTATAAGGTGCACCCATAATAAAGTAGTCAGTAAATCAGGAGGAATTGCGAAAGACGAAAGTCTCACTACAAAGTTCCTCCGCATTAGACAAAAAAATAAAATATTTTCATAACAATCATTATTTTGCCCAACAATTACAGATTAATTCATTTAATTCACAAATTCAAGGACTTAATAGACCAGACTTAATAGTTATATGTGTAAACTAGCTGAAAACCCGTACTTCGCTACGGAGTACATTCAAATTAAATACAACGGTCAATGTATGCAATTAATGCTATATATATATATATATATATATATATATATATATATATATATATATATATATATATATAATAGGATAAATACGACGATCAATGTATACAACTGTTGTAATATATATATATATATATATATATATATATATATATATATATATATATATATATATATATATATATATATATATAAAAGAAAATCGTAAAGGATAATTTTATAGACAAAATAATGTAGAAGAAAATATTCAAATTAAATCTAATATAAAGAATACTAAAGAATATAGTACAGTTTGTAGAACATTTCTTTTACTGTATTTTAATATTTTTTTGGATAATGTCCAATCGTCTGCCGCATTAGCAAGGAAAAAAAATATTTTTTGACTATTTAGTTGTTATGCACGTGACGATAAATTTATTTAAAGTACCAGAAAAAGAAATCACAAAATCAGCATTTAATAAATTAAATTCTAAAATTTAATATTTAAAAATTCACCAAAAATCAGGAAATGGAGGTAAAGATTCGAAAAAAATTTCATTTTAAAGGAATTTTTATGATCTTTCTCGTGATATAAATTTTATAACCCTCAAAGTATTATTTTAAATGCAAACGTAAAAAAAAGTTAAAAAAACAGCTTAAAAATTTAATTTAAAAAATCTAAGAAGAATTTTCGAAAAATCTTTCTTAGTGCACCCCTACACTATAAGAAGAATCGCTATGCAAAATTTCATCCCTTTAGGTCCAGCGGTTTGGTCTGTGCGTTGTATGTCAGTCAGTGAGTCAGTTGCGGAACTGTTTTATATATATAGACTATTTGATGGATATCGTATACGTTTTGGACTCTGAGGTGATTGCTTATCCTGCAAATATTGCAAAGACTAGGGGGAATAGACTCATTTAACTATTCCTTGTTCCAGATCATGAGGTGTTTTTATTCGCAGGCAAGTTTATTCAACTTTTAGTTTGGATCTTTGCTCATTTGAGAAAGGAAATTTCAATGAAAATAACTGTAGGTATGTTGAACTCGCATGCGTATCACACAATTATGCGCACTGTTAATTTTGGATGAAAATAATCATGTACAAGTCGTTGTAAGATGCATATCACATACAAACTGATTTTTCCTGTCATGGATAGTTATCCTAATTCTAGATATCATATCTGGTAGGAAAGATTCAGCATCAGATCTCAGGTGATTTTTTTGCTGATTTGAACTGTTCATTCAAATTGGTAGCACGCGCAGTTGAGTGCAAAATTCATGACTTGCGCACGGCTGGAAAATAAATGAAACGAAACGAGGCGTAGAAGGAGCATACTATGTTTCCTCACGATTTTTACGTGAGCATTTTCCCCCTTTATCGAACATTTTTTATGATTTTTGATAACTACATAGTTCTGCATCTCGGCAATGTCTTATGTATTTTGCCAATATGCTTGAAAGTATGTATACAAACTGTCTATGGTTATGCATCGAAATGTTTGTAAATTTTCTTACATTAACATTTTTGCCTGGTTTTGATTCCCAACATTTTTAAAATAATTAAAATTTTATTCCTCGTCGCAATAAAACTTGTTACAATTTATTGATTTCACTTAACTCACAGTCACCAATTTTCCATTGTATTACTTTTGATTACGTAATGTTTCGATTATCTGTCATGTTTGCTTTCAGTTAGTGATTTGAATGGCTATATAATATAGCAATGGAAACTTTATACTTTGTTTTTTCCTTCACTGAAGTAATTGACAATTTTGACTATCCCTTAATATTAAATTAAATTTATTTTTGTAGTACACTGAAGTGCCACTGAATTAGGGATAGCAAAGCCTATGCAAATTGTGTAGCGCTGCGCATCATGTATGCGCAAGTGAGGGCGCTGTGGTAACTGCATATATAGCGCGTACTGTGGTTGTTCTGAATTAGTTGTTGGAATTGCCAGTATGGGTATATACTGCCTGATTTAGACGCCTTCGATCGCGGACAAATCGTAGGTGCGCGACGCATGGGCAATTCAATTCCCGAAATCGTCAGACAGCTAGGATTTTCAAGGTCGACAGTGTCAAGAGTATACCAAGAGTACATGGATGGTGGAAAAAAAACGAGCGATCGGGCAAACTGCAAAGGACAATTAGCCTTGACAGTGCGTGGTGAGAAACGGCTCGGGCGTATTGTACGTAGCCAGCGAAGCCAAACATTAGCTCAAATTACCACCCAGTTTAATGACGGTGCCAGTCGTACAGTCAGTAAACGGACTGTGCAACGCTCGCTTCACCGTATGGGTTTCGGGAGCCGTCGACCTACGAGAGTACCATTGCTCTATACTCGCCATCGGGCTGTACGTCTTGCCTGGGCAAGAGATCACAGAGATTGGAGTGTAGAGGACTGGAAACGAGTAGCATGGAGTGATGAGTCTCGATTCCGACTACTTAACGCCGACGGGAGGCTGAGAATATGGCGTCAGGCTCATGAAGCCATGGATCCTGCATGCCTGGCTGGAACTGTACAAACGCATGGTGGCTCAATCATGGTCTGGGGTGTTTTTTCGTGGCACAGTTTGGGATCTTTGGTGCGTGTACCCACCTCCCTCAATGCAATTCGGTACGTAGAGTTGCTGGGTGATCACCTCCATCCGTTTATGCTGTTCTGTTATCCGCACGGTAATGGAGTTTTCCAGCAAGACAACTGTACCTCTCACAAGTCCCGGTTGGCTACTGGCTGGTTGGATGAGCATTCCTCTGACTTCTCTGTCATGAATTGGCCACCTAGAAGCCCAGACTTAAATCCTATTGAGCATCTTTGGGATGTTTTGGAACAAGGCGTGAAAGGCCATCACACAGCACCAAGAGCCTTACTGAATTATGGACAGCTTTAGCCAATATTTGGCAAGCCATTCCCGTGGAACGTTTCCAGAAACTTGTTGAATCTATGCCTCGTCGTGTGGCAGCCGTTATCAAAGCCAGAGGAGGCCCAACTCGTTACTAGGTAGGCATCCCTAATTCAGTGGCACTTCAGTGTATTTCCGAATGTATGCCCTTATTTAGCATACATCCATTCCCGCAGAGCTCTAAATAACTCTCGTTAACAATCTATTGTTTTTCCTTTTTAGGATGTTAAATAGTTTTATCCAACCAATTCATTAAAAGCGAATTCCTCAGTTTGAAATTTACTCAATTTTGTGTTCCATAATGGAAAATTTTATATTTGTTTGTTGAGATGAGGAAGCTAATAGTTTATATATCATAAATTTATGAGTTCCATCATGATGCGTGAACTTTGTGCGAGTTTGCAATGTTAGAGGTATATATGCAGTTTTATAGAGAAGTTTATTTACACAATTATGCATTTTTGCAAAATTCTGCTGGTTTTGTGTCAAAATTTTGTGTACTATATCAGGAAAATATGTCTCCTTGAAATGCCGAAAGGCGAAAGCACTGTTTTATTTCATGCCTAAATTTAGTAATTCTCAATTGGGTGTGGTCAATCATGTAACATTTTTTTCTCCAAGCCTTTATTGAAACTTAGAGTCAGATAAAATTAACTCGCGACATTAGCATTTATTGATTTTGTGATTGATTCAGTGATAAAAATAATCTTACCCTATTCTTATAATGGATATTTCATCCAGGGTTTTTTTCCACTAACTGAAATGTCGTTACCAGACTTTAAAGTACATCTGTGATCTTTAAATTTATTTTAAGATATTTTCTTCGCAGAAATTTGTAAAAGAGGAGTACTGCTTTTTTATCGCTAATAGGATTATGAAGTGTTACATATATATAGATAGAATTGTCAAGTTTATATGATTCAACAGAAAATTTAAAACATGCTATATAAAAAGTTTTTTTATCTTGTAATTTTATAATTAAATGCTATTAAAAGGATTTTTTTTCTCTTTGATGCGTATGTCCATATATTGTTAACGCGAGCTAAAATATTTTGTCTTGAAATACTTTGAGAAGCAATGAGATTGGGATCCATTTCTCCATCTACCATTAAACATGATAAATATTTCTTTTTTTTTTCATTTTAACGATTTGAAATTTATAACTATCTTTCAAACCAGATTTATTAAATGTTATTGCCTTATTTTTTGGCATGCAAAAGTGCGAATAAATGACTCATCGTGAAAACTAAAGGTGTTTAGTTAAAGAGCTGTAAAAAGACTATTCTGAATTTTAGTTTACCTTGTTCAAATACTTTGAAAACTAAAACTTTTGCTTCAAAATATTTCGTAATGACTTAATTTGTGGTTGACATTCTAAAAATTACAGTTAGTTCAGAGTATTTAAGCGCTTCACTGTAATTAAATTCGTGTTTCCCAGGTTAATGCGAGGGTAAGATAAGTTTTATCTCGCTGTTAGGTGTTGAACAGCGCGCTGACAATTATGTTCACTAATTTTTCAGTCTGTGGCAACGAGGAAATAATAAACATCAATTTTTTTTGCCCTTGTACATATATATAAAGGCCCGACGACGTTGGCTTACCAAGAATACAATTCCCCGAGCCGTGAACCTCATAGGCTAGGCGTAAAAGGAACCTCGATAATCTCGCCAGAGCTGTATGCACAGGCAAATGGACAACATGCAGAACCAACATGTAATGACCAAAATGCACAGACTTAAACCATTAATTTGTAGGACAATTTTTGAAATCTCCAATTTCACTGAAAAAAATAAGATCCGTTTTTGTCAAGATCTTCCCGTTGTCTTGCTGTACATGTTCCTGTTTTGTACTTAAATCTGCAAATAAAAAATAGTCACCTTATTGGTTACGACACCTTACGACACCTTATTGGTTAGCAGCTCGGCACTTAGAGTGCTCATGTCGAAATCCGATAAGTGGCACTGAATGCCTTTGTGTTTGTGCCGGGTTTAAGCACGTTATATCCATAGACCTGAAAGTCACTCCCTGCGGGTATGTGGTGCGAGGTGGATATTATCCCACCAGATTTCGCCTCTGGGGAGGCTCTGTCTAAACTGAAGAGGCACGAGGGGGCAATGTTGGTTCGCCTGTGCGGTGCCCCCATTCCAAGAAACCAGCGAATCTCACGGTGTAGTGGGCAAAAGTTGAAAGACAATGTAGCTACCACCTTGAAAAAAAGGCAATTAAATAGTGGAATTTTACTATACCTAAGTTATTTTCTAAAATAACTGCTTCATCGTTTAAAACTTACTCGAGGCATCCAAATTACTCAATTTCATATGATACAATCATTACCGAAAAGCGTAATAGGAGAGAGAAGATAATCTGTATCCAGCAGCCATGTTGAAATCGTCTGCTATTCTTAAGAACTGGGCTATCTCAAGCTTTTATTCTGGACGGAAGTAGAAAAGCACTGACCTCAGAGCCATCATCTGTTTAACGTTAATTACACTTTAAATCCCACAAAAGCAGCACTTAACACTTTCTACCCAAATTCATAAGAGACCTGTTATCTACGGTCTCCATATTTTATGACTGCTGTCTGCATTCTTCAAGCCTAAACTGCTGTTATTTATGATTAGCTCTTTGTTCTCCCTCTCGTGCCTGAAAAAGTATTTTTTATCTTGAAAGTCGTCCGTATTCACAGAGGTTTTTTGGGGTATGTCTGAAGAGAAATGATATGCAGTCATGACGTTTTTATTTACAACATTGTGTAACACGGGCATTATTATTTTTTATCTGTATTTATCCGGTTTAGATTTACAAAGTTGGTGCTTTTAAGTTCCATTTCTCAATTGCAGAAACTACAAGTGCCTTTCGTATTTCGTTCTTTTTGTTCGAATAGCGGGCTTGCGTAATTCTGCTCGCATTAGCGAAGAATTTTATAGGAGATGGTTGAGATGACACGCCTGTCTATATTGTTAAGAAAATTCTTCCAAAGTTATTGTTTTACGTTCGCCATTATTTCGATGTCAGCATATGCACGCCAGTGCTCAAATTTAGCTAAGTTATGATTATCACAAATTCTCTTCCACTCATGTTTATTATTGGCATTAAAGATGTCAGAAATACTTTTGACAAGTTACATAAAATTCGCGTGTAGGGCACATGGAATATAATTAAACCTGTAGTAAACCAAAAAAAAATGTTCCTACGAATACAGCTAAACTCCTAACCGACATAGGTCATCTTGTATGAGTTTGATTTTTTTATTAATGTACTTTGTACATGTTTATATGCTTCATAATTGAATTGATGGTTGTTTTCTGCCTTCTTTCGTTCTTCAACTCAGGAATTGAGGCGTTCCCGTTGAAAAGTGTCTAAGTGCCAAATTTTCCGAAGAGTATCTTTTCACTGATACAAGGGTTTGTTCCAAGGCTAATGGCGTGGAAAAGGAGGTAAGTGCCTAGATAGTTTGGTTTAGTTCTGAGCTAGGCACTTACCTCCTTTTCCACGCCATTAGCCTTAGAACAAACCCTTGTATCAGTGAAAAAATACTTTTTGGAAACTTTGGCACTTACCCGTTTTTTAACGGGAACGCCTCAATTAAAAATCAATATTTTACGGACCTATTGAATCATCTCAGAGAGTGTGTTTTATGGAAAATCATTGTAGTTTATTGTCCAATTCCATCTGAACATCGGATTGCTGAAAAATCTCATAGCATAGACATTTCGTATTTAAAACAGTCAGTCTTCAATTGTAAGAAACTGTGCATTTGCAAAAGGTTCTCGATCTATTGTGTTCATAAATACGGAAGACCAAACTGTGCGTGTTGTGCGCCATTTGATTTAACTGTGTTAAATTTTGATGTACATGTATCCATAAGAAAAAAATAAATTATTTTTAAGGAACTTTGAGAGGTTCATCAAAGAGCGTTATGACTTGGCGCCATGCCATAACGCTGTCTAGTTTGCAATTTCACCGTGTTCACTTCCCGATTGAACATAGTTGTTTTCGTAACAAAAATGCAGTGACGTTAATCCGATATTATGAGATTTCCCCCATACACCACACTGTCTTCTGGAAAAGATTAATTTTTCCAGAGCTCGTAGGTTTAAAAGGATACCGGAACAAAAATATCTAGTTAATGAAAATAAACAGCTGGGTATAATTAGGATTTTCGGGGTACGTGGGTGTGTATGTGTGGAGAGAGTCTAGCCCGATGTGTCAACAATTCTAATAACTGTGCTACGTTTTAGGAATTAGCATACATTTTCTTTGAAGTAATACTCATTACGCAAGATGACATTTATTAGAATGTAATTTGAATAAATATAAATATTTTTTAAGAAAGAATTCTATTACTATCTTCTGGGTTAATTTTCTATGAATTAATGTTGTATAAGGCGGATGACAGCTTGGAAAAATAGACGAAGAGTTGAAAATGAGGTGTAAGGCATCGTCTTTAAACTTTCCCTTACGGGGTGGGATAGCATATATCAAGAATACGTGTCCAGGAATGAAAATATATATATATATATATATATATATATATATACACACACACATATATATGTATGTACACACATATACATACACACATATACATACACACATATACATACACACATATACATACACACATATACATACACACATATACATACACACATATACATACACACATATACATACACACATATACATACACACATATACATATACACACATATACACACATATACATATACACACATATACATATACACACATATACATATACACACATATACATATACACACATATACATACACACATATACATACACACACATATACATATACACACGCATATATATACATACACACGCATATATACATCATATACACACATATCTATCTATATATACACACATATATGCACATAACCCCTTCGTTCTTACAAAGGGGGTATGAAATTTCCTGTTGTAAAAGAGGGAATCGGAAAAATGGGCGTCGTAAGCTAAAGGTTAATCATATTTTTTCTATTGGTTTTTTTAGTAATACTAGCCAATCGGAGAAGGTGTTACATTATCATTGCTTTCATTTCACTCTTTCTTTTACAAATAACCAAAAACAGAGAGTAAAATTTTACATCTGAATCCGGTTGTTATGCATTAACTTGTCAACCCTTTTGTAGATCACTACGCACAAACACAAATGAGAGTGATCTCGGACCTTGAAAGATGTTACATAATTAGTGCTTTAAACTGGATTTTCTTATTTTATTTTGATATCTTCTTATATATGTAGTTTAAATAACATCTAAACTTAATTTAAAAATATGTCTAATAGTGGTTGAACTCTCAAATAATTACAAATTTCTCTCTCTCTCTGATATTTGACATCAAAACCTCTGGGAGCTATTAAATTAAGAACCCAAAGGGCTTTCCTCCACCAAAGATTTATCTGAAAATTCCTATATTTGGCTCTTTCCCCATCCTGGTAGAAAAAAATGTCGCTTAAGGGAATACTATGTATTCCCATAAGCACCGCCTTGAATGACTCAAAATCTTCCATTTAAAAATTATTGATTCAAAAAATCTTATGCAATCATACTTCTTTAAAAGAACCCAATTATTTAAAGGATTCATGACATTGATTAAAATCATAATAAAAGCATTGAAAATAGCGAAGGAGAAATACTTTTTTTTAATATAGGAAACGGTATTTATGACATTCTTTAATACTATTCATACCGATAGGTCGTTTACTACATTGAATAAGTACTACTTTTGAGAAAAGTACTTTTTCAATGTTTTCAAAAAGTAGTAGTACTCGGTGAAAAAGTACGACTGCTTTTTTAAAAACGTTATTGGCTAGTAAATCGTCATATTTTTTTATTAATTGTTTAAAGATTAAAATTTTTTTAAAATCCAAAATATATATGGAACTACAAGTGAAACATTCATATTTATCTGACAAATTTCAAATTTTGATTGACATTCATCACCTATGAAGACAAACTTAAAAAAAATTTTCTTTAGATTATCTTACAATGAAATACAGATTACACGTGCCCAAGCCCAAGCCCCAAAAAAAAAAAAAAAAAAAAAACTAATCTCCAGGAATGTACTCCTACTCCAAGACAGGAAATGTAGAATGTAAAACCTACTACAGGGCCACAAGCCTGTCCGATAGTATTGTTTGATGAACCCACTTTCGCTTGCTCCGAAATACAAACGAGACCTTCAAGGTTCGCCAAGCACAGCTCGCATACAGGTGGCGATAATTATATTCTTACGGCGCTAAAATAAATAACACATCAAAGCGGGTACAACTCGGCAGTGTGTCTGGCAGGTTTCCAAGGTACATGAAAGGTACTTAAACCTGCGAAACCTTTCTTGGAAGGGTATAAGACAAGCTCACACTGAAATACTTTTGACGTTTTCCTTATAAAAATATACAATCGTTACGCTGGCAGCTTCTGGTAGCAAGGACGTTATATCCTACTTCTCTTGAATCCAAACATGTTCTGAGAAATTTCTTAATGAGCCACCGTTCTTCAAAAGGTGAACTTGGTAGAGAGTACTGAATTTGAGCGCTTTGTGTGAGCAGGTATGCCGAGAAAAACTAGGAACACCTAACGTGTACTCCAACAACTAGCTGTACAAAGCTGAAGCCAACAGACGATACAGGATAAGTGCTTCCTGGTCCAGGGTAGATCAATTCAGATTTTGTTTGCACTTTTTAACCTCCCTCGTACAAATAAAGTTTGTAGGGCAAACTGTCTGACGTTATCGTTGAACCTTCTTGAGGTCATTATAAAAATGAATTTTATATTTACGTTTGGTGTGTGTGTGTGATGTCTAAATGGACAGCTCATTATACTGCTATGTTGATTACAATTTTTAAATCTTCGATGTTTATATTGAATTAAAATTGTCGTTGAATTCGGTATATAATATTAATATTAGCTCTCTAAAAGTATTTAATTCATAGGTATAAAATATAATTATAAGTATGAAAATAAATTATATCTTGCAGTTTTTAGATGACACTTTGAATATCACGGGGTCACGTCTTAGGTTGCCCTTTTAACCTTCAAACAAAAATATTTGTAGAACAAACTGTCGAACGATATCATAGCAGCGTATCGAGGTCATTATAACAATATATTTGGTGTATGTGTGATAGAGTTGGACAGCACAGAATATTTCTTTCGGTTTTTAAATCTTAGATGTTAGTATTGAAACGGTATACGGTAATAATACAAGCTCTCGGAAAATGTTATTCGTGTACAGATATTCCTCGAGTTACGACCCAGATAGGGACCGAGATATTGGTCATAAGTTGAGTTGGTCGTAAGTCGAGTTTCAAACTTTTTTTTTTAATATACTAGGGAACTAGGGGCTTCGCCCCTAGGCTCGCTACGATCGCTCCTCTGTTATGGCTAATAGCGAGATACATAGGGGTGATTCTCGGGCAATGTAACACCTTCCATCCATTTACTGTTGTCACCCTTAATGCGAAGGGCGTTTCATCACTGTTGAATTATTAGCTTTAAAATTCAATTAAAAATCGAAAATTTAAGATATAGACTTGAAATGAGGTTTATATGAATAAGAAAGCTTTCAGCTTCCAGATGATGTAAATATTTTCTTTGTAAGATAAAAACTCGAGTAGCATCGATATTACATCCACATAGGGAACGATATTTCTTGAAAAACTGTGTTTCATTTTTTGATGAAAATATTAGTCTGTTTTAAAATATTTTTTAACAAATGGGGTCTAGTTTGAAAGAGAAATGTCTGTAGTCTTAAATTGTAAAAAGATCAAAATTCTACGATCCTTTTTGGGCGAGTTATCGTAATCTGGAAAAGAAAAAGTCAATATTTTCCCAAAAAACATAAAATAAAAAAATAAAAACTTTTTTATTTTATGTTTTGTGGTCCGACGAAGATGAGACATGTCTTACTTTGGTCCCCCATTTTTCTGCATCCATTGGTATCGCTCTCGACCCCATACCCACAGCGGTTTCGGAGGAGATAGCGTGTCAAGCTTTTGACAGTGGCAGCGGGAGTTACTTTTTTTTTTAGAATAGAGAGATGCACATACATATATTTTTTACTTTAATACGTAATTTAAAATAATACGTAATTTAAAATACATTGTATTTAGAAGACATAAATTATTCTTCGTCATCACTACTTATTATGTTAGTGTAATCCATTGGTTCAGAATTTGTGACAGAAGATGCGTTGAGGTTTTTTAACAACGTTATCCAAGGTAGTTTGAACAGTTTGCGTCCTCTTTTCCTTGTATATTGTCTGGTAGCATGCCAGATTTTCCTGAATACGACGATTTACACTTCTGAATCTTTCTTCATTCGGAACCATTGCCTCTAATTGCTGTAGTCCTTTATTAATATAATGAAAGTTAAAGCCATTTCCAAAGCCAATGAAGGTTAATTTGATTTATCGTGCGTAAACCTTTGCATTATACATTTTTATTATTGCGTCATTATTTGTGCAGTATTGAAAAATATTGCATCATATTTTTTAATTATGCAATACACTATGTGCAGTCAAAACAATAATAGCTGAAGTGCGTATGAGGCACAGAATAACGGTAGTTCTGGAAAGTGTGGTTCACTGAAATGTTTAGTTGTATGAAATATGATGTATCAAGCAATGATTAATAGATTATTGTAAATGTATTGAAACATGTACCGGGTGTAATAGAATGGATAATTTAATATTCTATATCATATAAAATAAGAAAAGCAGTAAAGGTAGCTCATTAATATGCTATAATATAGTGTGAAATGGAGTTAAAAATAAAATGAATACCGACATCATGTTGTAAATATGTATATGGTATCATTGTATGTATCAGTGTAACGTAAGGTATATTTTACAGTAGTATATTGATAATTTAATGTGATTTTATACAATTGTTTTCAATTTAGAATTAACAGATTGGAATGTAATTTAATTGTGAAGTATAAATTGCAACTGTGTTGTAATTATGTAAATGAGGTTGTGCACTGTGTCGCAGTTGGTGTTGTGTATTGTGCAAATAGTGTTATGTACAGTATTAAGCAGTGTTGAAGTAATGTGTTACATATAGGATATTATTTATATACAGTGCACTTATGTTGTGTATTATTGCATAACCCAATGACAAATCTAAATATAACAGCATAATACTTAAAGAAGAAAATGTTGCTTTGGTGTGACGGCCCCGCCGGTCCTGATGTGGACTGGTAGGAGCGCTGTCGCGACGACTTTTTGTCAGCAGGAATTTTCGCCGTATTATCTAGCGATAGGGACGGCATGACTTACGAATTATGCAATACATATAGGTGTGTACTGTACATTCTAAGAACAGTATTTTTGAGAATTTTTTTTTTTATTATTTAAAAATTTCGGTCGTAAGTTGAGGAATACCTATATATATACAATATAGTTATGAATATACAAATTATAATGTTCATGTTTTATATTTTGCTGTTTCCTAAAAGACAGTTTGAAACAATTTTACAAATTTTGTAACGATAGCGAAAGAAATGAAGATGATGATAAATTACTCTCATTTTTAAGTGTCACTTATGATTTCTAGGCAGTGGAGATTTCGTGGGATAGGCTGAATTGACTGAAAATAAAAACTTGTTTTGGAACGACATTATTTTATTCAGCCCATCTAAAGAAAAATCTAGAATTTTTGGAGTAGTAAGGATCACATTATGTCATCTTTGTTTAAGTTGACAGCCTACGTTCGGAGCCAGTTTTTTTAAGGATTTTTTGGTCTTTTATGGTAAAATAGCATTTAAAAAAAATATGAAAAAAAACTTGCCTGTAAATACCATACTTTTTTATAAATTGGTCAGTTTGAAGTAATTTTTAATGAAATTTAGCTAAAACGCCTATCACTCTGCACAAATTTCTAATGCTACTATTTTAATTTCCTTCTCACACATGATACATATAACAGTTATCTTCAAAATGACCCTCAGTCTAAGAAAAATTTTAAAATGCAAAAATAATACAATTTTATGTTCCAATATGAAAATTTTCCCCAATTCGTCATTCCTTTCCTTATAAAAACAGCCCCAAACAAAAACTATTTATTATACATCAATTATTGTGCGTCATCTCATTAACAATAGCATCTAAAACATTTCCTGAAAATTTCATCAAATTATATGCATTATTATGTGAGATATCATGATAACGGTAGAGATTTGTGCTAAAAAACATAATTCTGAGAAAAACGCATTTAAAGTTTTGAGTCACTTCAATTTTGTATCAGACGATGCTTTTAAAAATAGCTATAACTCTGCTTCTAATTAATGTACAATGAAAATCAAAATGGTTTTGAAAAGATTGAATTACACGATTCTTGCAAAAAATAAAATTGACCAAAATAGTCAAAAAATGCCATTTTCAACGTAGGCAGCCACCTTAATTTTATGAGTTAAAAAAAATTTCTCAGAAGAACGCCTAGATCACTTCATCCGCCAGTTTTATTACCACGATTTTAAAATAAATAATCCAATAGAGATAGATAAAAATAATACGAATATAGACAAAAAACAAACAGAAATCAAGCACTCTGGACATCCACGCACCAACGGCAAGATTCTGTGTAACTGCCGGAACTGAACCATAAAATAACAGAGGTAACCGACAGGTCTCGTCATCAGGGAGCCTAACCATATCAGTTACCTCAAGGGGAACTTTCTGAATAGGATGCAGGTAAACCCAAAAGACATCCCAAGGCCCCGAGTCCCCCAAAGAAGCAATAAGTCAAAAAGAAAATGAAAAGACAAACACAACTTACAGTATGGGCTCAACGCACCTTACATGCAAGCACACAAATAATCCTAATGCAAAGTGAAAAAATGCATACGCACCCCAATTCCGTAAGTGACGGTTATGGCGAAACAGCAGCCAATTCTATCCTAAAAGTTACGTCATTGTAACATTACTATAGCGCCACCCCCACCCCCCATTACAGCTTAACCAAATAAAAACATAAATACTATTCTAAACATCTTTAAAAATTCCTGAGTCTAAATGCCATTTTTTTAAAACTTTTAAATTGCCGAAATTTTTAGGGAAATCGTTTTTACTTAAGTTTTCCTCAAAAATGCTACATGCCTCCAAAAAAACTCCCCAGCGTTGTTACATATGTTTTTTATTCTGTAAAGTTGTGAGTAAAAAATATTATAATAAATTTTATTTATTTCTATTTTGTTTATTTCTATTGTTTATATTTTACACGATTTTAAAATGTTATATTTTCTAAACCTGGCGACACATAGAGGGTGCGGGAAAAGACTCCCGCCTTTCAAAGGGTAATAAAAAACGAACGGAACAATTTACAGAAAATGCTTTATATTTTCGAATATTACTAGCCACCTAGTTTTTATTTTTTTCTATTGGGTTTTGAAACTAACATCACTCTGTTATTTCCGATGCACTCGTTCTATAAACTTTTCCATCACTCTTTTGATCCACTCTTGGGAAATAACATCAACTTCCTCATGAATAACGGACTTACGGACTCGTTGCACATTTTCAGGTGTTCTAATGTTCCGAGGACGACCACTTGGTTTTCTTGGTAACGGATACCCACTTGCTCTCATGTTTGAAAACCATCGCAGGATTGTATTTCTAACAGTAAAGGCATCATAGAGCCTGCATAAAGCCCGAAGCACGTCCTAAATGCCCTCTATGTCACGGTTACAGAATCGTTGTTTTTAAAGAACGCCTCAATAACGAAACCGCGATGTTCACCGGACCAACTCAGGGTGTCTACCGACAACTACAAAATCCGCCTGAACTCTTGCCACCTACCACGCCGCCCTACACCCCACTATTCCCTTACCAATGATCGTCAGAAATGTGGGAGTTCATTCTGCCACTCTTTATATTTTAGAGATGCAAGGATTAGCATTTATTTATTTTTATTTAGAAATGTTGCCACACAAGCAACAAATCTCTAGCAATTATATTTATTAATAACATGAGACATCTTTTTTTCAAACTTTAATTTGTTTTTCATTATCCTTTTAGGTTCTACTTTATACAACATTGTTGATGTAAATAAAGAAATCTTAGCTCAACAGTCAAATATTGTAAGTTTTATTTTTCTAACTAATATTTTTTAATTATGGTATAACAACTTTCATTTCTGGCATTTCTTCGCTACAATTACTGAAAAATGTTTTACTTTTAAAGTTTTTAATGATTTTTTCAAAGAAAATTTGACATCTTTCTGATATGAAATTTTCAACTGCACATATACATGAATAACATATTATTAAATAAGATTTCTACTCAAAAGTTAATACATCATTTTAATACTCTTTGTTCAATTTTTCTCGCAGTTAAAGAGTTTGGAGTTTGACTTTTTGGAACCTATGGAAATAGCAGCTGAAAAGGATACGAAGTTAGTTGGGGTGAGTAGTAATAAATTTTGGTTCCCCTTCGATACTCTTTGCATTATTAGACTCGTTAAGTTCCTCCTGGATTCCTCGACTGAGACGTCAGTATTAGCACTGCTATGTACTAACCCTACTCGATTCGCTTACCTCAATGTTAACCTATGGAGAAAATTTGTCTACTATTTACAGCTACATAAATGCAGAAAATCTAATAAAAATGGTATTTTCAGATAGCCTGAACTTTTCTGCACTTTGTAACTGGATTCATATTATAAATTTCGTCCACCAAAGGAATTGATGAGAGTTTAAAACACACTATACCAGATTTTTTCCCGAATAATTTCAATTTATAATTACTATCTAACCCCGTTATAACGAACTCCAAGGGACCAAAGGTTTTGTTCGCTTTATCCGGTGGTTCGCTATATCCGAACCGTTAAGAAAAACGCTAGAGTTCACAAAATGTATAACTCATTAGTTGGAATGTGTATTCAATAATAATGTATTAAAAAAATTAAAATCTATTAAAAATGATTATTAATGAATTAAATCGACTAAAAGCGATTACATTAAACTAACACAATACTAATTAAATTACGCACAATAGGAAAACGGCGGGACCAAAATTTTCGTTCGTTATATCAGTGAGTTCGTTATATACCGAGATCGCTATAACGGGATTCGACTGTATTTGCATTTAAAAAAAAAAAAAAAAAAATTCCCCAAGATGTACTCCGTAATAGAAAAAGAAACTTTACAATTAAAAAAAAACTTTCAATCCAAGTCGGCAATCCTTGGACAAATTTTCTCCATAGGTTAACATTAAGGTGAGCGAATCCAAAAGAGTTAGTACACAGCAGACTTAAGTCATTCGGATCTCATTTTTGGGAGCGTCAGTGTATACGTAATACGGATAGTTCCCTCGCATGCGCCATGTTTGGAATAAAGCAGTCTGTGTGCTAGAGCAGAGCTCCGCAACCTTTTATCTTCCACGGCACAACGTTTTTTTCGATAATTCCGCGGCACACCACAAGAAAAAGCTTACAAATATATAAATTACAATAAACACGTATGTTTTTATTAGATAAAAAACACAACAAAATAGCTATGTATCAAGATAATTATAATCATTTAAGTTTTATATAAATCATTTTGAACTGTACACCAACACAAGAACAAAAATATAAAATTATAGTTTACAAGTAAATAAATTTTCTCTTTAAATTTTTATATTAAAATTTGTTTTTCGGTCTTTACTTAAGCCTAATAAATCAAAGTTAATTTAAACATAACTAATTTATTAATGCGATATTTGAGATTGTTTTGATAAATGTGCGTTTTATATTTGCACGTTTTATATTTGGCTCTATAATAGAAAGAGCTACAGTTCATGGTCAAGGCCCTTTAAATATGACCATTTGTCATTTTCAATTAGAACCAGTGTCGAAAAACTTTGTTCGCATAAGTATGTCGTCGAAAATGGGAGCAAAATTGCAATGGCCTCGTCACAAATTTGTGGATATTCTTCCTTAACTGAAATCCAGAAATATGACGCTCGAGCATAGATACAATGTACGGCTAAAAACATGTTTTTGTTTTGTGTATAATTTCGACCCAGAAAAATTACATATTAACAAAAAGTTAGAGGAATATTTTACTTAGAAAATTTTCTATTTAATGCGGTGGTTAATTTTTTTATTATCAAAATCGATAAAATCACCGCGGCACAGTCAAGATCACCTCGCGGCACACTAGTGTGCCACGGCACAGCGGTTGCGGAGCACTGTTCTAGAGTGTCGTTGGAAGCACGTAGTAATGAGTCAGCAAAACTGTTAAAATTCTTTTATCATCGGTAAACCATTTAGCAATTACGGCATCGCCCAGAAAAAGCTCGACTGATCGCACATGCACCGTGTCTCCTCACTTGCTTATTCACTACCCCCGTGCATTCTTCAACGGCTTGAAACTCATTTTCAAACCGATATTTTTGCTAGTGAATGAAATGCAATTAAGGCTGCTTTGTACTAATCCTATTGGATTCGCTCATCCCAGTGTTAACCTATGGAGAAAATGTGACAAAGTATTGCCGACTGGGATTGAAAGTTTTTTTTAAATGTACTGCGTTATAGAGAAAGAAATGTTACACCTTGAGGTATTTCTCGTTGTTTTTTTTTAAAATGCAAATAATATTTTAAATTTTAAATTATTCGGGGGGAAAAATCTGATATGGTGTGTTTTAAACGCTCAGAAATTCCTTTGGTGGACGAAATTTATAAAATGAATCCTGTTGCAAGGTGCAGAAAAGTTCAGGCCATCTGAAAATACTATTTTTATTGGATTATCATCATTTATGTAGCTGTAAATAGTAGACACATTTTCTCCGTAGGTTAACATTGAGATGAATGAATCTAATAGGGTTAGTATACAGCATCCTTAATATAGTTTACTCCACTTAAAAAAGAAATTTCCAGTGTATAAAGAGAAAAAAAAAAAGTGTGTTTACATATTTATTAAACTCTATACCAGCGGTTCTCAACCTTTCAGGCTCTGTGCCCCCCTTTGAACACTGAAGTGAGGTCACGCCTCCCCCACCACCATTACCATATGTGGTCAAAACAAGTAGTATAATAGGAATTTGATACTGAAGCTGGTTATTAAAGGAAAATGTAGAGTAGATAATTTCATACACAAAAGTTTTATAATACTACACATATCTTAATTTGGAACATATTAGTATTTGAACATATGAAATCAAAGAATTAAGTACAGATCAAATATATTTGAGGAGATCAAGGATCTAGGTGAGTTCGACGTGTAATACCAGTCACTTTCACAACATTAATGAGAGGACTGGCACTGTTTGTCCGTGACAAGTTTTTGAATATTAGGTTGTAACTGTGACAAAGTACACAGCAGGTCACTTTCAACGTCCAGACGTACGACAATTATCGTGTTTTTGCGATTACAACAATTACTGTGTACGACAATAATCGTGTTTTTGCGGTTACAACAATTACTGTGTACGACAATTATCGTGTTCGTATGTCGAAAATACATTACGGTTACATTGTGACCGCAAAACTGAGTACAATAAATTACAGTCAGTTTCACTTTTTAGTTTACTTTTTTTTAAACTCACGCCTCCCTTGAAATTCTTCTACGCCCCCCCAGGGGGGCGCGCCTCCCAGGTTGAGAACCGCTGCTCTATACCATGCACCGTTTTCGGTGCACATGGCCTAAAAATGTCTCTTCCTTCTCCCCCCCCCCAAAAAAAAAATAAATAAATAAAATGGTGTAGCAGGGAATGTGTTAAAAGCTTTGCTGAAACTGCCGATGACTCCTGAGCTCATGATCCTTTTTGCTAATTATTATCTGTGCATCACCAAGGACAAAAAAAGTATAAAATAAAATACGATAATTCTGAAGAATGTCGACGAAGCTCTTTAGTTGAGGAACACGCGCATCTTTCTCTGGAGGCAAAAGTGAAAATCTGTTTTTTTTTTCTTTTATGAAACCCTCTTTAAATCATTGTATGTATTTAATTTTTAATCACTTTTAGTTCGTAATCATCGTATGTATTTTGAACGTCGTTTAAAACCTCCGGAAAGATCATTTTGTACTGTGTATACAAAGTTGTTTTGGTATTATCCGTATTTCCTACGCGCATTCGAGCGTTACTTTTGCATTAACTAACATTATCATGGATTCCGTGCAGTTACTAACTTAAATCTGACAGCTGAAAGCATGGCGTCTTCGCAAATATTTCCCATTTTATTGAATATTCCTCAAATTTTCGAAGTTCCGAACCACTGGCCTAAAACAAGGCTGTATGAAGGAAAACTATTCATATTAACTTGATGAAGAAGGTGTCTATATTGAAAGTCGGCCGGATAAAAGCCGAAAGCTTCAGATTCACGTTAAAACTGAAAAAAATTAATGATTACCAGGTCCTGTTGAATAAGTACTAATATTCCGCTTTGCAGATTAGTACATTATCCATGTATATATAACCCTAGTAATGGGAGAGTCTCCCTTTTGAATGCTATTCCTCACATACTTTCCCCTTTTCTTTTTAGGGCTATTGGTACAGTATGCCGACCTTATACAATTTACTTATTTTTTCATAGATGCTGAATATTTTTTCGTTTATGAATACTTAAACTATCTTTTCCGTGAAGAACCATTATCATTCCCTCTAACGTTCGGATGCCCTTGTACCATCTAACTGACAGTGTCGATTCTTAAGTAACGTATCTGATTTGCAGTACATTAGTTAGTAATGTTATCCTGGAGATAAAAAGGTCTTTTTTTTTTAATACTCTTCTTCAGGAAATATTTGATTACTGATTTCAGAATTACTGATAGTCCTGAGTGTTTTTAACGTAGGATAACTTTCCTCCATAACGCTCCGTGGTAAAGCAAAATTTCAGACGTTGAGGTGACAATGGACCATGAAAAACTTTTTTTTTTATTTATTAACCAATTGCTATGAAATTTTGTGTACTTATACAGTGTTGTTTAAAGATGGAAATTCTAAATTTTTTAACAAATAAGAATCTAATTAAGATATTAATTAAAATCTGTTAATTATTCTATTTAAAAATGCTCCATGCGCATTAATTTTTGTCTCAGATATCTAATTTTCTCTCTTAAGCTAGCTTTGTATAGTTATAATAAAAGTTAGTAGCAATATTTGATTTACAGTCATAATCATAAAAACTAGAAAAGAAATCGATGAAAATTGGTCATTTTATGTAAAATTTTATGAAAAAAAAATTTTATTGTAAAAATTTTATGTTTTAAAATAGTATAATGAATTGATTTCTAAGTTTTATTCTAACCTATATAAATACATAGTTCTCATTTCGGGTGTATTTATATGTAATTACCTTCACGGTTACATGCCTAAGATCTATATATCGTCTAAATGAGAAATCAATAAACTTACCTTCTGATATCCAAAAACGAAAATCTTTTACTTCCGCTCTCCTTTTCCAGGATTCAAAAGTATCTCCTTTTAGACATGTACATTTTATTTTTAGACCGATTCTTTTTGCATCGGCAAATGAATGACCGTACCTTTTTACATATAAAAGTTAAAAGCATTCCATTCTAATTTATCTTGTACCTAAAAGTCATAATTTTTTATAGAAAATGTAAGTAATTTGTATTATATCTATGTGTTATGGACTCCCTTACATTTATGTCAATGAACCAATATACGAGGTTATCATGAAAGAATCGCCCGATTACAAAATCCAATTTAATATTTTCCATAATTATAAATAGAAAATTATAATTAATATGTCATTGTAAAGGGAAAATGTTAAATTTTTAGTCCCACTGGCATTTGAAGGTTCGTAAATTTCTAAACAGAGAACTACCATACCATTGGATTGGTCGTAGTACAGCCGATGATTTGGTCCTACACAGCTACCCTCCTATGTCACCGGACATAACCCCATGCGACTTCCTGAGAAAAAAATTCAACATTTTTCCTTTAGAATGACATTTTAATTATAATTTTCTGTTTGTAATTATGAAAAATATTAAATTTTGTAATCCGATGATAATTTCCAGATAACCCTGTATTTATATCAAGTTAATGATTCCCGTTTTTGTTGATTTTGCTTTCAGAGAGAGCAGAAACGATTTCAGCAACTATATAAAGGTCGTAAGGAAGCATATTTGAAGTGTGTTTCTACTTTGAAAAAAACAAGGAGAAAAAAGAACATAAACACTGATAAGCAGTTATCTGTAAGTTTTATGCATTCTAGAATTCTTAAAATAGTTTCAAAGTTCTTTTAATCTACTATAGTCATTTAATCATGTTTGTTGTTCTAGAGTTAAACGGATAAAATTCTTGTTTATATATTTTAGCACATGAAGATGCTTGAAAGTGCCAAAGAGAGACTTGAAGTTTTCTGTAATGACAGTTTAAAAGAGGTTGTTACTTTTGATTTCTTATTCTTTTAAAACTATTATCTGGTTTATATAGACTTAGGGCCTGTTCACATATAATTCGTCAGCTTAAAAATTTTTAACCAATCATATATCAATCATTGCAATCATTCCGTTGGCCCATTTAATGAGTCAGCACTAACGGAATCTTTTACGCCGACGGATTCTATGTGAACAATCCCTTAGTGTAAGCCTGTTTATCATTTCTTGTTAAATATTCATATCTGTTTTTAAACACAAGTAAGTTTCAAAAATATACATTTTTTCTTAAATATATATATCGAAGCACTAAACAAGTTTTATCTGATATTTTTCTTTTTAACCCTTTCAGTGGCAACAACTTCCACCGTTTACACGGTGCAGATATTTTTGTCCCGATTTTTTAACCTAAAGAATCTTGAAAAAATTCCAATTAAAGATTGCAAAATCGTTTTACTTCTTTAAACTGATAACAGATGGCAGTACTAGCCATTTTTCTGCTCAATTAACTGGAATACATTGAATGCAAGGGAAAAAAAGACTAGATTTAGGCGTTTGCACTGTGCAAACGGCGCCCCTCAAGGGTCAATTTTGACTTGAAATTAGCTGACTAAGTATCTTTTATGTATGAAATTATATATGTTTTTGTATAAACAATTTTCATTCGTCAAAAATAGTTTTAAGCTTAGTTTCCTCGTGAAATTTGAGTAGAGTTACTGCATTGTACTAACTTATGAGAACTTAATGTTTCTTTTTTTTTTCTTTTCCAAAATTGGTGAATAAATGTGTTGAGAAATTTTCAGAAGTATAAATATTTGATTGCTTGACTTATTTTACAGGCTATTATACAAGAGAGAGTTATGTATGGAACCGTTTTGGAAAGACAATGTGCTCTGAACAGACAGTTTCTAATCTATCATTCTAAGGTGAATATTAATATTTTATACTACTTACCGGCCGGTTTTCACGACTGTTTCACAAAACGATAATACCGCCTTAAATTGTAATTTTAGTTTATTTTTGAATCTATATGCTTATAAATTATAATGTCCAGAAATTTTTAACTACGAGGGTTATTCGGAAACTAAGGTCCGTTTACTTATAAACAGAAAACATTACAGATTTTATCAAAAAACTTTATTTTTTAAATTCCTTACATGTGTCTCTATTTTTCTACATAGTTTCCATATTTTTTAAACATTTGTCATAACGTTCTACAAGCTTCTGTATGCTTAAGTCGTAGACGTCTGCCGCCTGTGAGGATAACCTGTCTTGAACTGTTTCTTTCACCTCGTCATCTGTGGCGAATCTCTTGCCGCCGAGAAACTCTTTTAGGTAGCGGAATAAGTGAAAATCACTCGGCGACAAGTCTGGACTGTACGGTGGGTGGTCAATCTGTTCCCATCCAAAAGATCTGAACAGATTTTGGGCGTGAATGGCAGAATGGGATCTGGCAGAATGGGGTCTGGCATTGTCATGCAGCAACAAAACTCCAGACATCAGAAGACCACGTCGCTTATTCTGTATTGCACGTCTAAGTTTAGTTAGGGTAGCGCAGTAAGCGGCTGCATTTATTGTTGTCCCTTGCTGCATAAACTCGACTAATAAGACCCCATGTCTATCCCAAAACACGGTTGCCATAACCTTGTGTTGAGATTGTCTGCTTGGCCTTGACTCTGACTGGTGATGTTGTGACGCCATTCCATTGAGTGACGTTTAGACTCTGGGGTTCTGTGAGAAACCCACGTATCGTCCCTTGTGACAATGTTCTCTAAAAATTGCTCACCTTCTTTATGATATCGATCCAAAATATCAAGAGCACAAGCCATTCTTTTCAGTTTGTGTTCCTCAGTAAGCAGACTGGGAACCCAACGTGCGCACAATTTGCGAAATTTCAACTTTTCGGAAGCGATTTTGTGCAAAGTTGTTCTACTCACATTCGGAAATTCCAATTCTAAAGTTGAAATTGTGATTAGCCGGTCTTCACGAATCTTTTCATCCACGGCATTGACCAAATCATCTGTGATCACTGATGGTCGACCTGAACGCGGTTCATCATGAGCATTTTTCCGTCCGTCCTTGAAAGCTCTCACCCACTCACCTTGAAAGCTCTGTTCAGATCTTTTGGATGGGAACAGATTGACCACCCACCGTACAGTCCAGACTTGTCGCCGAGTGATTTTCACTTATTCCGCTACCTAAAAGAGTTTCTCGGCGGCAAGAGATTCGCCACAGATGACGAGGTGAAAGAAGCAGTTCAAGACTGGTTATCCTCACAGGCGGCAGACGTCTACGACTTAAGCATACAGAAGCTTGTAGAACGTTATGACAAATGTTTAAAAAATATGGAAACTATGTAGAAAAATAGAGACACATGTAAGGAATTTAAAAAATAAAGTTTTTTGAAAAAATCTGTAATGTTTTCTGTTTTATAAGTAAACGGACCTTAGTTTCCGAATAACCCTCGTATTAACTTTCAGAACTTTCATCTCTAGTCTTTAGAATATCTTGTTATTTGGCAAATTAGAGAAAGTTAACTAGTTTGTGTTAGTACTGAAGCTTTGATATTTAATTTAGTAGCTGTAGAAATGGCGTTAACGCATTAATTTTTTTTAATTTTAATTTTCTTTGACATGTTATTCAATCAACGGTTAGTAATTTTATAGATTTTGTACTGCCTATTGTCAAATAAGTTCGTAGACTTGAATTTCCTTAAATGCTAGCTTGAGGAACTGGAAAGAAAAAGAAATAAAGGAATTCTCTTAAAACACCTTTATTATGAAATATCTTAATTTGTTATATATATAAAAATAAACTCTTAAGTCAATAAAAAATATTCATTAATTTTTTCCACACCAGGAAAATTTATTTTATGAATTACTTTTGAAGTTACATTTTATTTTGAAGCATTGTGAATGTAACCGCCCAAAAACCCTTTGATATCCGAAGCTTGAAATTAAACACGTACTGAGGGTGCATTGTCATTCATTAAATGCTCAAAGTTTGTCTTTCCCATATCTTGTACACAAAAAATAAATCTATAGATTGATCTAAAGTCTGCCTCCTGCAGTTCAATAATGCAGTAGTTCAAACTCTGATCATCTAAACTGACTTATTTTACTATGTAGAAACACTTGAAGTTGTAACTTTTCAGTTAATTCATATTTTAACGTAGGATTACGTTCCTCCATAACGGTCCTCTGGATAGCAAAATTTCAGACGCTAAAACCATCCGTCGTCGCGAGTTATAATTTTGGCAGCGTGCCAAACCCCGTCTGTGTCACTTGGGCAAGCAGTAAACAGTTATATAGAACCGTATCAAAACGCGTCAAAATTTTGACATACATACACATATATAAGACATATATAACACATATATAGACACATATATAACACATATATAGACTAGCTGAAAACCCGCACTTCGCTACGGAGTACATTCAAATTAAATACAACGGTCAATGTATGCAATTAATGCAAAAACAAAAAAAAATATGTACGACGATCAATGTATACAATTGATGTAAAAATATATATATATATTTATAAAAAAATCGTAAGGAATATTTTTATAGGCAAATTAATGTAGAAGAAAATATTCAAATTAAATTTAATAGGAGATACTAAAGAATATAGTACAGTTTGAGGAACATATCTTTTACTGTATTTTAATATTTTTTTGGATAATGTCCAATCGTCTGCCGCATTAGGAAGAGCAAAAAAATTTTTTTGTCAATTTGTTTATGCACGTGACGATAAATTTATTTAAAGTACCAGAAAAAGAAATTACGTGATCAGCATTTAATAAATTAAATTCTAAAAATTAATCTTTAAAAATTCCTCAAAAATCGGAAAGTTGAGGTAAAAATTCGAAAAAGATTTCATTTTAAAGGAATTTTTATGATCTTTCTCGTGATATAAATTTTATAACCCTCAAATTATTATTTTAAATGCAAACTTAAAAAAAGTTACAAACACAGCTTAAAAATTTAATTTTAAAAAAATAAAAATAAATTTTCAAAAATCTTTCTTAGTGCACCCCTACACTATAAGAAGAATCGCCATGCAAAATTTCAGCCCTTTAGGTCCATCAGTTTGGTCTGTGCGTTATATGTCAGTCAGTGACGGAACTGTTTTTTTGGTTACATACCTCCATATATATACTAGATATAGATAGATACACATATACATAACATATACATATAAAAGAGGTAAGCAACGATAAGTAATCCTATGTTAATAAACCGCGGTGGTTTCGTTAGAAGAGACTACCTGAATTTTTTTTTTTCTTATTAATCAAGTACGATGGTTGTTCAAACTTTTTCGACATATCTCTCAGCTAGTATAATTCAAAATATGTGGTACAATTTTATGCATATTTATTCGAGTTTTAAAAAAAAATCAAAGGTACAGTACTGAATAAAAGGTACTCATTCCCTTGTATATTATAGGGATGTGAAATTTTAGAAGAACAGTTACCTCAGTGGGAGAGTATTGCAGAGACTAGAGATAAATTGCCAGAATCTTGCTACGCAGCTGTTAAAAACGGGCCAGAGGTAAGTAGTTTCATTTATTTTTTCTTTCTAAGATTACGTTGCTGATAATATGCTGTCCATAGTTCACAGCTTATATATATATATATATATATATATATATATATATATATATATATATATATATATATATATATATATATACTAGCTGTTTACCCGGCGTTGCCCAGGTATTTATTAATCTCAATATTTTACTACACACCAATTATTTTACACTGTAGAAAATCTACCTACAGTGTAAAATCTAAGTAATTTTATTTACGGGTATTTAAAAGTATATGTACAGTATACAAATGATAAAATAAAATTACAAATTCACTCTATTATTTAACTCAAAACTTGATTATAAACAACACTTTTAGTTTCCTATATTCATCTCAGAGACTCCGAAAACAATGTATTTGACACTACTATCGGATATTTTGGACATTTCATTTTTCCCCTTTCCCCCCTCCTCCCCCAAGGCTGATGGGGGGGGGGGCTGAACTTGCACTTAAACGGCATCAGTTGTGTCACTATTCGTCTCAGTGAACCCGAAAACTATGGATTCAACACTATTCTCGGTCATTTTGGAGATTTTATATTCCCCCTTCTTCCCCTATGCCAATGGGGGGGGGGGGCTGAACTTGCACTCAAACGACATCGGGAGTGTCACTATTAATCTCATCGACCCCGAAAACTATGGATTCGACAGTGATATCAGTCGTTTTCGATTATTTTTACATGTGCCCCCTGACCCCCTAGGGTGCTAGGGGTGTCTTATTGTCAATCTAAACCATTCTCGAATCAACTTAATCGCACACACAAAATTTCATAAAAATCAGTTCAGCCGTTTAGGAGTTCAGTGACATACACACGGACAGAAGAAATATACTTATAAAGATGTATATATATGTATATATATATGTGTGTGTGTGTGTGTGTGTGTGTGTGTGTGTATATGTATGTATATATATATATATATATATATATATATATATATATATATATATATATATATAAGAAATAGTAAACAAATGGATTTAGCATCTGTCGTATTTTTCTTTATATTCTTCCAGAGTTTAAACTTCCAAGCTCTTTTATCATAATATAAGCCCTCCTCCTTCGTCAAAAATAATAAATAATAATTGATATAATAATTCTAATTGTAAGGCAGGGAGTGATTCTTGATAGCAATCAAACATTTTTATTCATTATTTTGAAATTTTATAGAAATTCTTCTGGAATATTCTTTTGAATTATATTAACCAAATACTTCATTAAATTACATTATTTGCGATCTTTCTTCAGACTTTGCCTGGAAATATGGAAAACCTGTACACTTTAGATAGTATGCTAGATGTTGTCATTCGTAATAATTCTATAGCAAGAAGTTATGGCAAGAAAGATAAGGATTCTTACATATCTCAAACGCTGAGGATTCCTTCTTCAGAAGATAACATTTATGCGAAGCCAATAATGAGAGCTAAGTCAGAATACTGTCTACATACTAGTTCATCATCTCCAAAATTTGGTGAGTTTGCATTTTTTATTTCCATTTTATGTATATGCATGTGATGCTTGTTAACTAATTGTAAGTAATTATGAGTTTCGCTTTAGAAAACTTACATATTTCTCTTCTTTTTTTTTTCATTGCACATTTCAGTTTTCTGGGGGGGGGAAATGATATATTTTAGGGTGGTACGTCAGCTGATTGGCAGATCTTCAACTCCAATGTTAATTACACTGCTGACCATTAAAACTGCAACACCAGAAAGGAAAGCAAATAACGAAACTTACTTATTGTACGTATACAGCATAGTAGGAAGAATAAAAAGATTAAATTTGTAGGCCATTTGGGGGTTTACAGGGTCCAAAATTACAGGGCGAAAATTGCAAAGCCTGCAACAATGACACTTAAGGCACGGTGGCGCGTTTGGCAAAGGCGTCGAGCCAGTGATCTGAGGGTTGCGGGTTCGATGCTGGTCGCTGACAAAGTCCACCGCCGTGTTCACTAATTGTGGCCGATGCACGTTAAATCTGTCGTGGCTGCAATGTCCTCCAAGTTCTCAAATTTACCTCTGGAGGTGCGGGGTCAAGTGTTCCGGTCTCATCACTTGACTCTTCTAAATTACGGGACCGACTTGTAGGGGGTAATGGTGGCCACCTATACGGTGCCCCCTTAATTTAATGGCCAGCAGTCTCGCCCTTTACTGAGAAGAAATGGCGTCATAACTAATCTTCCGGGCATTTTTAATAAATAAATAAATGACATTGATGAATAAAAATATCTAGGAGAGGTATTGGACTTCTGCAGTAGCCCTTGATTTTTCAAACATGCTTGGTTGGATAACTCATTTTAGCCCATTTTGAACTTAACACCCTATGCACAGCAAACACAAATATAAAGTCGACCCGCTGGAGACATCAAATATATTCATCTATGCTTCACTTCATCGCCAAAATAAATACTTCGTCGCCATATCTGTTGGAGCCATTTCACAGACAAAGGTATCAAATTATCGATTCCTTTAGGAAAACAAATCTTAGCCGCCTGTTCATTCAAAAAGGCTGAACTCTTAAGACTGCTGTGTACTAACCCTATTGGATTCGCTCACCACAATGTTGACCTAAGGAGGAAATTTGTCTACTGTTTACAGCTACATAAATGTTGATAATCAAATAAAAATAGTGTTAGCATTGAATGTGTTATAGCGTTAGCATTTAGAGCGTTATAGCGTTAGCATGAATAGTGTTAGCATTTCAGATAGCATTGAATTTTTTTGCACCTTGCCATAGGATTCAATTTATAAATTTCGTCCACCAAAGGAATTTGACCGTTTAAAACGCACTATACCAGGTTTTTCTCCCGAATAATTCAAATTTAAAAATATTATTTGCATTTTAAAAAAAACGGAAAAAGCTCCAAGGTGAAAAATTTCTTTCTCTATTACAGAGTACAATTTTTTCAAAAAAATCTTTAAATCCAAGCCGGCAATCTTTGGACAATTTTTCTCCATAGGTTAACACTGAAATGAGCGAATCTAATAGGATTAGTACACAGCAGCCTTAAACCCACATTATACATGTCATATATAACTAAAGACTATTCTTTTACCAAGTCACTTTTATTCGGGGGGAAAATATTGAAAGAATGAACTATGTTATATAAACGCTCGTACCAGGTTTTTACCTTATAATGTGTTAATTTTTTATAAAATAAAAAAACAGTTAATGCTGCGAAAACTCATTGTCATCAGCTTATGGGTTAGTTTGATAACTGCTTCTATTGTAATATTGATTAACTCTTTTTTAACCAAAAAAAGTTGAGTTATCATTAAGCGTGTGACCATGTGTGTGAATTCGAAAATGATTTTCCGTTTGTTTCATTACTACTTAATATTTGAGTAGTAAAAGCATGTAAAAAAGAAAAAAAACACGGTGATTGTATAATGTTCCAGCGAACTTCTTCAGTCTCCTCATTTTTTTTTATGTCAGAACTAAGAGACATTCAAACTGTATTTCAAGGATAGTAACGTAAGGTAAGGTAAGGTTTTAGGAGTACCTAGCGGGATGGAACATACCCCACTTTAACCTCCGATCGATAAGAATAAAATTTTTTTTTATTGTAAAAATTTTAATTTGTTTTACAATTGTATAATGAATTGATTACTAAGTTTTATTCTAACATATATAAATAATCATTTTATGAAATTTTATGAAAATTCAAAAAAAATTTTTGAAGCATGGAACATTTTGTGCTTACCGAAACGACATGAAAACTTGTTTTGAGAAAATGGCATTTAAAGTTTTAATTTGACTAACATTTCCATTGTTTACGTTTGAAAAAAATACTTATAACTCGTTTAATAATGATCGGTTCAACATACTTTTTTTTAAATTTAAAGCTGATGAGTTGCAGAATCATTTTCTGGAAGAAAAAAAAAATCCGTTTTGGGGACATATTTTTGTCAATCTGAAGGTCCGTTGTCGCCTTAAGCAATTAGATTAATAAATCATTACTATTATTACCTAATTTCGCTTAAAAAGCCGTTTATCACAGAGTTCTCGCCGAAAAGTAATAAAAAAATAATTTTCGCATTTATTCGCTCATATCGGCAAATTTCGCATTTATTCGCATCCATGTCGTAAATACGAAAATTACGTATCCCTACCTATGATGTATAAATTATAGTGTGCACAATTTTGTCGGCATAGAAATGGAATGGTGACGAGGGAGCTTAACTATACGCCCGTCGTGTGGTTTCAAGGATAATGACGCATACCGAAACTTTTACTTTATTCTACAGATGCTCCTAAACGTTTCAGTCGCATTGTGGAGTATAACGGAGATGGTGAAACCAGCTATGCCAAAGCCCTGTATAGATTTGAACCATCAGGAGATCATCAGTTAGCTCTAAGAGAAGGTGACATCATAGAATTCATTACTGAGGAAAACACAACTGGATGGCAGTTCGGAGACAATCTAGTTTCTGGAAGGTAATGTCAATATCTATATAGCTGAAAAGGTATTTTTGTTAGAAATATATTTTTAAATGATGTTCAATGCCTTCAAGCATAAACTGTACTTAACAAAGTAGTTCTTAAATATTCTTAAAGCAGATAGTTCCAAAATTGGGTGCCAGGTAATGGCCGAATGGCTAGGGCGCTGGCATTCGGTTCCGATCCTGTGGGTTCGAGTCCCACTGTTGGCATGGGTGTTTGTAGCCGCTCGGAATCGGCTTTAAACTGTGAGTCCCGGTCTAATTAGCCCTTGTGGAGTAAAAGGTTGACCGTAGCGCTCCAAACCAAACCCAAAATTGGGTAAAAATATGTTTAAAAAGGGGTGGTAAAAGCTGAGATTTTAAATGCGCCCCAAGAGTATTTGATTGTGTGTATGTGCGTGTTTGTGTTTATTTCATTAGAGTTAACATATAATAGTTAACGTGTTGATTAAAAAAAAAGTCTCTTACTGAAACTCTAAATAAACTTGCAAGAATATATTAAATCATGAGTTAATGTTTTGGATAATCTGGAAGTAAATGCTTAGAACTTACACCTGCAGTAAATTCATATAGCAGTCAGTGACCTTCACCCTAGCTATGGCCACATGAAATCATTAGTATCACGTTTTAGCACATGATACTAATGCATGCATCGCAAAAAGTAAACAGTTCCGTGAGCAAAAGTTTTATTTTAGGGATAAAAATATTAAATTATCAAATTCTCTATAACAAGAAGCAGAAGAAGACACAAACTAATTTCGAATGAAAGAACTTTATACTCAAACAGCAGAGTTGCTTGTTATTTGCAGTATAAATCTATAGAATTTTGAATTTGTTTTTTGGTGAATAGCGAATGACATATATATTTATACCTCTAATGGAGTAACTGAGATTCAGCGATTCTTGCTTGGAAAAGAGGGAAGTTGTTGAGAATGTAAAAATATTTTGCATAATTTGGTTCAAGTTTGATTTTTTGACAATTATCACTCCAGCAAACAGACTAAATTAAAACATGAATGCTCATTATGGTTTTCAGCTGAAAACTATATCGTTAACAAATAACCATTCATAGATATAACTCATGTTGATTTTAGCAGAACACCATAAAAATCGACTCAGCCTTCCAACCAATCAACCACCCACCGACTTGTTATAACTACAACAAATTTCGTATATATTTAACTTCAACTGTTCATAAATTAATATACCCCCCCATATCTCCCTTTCAATAAATTTTATTATGGTTACTTTCTAGTTAAAGAAAATTTATTTGTCTTCAGTTTTTTAAATCTTCTAGGAGAAAATTATATTCCTGTAGCTATGGTCTCAAAATTAGGAATTTTCTCAAACTACACTCTTCCAAAATGCATCTTTATGTTCCATTAATACCTCTTTGAGACTTGTAAATTAAAATACCCTTGATTGTGAAGATTAAAAATTGTGTGTGTGTGTGTGTGTATGTATATATTTGTTTATATTTTATCAGGGGTATACATACCGTTACTAATGACTCTTATCTTTTCTTATTTGATGTATCGTATAATTGTTTCTTTATCTTGTTAGATCTGGTTGGTTTCCAGTATCTTATACAGAACCCATCAGAGATCCTTCTCGTTATGGGCAAGTATCTTATTATTTATCTATATAAGAAATTCATAAAAACCTACACACTTCTTTTATAAAAATTTTACATTGTAAGATTTACATATACCGTGTTCTCTTATAAATCGAAAATTTATCCAACAAATAAATTCAACTTGTTCATCTGTTTTTTTCACACAGTTGATGCCTTATTTTCCTATCTCTTCGTTTCTTCTCCCTCGCGTTACTTTCTACTTAAATTTCAAAAAGATTATCTCCGAAAACTCTTATGAGTCACTAGCACGGTTTTGAAAATAATTTCTGACTCCTGCAGATTTTCCATAATATTTTACGGTTAAATTCCCTGATCCGGTAAGGGCCTGTTCACATAGGAGTCCGGTAGTGGAAGCGTAAAAGGAAAGATGGCACTGAGACTGAAATAAACCAATCATAGGCGTTAAAAATTTCGTTTCTAATCGTTTGGCGGTTTGTCATTGGTTAAATATATTTCAATACTTTAACGCTTCCGCTACCGGACTCCTATGTGAACAGGCCCTTACTCGTGTTGTAAAAGATGACCGTAGCACTCCAAACCTGCCAACTCTATTACATTAAATGTAAGAATTTCCTAACAATTGTAAATTTTTGTCATAAATATGTTAGATATTCAGCCTATTTCTGGAATAAAAATCAGTGTGAAAGGATTAAACAATAATGCTGGTTAAAGATATGTAAAAGTAATGGTGAATTCGAGTTTAAATTTTTTTCTGACTTTTATGAAATACAAATATTTTGACGGACTTCGCTTCTTGGATTTCCCAGTCTCACTTTTATTTATTTTTTTCAAAGGTTTTTCTTGATCTGTTTAAAAAAAAAAAAAAAAAAAAAAAAAAACTGGTTGCGGGTATGTGGTATACATTCCTACTTTAAACTTCAGATGTAGGGACTGACTTATAAAGGAATATAGTTCAAAATTTTCACTTTTCAAATGTAACGTCACAGAATGTTGCAGAAGTCAGAGTTGTGGCAAAAAGGCCTAGCCACATTCAGTTCACTTTAGTCACGCGTGAGAGACGTAAAAGTGGCTTCATATTTTTGGGACAAGTTTCTAGTGCCATTATGTGGGCTCGTGGATGTTTCAAAACATATCAGCTGCGACTGGATGAATTATCATTGAGGCTTGTTATGTAGTGTTGTACTGGTACAACACTATATGGAATGCTGGTTTCAGATAGGTGTCTTTACAATATAATACCATAGAAAGAGGGGACCAAAACTGGAAATTCTGTATTGCTGAAACGTAGCTGTATCATAGCAGTGACGCTGTATTATGCCACTGTCATATTCATGTTGTCATAGCCTTTGTAAATCACCGTTCTGTTATCGTAGCAACACAATGCCGAGCTACCGGTATAACTGACAAGGAATTCTTAATTTTGGAAATGTTATTCTTCAGTATCAGGTCCAGGATTTTTTGTTTTTCTTTTAAGATCCTTCTAGACCTCAGTTTTTAACATCTGAGCTCCTACTGTGGAACTTTTTTAATGTAATAAAAATAAGGGAGAAAAACTTACTTGGAAAATATTATTCCTTGTTAAATAATAAATTTTCATCTTTTATGAAAAAAATCGAAGTAGAAAAATGTTGATTTTTATAATGTTCTGAATTTTTTTTATCAATTTTTTCTACAGAAACACGGAAAACATGGATGCTAAACCAAATCTTCAGTCTGCCCATCTTGCATCAGGATCAGTGCGATCAAAGGTAAAGAATTAATCGGATTTTGCATTCATCCTTAATAATAATGCCTCAAATACTTATTTGTTCCAAGATGCAAAAGCATTCATTCAAAATCTTTCAAACAATATTTAGAAAACCAGTTTTTACCGATCCTCTAAGCAAACTAATTATTGAAACATTTCAAAAGATATTTAGAAAATGTATTATAATCGATTTTCCTCAAAAGCAAATTTCTTAAAAACCACAAAAGTTTATAAAAAAAAAATTATCTTTAATCGAATATGACAGTATTAAATTACTTCGTATTTTCTCCCACCCTCTCTAACACCATAGGACTTTCGAGTCTACAGATTTAACATGCCCATATCTGGCCTAGACAGGAAGTTATTTAATGACATCGTTGGGGTTCGAACCGGGCATTCCCAGTTCGAAGCCTACCATTCAGTCTCACTTCCCATGAATCTTCCACGCTCGATCTTCACTGCTAATTTTAGACATTTTACAGGATTACCTGTGCCGTATTGGCGTGGTAGATAGCCTTGACTGTACCGTGTTCTTCAGGCACTCTTATGGATTTTGCTCATTTGACAAGATGTCCTGCGCTATCTTTTTTGAACTGTCCTCCTGACAACTTTCATAACAAGGCTAATGTTTATTGGGCTGCCTGGGGGCTTATGGCCGATGTGGTCACTGCCCCGACGTAGGGGGGGGGGGGAATTACACCCGGAGCGTTGCGTTACTACTACGTTGGCTCCGAGATTGTTGACATGACCTGTGACTGGTTTGATGTATCACGTGGTCAATGAATTAAGCTCTGTGATAGGTTAAAATTTTTAATGCTGACTCTACGTAACACTCCGAATTCAGTGTGAAAAGACCGTAAGGCAAATTTTTCGCAAAACCCGAGAGTAAAGACCTGCAAAACGTGTTTTAAAAAAAAAAATGTTTAAAATGAAAGCTAAACGATACGGATGCCTTAAATTAAACGACACTGATCCTTTACAAAAGATAAAATGAAAGAAAGCCGGTGAACATTTGCGAAGTTAAACAATGTAATTACTGGATAACTAAAACTCCAGTAAATGGTGTTTAGGTAAATATATGGTAAAGAGCGGCGTGGGGATTGCGCGATATATTCAAACGTTGAAATATTTTTAAATCTGCATGTTTTATAAAATAAATTATACTACAAAGTGTTTATGAAATGTATGCTTTTTATTTACCAGCATGAAGTCAGTGAGTATGCTACTTTAACGAGATCATCCAAAAAACTTCTGCCTGTAGATCCACCAACAGTGAATGCTGTTTTTGACATGAAACCAACCAATGGAGAAAATGGAACTTTGAAATCAAAACATTATGCTTCACATCCTGATATTCTTGAAACAACATCTCTCGGGCGTAGCAATGGTAAAATTTATCATAATGGACAACATTTACCCTCTATGAGGCTTTAATAATGAAAAAAAAAATGTATAGTCAAAACTGTTACGTGCATCATAGCAGTTTTATATGAAACATGTAGAACCTTTCTTAAAGAAAACATGAAAACTTGAAGAGATCTACAGGCAAGTCCTAATATAAACTTGGAAATATTTTGATTCATTTACTAAGTTTTCATGAACAAGCTCCATATTATAATTTTTGAAGGTAACTAATTTTTTTTTTTTTATATTTTATCTGGAATAAAATATAAAAATTCTATTTGCATAAATGTATATCTATTAGAAATTGGTCATTTGGGTGGAATATTTCATTAAATCTGATTAAAATGAATTAGTGAGACAAATCAAAACTAAAGCTTTTCTCAGATTTTTCTAGCAATAAATTTCAGATTAGGGCAATTATAGTTATTGATAACCCAAAATATATAGATTACTGTGGTTTAAGTAAAATCATGCAAATAGAAATACCCTGATATTTTTCAGTGAGGATTACACAGAATAACAGATAACTGTAATCAAGATGTATATTTCATTGTATAGTGAAATCAATAAAATGAATCGAAAGTATATATGTGTTTGTTTGTGAGAGAATTTAGATCAATGTTATTTTGTGGTAGTGTACAGTGTATAATTTAGTTGCTAGATAATTTTTACTACTATTGATGTAGCCCCTCCCCCTTTATTTTAATTTACTATCCACACACACACGTAAGTATATAAGTGTGTAATTGTGTGTTGTATATAACTTTTTTTCTCAAAATAGATAAGTTTTCTAAGAGTTTTATTTACATCTGATATCTTTGAAATTTTATAAAATATGATTCTGTATATAATATATTTTTGTACATATACCAGTTTTTAGAAGATTTTGGAAGTCTTGTAAACTTTACAACACAAATAAATTCCTAAAAATTTTCATTTCATGGTGAAAAGTTTATATATTCTAAAATTTTACTGCTGTGCAACAGCAAAAAAAGAGAATTTTCTTAAAGAAAAAAAAAAAACATCAATTTTCTCTTAAGGCCACACTAAGTGTCTCACCTGTAAAATTGTATTTAATCTTTGTTTATATATCATTGCAGAAAAGAATTCCCAGATGCATTAAAATTGATATTTTTAATATTAATCATATCCATGTATATTGTTTTTTCTTTTGTATCTTAAAAACTTTAAAATAGCTACCTGCTCTTAGTATAAATTTCAATGTCTGTTCATATATATATGAGGATCAATAAAATTTTAATCATGTAGAGAATACACTACTTTTTTTCTCAATACAACTACATATTAATGTATTCACACTCGTATACATGAACAAACATTTTTTTTTATATTTACACTGTATAAAATTTCATTTAATACATCCAAATAACAAAAAATCATTGATAAACAAATATTATCCATTGCTAAGTCTTAATGAGGTTTATTTTTATATTGCTAATTACCTTTTTAATTTATAAATCAACTAAGCTCTATTTATTAAAATTATTTTCCTTTATGAATAATAATTTTTGACCAAGTTATGGCTAAAATTATCTCTTTTATTATTAATGAGCATTGGCCAAAAATCTTATCACCCCAGAACTGAATAGATTATTTTGGTGTTCCTTTAATGAGTTCAATCATTTTTTGTGTTTAATTTTAATGGATTTGTACAAACAAACATCAAATCTAACATACTGTGTAAATTACAGGTGACAATAATACAATTAAATAACTTCTGAAAAGTCACACTCATATTTTTCATAGATTAAATATGATTTATAAATTCCATTACTTTTTTTCCCCATGAGACAAGGAAAACAAATATAAAAATTAACTGAAATAATGATAGGTACTCAATTATCTGGATTTGACTGATAAGAGATAAACAGGACTTCAATCAACAGTTGTGGTGGTGAAAGGCAAAGTGGTGTAAGTCACATTTTCCACTCTTTTTATTTGAGGGCAAAAATGTAATCTCCGTGTTCAATTTATAGAAGAATAGCAAATAATTATTATTTGCAGTAATATTATAATTATTATGAATAATACTTTGTTCAATTTATTGTGGAATTGTTTGTAGTTTTTGCAGTAAAATGCTTTGGACTTACACCACTTTGCCTTTCACCACCTCAGTTGTTTATGATTAAAGGTTTTAATTAATGAATTATCTATACGTAATTGGAGAAAAAAATATTTTCAATTTGATGTTTTAATTTAACAAGATTTAACTCGGGGGATTTCTTTAACTTACCATCTTGTCTAACAGATGGTATTTTTACTTACCTAACTGATGGACATTTCTCATTTAGAGTTACAGATTAAACTTTCAAGTTCTCAGCTGTTTGGTGGCAGTATGTCTCAAGTCTCTGAAACCTTTTCCACCTTAACATAAGTTTTCTTCAGACCTCCTGACACCAATTTAGCACTTAATGTTCACGATTTAGTCATCATCCCAATAGCTAAACCCTGCCCATTTTGCTTGAAAAACTGCAAATTTACATACATTTCATGAAAGGACAGTACTTGAATGGAGGATTAAAACTTGCACTTCTATGTCTGTTGCTATTTCTTCCATTAAATCTGTGCTCAGATGGCAAAATGTTAAGTCACTTTTTTTTAAATTTGTGACAACAATTCCAAGATTCAAGATGTTATGAAAAATCAGTAATTTATTTTACATTTGGGTTATATTATATTTATATATGTATTAATAGTTGGCTATTACTTACAGTAGTTACAGTAAATAGAAAATATCGGCGAACAATAATCCGGAATGTGAAAACTGAATTTTTTAAGAAAAGTGACTTATAACATTTTGCCATCTGAGCACAGAAATATTCTATCCACAAAAAAACTTCCTTTTTAATGGGCCCATCTCTATGAGACATCGTTTATCCTTGGTTAAAACTGAAGGAGAACATTTCAAAATATTTCAAAAGTTTACAGGCTGCCAGAGGATTCTTTTTGTATAAGTGACAACTGCCATTTAAGAATAAACTGTCTCTATATTTGTTTAACACTGTGTGGTGTAAGAACTAATTATTAACCTAAACTTCATTAGTCATATAAAATTGTGAGACTATTTAGGCCAGATTGTGTAGTATGCCCTTAATGATGTCATTTGTAGATCCATGAGGATTAGGCCACTTTAGGTTATGATTCATCAGGTTATTACATAAGTTTCTATCCACTCACCCTATAATCATTCTGGTCTGATTCTTGGGTTCCCAGATTGGCTTAAGCATACTTAAGATCTGCACAGGTCCCACAGCAAAGCAAATTAAGTATGAGTTTTTACCCCTAAGTTCTAGTTTTAAAACACAAATTTTTCTTGCCTTTCTTTTTATGTATTATGTATGTATGTAAGCCATCATGATCTAATCTTTTCTGAAATTAAGCAAATTATTTTACCAGTGTTCAATTCTCAACATTATCAAGGTGCAGTTAAAGATGTTGTTTTAGGAGCAATATTTAGCTCTGATAAAATTTTATTTTTGTTCGCTTCGGAGAGAAAAGCATTTCTAGTCTGAAGGGGCAGTTTTATCTTTGCTTCTGACAATGAGAATTCTATCTGGAACTCAGCATTTTAAAATTGTCTGTTCTAATCTCTAATTTGATATTATTCTTTTTCAACCTCATATGTCCTAATTGGGAGCAGGGTACAATAGCTCTTCTAAGAACTCCAAATTATGCCGTAAGTCGACAGCAGGTGTTGATCAAATATACAATTAAAAAATGTTCATTATAATATGACCAACATTTAGAATGGTCACTGAGTACACATGCACATTATAAAGTAATTCTTTTCAATCAATATTGTTCTTTGCAATGTTATGTTTTAAAGTGTTCCAATTTCTCATGAATAAAAGAAGGAACTGAAATTGTCTGATATGAGAGGAAAAAAAAAAACAATATTGTGAGAACAAAATTACCTAAATATATGAGAAATGGTTCATCTAAAAAAGAGGAAACTGAGGGGGATAAAAGTCAATTACAATCAAAAAGTAGGAAGAACTTTTCTTGACCCCCTTCATTAGCTCACACACATGAGAAAAAGTCCCTAAAAATTAACCATAAGAATATAGGTAAAAATTTTATTTCACTATTACTTAAAATTTTCAGGATAGATAGATTTGAGAAAATAGACATATGCAAATCAAAAGAAATATGAACTGACTTGCAGGAAAGAATGTTAATATGTACATACATATTAAGAATACATAAGAACACTATAAATGTACATTTTTCCCACTCTAAATGTACAAAGCAAACAAATCATTTTTAATAAAATGGTGACAGTGGAAGTATGGAAGTTTATGGCATACTAATAGGCAATATGTGATTAATTCCTAATGCAATATTGTAAAAATGTTTTAAAGGATAAAATTTTACCATAATAGGTACATAAATTATTATTTCAAGTATTCAAGCCCAGTAGCAATAACTGGTGCAAATAGTGAAACATAAAAGTAATCTTAAATATTTTTAGAAATAAATAAAAAGTTTTGCAGGTGCTGATGGTATTTATCAGACTGCTTTTTAACATAGTCCTGTTGACTGAAATAAATTTTTCCCATTCAGTTATTCAAAATTTCTACGGCAGAAACTGACTCAAATGCCCCACTCAGTTCACATTAAATTTGCCTTGGATGAAACCAAAACTTAGTGCAATATTCAAGATTTTGTAATCATGTAACTACAACTAGAAACATTACACTAAACTTCGAAGGAGACGGTAAAATTAAATTTATTTTAAATCTGGCAGAAATTTTATGTACAAGATTAGATACTATTGAATTTTAAAGAATATTTACTACAAAAAACTTAAATCAAATGATACAGGTAATTGTAGTGGTAAGATTTTCTTAACAAAAAGTAGTTATGAGACATATTTTGAAATTACATTAGATTTTAAACTAATTTATTTTAACAAAATGATATGCATTTATTATTGCATTTATCTTTTAGCAGGAGATGAACATACCTATTTTAGAAGTTAACTTATGACAAAATTATATATAAAGAGAAATAAATTACTCATTACATTAAAGTATTAAAATTGCTTAACTCCTGCTGTACAAAGAGAGGGACAAATACAAAGCTTATAACCAGTGAATTAAGAAGTTTAAATGCATATGCAATCATGGATATCACAGATAGTAACTACTAACTTTTTTTTTTTTTTATTACTACTTGTAAGAAAAAAATTAGTACTAATTGGGAGATAAAAATAAGATTCAATATATTATGCTTCTATATGATCAATCTAATATTACAATTCTAGTTAGTCCTAAAGTTCCATAATATGAATTCATTTCTACAGCATGAAACAAAGTGATTTCTTATGTACATACATGAAATACACAGTGGGAAAGAAAAAATTACAATAACTTCATAAGGTTTATAATATATTTTAGTCAAACCAAAAATTTATTTTTTTAAGAACTTTCACTACTTTTATTTCTTATATTATAATATTCCTTAATATTCAACAACAAATTAAATATTGAGGCACAAACAAGTGTAAAATATACACTATTTTATAATATGTCATCACACACATTATATAAAGAAAATTCATGGTTGAGAATGTGATAACTACCAACCACATCAAACAGAAGTAGAAAATGTGTATTTATATACAACAGTTAGCCACAAATCAAAGTCAAATTTGATACTCTCTGATTACAAAGGAAGCATATTTGCCATAAGTAATAACATACAAAAATACACACAAGCTATTGGTATTCAAATAAAATCCATAAACAAAAAATTACATAAAAATTTACAATGCAAACATAATAGTGATAAAAATGGACAACAAAATATTTCATACAAACTATAAAAACATAACAAAAAAAATTGCTAGACTAGTTTAAAATAAAGCTATTACATATATGCAAGTAGGTGTACATTAGAGCTAAGAAAGGAAATTCTAAATATTTTCATATTTTTTGTATGCCAATCTAATTTAACTACTAAAAGAGTATAAAATTGCTTTTAAAAAACAGTAATTACCTCCTTTTAAAATTTTTGTCACTGTTGCCCTCAAATCTCTATTAGCCATATACAGATTACGTAATGCTAAAACAGCACCACAAAAAATAACACATGGTGTCAGTTTAACACTCTCTTAGTGTGGAACAATATATAAACTGTCAATATTTTTATATCAACACATTAAAACAATATACAGGAATAATTTCAGATGTTTGTCCTTCAAAGTTATAAACTTGAAATAGAAGGATTAAACAACTGAAAATTTAATAAGTTTAATTCTAACAACACCTAAGTGCATCTAAATGTAAGTCAAAGAAAACAAAAAGTTTTAACCATTAATTAAAATTTGGATATTTTATGGTGCCAACCTAACATGAAATAATCACTTACAATTTCATTTGATATAAAACGTATCAAGGTCTACCCATGTATAAATTATACTTTAGACAGGCATTTTTGTTGACACATGATTTCTCATATATTTACGGCACAGAGTATTGGTTCAAAATCTGACAATATTCATATGAATACTCATTATTATCATCCATAACAGATTAAAATAAAATGCTGTACTACATAAAATACCTCTGTAACTGAATTACTATTTGCAAATATATTTTTTGAAAAATCAAATATTTCTGATATTTGTTTCCAAATTATAATATATTTTTAAAAAGCAGTATGCTTATATAATGAATGAAATGGTTTGTTTTCTATTGATTTACCTTTTTGATGCCTAAAGCTTCAAAGCTATAGATATATATTCTGATGTGCAACAAGTTTTATTCACCAGGTAGATTAGTAAAGCTAATTTTTTAAATAAAAGTTCAGAAAAAATTATAAATGAGCACATTTCTTAGGAAAAATATTTCATTTACAATCTAGAGGACACTTTGATTGCTTAGACTGACATTAAGACAAAAGTTCAAAGAAATTCTATAAGTGATTTTCTTAAATATTAAGCCTTTTTATGGATATGTATAAAAATTACTTAATCTTTAGAAAATAAGCATAAGATAAAAAGTCAAGAATAAACTTCAGATGCCTGATGGATGAAAGTTAAAACAACTGTCATTTATCTAATAAGAAAGCCAAATGACAATTTTGTTTTTGCTTAACTGTACAGCAGCATCTATCCCATTCTCATTTGTAAAGTAATTTTATCTATTAAACCCATATAATTCAATGCAAATTTAATGATAGCTTACAAAAACTTTGAGAAGTAATAATTAAAAAAGCTGGTGAAATATACCCAGTTTCCCCTTTTATATATATATATATATATATATATATATATATATATATATATATATATATAAGAGAATGAGAACAAATCTGCATTAGCCACTGAACTCTAGGACACAGAGGAGGCCAATTACATGCGCTCAACAGCATCTGAGGACAGAAAGCTACACTTGTGAACCCTGGCTACATATTGGTCTGTTAACACCAAAAGAATTCAAGAGAAATGTGCAAAATACATAAATGCTTTTCAGGAGATTCTTGGCATGCAAGCAGGCAACAAATATCACAAGTTAAAAAAATGCTAAGGCTGGATCGCTAAGGCATCAGTTAAAAGAATGGGATTTATTATATAAGGATACTAAGAAGTTATCAAGTTTCAGGAACAAAACACTGAAATTCTTAAAGTAAGAAAATTGATTTACAAATCACCACAAAAATTTTACTAATAAACTATATTACTAAATAAACAATAGGCAATTGGAAAAAAAGTTTTTAATTATTATATATACTGCAGTCAAATTGATTTTCTAGACTAGCATGACACTTGCTAGAAAATGGTAATATAATCTTATCTATTCAAACAACTGTTAGTCCAGTAGATATATTCTCTTTACGTAGAATTAATATTCTTTTGTAACTGAGCTTAAACACAAGCTACAGACAATGATAAAATTTATTTTCAGCTAAAGGAACACATGTCCTTTATACACATATCTTAGAATAAAATACATGAATTTTAAAAGTATGCCTTATTTTGCTGCTAATTTAGAAATAATATATATTACTGTGTGAAAATACAGAGTACAAAAAATTTGCATATCACTCAAGAAGTCTAAAAATAGGCTACAATTTTATCTCATTAAAATAAGATAGAATCTCTCTCTGTGTCAGTTTATTTACTATTTGAACGTTTTCACTATGGTAAGATGCAGCAGTATACTAAAGTACATATGGTCTCCTAACAAATTTGAAAACTTTCACAAACATTTATATACTATTTTCTTGAAATGTTACTGGATAATAAAAGAAAATATGCAGTAATGATGAATAAAAAGATAATTAAATTCATAAAATAATTTTAAGGGCTACAGAACAACATCTAACTTTTGTTCTGTTTGCAGCAAAACTTATACTGTGTAATTCATACAAATTAGAACTAGAAATATAAGTAATTCTTTCAAAATAATTTTTAAAAAAATTTTTAAGCTCAACATAAGAAATGTAAATAATATATGTAGTTATTTATTCATTCATACATAGCTATTGTAAAAATTTATAAAAGTACTGAAAAATGAAAATTCCCCATTTCCTTAAAGAATACAATACTACTTTTTGCAACAAGTCTTTTTTTTTTTTGTATTGTGTGTATTTTTGTACTTGGGAGATACATAAAACAAAATTTTTTAATCCACACTTTTCTATAAGAAATTATGTCTCAAAATTTCAGATCTTAACAAAAGAAAAATCATATAGAGATTAAACAAATACAATAGTAATAACTACACACTTATCATTACATGAATTTAAAAATTAAAACTTAACACTGTAAATGAATAAGCATTTTAACCAAAACTTAATAACTACTACAAATATGCATGTATTGAAATATCTATTAAATCAAAAGAAGAAACTTTTTAAGGACATATACTGAATAAAATTTTGTTTGTTATGTTACAAAATATTTTCATTTGTGCATAACTAACAAAGTTTCTCTACATTGAGTTTTATTCAATTGTTGTCAAAGCACTTAATTTATATTTAAGTCATGCATTAATGAAAATAACACAATACACACATTTTCAATAATTTTTGTTAGGTAACAACAAAACAAAATGATTTGCATAGCTTTTTTTTGTGGTAAAGAAAAGTAGAATTACCTTGTGTTAGTGCGCAAGGAAATTTTTTCCAACATAAAGTTATAAGAATTTTAATTTTAAATGCATTTCACCCTTTTCCAATAGTTTAAACAGTCCCAGGTAACGAATTTAATATGGCAAATTAGCTAAATTATTTACAATGCTAAATTTATAGCACAGGGTTTGCATAGCCTCAAGAAATAATGAAACATATTTGTAGAACACAGTATCATTTTCAAGTAATTGTGACTTTTAATAACAGTCAAAATTCTACAGGTTCAGGGAAAGGGATTGACTTTACAATTCTGCTCATTTTTTTAAACACATATATGAAATGCATAAGTAAAACTGGGTCGGTGATCTATGCTTTATTTAAGGCTACTACCCAGAAATACACTCAGGTTTAGGCATTGATAAAAAATTAGCTATTTTAGCATAAAATTAGTAAAGACATGAAACAAAATACTGACATGAGGATTAATCAAAACAAAAACTTTTTGTCTCTTTCTTTCTATTGATTTGAGCAGATTTCAAAACTTCTGAATTCAAAATATTTAACAAAATATAGATATTGCAGATAAATGTCACTGAAAATTGAAAATGGATATTTAAACAAACTGATAAATATAAATGACTAAAACAAAACAAACTAATTCATTCGTTTAAAAAAACAAAATTAATGAATAAGCAAAGAACTAATTCAAACACTTTACACTCTACAAACTGTGAAAAATTTATAAAAATCTTGGAAAAAGCCAAATAAAAGCCATGAAGTTAGCATGTTTACTCCTGAATATTTGAACACTCAAACAGAAAATAACAACAATAATAACAACAACAACATTAGACTATTTGATCCACAAAAAAATCTTAGTATTATTATCATAATAGGAACAATAACAGATATTGTGAAGGAACATGTTATATAAACAACACAGTAGTAAATCAAATTAAAAACTAAGGTGCTGCTTTATAAATATGTAATGCAAATCGTGTAAATATTAACAAAAGGAACATAATCATAATAAACCCAGCTTGTTTTACTTAGCTACAAAATGATTCTAAAATTAGTAATAATCAACAGGCTTGTTTGAAGAATTATTAAATTGGCACAACAGTAGTAAAGCAAAGCTGAAACTTTTTGAATGATGAATAAAAAATTTCAGCAACTAGAAAAAATACATTTGAACTGTCAATCATGGCAATCACATGTGTGCTCGAATGAAGAGAAATGCAATTACAGCAATGCACTAAATTAAGTCACAGTGGTGACACAAAAATGCATACACAACATACCAAAGACACAAGATACATTATAATTAGTCAAAGTAAATACGCTACAATAGACAAAGTGTCTCAACTTTTTACAAAAAATTTTAAGTAGTTGTTCATTATGGGACTAAATCAATTTACCAATATATATAATATGCTTTTGATGTGCATAAAATGAAATAATTTCCTTTTTTTTATAGTACAAATGAATTCGCTAAAATTAGTTTTAAGGGTATTGATTGATAACCTATAATAGATTTGCTCTAATTAATAAATGCAAAATGTTTGATATAAAATCTCTTGTATTGAAATAAAAATAATTTAAGAAAAAAAAAAAAAGAGAGCAAAAGATATCAATTTTTGATGTACAGTAACTTTTATGAAAAGTTATTCACAAGTTTTTTTGTTTTTTAAAGACAAAAATTAACATTTTGAATAGTGTTTAAACTGCAATGAAGGCATAAAAGTAAAATAATATGGTGATGAAAAACATTTAAATATAAAAAGATAAATTTGAAGAGTGCCTAACTTTTACAGGTTTTTAAGCAGCAGTTTTCAAAATGCCTCATATATAATGTATAATATATTTACACATGACATATTTAAAATTATAAAACTTTACTTGCAGTTGTTTCAGTTGAGCTCTCATTGTATAACATTAGAATTGTAACAAGTTCATTACTATGGCCCGTATGCAGAACAAACGCTGGAGCTTTGTGTGTCTCGCTTCGCAAACGGGGGGTTGTTGCGAGAGTAGAGGGTGAGCACTCTTTTTAGCTATGCTGATCAAACAATTTGCGCTTCCGCAAATGATGACGTCAAGATGTGTTAGGAAACCTTATATGGTCAAGCCACGCCCTTTTTCTCCTCCCTTTTGCGGGAGCTGGGGTCCCTCATGAACCCTAACCTGCGGGGGGGATTCGACGGTCAATTTAGCGAAACCGTCCGACTGAACTGCCTCAAACACGGCATTTTAATTGCTTCCTTGCGTTGGGGTTCAAGAAAAAGTATACAGTATTGGAAAAAACCCGCGCTTTGACTTCGATCAACGTGGCTGTTTCTTTACATTTTGTAGATAAAATTGTCACATCAAATTTTTCATTAGAGGAGATCGAGAAAAAAGTGCAGTGAAGGCATCACTGATGAGTCATTCTATTCATCTGCATTGGTAAGTAATTTCAGTTGTATTTGAAAAGAAAAAAATGTAATTTGACTTTAGCAATATCCTAATATTTTATTATTATTTTTTTACTTGTAGGCTGTTTTAAAACAGAAAAAAATGGATGGTAAGTAAACTATTAATTTTGTATTTAATTACCTGTTTTTTAGAATTTCTTTTAATCATTTTCAATGCTATTTATAATATATCATATTTTTACATTGCAAGATATTTATCATAAATAAATTTAATTAAAGCAAAATTTTAAAATGTCCTAATGCTTATTTAAGGGACAATTAAGTACTAAAAATGTTCTGTTAGACTTTTCTGGCATTTGTGTACAAGAATATCATATTTCTATTTTTGTTTATAAATCTTATTATAAATTTTTAAAAATGCTGTTAGTTAATCATTAAACAAAGATCAAAATATTTTGTTGCAGGAGGCTTTGTTACCAGGTAAAGATCACCGCATTATTAATATTTGAGGGTGGGGATTGAGACCATGACATTGTACACTGAAATAGCAAATATAAATTTAATAATTGTGCTTCAAAAGATTACTGCCAATGCTCAGTCATATATCAGAATTATGTTTAGCTTTATGATTGTTAAATGCAACTATGTATTTAATAATCATAAAGCTAAGAAAAATCCCAGAGAAAAAAATAGCTATTGTAACTAACAAAATGAATGTTTGTTTCATAATGCTTTTGGAAAATTTGAATTTTTTAAATAAATTTAAAGTAAAATTATTTGCTATTTATACTAATTAATTCCCCCCCCCCAGAAAGTTGTTGTTATTCAAAGTGAATTACAATACATGAGATTGTAACTACCACTAAAACAGCAGAAACAAAGTCTTGGCATATTGCTCAATCATCAAGTAAGTTATTTGGATTTTGATAAATTTAAATCAAATTTTTGTAACAAGTTTTAAAATATAAATTTCAGACTAAAATTGTTGGAGATAATTAAAATTTTTTTAGTACCATACTTTATAGAAATTAAACAATTGTATGTTTTACGTAACATACATAGTTTTATGTAAATGCCTGCATAGAACTCTTCTTCATAATTATTTGCAGTTTTACTATATAATCTGTGACAATAACTTCTATGAAATAACATATGTTGATTTTTATGTATGACATAATAGCTCTGTTCCATGTGCTATCTCATTTACTATGTATTTTTTATTATTTTCTAGACAGTTCAACAGTACGTGGCAGGAAGCATCTAGCATTAAAAAGAAAAAGAGAAGCAGCAAATTTGAAGCTGAGGCTCTTCAAACCCAAAAAACTATGGTGCAAGAAATCGAAACAACATCCCGGCAAGGAATTCTGCTAAAAATTAATCAAAATTTAGAAACATTAAAATAATGGAAGACAAAAATAGTTGTTAGTCAGAAATAAAAAGCTTTTAGAGCTCATAAATGCTGAAGATGTTGTAGAAAAAATGTAATAAACACATAAATTCATGTTTGCACAGTCTAAATTTTTGTAATAAAAACTTCATCTTCCATCTCAAGTGGATTATCCGTATCTTGTAATATCCATTCCCTGCTTAAAGAAAGGGATAACATCCTTCTCCTTCGCAAAGCGAATGACTATTCCGGCTTTGCGAGAGAAAAGACGAGTCTTACGAGAGCTCCCTACTAGCCGCAAGTTTTGATCACGTGACGTTCGTATTTACGAGAGAAAAAGGTCTTGCTGTTTGATCTGCATCGCGATTGCGACCCCTCTGCGGGAGGGGCTTTGCGAGAGCTTTGCTCTCGTAAGTGTTTGATCGGCATACGGGCCTATACCCATCACAATTTCTTCATTCTTTCTCTCTCATAACAACTCTTAAAATTTCAACGCAAAGTGAAAGAATAATGAATAAAACATTCAGAAGAAAATTACTGGTGCATATCAAGTTCACTCTAACCAGGATATATACAGTTCATTCTAAATAGGACAAATTCTGTTTGAAATTAAAGCAATTATAACTCAATGCAATTATGAAATCATTAAAATGAGCCATAAAATTAATAAATGCACAACATAGCAGAAAGAAATGAAGCAAAAATTAAATTTATTCGACTGTTCCAAGTAACAGAAAAAGTGTTTAAAAAATCAAAATTTAGACAATGTATTATCCGTTTCATCCTCGTATTTTATCATTATTAAAGGCTGAAGGAATAAAAAATTGCATCTCATGATATCTGCAACAAAAGGGCAGAATATTCTTTACTGCTGCTTGTGAATTGCAAGATAATTTACTTGTATAATTTATGAACAATGACCAAAAGTAATAATTTTTCATAAAAATAAATTTTTATAAGCATACATAAAACCAATTTCAAGAAATGGAATTAATTAAATAAACAGTATGCTAATACAATTATATGTTGTTTTATAGAACACTGTATTACATTATTTTCACTAGCAATTTGATTTCTGATTTTAAAATGTTAAGATATAATAAACATCAATTCTGATTTTTTAATAAAAGGGGGGAACCCCTAGATTAAAATGACAGTAATTTATCTATCTAAGTTTCAATGAAAACAGAAATTTAAATTACATTATCTATACTTCAATGAGCATATTACACATTTATTTATTTAAAATTTGTGATGCACACTGAAAATGGAAAATGGTTCTATTTACAAAATGTTTGATAGCATTGTTTCTAAGATAGATGATAGCATGAAGAAATGATTTGAGAGAGAATGAATATGCAAAATACACCACAATATTAGAGCTATTAACAATGATGCAAACTATAAATCTTGAATATGAAATAGTCCATAAGTGTATGAGAGTTGTTATTAGTGTATCACAGTTGATACCTTAGGCTGAAGCTATCAATTTCAGCAAGAGGAATAAAAACCACTCTTTACAAGAGATTGGTCAGAGTGAGAGAATAACAGCAGAGCTGAGTGGCCTTAATCAGTGATTCTCAAACAGCAGCAGATAATTACACATTATAATTCTGCAATAATTGAATTAATGTATTTCAACTGACTTTTTAAACAAAATTCTAATAACAGACACATTATACATATTTGCATTCAGAGTGTGCCCCCACCCACCGATTTTCATAATAAATAATATATTCTTTCTTTTTACATTCTAAGAGACTATCATTTTTCAAACAACATGAAGATACTCGGTAAATAGATATCATTTTATTATGATAAAGATTCATGTCTCAAAACCGAAATACATCACAAGTAGCAATTAAGAAAGCAGCCGATAACATTTTTGTATCTAATTATATTTTTGACAAGAGAATTATTGTACCACCAATATCTATGATTATTTTTTAAATGGAAATTTTTCCTCTTCCATTTCTAGATTTTTAAAAAATAATCTCATAAATTATACCTGTCTTTTTGTATGACATTGCCTCAATTTTCCCTTTCTAGAAATAATCTTAATCTTCTTGCAGCTGATATGTAAAAAGAAAACAGATTTGAAAAAAGCAATATTATGAAATACAAATGATTATGTGAAATACCTCTCTCTAATCCAATCATACACTTGACTAGTAAAGCTTAATAATAAATTGTAAGAAATTTATAACAGATGAAATGTACGATACATTGTTAAGAAATATTTCGTTAATATCAGAAAGAAACAGTTTCTTAAAATCCTTAGTTAAAATTAAAATTGATTATGAGTTTAAAACTAGGTTGTTTAACTCAACAGATCTAATGCTCCTCAATCTGAAAAATCCCCTACTCTAAAAAAGACTCTATATTCATTAGTAGGTGAATGCATATTTATATTTTAAACCAAAACCTACACCTTTAACAGACTTCAAAGGAAATTATGCTTCAGAAGAAAATGTACCATTTTGTATAATAATTTCTGAACATAAAAACTCCTCATACTAACCTAAATGTCTAACAAACACCTAATTATATATTAAAGATATTTTACTAAGCATTCTTTTCATTTTATTTTTCTCACAGATTACTCAAAAATGTTTATAGTTTGAGAACCACTGGTTTAAAAAGTTTCAAACATATAATACAAACCTTAAAAAATAATTTTCTTTTTGAATTTTAAGATGTAACAACACTGATTTTTATATGCAGATATGTCCTAATCTAGAAATCTAATAATTAACTGTTACTTAATTTAAAAATAATACCTTCAAAATTTAAATATTTTCCTTCTAATTACAAGTGTAGGCATGTTTTTATCACTAATACCTTGTAACAACATCTGTCAAGACCAGGAATCAAATGGAAGGTGTTCTGACCTCAAGATCAGGGCTCTCTCTCTCAGCTAAAATATAGCTGCCATTTGCAGCAGTCTAATAGTATCATACCTTTTCCTTACATTCTTCATCATTATCTGTTTGAATCCAATAACACAGGATGTTGACATTATACTTTTTTTTTAAACTTTATTCAATATAGTTTCTTTTCCCATAAAATTTTGTCTAGCAATCTATTATAATTCTTTCTAACACTGCCACTGTATTTACCATTTCCTTGAACCAGTTATCAAATTCACTCTTCCCAACCCTTCGGTTAGCACTCTCCCAGCTAAACTATTCAGGAGTTGTGAGGATTTAAGGCATATTTTAATGTCTTCTCCTCTCAACCTGTTCAAAGACATAAAAATAAATTGGTATTCAACAAAACTTTGCATATGAGGCGTTGAAAGGCAAAGTAGTGTAAGTCACATTTTCAACTTTTTTCCTTTAAGGGCAAATATGTAATCTCCATGTTCAATTTATGGTGTAATTGTAAATAGTTATTATTTGCAGTATTGTAATAATTGTTAGGAATTATAATTTGTTCAATTTATGGTGGAATTTTTTGTAGTTTTTGCAGTTAAACTCTTTTGACTTACACCACTTGACTTACACCACTTTGCCTTTCACCGCCTCATATGACAAATCAAAATGTATGTTAAAAAATCTGTGAATAAGGTCAAAGGTTACTTGAAATATAAATAAACAGATATTTATGTTATATGTCTAATAAAATCCATTACGATCAGTGCCGATATAACTTTTCACTCAGACTCTGAATTACCTCATTTTAAACTTCCAAAGTTTGGCAAATGTGAAAAGCAATGGCTAATCAAATCTTGCTTTAAAAATATTTTTTTAAATGATATTTTAAATATTTTAAAAGGCAGCAAGTTTTGATACATTAATTAAAACATTAAAAAAATGTAAATCCCATTTTGCATGTTAGAGATTAACCACACATTAAACCCATTACAAAAGTATGTTCATTTGCACCAATTTATTGACTAATCTGGCTCCACCAAACTTTGGGAGTAGCACTTCATCTAATTATCCAAAGAGTAAAAAAACACTGAGTCTACAGTACCATCATTATCTAGGAGATTTAAAAGCACTGATATTGCTTGAGTAATTGGTGATTTGAGTTGAGTCTCTTGAAAATGTACAATAGTTCAAGTGAGCTAGAAATTTATGAAGGTTCTGTCTTCATGGGGATTGGAGAAGCAGACCCTGTTTGGCTACTAGCATCAACAGCTTCATTTGAATGCACAACAGGGAAGAAACGCTCTAAAAGTAAAAATATATATTTAAAATTATTTTAAATACATTTAAACTGCAGTTTATTTACACAAAAATTGAACTATGATCGGATGATGTTAAATTAAAAATTCACACATAACTTTCCTCCATTACTCATACAGGTACATCAAGAGTTCAATTCTGTTTGTTCAAATGGCTAGAAAATCCTTAATAGATGACTGGAATTTATCTTGAGGACAAATTTGAAGAATATTAAACCTGGTTTTGTAGCATTAAGAGGAACTATTATTGCTATTATTTAACTTCTATCACATAAAAAGATACTTTTATAAACACTATACTTTTTTAAGAACTATACAAAAATAGCATAAAAATCATTGGAATATGCTTGCTTTAATAGGTGGGAAGATTTCAAATGGCAGATATTAATGCAAAATTTGAGAATTTTCTCTATTTAATAAAACTACCATATTTTCCAGCGTATAATGTGCACCTATAATTTTAAACTACATTTTAAAATTTTTAGGTATATTCTCCATATAACGCACACCCTTTTCTTGAAGAAGAAACCTAAAATGTACATGTGTGACGCTCTTATCTTTTGAAGAAATTCATTCGAAGGATTTTCCCAGGCTTTCGAACAATGACATACTGAATTGACAAGCGATAAGGAGAACAATATGTGTGTGAGGGAAATACATGAGAGAGTAAATAATTCTGCAAACAGGGGGTAAGAATGCACTTCTGAAACAAATGAATTCGCAGAATCAGGAGTTAGATGTTTTCTCTCAAAAAACTCTTTCAGAAACAGAATTTGATGAAGTTCATGAAAATATAACGGAAGAAGAATATGACGAACTATTCATGTTATCCATTAATAAAAATGTTTAAGTTCATACGGTATGTCATTTCTTTTAAACAAACAGCATTTAGGTACATGTAGAAATCTAATATTTTTATGTTCATCGGTTCCTTATTTTTAAATCTATTATTTTTATATCTGGTATATAACATGCACCCATAAATTTTGATCTTATTTTTTTGTATTAAAAGTGCATGTTATACACCGAAAAATACAGTAATTTGAATATTTAAGCAAGAATCTTCTCTAAATCTGTAAAGAAAAAAAAGGAAAAAAATGATAAACAGATGCATAAAATGGAATTCTCTATCACCAAATTTTAGGTAATAAAATTTTACTTAGCAAAGCAGAGTAAGTTTCTTTCTTCAATAGATAATGATAATACTCTTTAATAAAATATTTGTGAGCTTTTGACAACATAGACAATCATAATGTACCACACATAGACTACAGAAATGTGACTAAGGGCTAAGACTTAGTACCAATGAATTAAAAAAAAATAAAAATCTCACCAATTATGTGAGGAGGATCTGAATCCGAAGTGTGCATGAGATTTGCCATGACATTATAGTCCATGTTGTCATCGAGCACAAACTGGCCACTCCATCTAGGAATAGGTGTTGTACGGGGTGTTGTGCGAGGGGTTGTTACAGGAGAAGTAAACATTGACAAACTTGTGGGACTGATCACACCACTCAATCCACTCACAGGACTTATGCTTGGGTATGAAAACAACTAAAAATAGATAATATATAATAAAAAAAAGATAACTGTCACAGAGAGTGGCAATATAACAGAGTCTGCAGTTGTCTGGCATGGGGTATATTCATGAATAAGCAAGACTTAAGTTAAAAATATAAAGTTTATTTAGAACCCCCATAAACATTAAAAATATTAAAAGCAATAAACTTAAGGACATTTGTATAGCCAAAATAATCTCGCACAGACTTCTAACACACGAATCTCACTAACTCATGAGTCCGACTGTGTGTGCTGCTAGGGGCACCTTTGCTCTAACTTGAGCAGTATTTATACAAGAAAGTAAGATAACATTAACATATATTTGCATAAAATACACTGGAAAGGAAAAATAATAAACCATGGGGAAAATAAATGAAAAACCCCATTCTCAGATGTATGACGTCAAAGTTGCCGTAACGCCATTAGCTGTTAGGTAACAAGTGCTACGTCAGTCTAAAACAATAGCATGAATGTCAGAAAGTAATACAAGTAAACTAAATCTTATAAACTGAAGTTTAGATAGCCCTTTTAGGGTTCATTATTCTAACAAGAATTATTCACAATAACAGGTGGATAATACTATTCATAATAAAAATCTTTTCATGGTAAAATTTTTAATATTTAAACAATACAGAAAAGATAACTAAAACTTTGAACAAAGGAAGCTAAGTTATTTGTTTCTTTGATACTTTTAAAAACCACTTTTAATTTAGAATTCATGATTTTCCAACAGAATAAACTTTTTATCATTATATATCTATGGTGCCCAGTATAAAGGGCTTAAGTCAAAGAAAGTGATTTTTAGATATTAATTTTAAAAAAAAACTTTTGACTTGTATAAAAGGTTTAAGTCTATCAATTTTGTATACAAAAGTACATTTCTTTGTACAAAAGACTCAAGTCGAAATTATTGTTCTGCGATTGGTATAAAAGCCAATAATGTGTTATATTTAAATCACTGTTTTTGACTTAAGCCTTTTACACTGGGCACCATAGATAATATTAAGAAATTTCAAAAGAGGAGAGCATATCCAAGCATAATATTAAGGAATAATTGAATTCTGAGTACTTCCATAAATGGTACAACAGTATAGCTAGGAACAGACAGCTAAGGTACATCTAGAAGTTTGATTTCCTAGAATGCAGATCTCCAAAAATAATAAAATATATGCACAGTTTTTGGGGAATTTTGTCTAAAATAAATAAATGCATGAAATTAAAAAAGTCAGCAATTTTTACAGTCAAATTCCACTCATAAGTTTTGATTAGTGTTAATTTGATAGTGAAACAATTATTCACTATCAAGTGTTTACATAAATGATAGCAACAAATTATGCAGATGAAGCAAATGCTACCTAGTTGGGTATGTTGTGTGAAGCATCAAGATATTATTAGAATGCACAAACTTGGTGAATAATTTAGCACCATTAAAAAGTTTTTCTTTTCAGAAAATTATTCCTTTGATAAGCATTTCATGCTTTCTAGCATATTCCAGTTATACTAACGAATGAATTTAAATCAAATTATGTGATCTGTATTATGTGCTTCGGTGATATTCTATGGGTAATGACAATTCATCGTCATGGTAAAAATACATAATTGCAGTATTTTATTTTTTTTTTTACGACGCAATTTTAGTAGTTCTTATAAAAATGAATGAATTTAATTATCTGAACATTTTAAAAAAAAAAGAAAATAATCTGAGCAGCAAATAATTAGCAACTATTCAATATGACAAAGAAAAAGTTGACTGACCTGTGCTTGTGGGTGAATGTGAGCAAATGTGTGCTCAGACCTGACTAGAGTTGTGAAGGGGCTATTCATCACAGATCGACTCAAAGGTGGTGTACCAGCATTGCTAACTGTAGGTCCTGAAAACATGAGGAAAATGAAGCAATACATCAGTCATATTCAATGACAATTGGAATATTATCATACATTTAAAATAAACATTTCCCTAGATAGTAAAATAGAAAAATTTCTATGGACTATAAAAACTTTTTGGAAATGAAAATAGTGTAATTTCCTGTCTATGATCAGCAGTAATGAATGATCCTCAGTCGTAAATTTTACTCATGAAAAAAGTTTCAGGTAGTCTCTTCTAACGAAACTACCAGGGGTTATTAACGTAGGATTACTTATCGTTCGTAACCTCTTTTCTTTTTCTTTTTTTTTACAATAAAATTCCTACATACGAAGAGAAGGATGAGTGATAACCCTATGCAGAATAGCTTGATGGTAAGAAAAATAAGTTACATATGTCAGAAAATCAGGAGTAATATGTCGTGTAAATGTCAAATCAATAAAAGTTTCCCAGTGTACTAGGATAGTTGGATGGAACCCTATCTAAATTAAAGTGATGTTTCAGGGAATTGAATGCCTTTTTGTTGCATCTATATTAAAATCACCCATCATGACAATCACCACATTGGCATCAATATCAAACTCTTCATCTATAAGTAAACTTGATTTGGAATATGGATTCAGAAATTTTAAAAAAACATCTTTTAGAAATAACATTCTGCCACTCTTGATTTATAACTTGTGACGACAGTTTTGAAGTCTGAAATTTTGCTTTACCAGCGACCATTATGGAGGAACATAATCCTAGGTTAAACAATTTCTCTTGTAATATGCAGAGGAGCAGTGCCTATTCTGCTTTCTTTCCATAGACCCTGTACCACTTATTTAAAGCACAGTTTGATGATGTAACTAGTGTTAAACTTTCATTTAAAACAGAGTATATAACTACATGCTACATATAATCATTACTGTGGACCATTATGGAGGAACATAATCCTACGTTAAAAAATTTCTCTTGTAATATGCAGAGGAGCAATGCCTATTCTGCTTTCTTTCAGTAGACCTTGTACCACAAATTTAAAGCACAGTCTGATGATGCAACTAGTGTTATAGTGTTAAACTTTCATTTAAAACAGAGTATATAACTACATGCTACACATAATCATCTTGTGTAATTTTATAATTTCATTTCTAGCATAAAGAGTAAGAATATTGTCATCCAGACCAAAAATAAAGTAATAGGTCCAAAGTTGCAACTCAAAGTGCAATGTCATAAGGATGTATTAACAGTAGGGGAAAGGTTAGATCTTTGCCATCTCTGCATGGTTAAGCTAAGGTATAATTTTTCTCCCCTCCCTCCAATTTTCTTATAAGTAACTGGTTATATTTTCAGATGCTATTTGAGCACCAGCCAACAAGATTGAAGGTGGCAGCAAAGATATGTCAGGTGATGACCTTAGTCTATTATTCTGTAATGAAATACTACTTTTCTCATACATGTGGCACCATCTGTTATCAAATGAAGAAAAATATTTTAAAAGTTCATTTTTAGAAATATAAACTTAACCAGTCTCAGAAAAAAAAAAAAAATTGCAGATAATATGCAATGGTCTATAATCTGCATGAAGAAATTCAAAAGTTGTTTAACATATAATCTGGGGATTATAAACAGGAAATCATGGCATATGGAAAAATAACATGATCCCAATACATAATATACATCAGTTTCATAGACAATTGCATATAATGTGAGAGTAACAGAATCACATATTGCTCACTCCTTTCAACAATGTCATATCTCAAAAATCGGCGATTTTTAGTTATGCCTGTTTTCAGAATTCCCTAAAAGAGTTGTATATCCCTTCAAGATCATCATATCTTACCACACAATATTTAGCCGCTAGAGAGCAGAATTAATATTTATTTTTAATAAATTTTATTCTACACTTTTAAACTCTAAAATCACTTTCATGAAAAATCATGTTTTTTGAGATATGACGTTGTTGAAAGGAGTGAGCGATATATACTCTCACTTAACTCATGAACAGCAAACAGCACTTTTTTTTAATTTTAAACGCAATAAAAGCAAAGTTAACTTTATAATTTCATTAACATTTAAGATTAGCCATTTTTCTGATTCCTTCTTTAGAACGGGAAATTTAATACCCCCTTTGTAAAACGTCCATTAAGGTGGTTATATATATATATATATATATATATAGATATAGATATATATATATATGTGTATATGTATATCTATATATGTATGTATGTATATATATATATAGACACACATATATATTCATTCATTCATTCTTGGGCCCATATTCTTGGGATACATGTTATCCCACCCCATAAAGAAAAGGTTAACTTTGCATTCAATTACATTTTCAATAGCATCACATCAGCCTTCTATATAAATAAAGCAAATGCTATGTCATGTCAAAATTCCAAGTGAACATGGCTTCCATTATGAAATTCGGCCATATTTGATAATGTCGAAATCAATGTATTTTTTTTCCATGAAAGTACATAAATGTTACATATTTGGAAAGAGCTTTAAAAACTGATAATTTTTTCTGTGTACACTTATTCTGTTACTTTAATAGTTTTAGAGATATTTTAATTCTAAATGCATAATCCACTGAACAAAACGTAAACAAAGCATGATTCATTCACAGCATGATTCTCACTAAAAAATGAATCACTGGCAAGATCTATTTACCGTCATGTTTTGTTTTGCTATTATTGAAGTGTGTATAATGTTTTTCAGTGTGATGTTTGAAATTCAGCCTACCAGTGTGACGTTTATACACATTTATACCCGTGTGACGTAATATTATATTTGATTGGTTCCTGTACCTGCGATTGCTTGCATGCTTGATACTATATTTTGTGTTATTGATACTTTACAATAACTGAAGATGGCAACTTTGGTAGATACTTCAGTCAATATGATGGAATACGTTTTAAGTTGTAATTGCCCTTTTGTGTTGATATGTTGTGATGTTTGAACTTCAGACAGAAGGAAGTGGAACTTCGCTGGGATCGCCGAGTAGGGCATCTCAGTCCGTTATGATGTATTTTGTTTTTCGAATTCTCAATAAATGTTCATGCTGTTCAATGCCTGAAAGTCTTTAATACAAAAGAACCAAACACCTACTGTGTTTAGTTTTAAAATTGATTTTGGTTAACAATTATTCCACAATTTGACATTTTTACTTTACAGCTTCTAGTGGTACAGTTTGCTAAACGTTTTTGTGTATTACTGCTGAAAGAAATTGTTTTAAAGTTTTTCATGAATCTTAATGTAAATTGATAAGTAATTAACTGCTATTAACTATTAGTAATAAACTTTAAAAATTCAATAATTAACTTTTTAACTAAATTTTAGTTTGAAATTCAATAATTAACTTAGTATTAACTTTATAAAGTTTATTACTTTACCTAAATAATGTTTTTTGTTTAAATGTTTTTGTGCAGGTTTGTCATTATTTATTGTGTTTATGACCTCAACATACAATAAAATGGATGTGCTCCCCTGAAATATTAAAAAATTTAAATTCATTAATTTCTTGAAAAACAAGCTTTTTAATGCCCATTTGTTTTAATAAACTATAATTATAAAAAATATTTCAATTTTATTTTGCTCAAGAGGTTAATGCTGTTTCGTTAGAATTAAATTCCAGACAGGCACTGGAAAATTTATCTTTTTGTAATGCAGGTATGCTCAAATCATACCAGGTGGTAGTGGATGTTAATACGAATAACAAATTTTTCTTTTTGTGGGGTGGGGGGAGACTGCAAATTAATAGTGCCTCTTATGAAAATTCTCCCTCTCACTGAATTAATTCAAAGCCATCTGTCTGGTGGATGGATGGTCTGAGCATAGTTGCCAAAGCCTGAGCATAGCTGGGCTTTGCCCGGCTAGTCTTCAATACGAGAAAACAACAATGAAGTAACAACCATTGGTTTTGGCTCCTCGCAAAAGATGTTTTTGAAACTTTGATAACCTCACCTGATGAACTAGGGGGTGACAAATGCTGGTCAGATGTATCATCTGCAACTGGACTGCTACAACGAGGATCATCATCATTCTGTAGCGGATGACACCTTGGATCGTCATCATGCAGAGGATTGCAATGTGAATCTTCATCTTGCATGGGATGACAATGAGCATCATTATCTGAGACAGAGTGACAATGTGGATCATCATCCTGCATAGCATCAGTAGACTTTGGAGATGGGGGTGAGGGAGGAGGAGATGAAGGAGAAACTGTAGTTAAACCTACAACAAACGAAATATTTTATGAGAACAAGCAAAATATTTGTTGAATGAAACAGCTTACAAGGGCCTAATTCTGATATCTTTCAAAAATTTACGATTAGAAACAGACACTGCAATGCTAGAAGGAAATAAAATTAGAGGCTTTCAAATATTTAAAGGTTTTTTAAATATATACTTTCATGGCAAGAATGTTTTAGAAACTTTAAAGCAGTTTAGTTTTATTCACCACAAAATTTTAAAGTATTATTTATTATTCTATATTACAGGCTAAAATTTACGATTATTTCTTGTACAAAATTAATTTTCATGTAATCATGCCAGTCTCCAAATGCACTGATAAGATTAGCCATATTTTTTATGCCAACCCCCCCACAACCTCCACACCAGGAAGAAAAAAATTGCATGCTCTCCTTAGATCACTACCTTAAGTTTTAATCCTTTAAATATTTGAGACATTTGCTTTGAAAAAAAAAGTGTTTACATTAGTAAAATAAACAAACAAGAAATTTTTGAATATCTTAAAAGTTTTCAGAAGCTTGATAAAGTGCTTTTAAAATAAAACCTTACCCCCTTATCCATGAAATTAAGACACACAGCACAGACATTTGTTTACATACTTACAAGTATTTCTGAATAGTTACTTACAATTATACAGAACTAGCGGCCCATCCCGACTTTGTCCGGGTTGAACAAATTATTATACCAATAAATATCCAGTTGATAGCCAATAAATTGTAAATCTTTTTTTTTTTACCTTAAAAATAACCTTAATAATACCTTAAATTAATATTACGTTAGTTAATAATTAAAGTTAATTTTTTAAAAGAAAAATGCGTGCCGGAGAATGGCCAGATTCGAACCCCTAACGTCAGAACAGAAGCCCACCGCGATAGCACCACGTTAAGGATTGTTGAAGACTTCGGCACAAAAAGCGGTAAAGGACAGTAGCGGCAACAATTGCGATTGTTAAGATTAAGCCCCTAACTTTATTTCTACTGATCAGATATACATAATATATAGCCTATGTCCATCTGGAATAATGTACCTTTCAAACAGTGAAAGAACTTTTCAAATGGGTGCCGTGGTTCTGGAAATTACCCTCCACGTACAAAATCATTCTCTCTTTATATATAAGTATAGATGATCAGATATACATAATATATAGCCTATGTCCATCTGGAATAATGTACCTTTCAAACAGTGAAAGAACTTTTCAAATAGGTGCCGTGGTTCTGGAGATTACCCTCCACGTACAAAATCGTTCTCTCTTTATATATAAGTATAGATGATTAACACATATAGAGAACAAATGATAATTGCTAATGAGCCAAACAATGGCTGAATGACTAGGGTGTTGGCTTTCGGTACCAGAGTCTGTGGGTTCAATTTCCACTTTTAGCATGGATGTTTGTAGCCATTCGGAATTGGCTTTAAGCAGTATGTCCCAGTCTAATTAACCCTCGTGTAGCAAAAAATTTACCATAGTAATCCAAACCAAACGATAATTGCTAATGCATTGGACCTTCTTTGTTGCATACAAAAAGTATTAACAGACAATACAGGGTGTCTGGGCTAAAAATATCCAAAAGTTATGGCTTATTTTTACAGAACTACCCATTAGAATTTTTTAAAAAAAATTTTAAATAGAAAGAACATCTCACCAAGTTTTTTTTGTGAAAACAAGCAATGCAGAAAACAATGAAATAAACTGAGAATTATAGAGAAAAGTACAGTAACAGAGATAATTGTACATGAACTGCTAATCATATATTCTTTAACAGAAAGTTTAAATAAATTTTATTTTTAACATCACAAAATATCTGAATCATCAAAACAAACATATATGAAAAAAAAAAATTAGAATTTGAGATTATTTCTAAGAATATCTTACCATGTACAATCAAGTTCAATGAAAATATCTGTTCTGCCCAAATTTTAAAAAAATCATAGAATGGAAGTATTCTGTTTTTGTGTTTGTTTTTTAAATCAATTGATTAGTATCCTATAGTGATATCAGAATTGCGTTCAACTCCCCAGCACCTTTTTCCCACCTGAAGAACACCCTTTCAAGTAGATGTAATAAGCATTCCTTGTTTGAAGGGGTGCGAGGGAATAAGTTTAACGACCCCCAAGGGGTGCTAAGAGTGTCTGTACTCAGAAGAAAGAAGAGGCGTAGACAGTGTACGGCAAGACAGCGTTGGGTGTGTGTGCTCCATGTGAAGAAACAGGCATGGAAGCTGCCGGTTGAGATTATTTTAGGGAATCCGTGGTCAGGAAAGGTTAATCAAGAAACACAAAGAATATTGTGTTGAGGGTTTAAAATATATATATATATATATATATCGAAGTTAGAAATCCTACAGTTTGAGCTTCCCAGCTTATTAAATTACATTGAAGTGTTACATTTTTGTGTTTCATCAGTTATTTTGCCAAGTGATTTATTTCTTTCATGAACCAAACTACGAATCTTCTAGGAAAAGGTAGAGGATTCGTTACATATCCCTTACTGAAAAACTTTCAAGACCAAATTTTTTTTCAATACATATTCAAGAGCAGAATATTTTAAGTTATGTTGCTAAGATAGGTGTGTTTTATGAGATTGAAAAAACAAGTTAAAAGGAAAAAATTAAAACAAATTAAGTTAGGAACAAACACATCTTATTGTCAAATTGTGATTATCAGCATTTATAAGCAGTTTGGTAAGATGTCCGAAATGACTAAAATCAGTAACATTTTTTAATATGTATCTACAACAGTGACAAATAAAATAAAAATTTAAAAATTCACTTTCTCTATTATTTCTCAATCACTTCCATGCAATATTTTTGAGATATAATGCTTACTAGATCGAATTATAGCAACAGGTCTTGCAACAGGAGCAGGAGGGGGAGGAGGTAACATAGAGCTGGAGTAGAAATGTGCAAGTTTGGCTGGACTATGAGCATCTGATTCTGTGCTAGACTATGAAAGAGGAGATTCCAGTTTTAAAATATAATAGAACACATTCAAGAAACACATTAAAGAACACATTCAGGAAAAGAAAAAAACTATCTAATATATAGCTTACAATTTGTATCACCTTTAAACCTTTAGAAAGAAGTGATGAAAAGCATTTAAGAAACTTTTCCCAAAAAATTGTAACAGATGATATACAAGGTGCGCCCATAAAGTAACCAGACATTTTTTTATAAATAAGAAAAATATTACTCACCTTCAAATAAATTTATCTCCTTCAAAATAATCGCCAAAGGAGTGTATACAATTTTTCCAATGTTTCTTCAAGTCATTAAAACATTTTTTATAGGCGTTGGAACAAACCGTTCGCAAAATACGCATAACATTTGATTTAATATCCGAGATATTTTCAAATCTCTGTCCTTTCATGGCCATCTTAAGCTTCAGAAAAAGGAAAAAAACAGCCTGCGATAAGTAACAACTCAATAACTTTCAGACATGCTTGGGATAAGCAAAGAAAGCTGAAGATTAATTTTAATTGAAAATGAAAAAAGTAGTTTGTGGTAATTTGTGCCTCGGATTTTGATAGAACAGCAAAAAGAAGACACAAAAGCTTGCTGTGAAGATTTGCTGACTACTGTGCAACAGGACAACAATTTCTTAAAGTGTATTATAGCAGAAGATGAGACCTGGTTTCTACAATACGACCCAGAAACAAAAAGAAAGTGCACAGTGGAAAGGACCGTCTTCTCCCATATAAGAAAAAAGAAAAGAAAAAAGGCACGGATGTCAAAATCAAAGACTAAGGTGATGCTGATTGCATTTTTTGATTACAAAGGACTTATTCACCACAAATTTGTTCCTGAAAATCAGACAATTAATCAGTATTTTTTCAAGGAGGTGCTTTTTTGATTAAGAAACAGGATAAGGCGAGTTAAGAAAGAACTGTTTGATTCTGGGCAATGGTTTCTTTTACACAATAATGCTAGGCCCTATACAGCAATTTCTGTACAACAGTATCTTGCTAAGCATTCAATTACAGTGATAAATCACCCACCATATTCTCCTGACTTATCGCTGATTTTTTCTTTTTTCCAAAGCTTAAGATGGCCATGAAAGGACAGAGATTTGAAAACGTCTCGGATATTAAATCAAATGTTATGCATATTTTGTGACCGGTTAGTTCAAACGCCTATAAACAGCATTTTGGTAACTTGAAGAAACGTTGGAAAAATTGTATACACTCCTTTGGCGATTATTTGGAAGGAGATAAATTTATTTGAAGGTAAGTAACATTTTTCTTATTTATAAAAGATTGTCCGGTTACTTTATGGGCACACCTTGTATAACTGAAGATGAAATATTTATCAAACTTCCTAACTTTAACTTAATAATTTAAGAACTCTTACAGTCAAACATATAAATTAGGTGTAAGAACTATACTAAATTTAATACTAATAACTCTACCATGATGTTTGTAGCTGCACCTAAACACAATTCTATTTAACTCTAATTCCTCTAAATTTTATACACGTTAAGAGATAAAAATAAATTTATAACTACGACCTAGTTAATGATAAAGAAGATTTTTAGAAAATAGAAAACAAATGAAAGGTTCATACTACAAATTCAAATTTGAATAAAACAAAAATCCCCTAAATAGTCAAGATAAAATTGAAAATAAAATTTCTCAAGAAAGAAGAAAAAAAAAAGATGAAATATTTTCCAAAACTAGTTGTAAATTTTATAGATTTACAGAAAATTTAAAAACCTTTTCTTTCAGGACAATGAATTTGTTTATCTCCCCCCTTTTTTTATATAGAAAAATCAATTAGAAACTAAAGTCTTTTCTCAGTACTTCAAAAACAATTGTTTAAGGGGATGGTGGATTTCTAAATTACCAAAAATCTAACAAAAATTGGAATTTTGTTGGGGGTGTATTAATATTTTAAAAATATGTAAATATTGGAATAAAATGCATTTAAAATATGTAATGAAAAGTAAAATGAAAACCTGGTGACTTTAGAAAAGTAAATATTAAAGGTAGGTGAAAAAAATATCTTTTAAATGGCTTTTTAATCAAAATGAGTTAATTTCCAGATTTGCAAGTCTTTGCATCATAATTTTTGACGCAATTTTATAAAATTTATAACAAAGACTCCTCTTACACATTAAAATAAAGTTATGTATCCATTTCAGGTTTCAACATCATTGAGATTATCAAAGTTTAACTTGAGTGCAGAAAAGTACAAAAATTTCACGAAAATTCAGAGTACAAGCATAAAAATATTTCCTAAAAATTAACTATTCAACAAAAGCTCAAAATAATACATAACTTGGTTCAAAATGTATAAACAATATCTTCTCCATGTTAAAGCTATAAGCTTCAGAAAACAAAAGTGGAATTCAAATATATCATTTACACAGTAAATATTTCCCTAATTACCAAGACCTTAAGTTCATATAAAACTGTAACTATTACTAAATATATCTTTCAAAATAATACCATCCACACTCTTACTTGAGAACTTGTACTTGAATTATGAGCTTCTTGACAAACAAGGTTAACAAAATCTGAAAGCGTGTCTCCATTTTCTTGATATTTCCCAGTCACCAAGTAATAAGGGCCAGAAGACTGCAAAGGCACAACTAAAGTGGTTGTAGGAGGAGCCAGAGTTGTAGACAGATTCAAACCTAAGAACGAAAATGTTTAGCATAACATATATGTTTCAAAAATACATATCACATCTGAAATGCAGTCTAATTTAATACAGAAATACCATCATAGAAATTTGTTACACTGTAAGTTATGTCATAAAAATAACAGGAAGTTGTCACATGTTTTATTTAGCTTATCATCACAGAGAAATGTAAAATCTGTTAATATTTTCAGTTTTAAATCATATTTAATTCATTCTGATTTTTATTATATATTACAGTAATGCCTCTAATATAAAGAGACATAATTACTCAAAGAGAAGTTCAGTAGCAAAAGATGCTATGAGTCATCTATGTGAAGCTATGAGAATCAAAATGAAAGAAGCTTTGAGTCACCAAATACTTTTACTTTGCAAAAACTTAAAGTACCATGAAAAATTACCATTAAAATAGGTGTAGAAGTGCTGAATGTTATAATTCACCACGGTGTGTGGTCGAAAGACGGTCAAGAACAAAACCCTTATAAAAACTTCAGAGACAAAAAAAATAAAGACTTGAACATTAAGAGGACGTAAAAGAAAAGCTGTCTGTGTGGCCATTGATAGCGATCAAAAGACTATAAATATTGCAAGATAGATGGACGTTATTTTATGGCCCACAATAAAACTTTCAGATAATGGTCAAAGTTGTATTTCAAACGAAAATTATGGTGGGGAGGTACTTAGTAGACTATGAACAGGAGCAGTATAAGGGACCAATTAGGGCAGGAACAGCTGAGAGAAAAACAGCCTACTGCCCAATGAGAGAAAAAGTGGCATGCCGAAATGGCCCTGGTAAACAAACGGACAACAGCCCCTCCAAGGAAAAAAAAATGAGAAGGTCCAGAGATTGCGCTGGCGGTTTTTTCCTAGAGCTCGGATGAGATAGAGTGTCGATTGAACTGTCTCAGAGTTTAGCGGCAATTCATGGAATCCGATATGATGATCCTGAATATGACATGATATGGGCCCCTGTCATCGAAGTCATTTCATCGCTGTATTCTTCAACAGTAGTAATTACCTCCCGATAGATCCTAAAAATAATTACTTTGGCCAAATAGTTTGCCTCTGCTTCTGAGGTTAAATAATAAAATAAAAAGAACCACCCTTGACAACAACTGTACTCTAATTTTTTTTCTTAACATAAATATCAAACAAATCATGGCTGTCTCATATGTGCATACCATTAAGTTTTTCAATTCCTTATGATTTTTTACCCATTGTGGAATCTGAGCTGTGAGGTAATTTTGAGACTCTTCACACACACCCTCTCCCAATAAAAATTAAAGCTCTAGTCTGCACTTGATTTGGGAACCTTAGCAGGGGAACACTGCTGTTATAAGGAGTAGCTTAAAGAGAATAGAAAAAGTGGTCTAAGGTGTTCGTCCAACAAGAAAGATCATTAACTGACCAATTAGTGTGCCATATCCCATTCAAATTCCCCCCCCCCCCCAATTAAGTACCACACAAACAGCAACACACAAATAATGCTACATGCATTTCACAAAATAGTATCATTATTCTACTTGCCATCTCTGCTCCTCGTAGCTACAACAGACTGTGGTGACTCAGAAATGTTTTGTGATGTTGTGAGAATGACTTCTACAGGTGGAGGTGAAAGTGTAGCAGCAGCAGCTTCAACAGGCATGAATCGATTTGAAGTTTCTGTTTTAATCACACCAGTTCGACCGGCAAGAGCCTCTTGCATTACAGCTGTTGTTCGAACTAATTATAAATATTTTAATCTTTGTGAACTAAACAGCTTATTTTATAAATAATTTATAATATGTGTAATATCAATGAATAATTTAATAATTTCTTTAAGATTCATAGTTTTCATAATTTATAAGGTAGAAACAGTTATTTTCAAAAAAACTTAAACTATAATTGGTACACAAAAGTAATAAAAAATTATTAATTATACCAAAAATTGACATTAGTTCACACAAAAGACAAGAAAGGCAAACAATATTCAGATAGTAGCTTGAGCTATCATTCCAACTTTCATGCCGAAATTTTCTATATTAAAATTCCAAACAAAAAAAACTAACTAGAGATAATCAAAATCAACAAGATTTAGACTATAGTAATGTGTTATGAACTAGTAAAATACCATTAACAATTTATCTTTTGTTTTAGTCCCAGGTATTTAAAAGACAATTCAAACATTATTTCAATGACATCTGATGCAACAAAGTTACTGAACATTTATAAATTATAAAAATTTCTGTAACAATGTTTAGTTTTAGCTGAAAATACTCTAGAAAAAAAACCTTAAATTTCTAGGAAGGAAATAAACATGGATATGACTCCCTTCAAAAATATGTTATAAACTGCTACTCAGAACAAATGTCATAAAAAAAAATTATCCAACTTGTACTAACATTGATTAACTGATATTCATAGTGAATTTTAACTCACAAACTTGCTAGCATCTTCCCCATTTGAATAGTTGATAATGATGACAATCTTTTGATTTATTGAGGTAATCAAAATGTTGATTTTGTAAAATACAAGTGTTTGAAAAAATTCAATAATTATGTATAATCCATGTCTTTATTACACATTTCATAAAAGTGAAATTCTAATTTTGAAATCTTAGAAAGAACACTTTGACCTACCAACAAGCATCATTTATTCCAGTTACATAAATGATGCATAACTTATAGCTGATTGAACAAAAGAACCTTGAACCCAACATTTTTTCCATGAGTTTACATATACAGTGAAATCTGTTTTTGAGCGGTAGATAGGGACTGAACAAAAAAAAAAAAAAAAAAAAAAAAAAAAAAAAAAAAAAAATCAGACTTCATAAATAGCTATAACAAATAATTTTTCACAACATATTTAAGAAAAAAAATTTTATGCGGTGGAGAAGGACCACATAAAAAAAGTCTCACTTAGAAAATATGTCAAAGCTTTACGAAATAGTGAGAAAAAGGTTTCCAAACAAAAAATATTTACAATACAAATGGAAACATTTTAAAAAATTTTAATTTCTCATTTTAAACATGGAGAAATTTTCAAAATGTACATAATTTGATAATACTCGTTGTAGTCCAAAACACGCATATTCTTCTGATGAACTGGTTCGTAATCACTTTCGTCACTTGAAAATACATATTAGTTTTGATTTATTTTTTGTTACCATGTAGTCTGTGATAAGTTTTTGCGATGACGGTCATTTGATCAGCAGCTTGTAAACGTCACAATAGCCAGATATACACGATCAAAGCTCTTTTTGGAATTTCAAATAAATAATTTCAATTTTTTTCCTTACATATTCATATACTGCATTAAAAAAAATCACACACAAACAAAAGATTACACAAAAACAGGTTTGACTGTATTTAGAGGAGTAGTATTAACACAGACTTTCAGATTTAAGCTATTACTTTACTACTCTAAGTTAGAATGGAAACTAGAAAACTTTAAAAAACTTTTACCATGTTCAACATCTCCACTCCACGAAGCTGGGCTATTGAGGCTGGAAGGACTATGTACATAATAAGAGCTTTCTGCTGGAGCATTCTTTTCTAAATCATCTTCAGTTGATGATGTATGACGAACTCTTTTGCTCAATGGCTCACAAGGTGGACTAGAAGGATTTTCATTGCTTGGGGATAATGCGGGATCTTCAACAGACACAACGCCAGCAACTTTTGGAATACCAATCAGTTCTGGATGATTACCATCTACAGCATAATAGACAGGAGAACAAACACGTATCACATGCTGATGAACATGTTGTTGCCCATTAGTGGTGTCAGTCTTAATGTTTGTTGGTTGTTGAACACCATTACTAGATTGCAAGATAGAACCTAAAGTTTGAAACAAATTTAATTTTTAAAAAAGTGAAAAAAAGTCATTATAAAGGAAAGTTATCTTGAAATATATTAAAATAACATAATTTTTCAAATGAGATGATCTCCTAACATCGACATTCAAAGACAGAATATTTATTTTTATTTACAGACATGCCTAGCCTGACGCAACTTAATTTTATTGCAACAGACTGCAGGATGAATTAAAATATCACAGGTCAAGTTGGAAAAATGTAGTTCCATAGAACCTTTAGACTGGAAAAACAAGTAAAAGAAATTTAGAAAAAACTATTTAGTTTATTATGTAATTTAGCATAAGAAATTAAGTATGCAAATAATTAAAAATTCAGCTTATTAACCCTTTCGCGACGGCTGTTCCGATCACGCTCTTTCCTCTGAGGCCGGAAGTTTTTCTCGTGAGCGTACCCTCCGGGCCGGCGGACTTTCAAGAGCTAAGCCTAAATTTACGAAAAATACCAAAATAGTAACATTTACAAACAAATCTATTTATTTCAGCTATATATGGGTTACTTACACATTCTTTTATTATTTTTCCACTAAAAAATTTTTGTTATACAGTTTAAAATATTTTTCGCTGGGACATAATGTCGAAATCCTACTCTCCCTTTCCACAGTAAGATACTTTCATCAACTGATATATTCCTATCAGGAATATATCCAGAATATGTCAATAATATATCAAGAACTCTGAAATTTTGAATGATTAAATCTAAAAAAGGTTTAATTTTTTCAATCTTTTTGGCTTTAGTAGAAGTGAAATGCAAGTATCGAAGAATTTCAATGCGTTGGTCCCGACTCATAACCTTACTGAAAAAAGGTGTTGCAATCATGGGATTCGTTGAGTAGTACATCTTAATTTTCAGTTTTTTCACGATACCCATTAAAATTGTCAAAGCAAATTAAACAAACATTTCTTCTTTAGTTACAGGCAAAAATACTTCGAGAATGAACTCTGTTCACTTTCCGGATTTATGAACCTCTCATACGCATTAATTTGGTTAGTATAATATAATACGCATTAATTTAGTTATTAAATCCATTACAGTTTCATCAAAAAAACATCTGAAATAATCCAATTCATTTGATACAGCATCATCGACTTTTATTCCGCATGCCGCTGTGAATGTTAGTAGAGTTAAATCCCTTACAGGAGAAGTCCACAAAGAAGTACCGTCCCGTGATATACTCAGAATAGAAATGTCTGATATATCTTCATAATCACTCTGATCTCGGTGTTCCAAATAAACAGATTCACCCGACAAGATTTTTGTATCACTGTCACTTCTTTCATTTTCAGACACATTTCTCATCAATTCAGAAATTTCGTCTTCTGTTAAATATTTTTTCCTTTTCTCCATATTAAATCATCAAAGGAAAGAAATCTCACTGCAACAGAATCTGATTCTGACTCAAAACCCATATACCCAATGCTACAATCCCACCGCAAAAGAAAAATAAACAAAGATATCTCGTAAACAAAGACCACGTGCAAAGTTTAAATGCCCTACCCGCTGACAGCCAAACGCAATACATCCATTCCTCCGTTTGTTTACATAAAACGATAGACCACATGTGATTCATACTAGTCTTGTTTTCGAATAGAAGGTCCCAACTACGTGTACTCCAAATTTCATAGACATGCGGTGCCATCTTGTGCCCCAAAAATTAACTAATAAAACGTTCCGAACTACTGACACGTATAGGTGACGTTCGGCCAGAAACGCGGATAGCTGCTGTCACGTATACGTGACGTTCGGCCAGAAACGCGATTAGCTGCTGGCACGTATACGTGACGTTCAGCCAGAAACGCAATTAGCTGCTGGCACGTATACGTGACGTTCAGCCAGAAACGCGATTAGCTGCTGGCATGTATACATGACGTTCGCTGCGAAAGGGTTAAATATTATAATGTAAAAGAAATTAAGTAACAATTATTGAAAGGAAACTGAACAGCAATGAATATTTATCAATATACTGAAATTATCGATGTTTCCAAATACTTTTTCAATAGTTATTTAACTAGATTCATTATTCATAAAAATTATTTTAGTTTTGTATTAATAAAAAAATAAACAATTCACTAGAATGGAAGAGTCTATATGCAATCATATAAGATTATATAAATTACATTTTTATACAAAACAAAAAAAAAATTAGAAAGAATTTTACCCTTTGAAAGTTTATAAAGCTCTGTTGATGTAAAAACACCAGTTGTGATGATAGTTGTGCTTCCTAAAAAAATTTAAAAAACACTGAGCATTAGATATTTTTATAAGTCAATAGGAGTATATTTTCTTATTCCTAATACACTCTAAAGAAAAATAGTACATTTAATAGAAATTTTGGCAAATATTTAGAACTATAAATCATGTCATAATGCTAGCTTAACTACACTGTATTAGTAAAAAACACACAAAAAAAAATTTCAATGTTACTGGATTCCCTTTCTAAAATTATTTAACACATACAACAGTTGTTTTCAATTTTATAAATTTTTATCCTTGTTTTAGTTTCAGCCAGTGACAAGAGTCAATGTTTAAACATGTATTTCAAAAATAGTAATTCTGCATATTTACTGAAATAGAATTTTTTTTTTTAAATCTTCAATCTAACAATATTAGTTATCTTCTAAGATAAAATTTTGACTTACAGTTGTGCATGCATTTAAATATAGTAAAAGAGATTAGCAATTATTTGAGCATCATGAAATAGATCCTTAATTTGACAAGATGTTGAGTTGCTGATTTCATCCACAACAAAACCTTGTGACCCAAACTCTTGATTAAAACTAAAGTAATTTTAAAAAATAACCTTTTTTTCAGAAAGTTGTGGATAACTTAGCAAAATTTTGCATATTAAGGAGTAAATTAATGAATTCTTTACTATTTTCAAAACCTGTGTGTAGTTATAAAGATATTTCAAACAAATGTTTTGTTTTGGATTTCACTAAATCCTATGTAATTCAAAAATAAATAAATTATGTTTTAATGCCTTGTTTCTTTTCAATACAAAGACATTGAAAACTTCATTAACTAACACACACACACACACACCAAAAAAAAAAAAAAAAATCATTAAATAAATGTATATCTATACCTTGATCATCTAGCTCTTGATCACAAATTTCATCTCGAATACCACTCAAAGCTTCTGAAAGAAATGAATGTTACACAATGTTACAACAAAGAAGTAAAATTTAAGATTCAATAAGTTATTATTCTTATAAAAATGCAATTCTACCAATGGTGATATGTTGTTAAAGCATGATCTCAATTTGAATTTAGCTACTTATAGTTAATAAGTTAGTAATAAAGGCACAATCTAAATACTCCTTGAAATAGTGATCTAATTTCATAAAACTACTTTAATAGGAAAAAAATTGGAATATATAAATTATAAGAAGAAAATATGAAAGAAGACAGAGTTTTCTTTTTTTTAATATAAATTATACAAAAAAGAAAGACTATTGAAAGACACTGAACATTTTGAAAAAAATTCTGCTACCATTCTATGTAATGAAAAAAAGTGACAGAAGAATGGGATACAATCAGTGGTAAGATTTAAATAAATTAACAACAGGTTCTATGCCCTAATCAGTGGTGGACTTCATCCGGTTCACACTGGTTCTGTAATCAGGGTCACCCATAAGGGGGGGGGGGGGGGGGCAGCAACTGGAGCACTTTGCCCCAGGCCCCCAACTGCTTCGCTAAAGAGTACATTCAAATTAAATACAGCAGTCAATCTATGCAATTAATGCCAAAAATATATATTTATAAAAAAATCGTAATGGATATTTTTATAGACAAAATAATGTAGAAGAAAATATTAAAATTAAATCTAACAGAGCATATTAAAGAATATACAGGGTGGCTACAAAAATTGAAGTAAAATGTTCCCTGAGTTTTCCCTGATTTCCAGAGTATTTTTCATGAAATTCCCTGAGTTTCTCCATCCGTTCGCAGAACAATTCCCCAGCCATAATGATAAATTTGACATTTGATGAACTAAAAATCTACAGACTGATAAATGAATAAAAATTTAATAAGTAAAAAATATTTTTATTGTATACCATAATAGATAGATAATATTAAGTTACAGATTGAACATTTAATATACTAGAGTTTTAACTGTTTTGATGGGTTCGCAGAGTTGCCATCTGCGCCTCTATAATAATGCTTTGTCTTTGAGCTTCCTGCAAAATGGTTGCCTTTTTAGCAGCCAACTCTTTCAATTGAGATTCTGCTTACCTTTTTCTTTTTAAAGCATGCTTTTTTTCTATTTGCTCTTTCTCTTGGTGTTTCTTCGATTCTTCATACCTTGCTCGTGCGTTTCTATCATAGTGGATCATATCTTTGGAAATTGTTATGCCATCAAGGCCACCCTTGGAAATGATATGATCATAAACACTCCTTCTTGCTACTAAGGAAGATTCCTTCATATTCTCCCACAAACAGTCACTGTTTATAGAAAAACCCCTCTCAACATTTGCATTACGATGCGACAAAATCATAACATTTGCAGCATCTCCACAGTCACCTTCTGCATCAAAAATTGAAGACCAGAATTGATCAATTCCAACTTTTTCCCCGAGTTAAACGAAACTTCCCTGAGTTTTCCCTGATTTTTTCCAGAAAATGATTCTTCCCTGAGAATTCCCTGTTCTGTCGCCACCCTGAATATAGTACAGTTAATATAGTACAGTTTGAGTCATGAAAACCTTTTTGACACACATAACAGAAATTATATCTTATTTTTATTGTTACAGAAAGACATATTCTTTAATATTTCATTAATATATGTTTTCCACTTTTTAGTATTAAATATTTTCCATAAGCAGACAACTTGTATTTCCACTAAGGAAATGCTTGAGAATAATAATTAACGTTATTACTCATATCTTACAATTGTACAGTTTTGTAAGGTATTTTATTGAATATTGATTCCTCACATGTATGCAAGCATACTAATTACAATACTCACCTTGTGTAAGGATGAAATTAGCCAGATAAAGATCCAGCTCCCGGACGGAGACGTTAATGTGATTTGGGTTGACACACAATGCAGGGTGGAGGCACTCATGAGATTTCTCCAAACGTTCTCCATCTGTGCTTTCAAGAGGAATAGCTTTAAATAAGATTACCATCACCAAGTCTAAGCGCCATACCTAAGACAAATAATTTCCAATGCAGATATTTTCATTTGTCTTCATAAATTAATACTATTTCATTTGTCATCTTCTTAAATTATATGAAATAAAAATAGCTAAATATATACAATGCTCATGAATTCAAATAAAAAATCATCACTTGAACCAATTTAATAATTATGAACTAATGACATCTTTATTGGAGGCCTCTTTTTAACTTTTCAATATCAGCTAAAGCGGTCAACATAATTTAGTCTTGTTGGATGATATTAAAAACAAGTAAAGCAATTACAGTATGTTTTGGCTCTGTGAGTATAAAATTCTGTTTAATCTGTCAAAGAAAAAAGCACAGTGTATTAATAATTAAGTTACCCTTGTATTGCTGTAAACATCATTTTAACATTAAAAAAAAAAAAAAAAAATTCATCATGTGGTAATTGTAGCCTCATATATTTTTTATTATTATTATTATTACTCAAAGATATGACAACATGACACATAATGCTACTAACTTCTAAATCTGAATATGGAGAGGAAGAACTTCAGCAGAGAAGAATTTATTTTAATTATATACACTTTAAAGAAATATTTTAAAATAGCAATGAAATTCCTTTTTTTTTATATTTGGAAGAGTGATTACAAAAACTTACCATATTTCCGCAGGTAATATTCAGATATTCAATAACACTAACTGCACAGAACATTAGCAAAGCACAGAATATATCATTTAAAAAGTACAGTTATATTACTGTATCTGGAACCTAAATACAACACACAAAACAGGCCCTTTAATTAATCTTCTATTTACTCACATGAAAACAAAATATGAATATCTGATTATTTACAAGATGAATAATTCATCATGCTTGCAAAAAGATGAAAAATATTCACTAAACTATCACAGAAATCAAAATAAATATTTTCAATCAATGTTCAACTACATTTAATATGCCTTAATATGATTTTAAAAGCTGGGACAACTTTAGTACAGCATTTGTGTAATCAAAAGTAAAAAAAAAATAACATTTTAAAAATAACTCATGGCAATTTTTTAAATCCATTAATCACATTTTTTCCAAGTCCAGAATAATTATAACATAAATATAAAAACAAGATTTTACATATCCATATAGTCACACCTAAATAAATGTATACATGTCTATATACTCTACATACTAGTCATTAGAGAAATTTGTTGAGAAAGACTGTCTTTAGCATATTCAGTGCTTAAGATGAGTTTATAACAAGTTTATGTTTTCTAATTATCATGTAAAAAAGTCTAAATTTAATTTTAATGTGTCTTATTTTACTATATAAGTTTTAGTTTAGTCTTGATTTACTACTTTTTTTGCAGATGGTGTTTATAACTTGGCTTTTTAAATAAAGTGAACACTAAAATTGATAAATTATATATTGGTTCAAGTATAAAAATAAGAAAAAGAACATTATACATATATAACAATCATAGATAATATTTTATAAAAAAAAAAATATAAAAAATAAATGTTAACATGATTGCATCAATTAAAGCCAATGATAAGTCAGCATTAATGGAATGATATCCTTAAAAGTTATCAGGGTTTTTCTTTACATCTACATTGCTATTTTACGTTAAATGCAGGATAAAAAGCATAAAATATTGTTCAGAATCCATCAAAAAAAGAAAGAGAAATCATAGATTTCAGAAAAACTCAGGCCATTTTAGATATTTACATAAGCATATACTTAAGGATATTGAACTTTAGAAAATATGAATGAGCTTATTTACAGTTATCAGATAAATGCAGCAACAAGTTATAATTCTGCAGCATTTCTTAATATTCTGTACACAAAGATTATTCAAAGATGACAAAAGGACATAACAAATAAGACATGAAATAATTACCTTATCTGCTTGTCTTAAACAATCAATACGCCTCATTTTTCCTTTTTGATCTGGATTACTCAGCACACAGCCAGCAGTCTTCTTGCCAGTAATACCCAAAACAAAGCTTTCACGACATTCTTGTTTAATATCTTTTCTTAATTTCCCCAATAACCGTGAAGCCCATTTTTGTTTGATCTCTACACGTTCATTCTACAAAAGAAATTTTTTTTTAAATACAGGGAGTCACTTCAAAATACAAGGAATGAGCAAATAACATTTCATTATGAATGAAAGCTACAAAAATGATGATCAACTTGAAGACTAGCTGTCATCCAGGAAATTGTTATCACGCACTCAAAGTGAATCGAAAAGTACCTGAATGACTTGATACAAAAATGAAGAAGGAAGATGCTGAAACTCAGCCTCCCCCCCTCCCTAAAAAAAAATTTTCTGCATATACAGCATATATTAAAAGTATCAACCTAAATCACATGTTTATTGTATCTCTGTAAGAATTTATTTCCTCCCTCAGTACTGATTAATTTTATAAGGATTTTTGTATACATAATTTAAAAATATAATTTTAAAAGTTTAAATATACTTTAGAATCTAAAATAACTGATCATCAGATCCCAAAGGGAAAAAATAACTCATTAACAGTAAGAAGAAACATATAAGACTATTACACGTATAATAAACTCTCAAACGAAGGATGCAGAATAAAATTTTTTAAAAATGTGAAAAGATTGTATGAGAAGCAAACTCTTAATCCAATATGACTATTGATTTAATTATCCAAGAAAGGTAGAATTAATAGGATGTGCTCACTAGAGAATAGAATTAATGCTAAGAATAATTGCTGAACATAGGCATACATAAAATTATTCTTTTTATATTAGAAATATATTGAAACCAGTGCTCAGTCAGCTACTACATATGTCAAATCAGTGTTAAATATGACACACTTTGGTCAAAATAAGATTAAAAAAATCACTTATGACAAAAAAAGTCTATCGTAAGTTTATTTTTTATTTTTTTAAGACTGACTTTGGAATAATACAAAAAATATGAATTAAAAGGAGGGATGAATGAAGTCCTAGAAATGTGTATATGATGTGCATATTAATTTATTTTGTATGAAAAAATTAATAAATACAGTCGAACCTCCATATATCGAAGTAGCAAAGTGCCGGAAAAAAATTCGATATATAGAATTGATCTTAGTTTTATCATAATTCTACTAAAACATTAAAATTAAAGCTAATTTTCCTATAAGAAACTCCATTTCTAATTTATATGCGAATCACACTAAATGAAAGTGAATAACTAAAAAATGAATTAATATGAAAGATTTATTGAGTACTACATACCTTTTAAAAAATAACAATAATCCAGACAATGGTTACAATGATCACAGTTACATTCTTAAAAAAAAAAAAACTATGAATATCTTGCTAAACAGCCAGTTTTGCTGAAAGTTCATCAAAGAAATGTTCGCATTTATTCAGTCCACTAAAAATTTCATCAGGGACATTTTCTGCGAATTGAAGTCCACGACATATTGCTTCAAACTCCGAAAATTGGGAGATTTTATTCTAAACTGGAATAAAATCTCCCAATATATCTTGAAAAATATTTTCGATATAAAGAGATTTTTTCAATATATAGAAACAGTTTTTCTATGTAATGAACATGGAGATTTGCTAAAGGTTCAATATATAGAAAATTTCGATATAGGGAAGTTCGATATATGGAGGTTCGACTGTATATACATATTGGTAAAGTATATTTTATGTTGTCCAAAAGGAATACATGTAATATGAATTTTCTTTCTCAAGATTTGTTGAATAAAACACAAAAGAAAACATTTTACATGATGTCCAGTATTTCAGGTGTTATCATCTTGTAGTAGAAGAATATAAAATTCATGATGGTAAGGCATTTTAAAAGCTTTCAAATGACTGGTAAAATACTCCTGAATACTGCTAAGATATGAACTTTTAAAACAAGCCATTGTAGATGAAAACTCAATGAAGCCATTGTAGATCTGTGACATACATAACATGGAAATAAACTTTCTTGTTAAACAAAAGGTGTCAAACATTGCTGGAAGATAGCTTGATAGTAGACAGCTATTTCTAAGCATTATCCATACCTCTTGACAAAATACAAAGTCTCTATTGTACTATTTCTGATATTATGAATATACAGAAAGAACAATAAAATATTTTTGAAATAATTTTCTAGAAATATAAATGATAGCAAAAATTTTGAGGGTGGGTAATCATTAGGTAGCAAAAAGGCATATTCAGTCATTCAATTAAAGTTCATTCTGCATTAATGAACATTTGTTTATAAATAAAGATAAAATTGATAAAATAACAAAACACAAAATACTTAAAAAAAGGCATTAAATTTTTTTTAAAGTGATAATTAAAAAACAAATTGCATAAGGAAAATAGGATAATTAATAAAGGAAGTTTCCCAAATTTGACACATGACAAATTGTAATGATTCATATGTTTCCTGTCATACACATTCTAGAACTTTTTTACTCTGTTAAATTTCATAATGGGCCCATTGCATTTTTTTCCAGGCATGATGTTAATGCAGTGTGCTAGTGGTTGTGACAAAATAGCAGCTTGTAATATGTCACTCCTGTCTTTGATTATTCCCACTACTTACTGAAAGCATTTTAACTCCTCCTACCACAATGGTTCCAACATCTCTGTATATGTTTCTTAATAAAAGCATTTTTTTCTCTAAAATTGTTCACATATTTGTAAAAACTCGAAAAATTTTTGAACATTATCTCAAAACTATAATGATCGTTCAATTACAACAAATTCTTCAACATAAAAATGAAAATGATTACATAGAAAAATAATTTTTCGAATATGCAGACAAACAGACAAACAAATGTCATTTAAAGTCAAGGTTTGGAGAAAATTTTGAAGGAAAATCAGTTATATGAAGATTCTGTGACACCTACTACTAAAAGGGAAGAAATTTGTTTTACAATTTGCTGTATGAAAGAATATAAAGGAACAGAATATATTCCATTTAAAAGGATATAATTTTTGCAAAATATCAAATGACATCAAAGAAACATTTTAGTGACAATGATCAAGTCTAAGAAAGTAAGGTGTACTTGCTATCAATATAACTGAAGTTCTCACTGACTAATGTTGAGTGAGTCTTTCCTCTTTTAATGTCTTTAATTCCCATCAAGAAAAAGCAGATGGATGTTTCTATTTACAAAAAAACTTAATCTCTTAATTTACAATAGTTTTATTCATTATCAGTCTTTCATTAAACTTAGTAATTTTAACTTTATAAGTTACACTGAATATACTCATCTTGTAATTTTAAGTAAATTGTTTAAAGTTTTATCACTTTAATGTGTTTGAGCTGATATTAAACAATAAGTTTACCAAATTGGGCAGCCTAAAAAGCTTTTATGTTTTCTTTTTCCTACAGCAAAATTATAATTAGGGTAACTATAAAAGTACTTCCAGTTTTTCATGTATACTTATCAATACTGATGAAAATACTTAAGTAATTTTGAATAAGTTTGAGAGAGTTATCAATCACGTAGAAGAGGATACAATTAAATTTTTTTACTGGGTTCAGCATAGTTTGTCAGTTGTAAAGTAATACAAAAAAACTGAGGTGACTAGAACTATAGTTACACTAAACAACTTCAATACATTTATTCAGTAATGAGTTGAGATATCATAATTTAAATATTTTATGAAAATTACTATATTATTCTACAATTATTTATTAACAATAGAAACACAAATTTTCAACAAATCCTTCTTGAAAATAAATAATGGTTTAAATTCAATGATTTTTTAAAATATCTAGATATTAAAATCAATATTTCAACTGCCCAACCCTTTTTTAAATGCTTTTTATTATTTTTTTCCCTCCAGTGTAGAGAACCTGCATTCTTATACAAACCAGCAAAATTGGTAGAATATGAATTCCTTAACCATCAAAAGATTTCCAAACTATGAGTTTAATAATTTGAAACAACATTATGCACTTAATATTTGAAAATTTAAAAACGATCTAAAGAATTGTTTATGAAACCAAAAATGCATACCTGTAGCTCCTCCCTACATTCCTTCTCCTCTTCAATGTTCATGCGCTTATCATGCTTTTTAAAATATTTTCTCTTAACAGCTTGAAGATTGAACCATGTATAAGAGAATGATCTCACATGAGGCAGCAATGCCTCAATGAATGGATGAAATTCATCCTTAAAAATATAAATCACAATCAACACAAATTTAATAGATATACTGTATGATTATTATAGCCAGTATTAAAAACAAACCTAACAAAACAAAAATATAAAGTTTAAAGTTCAGTAGTAACTTAAAACTAAGAAATTAAATTGGGCAAAAATAAATTCAGAATGTGAAAAAACAGTTTAAATATTCTGAACAGTTACAGTTCTGCTACAGTTAAAAAGATATCCCACAGTTTTTTGGAAACGAAAAAAAAAATATTTCAATTGATATATATTTCAAATCATTATAAGAAGTAATATATAAATACTGACTAATTCTATTGATTCTTAGCTATGTATGCTACACAAAAAATGAAACAGTTAAGCACTGCTTTTAGAGTTTTGGCAAGAACTAAGATCACATTCTCAAATCAATACTCAAAGTCAATTGTTTAAAAAATATCAAAAGCTATCATTAAGCCACTGACTAAGAGGAGACCATAAAATAACTTGTTATATATATATATATTCATTTCAGCATAAGCTTGACTGTGTTGGACAAATTCACTTAACATGAGTTTTTATTTTTTAAAGATATAAATATAAAAAATCTTTATCAAAATTAAAATGCAGAACATATTAATAAAGAATTCAGACTTACCAGAGGCATAAAATCCGTAGTTAGAACTGTAGATCACAATGATTATGTTGAAAGTACAGTAGCATAATCTAATAAAAAATATTATCAAAGAAAATTAAGAATCATAATAAACTGTTTTCATTTCTTGTATATATATAACTATTGAAATTTCTCTTACATGTATAAAAAAAATGATTTTATCCACAACTTGAAAATCATTGCCTAAATGGCAATTTCATTTTCACTCCTTATTAAATAGAATGAAGCAATAACTAGAGTATACAATACATCCCATTTAATCAAGTTAAGTAATAATTATTTCAATACAAGAAAACCTAATATACAGCTCGATTTCACGTAACCCATTTATTTTCTTAAAACTGCAAGGATACTGTAAAAGGATAACATTTGCACTAATCAATATTTTAAAGATCAATTTTTTTCCATGATTCATTTTTATTTTCAAGATTCTTAGATACTGCAATTAATCAGCTAATATTCAGAAATTTTTTCTTTGTTTTACATATTACTCACAGATTTCTTATGAAATCTTACAAAACCTTATCCATGGATAATAATTAATAATTAACTAGATTTTTATGAGATATGGTTGGTCTATGTATCAGATTTTTTCCAGCTGTGTAACATAAGGTTAATCTACTTGTTAATTAAGGTGACCAATATTTCATATGGTTTATCATCAAACTTCCTTTAAAATAAATAAATAAAACTTAATAAAAAAAAAAAAGAATTTTCCCCCCCTATAGGTATATAAGATTATGAAATGCTTCGAAATATTAAGGTATGTACACTCCACTCTTCACATATATATCTTCATATAGTAAATTCTAAAATGATTAGACATTTATTATAAGGTCTAATAAAGGAAATGACACGCATTATGTTCCAGAAATTAAATTATTTTAATAAAAGAAACTGAGACATTTTTAATGAAACAGGAAATGTTACATTACATTAAATAGTAAATTTGGACTAATAACACCTATGGCAGGATTCTTTCTAGATCATCCATGGACTTGAAAATTGGGATATCCTACAAAATTCAGTACAATTAACCACCCAACAGCCAACAATAAATACATGGTTTTCTGATGAAACAATTTTCTTAAAAATCAGAGCCTTTCTTCCTAAATAATCACAACAGGGAAAAGGCCTTATAAAAAATTTTCCAGCAGTATAATAGCTTTACAGATGACGATAGTAATCCCTTAATTTTCATTTAACTAAAGCCTTTCATTAATAATTGATTACCACAACAATTTGAGTACTTAAACCAAGGATTTTTGGCATTTAAATAATATATTTATATGGTTTCTGCCATATGCAAGTCATAAAATTTCTAGTTTACTTGTACTTGACTAAATCATTTTATTTAAAACTAACTCCTGACAATCTTTAAAAGTGTCTCGATGAGCATTACCATACAAGATGATCATAAATCCCCTTTTTTTTTCTTCTTCCTCAAATACTCTCTTTTTTGCAGTTATAAATTAATGAATATTGATTTCTACTCTATTGTAAGAAGACACGTGTATGGAATTTCTCTAGAGCATAAGTCAGCAACGAAGTGCCCACAAAACAATTTTAATGTGCCCGCCATTCAAATATCTAAATTTTAGACATTTGAACAACCAATACTCTGTAACGTATCTGCAATGAATAATTTTAGTAAAAAAGATTAAAAATTATAAAAACATAAAAGTCAAAAACTGAGAAGCCTGCTCTCTCGACAGCGTCACTCTCCCCTCACTGTGACTCAGCTTCTTTTTCAAAGTCTCTGGAATATAGTGAATGGAAATAGCTTCCCGTTGTTGGGAAAATGTGCTCTAAAATTGAACTCTCTTTGCCCATCGACATATGCTTGTGAATCTTTGTTTTCCAATATGAAATACTTAAAATCAAAATACCAATCAAGCATCATTAACACTCATTTGGACCACTGCCTGAGAACTGGGAATTATTTATGTGCTACATTACAATGAGTTGGCCACAGATTTGCAATGCCAATTTTAAGATTGTTTTGTTTAAATTAAAAATTTGAATTTATGTATTAAAAATTTATGTTGCATTAATAATTTCATATTTAAGTATTAATCCCCCCCCCCCCTCCTAATCTTCATCCAGCAGTGCCCGTCAAACTCCCGCATTTCTGAAATATGCCTTCTTAGTAAAAAAGGTCGCCAGGGTCTAGTGTGTACTTCTAACTTAGAATTAATAGAAATTTTTTTTTTTTTTTTTTTTTTGGGGGGGGGGGGGGGTTTAAAACACTGCCACTCAATTTTAAAAACACTGCCTCTCAAGAAGTCACCAAAAAATATCTGATAAGTTGATTGAAATTTAGTGCAAAAATTTTGAAATCCTGCTGTTGCAATTCATGAGTTTTTCACTGGGAAAAATTATCTCTTTTTCTGCATACCTTGATTGTTTGCATTGACACATTTTTTGCCACATATTTGATATTTTATTAGCTTCATTAAGAAAAAAACATAGTAAGTGATAAATTAATCACTGGTAAAATTTTCATTAAAATTCATAGAAAATGTAAAAAATTGAGTACTGGGCATATAATCGTAAAAAAAATAACATTTCAACAAAAAATGAACATTCAAAATTCTCAAGGGTAAACAAGTTTATTATAAACCCTACAAAAACTAACAAATGAAATTAAATAAATACTCTCAAATTTGCAAAACATGTATAGTTAAGAGATACAGAACTATTTAGAGATCTGTATAATTTATGGCGAACTACATACAATAAACAAAGGAATTTTTATACGTTAACAAAATTATTCAATATTAGCCACAAAAAAAACCAGACAAATTACAATACATCTGAGAACTATTCAGATATATTTTAATACATCTGTTCATGTGTTAAATGTCTGGAACAATCTATATAGCCAATGAGAAATGCATTTAGAAGAAATCAAAAACTAATTTTAATATTTATTATACTTCTAGACAGAAGGTTGAATGTAATACGAAATTCAGAGAGGGTAAATTAGCTAGAATACAAATAAATATTCTACACTTATTTCCAAAAATAACACCAGTAATTCAGATATTATTCTTTAATAAATAAATAAGGATCTTTCCACATCTGGAAAAAACTCGTAAATATAAACAAACGAGTTCCTTTTAAGCCTACAAACGTAACGGGACTTACTTTGTTCTGTTTATTCGCCGTTTTTGAAATAATCCAAGTACATTTTTTTATAAAATCGTATAGCATGAACAATATTTGCATACAATACTGGAAAAAGTAAGGTGAAATCACTCATTAAGTCTCATAAAAAAATTGTCTCGGAATTATTTCCAGCAAACTAAATTGGAGATTTTTCGTCTGTTTTGATAATGCGCATGACTGCTGTTGAATTGTATACAAGCAACGAGCGGGTATAGCTTATATCATAAAGAGCTTTTCTATTGGCTAAATAAAATAATTACACTGAAGGGGGTCTGACGTCAGGGATGGCACTGACAACACCCTCTGTCATTCAGCATACATTATCACTGAACAGTTGCAGTAGTTTTTTGACACATTAAAAATCTCCACCTGAGTAATAGTCACTCAAACAATTTATTTTTGACGATAAAGCTTATGCCTGTAACCTTACTATTGTGTAAAATCCCGATCCTATAGTGAGTGGTCTAACTTTAACTGTCTGTTTATTTTGACAAACGATCCAATTTCTATGAGTTTCAATAGATTTTCAATTACATGCGATTTACGAAATTTTCCAACAATAAATAAAAGTGTCTTCATTGCAATGAAGTAGAATACAATAAATGTGGCTGTGGTGAACATTATATTAAATCTTATTTAAGGGACACATGAAAGGAGTTTAGTTTCATATGTTCCTTTGACTGGGCGTTGGCATTCGGTCCAGATCATGTGGATTCGTCTCAATTTTGGTGTAGGTGCTTGTAGCTATTTGGGATTGGCTTTAAACCGCAGGTCCCGGTCTAATTAGCCACTATGTAGTAAAAGATGGCCGTAGCTCTCTAAACCAACTAACCAACCATCATATGCCCCTTATATATATATATATGTTAAGAAATAATTAGAAAATAATAGTAATTAAGCAATTTTCAGGGGGGCCTCAGAATAATCAAATTTAACATTAAAATCATTGGCAAAACGCGTTGGAAAAAAGGGTTTTTCCCCGTCTAGAATGGATGATCTCGATTCGCGAAACTAAATTGAAGTTCCATCGAGGGAATCTATTTTAGACGTACAGGGTTTGGCGCGAAAATTAATGCTTACGTAAACAAAAGATCATTCTAGAAAGTCCATGTGGTGCTTTGGCCATGCGTGGTAAAGGGGGACACGCTGATGAGAGCATTTTTTTTTCAATGCGTAGGCACTTGTCGCGAAGACATTCACCTATAATTCGCCGCAGTTTTGCTGGCCATTTTATTATGGGGGCGCCATATAGGCAGACCAGCATTGCTCCCTATGAAGGGGCGACACAAACGGAGGCGTTTTAGTGGCGCTTCGCCAGGATTCGATCTGAGCACCCTCAGCACCGAAAAACAGCGCTCTGTACCACAAGGCCACCACGGCCTTCCCTGATTAGAACATAGAATTACGCAAATTAAATTGGAAGCTCGTTGCTTGCGGGCGTTTATCTCGGCGCCGCGGCGGTTTCTTGAAAATGGCGAGCGCTAAGATGTGCACTTGGATCAGTGGTCGTTATAAATGAAACAATAAACCTAATTTACTTGGACTTATAACGTGTGCTTCCTGTTTTTAGACTGCATTACTTAGGATTTCAAGGGGTTTACATGATTTCGGTGCCACGAACTGAATTTAGTAAACGGGCTTAAATCAAGCCCGTTTCATATATATATATATATATATATATATATATATATATATATATATATATATAAGGCGTAACCCAGTCTCAGGTAACTAAGCAGGAAGGAAATTCTTTGATTGTACACTGCCATAAGCCTAAAATCACAGTTTACATATAGTAAATTTCAATAAGGGGTGAGCTATTAATGACATGGGGTTGTTTATATACAAGCGGTTATTCCACCGTTCAGCTAAAATTACTTGCATTCTAAGTGGACAATGAGTAAGCCATTTAAGATAATAATCATGTCTCTTTTTTTTTTCCTAGTCTACATATCCTAAGTAGAATTTTTATCATGGTAAAATCGCACTTAATAAATCGAAACGTCGCAACGTCACTGGGTACGTCAGATTTCGTCTATTATAGATCACGTGATTATCGGGTGGCAAAAAACAGAAGCCGTTCCTATGCATTTTCATGGGTTTTTGGACGATACCTTCATTTTGAGTTAAATAATTTAAGTTTATTTATAAAATTCCTCTTATTTGTTGTATGTAACAGGTATTTTAACACCTTTTTTTAATATTTCGCAAGGTTTAAGAGAATATAATCATTCTTTCGTTCAGAATGATTATTATTATGTTGAGATATGTATATCAGGATAGTTGAGATATGTATATCAGGATATGTATATCAGGATAGTTGAGATATGTATATCAGGATATGCATATCAGGATAGTTGAGATATCAGGATAAGTTACTTCAGGCCAGCGTCTTGTATCGTAACTCCAGTCTTCCTCTATCAATAAATACGGGTCACATACTGAATAAACCTTTCCGGGCTGTTCCTAAATGTTTAATTTAGTGATATACCTTTGTTTAGATACCGTATCTAAAGACTTTGCGTAATCTGAGAGCATTTTATACAACAAGCTGTAAGAATGCTCTTTGAACCTCATGTTAAATTATGCAATTTTTTTGCCACTCCTCGCCAAACAAGAAGTAAAATCTGCAAGAGTTGAGATGTGACATGCTGCGAGACACTGCCCTATTGTTTGATTATTCAAGAGAATTTTTGATTGATGTTTTTGGGAGGAAAAAATTAGGAGCAAAATTTATTTTGTTTACCTGTTTTGACGTCATATTGAACAGCCAGTAAGAGAGTCAGTGCGAATAAAAAATTTTAACTACCCATCTCATTTGTCACTTTCAAGTAAACAATCTACCCAGGCTGTTTGTTTTCAATGTACTCATCGCATGTTTTTTAGCTTTGATGTCGCCATGAAGCTACAGAAGGAGGAGTAGCTCCGTATTAAAAAAGTGTCTCCCATTTGGTCGCCACCACTAGGTGGGGCGCGCACCTTTATTTGCGCCGCTATAACACGGAAACCATACGCTTTAACATGGATTTTTCGTATTTTTCAAAAGAAATAAGTTTTTTAGTGCATTTTTAATATGAATTTATTTATTCAACTTAACAATTGTTTATCTCCATTCAAAATGTTTATTTGATTTGCTTTTTTTGTTAAACTCCATTAAAATTCTTAAGGGTGAGACCACCTTTGCATGCGCAAAAATACACTGATTTTTCTACCAAGCTTAATGTGTTGTCAAACAGTGAATTTGTAATTAATTTAAACCAATATTTTAGGGTGAATTGTACAAAATTTTATCTATTAGAAAAAAAAACAGAATTGTTGGGAGATTATTAGAAATTATTTATGAAAAAAATGTTTTATGAATAGTGAATCTTAGATCAATGCATTGTGCAGATTTTTTTAAAAACTATAAGAGATACATATTAAATTATTTGTATATATTTTATCCATAGGTTATAATTTAATCTACACCTAAAACAGTTAACATATTTCCCATAAAAATGCTTTTTCAGGCAAATGTACAAAACAATATAAATTTTTTTTTTTAATTTTTCTGAAAGAAAGTAAGTAATATGTACTTACCTAAATTTAGGTAGAAATTGTATAAAAATGCAAGATATACATGTATACAAAAAATCTTAGCAATTTGTGATGATTAGTTTTGAAGAAATGGTGTACACAAGTTTCAAAATAACAGTTTTTAGAAAAAGCAATTTAAAGTTTAAATTTTTTATAAACTACTTTACTATTAGCTTTATACATTTGGCCATAAAATCGGTTCTAACTGCAGTATCGACTTAATTTTTTTATAAGATTCCTTATATTCCATTCTTCAAAATTAAATCATAATAAAAAATTGAGTTTTTTAAAGGTTTTAAGGTGATCTCCCTCCTTAAAGGAAATGAGTAAATAATAATCCATTATTTTCTAGAGCGAACTAGTTACATATAAAAGCACACACTAGCTGCAGCTACAGAGTATGCAATGTCCAAACATGAGTTGACAAACATCTGAGACATGAAGAGTCAAACTTCATTATATAAACATTTTCAGAATAATTTTTTATTAGTTCCAGAATAAATGAGTTCGGAATTTTGCAATAATTGAATAATTAAGGAAATGAAATTACAGAAAAAAATTGTGAAAAAAATCTCTTATGTAAAAAAAAAATGTGAGAAATACTACTGATTAACCAAAACACACACACACATAGTGATATAAGAATATTTTTATTTGCAGATAAGTATGAATAATACATCATACATGCCTTTAAAAAGAAAAGCAACATTTTTTATCAATAATCACAAATAAATTCTAATTAGGACTAATAAAATAGGAAGTCAATTCTGTATTTAAAATCACACAACACTTTTAATTATCTTCCTTTCGAAAAAAATTTAATCAAAGCATCTCAAATTACACTTTTAAAAACTGGAGGTATAACCGTCAAGTTGGTAAATTACTGAATACAAATTTTTTTCTGTGAATTAAAAAGAAAAAATACCCAAATAACATTGACAAGGACAAATCAGCTATATTTTTGCATTTTCACAAAGTATGAGTTTCATTGTACTCACAGTAAAAATATCGGAAAATATTTTATTTTAAAATTATACACAACAAATTTTGCATAAGCATTTATAGTGGCAATATTATCATACAATGAAAGCTTATTTATTTATCGAAACTAATTTAATAGTGATTAAATTATATATTAAGGTTCCATCATAGTCAGGAATTACCTTCAAGTTGGTAAGTTACTGATTACAAAAATTTTTAGCGAATTAAAAACCTTTTTTTTCTGAAATATAGGGATAATTGAAAATAAAACATGCTTATTTCCGGCAGAATTTAAGTGGTCTTAACTTTGTGTTTGCTTAAAACACAGCAGCTGTATTTGTCTCTCACTATTATACAGCTTATATTAAAACAAAACATTAATAATGTTCTTACCTTAGGAGCAGAAAACAAACTAGGATTTCTCTGTCCAGTTTCTTTGTTTCTTTTTATGGCTGATCGATAGTCACCAGAACAACCAGGTGCAAAACATGTTAGCATATCTGTGCACAGAATAAATTTAAAAATTTTCAAAAACACGCGTCCATATAAGGGCCTGTTCACATAGGAGTCCGTTGCGTTGCGTTAAGGAAAAGATGACGTTGAGACGAAAATAAACCAATCATAGGCCTCCAAACGATTAGCAATGAAATTTTTAACGCCTATGATTGGTTTATTTTCGTCTCAACGTCATCTTTCCCTTAACGCTACGCAACAGACTCCTATGTGAACAAGCCCTAACTCAATGAAAAATCGGCGCTCTTAGAACATGTCGTACCATCTGCCGGTAAGCGACCATAATCGGTCCATTTTTCGAGGAATTCCCCATTGAAGCTTAAGCTCCTTCTTATAGCTTCATGATGTTGCTTATTGCTTAAGTGTTCCTAGGTTGGGATCTTGTCATCTTTACCAATCTCGCGTCTCAGAATTTTCCTAAAACCTTTTGAAAAACACTGAACTCCTTTTACCATAATGCTACCATTTTTCTCATACCAAATATAGTTATAAGTTACGTAATGTAACTAAATTGGTTGGTAATCTAATTCCAGAAATCTTATTATGTTAATTATTCTCTAAATAAAACTAAAAACTCTGCCATTAAAAAAAAATTGCTTGCTAAAAATCCAACTTTTTTTAGCAGCTAGAGATGCATCTTTCTTGGAATCAGAACGACTTGGCCCTCTTTTAGATAATGCAATTCCCATCGAAGAGGATGAAGATGAGAGTTGAAATTGAACTGAGCGTGTAAATGTGCCTATTTTCTTTGGTTTGGGAAGTCTAATCGTGATAAATATGCTTCTCTACAGTCGTAAGCGTTATTTTTCTTGACTTTAAGCTAAATGAGGAAGGGATAGACCCGAAAAAAGAAAAGGTGGATGAAATGCACGAATCTCCAATTTCTAGAGCCTCAAGCGTCTGACTCAACAATTTTAGTAGAAATTGATTACGAATAGGTGAACATTTTTAGATCCTTTACAGAAGTTGATAAATTACAAAAAAAAAGGGCTATTGGTCATAGAATTAAGGCATCAAGTTTTTGGACAAGGAAAGAATGTTTTACAATGAAAGTTAATTTTGTCCGATAATTATCTCCGAAATTCCATCACTTTAGTGTATGAGACTTGGCATCTGCTTACTGAGTTTGTGTGGTATTATCACGGGGCACAAAAGATGCCTCAGGGAAGCCTATCACGCATGGTTTGAAAACTTTACAGCAAGTGAAAGGAACTTCGTCCAAATGGACACAGATGCACTCAGTGGCGCACCCAGGGGGGGGCCCAGGGGGCCCTGGCCCCCCCCAAAGAAGTAGAAATATTGATTTTGCATTATAAATATTTTTATTCGTTCATCTCGGCCCCCCCCCCATGCTATATAAATGTTTTTATCCATTCATCTCGGCCCCCCCCAAGAAAAAATCCTGGGTGCGCCACTGGATGCACTAACCATCATGTTTGGTGTAAAAGAAGACTGCCGGTATTTAGCGGAAAGAAATTTTGATATTACTGTCGATCATAAGCTTCTCTTAGGTATTTTCCAACTTCATTTGTAGATGCCTCTAATGATGTCTCTGCGAATGTTTCGTTTGAAATAAATGTTGCAAGCGTATGATTGTAATCTTAAATACTGACCTACGAGGAATTTGTGGAATGCTAGTGGTTTTAGACTACTTCATAACCTTCAGATCATTGTACACCATAATTTGTTTTTGCTTGAGTTCATCAAGGACATTCTCTGACATCGCAAGGGAAACTCTGAACGATCGAATTCTTCTCTCGAGTAGTATTCTGCATACATCATTGATGGACTGGTGAACATTCTGAAGTTTTGGTACAATTAATTAAAAGGAGAAAGTTATTTGTCTTTTGGAATTATTTACTTTGGTGATCTAGGAGTATCAATTAAAGAAACACTCCAGTTTGGAGTTTTGAATCTATTTTATTCTTCTCATCAAAGTATTATGAGTACAATCTCATAATACTTTGAGATTGTAATTGATTTGCATCTGGTGACCAGATTTGGATCAAAATATTAAACCTTTGGTTAATCGTTGTAAAAGTTACAATTAACTAGACATTAACCACCAAAAGTCATACCAATGTTTTGGAATATAAGACACACACATTATCCCTTGTCCACAATCCATGTAAACAGATTGATGATTTTACATTTTGATTTCTTCAATATCATCTTAATATTTTGATTTCTTCAATAATATCTGATTATACCGATAATATACCCTGCACCAACTTTCATATGTTCTGAGACAATTATATCGCTTCTCTTACAGGAAAGTCTAAAAACCGTTTACAAAATTATCTAATTTTTCTTTCTGCCTTTGCGTCCGAAGAATTGTTTGTTCCAAAATTGCTTATTTCTCAATGAATTTTCATTAAATCTGTGTCCTATTTCTTCTGAAATTTTCTTTTAAGGATTTGTTATGTAAATTATTACGTTTATAGATTACAGTTATATACCAACTCTTAGAAAATTAAAACATTAAACCGAGAATATGATGTTTTTTGTTTTTGGTTCACCTGTACTGGGCTCTCATAATAAAGTAGCCAATAAAATGCTGTAAATAATAAAAGGCAAATGTCTTACGCCAAACTGTCTCCGCATTAGACTAAAAAACATAACAGCGTAACTATAATTTCTACTCAAGGTGGAAGTTCCCTTGAAATTTGCGTTTTCAGATCCCCATCTTAAACGTTATTCCTTTATGTCAATTGCATAGATGGTTGAAGTCAGTCATCGTTCTAAATTTTGATGCTCTTTCCTTCAAAATCAAATTTTCTAAAAATTCTTGTTACTTTATAGTTAAGGAAGGCTGATGATGAAATCATATTTAGTTATTTATCATATTTAGTTATTTTAGTTATTTATCATATTTAGTTATTTTCACTGTATTTCAAATTTACAGGTAACATGTAATCCCTGAGACACGAAAATTATTTGGAGAAAACAAATTTTGAAAAAATTAAACTAAAAAATAAATGAAAAAAGGCGTTAATATCCTAATAATCTTTATCACGTTGTCTCTCACGTTGTGTGTAACCATAAGTGTTGGATTACCATGTAAATAATTTACTTAGCAAGTGAAATGGGGTGAGGAAGCAGTTTCGTTTAGTTATTTTCACAGGGAGGTGAAATGTTACATCTATTAAATGGGATTAAATACTACATTGAACTGAACAGGAGAGTAGAATATATCCTAACGATAATCTCTTTGTTTCGATCCGGTAAATTATGAAACTAAAAAAAGAAGTTACAATTCTCAGTAAAAATTTTTGCTCAAAATTTTTGCTGCATTTAAAGACTGATTGAATGTGATGTATCAGGATAGATACAAACTATATACTACTTTTTTCGGAGGGGAAGTAATTGCACTGAAGTAATCTAGTAAAATTCTAAACACGAAAATTGGGTAAGCTGTGATGAATCTAAAGGAACATTTCATCTTTTTCTTTTTCTTTTGTAGGATCCGCAACAAAACTCATTGTTGAAACAATAGTAGAAATTAAACAGTACCTAAAGATTATTATTATTTAGCCTAAGAAATAAACATGAGATAAAAGCAACAATTAAAGAACACCTTTTCCTTCAACAGAATTTCTTTTACTATAATTCATTCGTTCAGTTTCCTATCCTCTAAATTCATAATCACTCTTTCAAAATTATGCAGGAATCTTCATAAACCAATTTTAATGTAGTGTTTTCTTCCAAATTGTCTATAAATCTTTTAATAGTAATATAATGCCGGAACATTTTAAGAAAAAGAAAAATAAGCGTAGGGTACCATTTTGGATACGAGATGCATTATTAGATAGAGAGCATTTTTCTGTTTGGAAAGCATATGTCCCTATTTTAGATGAAGAAGAACCTATGGAAACTGAGGAATCAAATGATATGGCAGAACAGCAAGCGAAAAATTTGATTCCAATTGCCGTACGCGAACCATGGGCGCAAAATAAAGAACAAATAACTCTGAATCATTTACACACAGGAAATTTGATTTTATATCAACAGTACCCAGTAGAACCAAGTATAGCAGATGGATACCAGAAGTGGCTTACTGAAAATTCACCTCGAAGCTTTGTTAATCAGGAAGCTCCAAGAGTACATCTAGACGAAAGGAATAATCATCTGAACGAATCAAACTCAAGCAAATTAATTTTGAATCAATTTGAAAATTTAAGTCAAATGCATCTACTCAATGAACTATGGCTGAGATTTTCAAATGAAGTTCCTCGATTTATATTAAGACCAGAAGACCAAAATCAAATCGGTTCGAACCAACTGTGGCGCACAAGTTCAGTCCAAACTTTTACATATCAGCAATTTGAAAGTGTAAATACATATCACAACCTTAGGAAGCAAATGCCGCCGGGAAATCCAGTCCAGTTGGCCGCATTTCTGGAATGGATTGCTGAAAATCCAGAGCGGCATGCAAAATTTCAGGATTGGACATCAGCAAATCAAGCCAAAATAGCCTTATTCCAACAATGGGCAACATCAAATGCAGATCAAGTAGCACTGTATTGGCTCTGGACAGTAGCAGTACAAAACCAAACAGTTGTATGCCAGCAATCGGCAGAAGCCACTCACAATCAGAAATTTGTGAACCACCAAAACACTCTAAAATCATTTGGAATTTTCGAGAACCTGATCGAAGAAGAGGATGAAAGCCAGCTGTATTTAGTGTAGTGTAGCCTCAGACACAGGAGTTAAATTTGATGCACTATTTGATTCTATAACACTTAGAATTACAGATGAATTTTAATAATAGTATTCAACTATATGGTTAAATAATAAAGAATAAAATAATTAACAACCTGATTTTTGTTTCAGAACTGGACCGAGAAATCATAATTATATTCATATTTTCTTTAAACATACAAAACCAGTTGTTAGAGGATTCCTTGTTAAGTAAATAGATCACCATATTCCAAAAATACATAAAAGACGCATTTACAGAATCGCTGTACATTATAGTTGCATAAGAACGGCCACGATACTTAAAACAGATTCAATATTTTATTGGTAAACACCAGTCAAGTCAACTATAAGTTACTTTATAATAAAAAAAATAATATAAAAGAAAAAAAAAAATAAAATTTTAAAAAAATGCTTGGGCTGAGAGACGTGGTAATCTATTCGATTTTCCAAATGATCCAGGACAACTATGTCGACAAATTTTCTTTCAAACTTTTTTATTAATTTATAAATATCCTTATATCCTTCTCCTCGTATTCACTTACTATACATACATACATGTATATATATATATATATATATATATATATATATATACACAGTGGTGGGATTCAAATAAATTAACAACAGTTTCTATGTCCTAATTGCCATTTTAAGTACACCAAAAGGTATACCGAAAGGTAGTTTAGTAATTCATGCATTAATTACTCAAATAAAAACAATAAAAGAGGTACACAAAATTAGATGGTATATTTTAAAAAAGAGTTTGAAAATATTAAAAGCCTGACAAACCATTATTGAAGATATTTCCACATTGCTGTTTGATTGACGTCCTCACTTGCAATTTTCTTTTCTTTTATCATAGGCTATGGGATTTATTCTTAACAATCTTTGTAATGTAGGAGTAGGATTCCATTCCTTTTCCATTAGACTGGGCCGGCCGCTCGGTGTAGGGTAGGTTTATTTTAATTTAAAAAAAAATTAATATTGTAAATGCACTTGATTATACATCATTGGCCCTGTGTCGTCACTGTAAGTAGGTAAGGCGATTCTCTCTGAGGCGTTGCTAAAAATTACTACTATGGGATCCATAACAAAGAAAGACAGAGTTCTAATTAAAAAAAACGAAGGCCAATTCTCTCAAAACAAAAAATCAACGAGGACATTTATTTACAAAAAAATTTAACATTAAAACAGTGCAACATATTCAATTAAAATCCCGTGCAGATTCACAACGTACGGAGCCTAAAACACACATCCGCACAGGCCGCGTTCTCTAGCGTCTCTCCCACAGCTTGGGGGTCGGCAAGTGTTCGTGACAGTTTCTTCGTAGACGCCGAACTTTATTAGATTGCAGAAACGTTCGGATGACAGCTTTACTGGCTGCGTCTGTGGGAAAAACTTTTTTAAATCCCCCCACGTGTTCCGAACTGGTGGGAACGAGCAACACATTCCTTGAAAAACACGCAGCTGTGTTTCAGGCTCTTGTGGGGTCTCGGGAAAAAATAAGACCATATTTCCAGTATGCTACAGCCCCCATGTATCGAATATGCATGAGATTGAAGCTAACAACATAAGAATTACAATAAAATAACAATAGAACAGAATAGGAATTACATTACATCAAAACTAAAACTAAATTTAAGTACTGGATGTCAACTGCATTAACTCTCTAGCCAGCCAATATCGACTGTATAGGTTTTCTTCATTCAACGATGAACAGTACAGCAAATGTTCTCTGTCCATCTCAAAGTTCTGGTTGCATAAAGTGCACAAGGTACTATCATATACACCGATGCGCTGCACATGTTTTGCGAGACAGTCATGTCCGGTCTCCAAACGGAATGCTGCAACTGCAATGGATCTGGGAGAGTCTGGGATATTATATATCGAATCCCTCCACTTCTCATTCTTAAATTCTTAATCTCTTCATGCAATTTAAAGTCATAATTTTTCCTCATAATATTTTTTATTTTTATTTTCATTGATGTAAATGATACCTCACTATTATTTAATTTTTTAAAAATGTTTGGCCTGTGAATGATGCAGTGGTGCTCATTAGCAAACGGTTCGCAGAATCGATACCTACAGTAGGTATCGGTTCCACAGAACCTGTGAGAACTGGCTGAATCCCACCACTCTGTATATATATATATATATATATATATATATATATATATATATATATATATATATATATATATATATATATATATATATATATATATATATATATATATATATATATATACATACATATATATATATATATATATATATATATATATATATATATATATATATATATATATATATATATATATATATATATATATATATACATACACACACACATATATATATATATAAAACATACAAAACCCAAAAACCTTAACTAATTCCTAAATTCTTTTAAATTATCTTGGGCGTAGTAAAGTTAATTTCGTTTTCGTTTTAAGAACAAAGGAATTGTAAGTTTCCTAAAAACTAAAGTAGCTAATCAATATATCCTCCCTTTAACCCCCAGTCTCGTAGACGCTAAACCTTATATAACAGGCCACGGGGCTCAATCCCAGAGAACTGGCCTGGGGGCCCTCTGTCCAATCAAGAGTCCAATGCAAGAGTGCAAGGGTCATGTGACTACGACCTCAGTAAATTTTAAAAGACCCACCAAGGTTTTGGCCGGGGATTTTGTGAATTGTCGTTGCCCCGATAACTTGCCGAAATGTAAGAAATAAAGCTTTGTTCGCTAAACTTGGAGTGTTCCTGTGTGTCAGGGGCTGGAAGGACATGAAAAGAGAGCTTGATGGGGGCCTTCCAGTGCCCCAAGCCACCAGCGAGCCGCACCGGCCAACACGACCACTATTCGCGGGAAATATGTGGACTAACTACGAAATAGACTTCTGTGACGCACGGCTGGCAATCAACGTTTCTTCTCCCTCGTCGCGCCGCCGCCGCTGATGTCAATTTTGAGTCGGCAGCACCGAACATCGCCTCGGATACAGGACACCTCGAGAGAGCCGTTTACCGTCAGCCGCTTTCCAAGCGAAAAAATGCCGCGATCTTCATGCAGTGTGATGCCAAGCTTCATGTCTGGGTGTAAAGAATTTCTCGGAGAATTCAAAGTGACAATACGTAATTTATCCACTTGGCGTGCTATAACGCAACGGTTATGTACTTGAGCGCGTGACCAAGTTTTTTAGCGGACGAACAAATGAAAATCGCTTGAGGCTAAGTCGGGGCTGTAGATGTTGAAGATGTTGCCAACCAAATTTTTGAATTGTCTTCTGTGTTAGGCGAGCTGCATGAGGTCTCGAATTACCGTGATGAAGCATTATTCCTCTGGTCAATAGCTCTAGACGTTTTCTCGGAATTGCAGTCCGAAGCTTCAATAGAACATCTCAGTATAACTGAGCATTCATATTTTCACCTTGATTTTGGGAATGGGCTAGTAGCACTCCTTTGGAATCCCAAAACACCGTAGGCATAACCTTACCAGCTGAGGGTACAACCTTGAATTTTTTGGTCGAAGGTTAAGAAGGATGCTTCCATGGCATTGAAGCACGTTTTGATTCGGGTTGATAGTAATGAACCCATGATTCATCACCGGTGATTATTCCGTTAAGCATGCCTTCCCCTTCATTAGCATACTGAAAAAGATCTTGCAAGGACAGACCAATTTGATTCTTTTTGTGTAGTCCGCTAAAAAACCATCTGGGAGGCAAACACTTTGCAGATGATGAAGAGGTTCAACATAAAGTCCTAATGTGGCTGAGACAACAACCCAAAGAATTTCACGCAGCTGGTTTTGGCGCATTGATAAAACGATGAGATGAGTAAATAAATATTAGTGGAGATTATGTTAAGAAATAATAATCACAAGATAAAAAGAACTTTTTATGTACCACGTTTTTAAATTTTCTGTTGAATCATATAAACTTGACAATTCTCTCTTAATTGCGTAAACCTTCACTTAATTATTCTTTTTCACTTTCTTTTTTTAATTTTAATCACTTTTTAGTCATTTTCACTATCCACAGACTTTATAAACTTTGATTTTTATAATTTTTTAAAAATTTTCGCACAATATTTTTGTAAACAAATTAAATTTACATATATTCTGTTTTCAAAATCGTCAAACGCCGTTACGAAAAAGTGCAAGCATTGAATTCGATCGAAGCGCCACCTTGCGGATTTTTTCGGCTAAAAGTATTAAAAGAATGCATTGTCATCGTGTTCTGAGCTATTCTAAAAGTTTCAAATGTCTAGCTAGCCGGGAAATTAGTTAAAAATCGATTGCAAGATTTGTACTGGACAAACACACAAACAAGAAAGCGAGTTAATAAAAACATGGCAAAAATAGTTTTGAAGTGATTATCACTGTAAGTTATTTTTAAATTATCTTTTGTGACTTCTTAATGACTTACCCTCGTAAATGTGCCTCCGCTGTCTCTCTACATATATACACAAATACGTATAAGTGGAAAACAGTTTGTACTTATCCATAGGACAGTAGTTTGATATGAAAAGATGGAATGACATATTGCACCCTGGCAAGAAAAGTGACACAACTCAAAAATGCAGCATTTGAAAAAATCAACTTAAAAAATACTACACAGCTTGAACTAGCATTACAATAAAACTGATACAACTGCCCTCAGGTGGACAAATTGCGAGACAGAAATGTGCCGCTTTTCGTGCACGAGGGGGCACTTCATACATATTTTTCAATGACATACCTCAAAATTGCCATTTTTTGACTTGTGTCACTTTTTTTGCCGGGCTGCGATATGTGACTTCGAATACGACACTTTCAGTTATTGATGATATCTGACTAACGGCTGAAGAAACGCGGAAAATATCTGAAATATTCATGGCCCTTTGGGAAATTTCGTCATTACGTGAATTATGCGAATTACCTGAAAAGACTGACAACGTGGGGAAGGGAGAAATAGTTTACGAGGAATTTGAAACCGATGCTACAAATTACGTAGAAACTTTAAAACTGTTTAAGGCTGCTATGTACTAACCCCATTGGATTCGCTCACCTCAATATTAACCTATGGAGAAAATTTGTCCACGGATTGCCGACTTGGATTCAAAGATTTTTTAAAAAAAATTATACTCCGTCATAGAGAAAGAAATTTCACATTTGTGTACATTTTTAGTTTTTTTTTAAATGCAATTAATATTTTAAAATTTAAATTATTCGGGGAAAAATCTGGTATAGTGTGTTTTAAACGCTCATAAATTCCTTCGGTGGACGAAATTTATAAAATGAATCCTGTAGCGCTTTGCAGAAAAGTTCAGGCTATATGATAATACCAATTTTATTTGGTGATCAGCATTTATGTACCTGTAAATAGTTGACAAAAATATATTTTAAATAAAAAATTTGGGGGCAGTGCTTAACCCCCCCCCCCCCTATAGAGAGAGAGCCATTACAATCTCTCAACATGTCAATCCTAAGGGGGGTGGAATTTTCGAACTGTCAACTGGACTCATCCCACCACAAGAGTCTGCAAGAAGAGGAAAAGGGAAATACGATTTTTTTTCTTAGTACATAGCAGCCTTAACGGTGTGAAAAAGTCAGGTACAGCCATTGAAAGCTATCTGATTTAATATCGCAATTAGAAAAAAAAAATCAGTCTTTATGTAGGGATGAAGATGCTCCACTAAACATAAATCGAGCCGTGTTAATAAAGTTAATAGATTTGAAATTCATTAAAAATAAACCTTCCTTTAAGTGCAATTTTGAAATTAGCGAGAATTCTTCATTACTGTGATTAGTGAGGTCACTTGTTTGGAGTATATTACTAAAACCTTGAGCTTCTTTGCCTGTAAGTCAATATAAAAAATAATTCATATTTGTGAAAATACGGTACCTCGAAACTGAGTAGCAATACAATGAAACATGTTTTGTTAAAATCGGGTCATAAGTGATAGTCATAGTTTAGCATATACTAATGCAATCATCATTAAATTTAGTCTCCACTGACGAAATCTTGGGTATGTTTCGAATTTTGTTGCGGCCATCTATCGACCCAATCGTTTGTTTACGGCCCCGATTAAAACCACATTTTATCAGAAAAACAGTAAAAATGTGGCCGTACCAGATATTTTATATCTAAAATTGAAAATTAGAAAACCCTATTTTGAGAAGCAAATTACTAAATCAGTAGACCATTAATCACAAATTCTCCAATTTAAGTAAGCAATCATTAGTAGAAGAGGCAGAATACACTGAACGTTAAACTCAGCATCATCTACTGAAATATTTTTTCAGTCTAAATGATTCCTGAAACAGATAACTGAGGACATGAATTGTAAAATTGGATTATATGATAACTTCCTTCAAAAAATTTGTAATAAGTTTTAAAACTCTGCATTATTGATAAGAAAAATCCACAGCTAATTTTATGAGGGAAAAAAAAAGGTTGAATCCCTTAATTTTTTCATTCTAATGTGTGTGTAAAACTTGTGATCATACATTTGAAGATACTTAAGCTGTAGATAACTTGGGTAATTTCCCTATTTGCTTTCATGTTAATTACCCGTAGAATCTATTAGGATTCTACATTTGTCAGGATTGATTTTCATATCAACCAAAACGCACTGAAATTCTTCATCATATCCAATTGTTTTAGAAAAATTAGTCAAAGTTTTGAAGTGTAATGCAGAAGGAATCAAAATTAATTTTATGAATCACCTTACTTACTACATTAAGTCCTGATAATATAAAGTACTAAAGCCCATTAAACTCCTTAAAATCTCGAGCAGACTCTAAAGTATACTCACTGAAGGTAAGCTAAGGTACAGTCGTTAACCCTTTGGGCTGATAGCATCAAGATCGATTTCCCCCGGCTGCATATTGCCATTCCTTACATGAATTCACGCCATTACATCGTTTGGTGGCTACTGATTGGTCAATTGAGTTTACATCGGTATTTGTGTATTTGTGCGCTGATGCTTATTAAAGCATGTCTGTTTTTCAAGAATCAAAATTTATGCATTTGTACAATAAAGTCACTTTATTTTCAGTAATTTTATTTTCAGTCACTTTATTTTCAGTACTTCTATTTTTGGTAATTTTTAGAAGAGTATTTATAATTTTTATTTTTTAAGAGTAAGGTTAAAAAACTAAAGTATGCAAAACAGCAAAAAATATATAATTTGCATCTTGCAATTAAGATTTTAATTTAAAAAAATAACCAAATTTTTTTAATTCAACATTTAAATTAAAAAAAAGAAAATATCTTTTCTTTTTTTTAATTCAACATTTAAATTTAAGAAAAAATTCAATTTTGAGTAATATTTACTCTATTTTATTCTACTCCTAAAATTTTACTGTGAAATTACTACGGAAATTGGTAATGCACAAAAAAGAACATGCACAAAAAAGAAATATGAAGGCATTTATGGCGAAAATTTCTTTTACAAATAGCTTGTCACTTTAAATTACTTTTACATTAATATGTGGCGCCACTTAAAAAAAAAATTCACGTTCCTTGTAAAATATGGCGTAAAAATATATAAAAATGAAAGCAACTAAGAAATAGATTTTTATCTCATTTAAAATACGTTTAGGATCAAATATTATGCAATTATCGAAATGAAAGCAACTAAGAAATATATCTTAGCATTTATCTCATTTAAAATGCGCTTAGGATCAAATATTATGGCAATTACCGATGCAAACTCAATTGACCAATCAGCAGCCGCAAAACGATGTAATGGCGTGAATTCATGTAAGGAATGGTAATATGCCCCCCCGGCTCTGAAGAGGGAACACCTCCTGAGACGGTATTTCCTTTGGGAATTGCCGTTCGCCTCAAAATTCTAGTTTGGCTCAGTTAAATTTAGCTTCGAAATTACCAGTTTCGATTAATTTCTTTTCGATTGGAGGTTAAAGTAAGGCACGTTCATCCCACTAGGTACTTCTTAAACTTATTACCTTACCTTACCTTACCTAAACACTTTAAAAGACCAGCATTTTCCAATATTTAGAATATGCTCCCAACTTTGTTAATACGCTAAAAGGGAATTCAATAATAACATGTATGGAAATTCAAATTTTGTCAATGGAATTATTTAAAAGCCTAGGTGCCTTAACTCTCCCTAGTATAAAAAATTTCTGTCCTGAATTTTAGAATTGGTTTGTGCAACGAAAGCTCAAAGTCTTTTCCAATATCTATATTTATTAAATCTCAGACATTAAAAGATCCTAATAACGACAATTAATGCCATTATTTATCTTAACTTAACTAACAAGCATATTTAATTTTTAAAACAAATTAGAAGGAACGATCTGAAATGCTACATGCCTCAAACCTTGAAATAATTTATCTGAGAGATTTAAAATGAAAGGAAAAGTTCGTGTTAAATGTTACGTATATTTCACATTCTTCACAAGAAGTATATTAACAATTTTAAACATTGTCTATCGCTCACCTACATGGTGCTCCCACAATAAAGAAGCAAACAAGACTTCACGGTGAACAACAAAATGCGAATATCTCACAAGTGCCTCCACATTAGAAAAACAAAACAAAACCAAAAAAATGTTGCCTAACGGGATTCTTTTCTTGCACTATTTGTAGGATTTATCAATATAATGTCCACATAATCTAACACTTCTGCAGCATCATTATAAATATTACAGACCAATTGTTTAAATAATGTTAGTTATGAATGCAGTTAGGTAATGTAGACGTTGCACATCGTCCGGAAAATAGAAAGTCCCGGGTTGTATTCCGGTGTGGCCAGGTTTTATTTTTTTAAAGGCATATACTTAAAAGAGTATGACTGACTCGTCGTCATTACAGCGTTTTTATTTAAGAGATGATAAAAATATAATTGATACGTATTTGGCGTCAAAAAATATAACAGCAAGAATTTGATGAAATTAATGCATCTTAAAGTTTCAAGTTCGTTTACGAAAGACTGAATATATCCTTAGAGATTACAAAAAAGTAAATTTCGAAGTAAATGTGAGGAATAAATTTTTATGATAAAATTATATTGGACATGTTCAGAAATATGTTATGTTATATAGTCGATAAATTACTTACTAAGACAGCAGGAAAATAATGAAACAGATGTTTATTTACAAGATGAGATGAGTAGAAAAATATAGTTGTCACATATTCATAGACCATTAATATTTTGAAATCTAAGACCGCTTTTTTAACAATATATAAAAAAATTGACATATTCAGATAAAATTGGGGAAAATATTATGTTCTCATTCACAGATGCTTTAACTTTTTTTTTTAAACTTAAAGCACAACACTTCATTGATGTATTTAAAAAATCATGAGGAACAGTTCTTTTTTAAAGATTCTTTCCCTTCGAAATAGTTCAATAGTTGTTGTGAAAGAACTAAATTAGCCGTTCAAAATAAATCTCAAAAGAAATCGTCAAAACTGGATTGAAATGAACGTTAAAAAATTTTGAATAATGAAGGGTCTTTTGGTTCTATTTAAGACTTTTTCTTCTGCACTATTCGTAGACACGATGACAACAACAAATAGTGAAGTAAAATCATGTCACATCACAGTCAGGTACAATCATTTTTATAACAACTCGAGATTCTTTAAATGCTGAATGATATCTCAGTGATGATAAAGTGGTCTATATTAATTTGATATGCAACAATAATGACTATCTTTTGATATTATTTAGATGATGAGGTTTAGTTTGTTCATAAAAAGGGTGACATCTTGCGGACTCTAGAAATGATCATATTTACATAGTCATTGTTTAACAGGTAACAGTCATACAATGCAGGACTCCAATGGACTAATTCGATGTTTAATCAGTTATCAAGAATATATTCTTTTTCCACCGCCAAGTTATTTACTTCATTGGATTTGTTGAGAAAATAACAATGCAGGAACTTATTACATTACAGAAACGTATTGTGAAAGACGAAATGAATGTCTAGAACACTGAACATTTGGGAAATATAACAAGCCGGGTTCTCTATCAACTACCTTTTGATTTCTTTGAACTTCCATAGCAGAAAAGCAGCGAAATATTTATCGCTTTTGAGTCCAACAAGCTTCGAAGTTGTAGCTCTATAGCTATATAGTTTTTCTTTTCTTCTTTTCTGTTTACATATAACAGGCCTTCTTTAACACATTTCATTATAAGGTGCATCAGTAAACTGCACGTTGGCCAGTAAAGTCTTTTTGTACAACATATATTATTTTCTGGATAAGAGCACAGGGGATTAAGCTTCATACATATTTTATGATTAAAACGTTTATAGTGAATTACCACCAGTGATATTTTCATCGTCCGTGGTGAGGAATTGGGATGAAGATAGGAATGGGAGGGGCATGGTGATGGGAACCACCTTTTTTCTGCAAGACACTGGCCAGAATACCGGCTATCAGAAGTTCTGGAATAGCGTTGTTGCCGCCTTTTTTCTTATGGCCGCCACCGCCACCGAATCCTCCGAATCCACCCTCGTCTCCATGATGTCCACTTCTAACACATCCAAGCAAACACCAAGCAACCAACAACCAAGCAAGAGCCCAGCGTACGATGCAACGATCCATTATTCAATGTGGAAAATTAGAAACTACGATGGTTGAAGTTTTGAAAGGTTTGCTCTCAGAGTAGAAATATGTTAGGTGCTTGTAGCACGGGACCATTTTATAGCAAGGGCCATTTTGCCTGTAGGTCACAGCAGCGTGAAATTAAATTCGTATGTGTGCAACCGGCACTCCGTCTTTGCTAGCCATGTTGTTTTCCCTTGTCTTCCGTGAGTGGAACCGTTTACTTTGCCCGGGGATTAGTCGAAAAAGCGCGATCAGTAATCTGTATACAGACACGGGTGGAGTGGCGGGGATTCTTACGTGCGGATAAATGTTCTGAACCTTGCTTGCTTCGCATGTTTATTTTCATATGATAAATCCGATTACAGCGTACTACTCGTTCACATTTCCCTCTTAGATCAAGAGAGTGTGTCTGAAATTTATTTTCGGATACAAGCGAAAGCACAATTTCCTTTATTTGCGAGATGAAGTGAGTGGTGAAATAGAAATTGGTAGAGAAGTTAAGTGAAAAAGATTTTAACATCATATGTCATTTCTTTTCTTTTTAATAGAATTTATTTTTAAAATATGACTTTTAATTTAAAGTTTAAATATAAATTTCTCCTCTTAAAGTGTGCAAAAATTAAATGAAGCTAGAATTAGATACGTAAAGGAAAACATGAATGAATTCGACATTGATAGATTCTAAAGTTTATTTTGAAAACAAAATATGACTAAAAAACAATCTTTTAAAATTTTTTAAGCAATATTTCGAGTTTTTTGACAGGAAAAGCATTAGAGTGTTATTTTGAAAGTTTTTGTTCTCTGTCCTGACTCTTGATAAGTGAGGTTATGGGAAAGTCAGTGACCTATCACCAAGAAATAAAAGTCCTTTTTTGAGTTCCTAGAGAAATAAAAAATATATTATCAACAATATCAACCCCTCCCCTTCCCCCCCCCCCCAATCTAAAAATAAAACCACCAAAAACTTTGTCACAAAAGTCAGTCAGCCGGAGCAATGTTTCACTCAAAGTTGGGGAGACCCATGCTGTTCTGTGGACACCCAAATTAAGCCTTCATACGGAGTGTAAGCTTGTCCAAATGACTAAATCACGCAAAAGTGTAACCAGCGAGAGTATCCGCAGCAATATATAAGGATATGGTGTGGAAATATTGCACTCTTACCCTCAGAGACGAAACTTTGTGCCGCTGGCGCTGGCTAGTCAGAACGCAATTCACGCACAATGGTAAAAATAAGAATGGACAGAAGAAGGATACTTCCTGTGAGTTTAAGAAATACTGGGGAAATGTAACTGTCAATATGATAACCCTTTAAATAAAAGCAGTTTAACTAAATAAGGAAACGCCATAGCCTAAAGCTAAGCTGTTCAATGATGCTTTAGATACGAAGCGAGAGAAAACCGAGGACAGGGCAGATGATTAAGACTAGTGAGATTGAAGATGACATCTTTTCTTTATCCTTTTAATTTCTTTTCCAATCAGCGTATCTTGGGAATCCTCATTTTCAAAAGACGAAAAGTGTGGGGGTGGGGACCAGTGTTTGTTCTGTACAACAAATGAAGAGTTGGAATGAAGATAGGAACCACTATGTATCGCAAAGACTGTGTAACATACAAGCTCCATCAGGACTGTCTTCGCTTCAAATTGGAAGACTGACCACTTCAGGGTGCACCATACGACAGGGCAAGTACAGAAAATCTCTTAAATAAGTGTGTAAAAATCTTCGAAAGCTCTTATAATTCGACTTTTATCCCAGCCGAATAAATGTTTTGCTGACTGAGACTGCAAGCGTGTAGTCATCATGCAGGCTAGTGTACTTAGCCACAAAGTCAGATCAAGAATGTATTTTCTGGCAGAAAATAAGGTAGTCCATCACAAGTGAGGAAACGGCTTAGATTCAAAAACTACTGAGAATCTTTTTCGCAATTATGATACCCCAACAAAAGTGACATCGTAAAAAAACTTTTAAATTCTAATCAAATTGCAACGAATTGAAGCAAAACAAAATGTATCAAATAAGCTTTCAACATTAAGTATTGAAAGTTCTATGCAGTGAGTCATGAGAATAGTCTTATATTAAAATTGTAACTTTCTTTTAAACTCCTAGTTTGAGTCTAACAATTTGCATATTTCTGTATTTCCAAAACTTATAACGCACGACATGCAGAGGAAAAGCGAAGCTACATTATACTTTTCATAGAAGTTAATATATAATTTCAAACAAAAATAAAATGCAACCGATAAAGCAAGCAACCGAGGAACCAAGCCATGAAGTGTGAATGATCTTGGTGTTCGAAACTACTAATGGTTTTTCACAACCATTCATTCTGTCTTTTATAGTAGCAACTAAACTATTATCTTAGCGGTTCAATGATAAGCTAGAAAAAAATCAGCTCAGGCAGATTATAGTTTCTAATACTCTTCAGTAGCACACACTAAAAAAAAAAATTAGAGGGTATTAATTCGAGTACTGAATTTTTCCGTCAAAAACCAATCTTAATCTTTAAGAAAGACAGACGTTGCAGTTGATAGGCACAAAAATTAACGGCTTTAGGGAATAAGAGAAAATAACGCCAAAATGTAAGCAGAAGGAAAGTGTATTAACCGAAAGAGAGTACGTTAACCTATTTCTTAGATTTGTAAAGGTCTGTTTAAAATTATTGATTTGACCAGTTATAATTCATTAGAAAAAATAAAAGCTATTTTTTTAATTTTTCATATAGTAGATATAGCTTCAGAAGAAATTTTACTCTTCGCAGATGGGGCATTAGGATTTGCTTATATTTTTTTATCAATGTTCTATATAGACAAAGCTTGACACAAAAATATGTTATAGGAGTGCAGGTATCAGATGCTCATAGCTTATGATGCTCAACGATTTATGCAGTTATAAAAGAGGTACGCCCGATAATTACCAAACCAAAACATCATGAAGAATACTCCGTTAGTAAAGTAGCCAATTAATTACTAATAACTACAATCAATGCCCATTGCTATGGGTTTCAAGTACTTTACATTTCAGCTAAAATCTTACACAGGCTTTCCGTTACCAGGTAAGGTTTCTAAGGAGTAACTTTAATTCATGATTTTGAGCTAATTTCTATTTTTACCCTTATTTATTGGGCATGTGTATTGAGAAACCAGTAGAGTGGAATTTTTCACTTAGCGGAAGCCATGAAAAAGTTTATTCTTCAATACTTGTATGTGATTTCAGTTGCTTACATTATTCCTCCTCTATCATAATCGTGATGTCGCAGATTATTTAAATTCAAGACACTTTTGCTTATCTTTACTATTTCCTCGTATAACATGGATTTATTACGAAACAAAATGTTGAAATTGAGTTAGGTCTAAAGCAGGAAAAAAAAGGAGATTGATTTATGTCAGTCTTTTTTCATAGAGACAAGGATAACTTTTCTGTTTAACCAAAAGCAATTTTTGATATAGCTTAACGGAAGTTCATTCTTAACTATTACTATTTATTGCGTATATAATTTTAGACTTAAATTCACACATATTTGAAAAATAAACAAAAAGGCTGTATTGTTCCAATGATCGTTTATTTGGACCGTTTCATGGAATGAGGTGGCATAAGAGGCCCCTTAGCACAACCGCATTTCCTTGACCACGGATGGAAATTGAGCATGGGAGTGCGGAAGACAGAGTCCATCGAATACCTTAGTAAATTTCATTAATGAAAAAGTCGCGGGAGCCTGTTTTTCATTTATAAGTTCCTGTAGCTATCCCTGGTTTCATTTTGCTGTAAATATTTGTATAAATCTGTTAACCCTTCGGTAGGAACATCTGCCTCTCAGGTAGCTATAGTTTCTTTATTCAACGCTGAGCCACCCACCCTTCGATCTTCGGTACTGTGAGTCTACATATACTTCAATCAACATCTTGTCTTCGGTGTGGAAAGGTGATTCATGACGCCAGGCTTCTATGGTCCAGGTAAAAATTAGATTAATCAGATCAACAATTAAGAATCCCAACCCAATCACTCGTTCGACTATCTAAATGCCTCTACATAACGAACCGTAATATAACCAGTGATAATTGGTTCTGTTCAATAGATGCTGGTCAAGAATTAAGGAGAAATAGTTTGACGATTGTGGCTACCATGAAATGTAATAAACCACAAATACCTTCTGAATTTCTAGTTAGAAATACCTGGGAAAGAGATATTCCATCTATATCTGCCTTCCAGGCAGATGTTCCCACTAAGCGGGAAAAGAATCATGTTCCCAACGAAGAGTTAAGACAGAGTTTCCCAAACCATGTTCCGCGGAACACTAGTGTTCCACGGTAAGTTAATAGGTGTTCCGCGAAAAATTACTAAATTAATAATTACTAAATAAAATTTTAAATAATTACTAAATACTAAATAAATAATTAATGTTTTTTATTATTTTTAAAATTTTTTTATTGATTATATGTTATTGCATACCCTACAAAATAAACAAGGTGTTCCGTTAAAATTTCAAGATTTACGAAGTGTTCCATCGCAGGAAATGTTTGGGAAACCATGTATTAAGGAATGTACATACCTCCTAGGACTCTCTGGTTAGTAACTAAAAGTACTCCATGAGTACTTTGAATTCATTCTCAATAATCTTGATACTTTGTGAAGTGGTAGATATAATCTTGATTATTCGGAAACATTACAGGGACTTAGTCGACTGTAAGTAGGAAATGAAAGGGAGGACAACTATTTTATAGGTTCATTGCTATTAAATCAGTCATGACGAAGATCACTCTCCCATTTCGTATTCATTTCTGAAGGATTTTTAAAAAAAGTAAAACCACTTTATTAAACACACTTCGAAAGTTCTAAGCTGACCCATTATAATCCCTTTTAACTGCTCGAGTACGTATGACAATGGACTCAGAAGTGTTCAGAACCAGCGTACGATGTATATCCTCCCGTACGCAACTGCAGAAGATCTGTGGGCGGTTGGTGCAGCGTCACCTAATCAGTTCAATTTGATCCTTTGAATGTGTGTGCTACGCTGATTAAGAGCTGGTGACTGCGGTAGTCATGGAAATACGTTAGACGTTTGATCATGACCCTGAAACTACTCTGACGCCAAACTAACTTGATGTAGAAGAAATCGTTGTGCTAAAAGAAATTGTCTTGGAAAGAGGAAAGTAGCTTTCAAAGTCCGTAGGAATACCGTTCAGCGTACAATAAACGTACAATATTCAGCGTACAATATTTAGACAGTGTATCAAAGGACTTAACGTCTCCAACATCTCTAGCATTCAAAAGAAAATATCAAAACTGAACTTATCTACATCTTTGATACTATACAGAACAGGTTCACAAGTCTAAATTTAAGCCATATTTGTCCGATGCTTTCAAAAAGGCAAAAGAAGAAGTGTGATTTGTAGCATCATGTTCAAATTTTCTAATAAGCAAAAGTCCTCTAAGGTGGTCTCAAAGCCATTGCAGCCGCAACATTTTGCTCAGGCTGAAAGGAATGGTACTCGTACTGGTAATCGTCCAGTAGTCCGAGCGGGTTTATTACCAATGCATAGGGCATTTCGAAATACTTTCCGTGTCCGCTCTTGTACTGGTCTATTGTTTCAAGAAATTTTAACAAGAAAATTTCGGCTCAAGCACAGTTGACCCAAGTTGTTCACCTGGTGTTGTCGACCAGAAAAGATTTTTCGTCGTCATACTTTCATACCATTTTCGGTTTACAGGAACAGTATTTCTTGAAAAAATACCAACATATTGATGGTTGTAGAAAGGCTATATTCACCTAGTTTAACATCGACTATCATGCTGTTCCTGAAGTTACTCAAATCATTGATTTTGACTAACCTGCTTGTCTTATACGTGCCCAGGGGATCTCCTTGTACTGTTATCAAATGCCAGGTCACTTCCAACTGAAGTTGTTAATTCTACTGCGAACAGTCTGCCTAATAAAGCAGCCACTCAGTTTTTAAAACATATTTTTCATATATCTTTTAATATACAAAGTTGGAAACGAAAATTTTGAAATTTTAAATTGCAGTACTTGAACTACATCGTAGATTTTACTGGTATCTGGTATACATATTATCTGTTTTCATAGAAGTGTTAAGGGTATATCTGTGTAGCCCTTTGCATCTTACCATGAAAATATTTATCCAGTCAAATACTCTTTTTGTGTGTGTGTGTGTGTGTCTGTCTATTGCGGAGGCACTTCGTCGTGTGACATTTGCCTTTTGTTATTCACCGTGATATTCTGGCTACTTTATTATGGGAGCACATATGGGTGCGCCAGCATTGTTCCATATGAGGGGGGGGGCACACGGAAACGACCAAGCCTTATTCGGGATTTGAACTAAGGCCCACTGCATAAGAGGACGTTCAGAACGCTAACCACTACACCATGTCGGCGACTCCAGTCTAATACTAAATCCAGTATAATACTAAAAAAGTTTTTGTCTGTAAGTTAAAATAGCGAAACTAGGACGCATTAGTACCTTATTTGTAAGAACACATGACACTCCTCAAATAATTAACACAGAATTAAAAATATTCTGAAATTGGACCAGCATTATAAATATATTTTAAACTGTCACTCCAGTTACCTACCATCGACGATTTTCTAAGCTTTCATTAGAAAGGGATTAAACATGAAAAGAAGCTAATTGGAACTACACTCATTTTTAATATTATTTCATAGCATTAAACATTAAACATCGATGAAACATCAGTTCATTCGTAATTTCTTTGCATCTTTCGACTCCGACAGAGGAATCTTATATTTACCGTAAAATTACTTCATTGTACGAAATCCATTAATGTGGTTCAATGTCGAGTTAAAAAAAGGGGGGGGGGGAGCAGGGTCTTTGAGGGATGCGAAATGAACCCAAAACGCCATCGAAAACATTCTGATGTAATAAGTAATTTCTCAGAAACAATGAGGTATAATTATGATTTTTGGTTTAAGAAATTAAGAATTAAGAATTTCATTTCTACGAGAGGATTGAAATACACTGATGATCAAAGCTTAAGGACCGACATTATTCCATCGGTTTAAATGCGAAAAATGAAACACAATAGCTAGGTACAATATCTATTTGCATAAGGATACCTGATCAATAGAAAGATGTAATTTTCCATACGTAAATTCCAGATAGTCACGTTGTACGGCACTTGATAAAAGCAGATTTTCTGAGAAAAATTAGAGAATAGAAAGTTAGTGTGCTCGTCGCTGTAAGAAGTTAAAGTGAACTGTAATTGTATTACAGGTGATGGAAATGTCTAGTAGGATACAATTACATGACTTTACGCATTGTAGAATAATTGGTAATCTTGAAGAAAGACTCAGGGTAGAGTTTGGTATCACTTTTAGCATTGTTTCACTTGTGTGGAAGATCTTCGAAGCAAAAGGGACAGCTTTTAGAAAGATCAGTAGTGGTCTCCCAAAGAAAACTACATCAAGGGATGACCAATATATCGTCCTACAGGCTAAAAGAGACAGACGGCAGACAGTATGCAATATTGCAAACCAACTGCATACGGCCACAGGACGCAAAGTGTCGTGGTTCACGGTGGCCAGACGTTTGTATAAAAGTGGTCAATTCGCCCGACGGCCAGAATGTTGCATCCCGCTAACGCCTGTAAATCGAAAACACCATGTAAAATGGTGTAAGGACCACAAAGATTATGTTTAACAGCAATGGGGCATGGTATTGTTCACTAATGAGAGACGCTTCAGTTTAACTAGAGATTCTGGACGTCACCTAATCTGAAGAGAGGTGGGAACGTGGTATCATCCAGCAAACATTACCGAAAGACATCAGCATGGAGGTGCAGGTGTCATGGTCTGGGGAGGCATCATGTTAAATGGTCGTACTGAGTTCTACATTTTCGAATGTGGTTCAGTAACAGGAAACCGCTACTGCAGTGAGGTGATCGTTTCTCACGTACGATTTTTCCAGGGCGCTATTGGTCTTCAGTTCCTTTTCAAGGACGATAATGCTAGACCCCACCGTGTGCTGCGGATGAACTGTTGGAATGGTGAGGATATCCCTTGTATGGATTGGACTGCGAAGTCCCCAGACCTGAATCCAATAAAACATGAGTGGGACTCTCTGGGAAGACGTCTTGCGGCACCCATACCTACGCTTCAAAATGCCTATGAACTTAAAAGATTACTAAAAGAGATGTAGACAATGTTACTCCAACAGCTCATAGACCAACTCGCTTTAATCATGGTTAGACGCTGCAAAGCAACTACTGCAGTTGAGGGACATCACATTCCCTACTGAACACCACCTCTTTTCTTTATTTCACCGTCGAGAAACACGCCTTTGTACGATGATATGTAATGCTTTCTATCTGTTTCTTAATAAAATCTCAGAATTAACGTTTGTTTTCTTTTTGCAAGTGCGTTATTTCATTCACCAATGGGTTACATACTGAGGTCTCTGTGGTGTGAATTTCATAAATCCAGGTTGCTTCATTGCGAAGAAACTGAGAAAGAACCATATGGTACTTAAGATTTGCACGCCATTGTATTTAATGATATTATTTCAAAGAAAACCTCCGTATTAGATTAAAATATTCAAGTGAGATTGAAATATTTTATAGGTGACCTAACTTATGATAAATTGTTTAGATAAGAAAATAAAAATTTTGTTGCTGTAACTTCTAAAAATATAATTTTCAAAGCCAAGAATCAATGAAAAGTTATAAAACTTTATAGATATATCCATATATAGATATGTTCGTTAATTATACAGATATCTTCGTATGGAACTTTCTTCTTACGTATTTAACTACATATATTTAACTTTCAAGTTAAGCACTCTACTAAATATATCCTTTATATGGATTGGATAACAATATGATACTCTCATAAGTGGAAATAAAAGTTTTGTATATAAATATCATGACTTTTTATAAACTTGAGTGCTGTTAGTTGTAGCTATAATTATAACTACGTGGTTTTTTACAACAATCAAAACATGAATGCTCTATATTTTACAAAATAAACTTTATTTTCACTTCTATGTACAACAAATGAGAAAATATGAGATTACTCGAACTGAGAAAAATTCAAGGAAGCTTTCACAGATAACAAAAAACAACTTTGCTATGGTCATTATTTCTGAAACAATAGTTGAAAGTTGGAGACATAGCCAAAAGAAACTTGAAAGGCAATTAAATTTAAAGCTCGGAGAATTTTGAAAACTTCACAATTCTTTTGATCATCTAATAGTTCTTCCGCAAAGGTAAAATTTAAATAATCTTCTGAAGATACAATGTTACAAATTACAACTCAAGGACCTATAAAAAATCATTGTAAAGTGTATAGTTTCGAACATATAACTGTAATATTTTATTTCATGTTACTAAACAAAAATGACATAGAATTATTAACAATAATTTAAAATATTACGTTAAAATTGACGAGTAATGTCTAGGAGTAAGATAATGTCAGTACTAATACATTCATGTATGAAGTATTTCGTAATGTATCTCGAAGTAAAAGAATTAAATTTTGAAGCATTATTTCTAAACATCCCCTAACTTTCCATTCCTGTACATATATAAAAATTTCCTCCTCGTACAAGCATTGTCAGAAGTTTTTATATGAGATTAATTTTAACGATGGAATGTTCGATTAAATGTACAAACTACATTTTTAAAAAATAATGCCAACCATTATTAAGTTTCCCTATCATTAATTAATTTAAAATTTTCATCCTTTTCAGGTAAGTTTATGAAATGCGATAAACACACTCGCATTTTAATCCAGTGATCATGTGATACAGAATTGTATACATTTTTGTAGTTACAGTGGCCCTGTGAAGTTTTTGTATCAGACCACGGATTCAGTCCACTGGTAATCTCCTTAAAATATGGTAAATATATGATACACAGCAATGAAGATGAAGTAGAACACAAAACTACTGACCACTACAGATTCAACCAAAAGGTTTCATGATACCTATTAACAAAACTCTGCCTGTGGTTATGCACTAGATGCTCGAACAAGCATCTTGTCCAACAGCATCTAAACGAATGGATGTTTAATATCTCTCTGGAGGGCTCTTGTGCAATGTCTGCTTAGGAGCAGCTGTTCCTCACCGCCCATGATGCATCATGTGCATCATATGCATCATGTGATGATGTCCATGATCTTGATGTCCGCAGTGATGGTGACCCTCGTGTTCCCCTAGAATCTTGGCAATAAGTCCAGCAACAAGCATCGATCCTAGCCCTCCTTGGCCGCCACCATGCTTTCCACCTCCTCCTCCTAATCCACCGCCGCCACCTCCTCCGAGATGTGCTTGAGCCGGAATTGCTGCAACCATCAGCACCACTAACAATAGCGAATAAACCTTCAGTTGATGCATAATAACTCCTGGAACATAAAAGAGTATATAAGGGAAGGATTCTAGGAAATGCTTTTACCCTAATTTTACTAAAAAATTTCATGCTGCACAGGGTAACGCGATGTATTATGAGGAATGAGGTTTACCCGAGAAAGGTAAAGTTACGAAATTTCAAAGCTAACTCAAAGAGACAAGGATGACTTGATGGAAAAAGATCAGTGTTTCACAAACTGTAGTATGTGTACGTACCGTTTAGGATAAGCGTGGCATTTTCTAAGGGTACGGGATCTCCCGAGGAAATATTGGCTAAATGACAAAAAAGTAGACGATTGTGCTCAGATATGTTTTAATTTCATTATCAAATAAAATTTCCGAACAGTTAGTTATTTCCCCTTTGAAGCATACTACATACAGTAGCTCCCAAAAGTGTTCATACACTTACGATTTTCAATGAAATAGGGATCTATCGAATAATTAAAATGGGTATTTAATAATAAGATCTATAATCTATTCTTAACAAAAGTACATGAAATCTTTTGAAATACACAGTAAAACTTTATTTTTGAGAAACCAGTAATCAAAAGGTAACAAAAACTTTATCTCACAAAAGTCATCGTACACTGAAATATTTTCGGTAAAATTCATAATTAAAATTATCACTTTATTTTTATTTTTGAATTGTGGTGGCATTTAAAATATCGTTTGGCTTTAATTTTTGCTTGCCTACTCCGTAATATTCTATTTATTATTTAAAAATGGCTCGTAGTCGTAAAGAAACAACAGCATTCAAAAATTGATTATTTTTCTTCATAGTAGTGGTAAATCAGTTCGGAATATTGCTAAATTACTTAATTTATCCCATTCTACTGTGCAGTATGTGATAAAACGCTCTAAAGAAGAAAACTGGATCGAAAACAAGGTAAGAAAAGGCCGTCCGGCAAAGATAACAAAACGTGATCAGAGATTTATAATTAGAAAATTTCTAAAAAATCCACGTTTGAGTGCTGTAAAAGTATCTGCAGAATTTAATGAAACATTTTCTACTTCAATTTCACCTGAAACTGTTCGACGAGTTCTCAGAGCAGCTGGATTACATGGGTCCGTAGAAATTTTTTTGTGAGTGAGAAAAACAGAAAGCTTAGGCTTTCCTTCGCACTATCAATGATAAATAAACCCCAAACGTATTGGAATAATGTCTTATTTTCCGATGAAAGCAAGTTTAACATTTTTGGTTCCGATAGGTGTATAATTGTATGGAGAAGAAAAAATGAGGAACTTAATCCCAAGAACTTAGTAGGAATAGTTAAGCATGGCGGTGGAGGTGTCCTTGTGTGGGGGTGCATGTCAGCATCAGGACTAGGTAATTTGGTATTTATTGATGGCATATTGAATCATGCTGTTTATATAAATATTAAGAGACAATTTAAAAGTATCAGCCCAAAATTTGGGTATTGGAAACAACTTTGTTTTTTTTAATCAAGATAACGATCCTAAGCACACGGCTCTCAACGTTCACCTCTGGTGTCTCTATAATTGTCCACAAGTTTTGAAAACACCACCTCAATCGCCAGATTTAAACCCAATAGAACATATTTGGAGAGAACTGGTAGTTCGAGTACGAAAACATGACATTCACACGAAAAGCGAGTTAAAAACAATTATGATGGAAGAATGGAAAAACATTGATGCAGGAATTACAAAAGAACTAGTGCAATCTATTGCCAGACGTTCAAAAGCTGTTGTGGACAGTGGCGCACTTAGGGGGGGGGGAGGAAGGGCCCTGCCCACCAAAGAAATAGAAATTGCATTATGAATATTGATTTTGCATTATAAATATTTTTATCCGTTCATCTCCCCCCCCCCCCCCCAAGAAAAAATCCTGGGTGCGCCACTGGTTGTGAATGCTAAAGAGTATCCTACTAAATATTAATTTAACGAAAAATTAGAATATTTACTAATATGTAGAGTTTTTTACAAGTGTACGATGACTTTTGTGAGATAAAGTTTTTGTTACTTTTTGATTACGGGTTTCTTAAAAATAAAGTTTTACTATTTTTTCAAATTATTTCATGTAGTTTTGTTAAGAATAGATTATAGATCTTATAATTAAATACCCATTCTGAAATATTCATGTTAATTAATGGATAGACCCCTATTTCATTGAAAATCGTAAGTGTACGAATACTTTTGGGAGCCACTGTAGTTGTATTTTTTATTTTATCAGAGCTTCTTCTCTTGTTTTCAAAATATTGAAAGTTGCCCAGACACTTTACTTTTCTTTGTAGTGAATCAGATAATCCCAAAAGTTTATGTGCATACTTACGATGCTTTTCTATTTTTTTTAAATTCTCAGGATTCTTAATCTCTGAATTAGGAATAAAAATTTTGATAAATACTTTTGTGATCGGTTTTATTTCTTGTTGTTCATTTTCGAACGAATTTTCTTAGAAAATGTAGAAATTTTAGTTAGATATTTAACAATAAAGTAATGTCTCATATTTAAACAGATCATAAAGGCTCTCAAAAATTAATATAGTTCAAGTAATATTAGTAGAACTAACTCAGTACTTCTCTCACACGTGATATATGAGTATTATAGACATGCATACTTTTAATACATGAAAAACTGAACTTCAACATTTTCTAAAACCTGTGATTTTGGGTTATTTGATAGTGAGGGTACCTTTAAACTTTTGTTCATGACCAAGGAGTACAATGAAAAAAAGTTTCAGATCCATTGAATTAGATTAATAAATACCTGACAGTTCTTATTGTATACAATGAGGGAAATACGTCGTGAGCACCTGTATTAAGGCTGCTATGTACTAAGAAAAGAAATCGTATTTCCCTTTTCCTCTTCTTGCAGACTCTTGTGGTGGGAGGAGTCCAGTTGACAGTTCGAGAATTCCAAACCCCTTTCATTGACATTTTGAGGGATTGTAATGGCTCTCTCTCTATAGGGGGGTTACGCGCTGCCCTCAAATTTTTTATTTAAAATATATTTTTGTCAACTATTTACAGGTACATAAATGCTGATAATCAAATAAAATTGGTATTGTCAGATAGCCTGAACTTTTCTGCAAAGCGCTACAGGATTCATTTTAGAAACTTCGCCCACCGAAGGAATTTATGAGCATTTAAAACACACTATACTATATTTTTCCCCGAATAATTTAAATTTTAAAATATTAATTGCATTTTTTTTTAAAAAACGAAAAATGTACACAAATGTAAAATTTTTTTTTTCTCTATGATGGAGTACAATTTAAAAAAAAAAAATCTTTGAATCCAAGTCGGCAATCCGTGGACAAATTTTCTCCATAGGTTAACACTGAGGTGAGCGAATCCAATGGGGTTAGTACATAGCAGCCTTAAATAAACAATTTAAAAGCTTTTCCTTTTGTACTCATGAAGATGAAGGTCACGCCTTAAATATGATAACAAGTCTGTGAGTCTAGGAATTTTAGCATGAGATGCCTTAAGTAGTATACGATAGATGCATTGCATTCAATAGAACTATTATGGGGGAATAATTTAATATTCATTGTAGACTATGCATGTATGACTGATATAAAATCAAAAAACACAGTACAAAATTCTTACACTATTTTTATTAAACTTAGTTCTTAAAATCGATCACCCACCAAGTCAAAGCTCGAAGAAAACTTTTAACGAGTTGCAACTGTACAGTTATTATTGACAGCGATTACACATGTCTTTTTTTTCTCGTGCGATATATTAAAATGAAATTTTTGTCTAAAATCCAATGTTTGGTCATTTTACTCAGTTAATCTAACTATAATTGCGACTATTAAATACCAAACACCTATATGCGGTCATGATAAGTTACTTGGTTTGGTTGAATTTGATTGAGAGCGATAGGTCAACTTTTGCTACACGAGGGCTTATTAGACCGGGACCTACATCTTAAAGCTGATTCCGAAAGGCTACAAACATCCATGCCAATAATGGGACTAGAACCCACAGACTTGCATGATAAGTTGCAATTCATTGCTTTGTCATTTACTTCATTCGCTAGATCATATACCGTAAAATCTTGACTATAATATGCACACGTGTATAATACGCACGCTTGATTTTGCGCGAAATTTTCGGAAAAAGTTAAAATTCGACTATAATACGCACCCATAACTTTTCAATATTTTATTTAAAAATTTAACAAATACTTATTAACATAAATAAAATTTGTAATAAAAATAAACGAAAACTCAAATTCTGTAGAAAAAGACTTAAATTTTTAATTCAAAACAAACAATACTGTCATATTATCAGTCTTAATCACTTTCAATAGAATACAGCACATCTACTGTTTGTCGTTTATTCAATGTTTAAAACTATGTTTTTTCGTACAAAAGTATAAAACGCGCCCTCCTTTTTGCGGACTAAAATGTGAAAATAAAGTGCGTATTACAATCAAGATTTTACGGTAGATAGATGTCTTCATTCACCTCTTATTAACAAAATATAATTTTTGAAATTTTAACATTCCACTTTCTACGTTACCATTATGGACCAGTGATTAATTCTGCTAATTCTGTTTATCGCATGATTAGAGAAGAGCTCTCTGAATCCTTAAACCGATAGAGGAAATTCTGACATTCAAAATAATAAGTTCTTAGTGATAATTCAGATGCTTGAAGAATCAGAGAACTTTTTCTTTTGAAGCATTTAATTTAATATGAGGCCTTATATTAAATGAGTAAGAAAAATTATCAAATTATACCATCGCCAATTAAGGGTAAATAAAGACAGACATTTGCAAATTTGACAAATGCATTTATGACAAATATTTATATTTTGTTAATAAGAGGTGAATGAAGACATCTATCTACCGTAAAATCTTGAGTATAATACGCACTTTATTTTCCCATAAAGACAATTTAAGGGTAAATAAAGACAATTTAAATTTAAGGGTAGATAAAGACAATTAAGGGTAAATAAAGACAGACATTTTTCTCCTTTCGGAACAAATATTTTCTTTGTTTCATATAATAATGTTTTATATAATAACAATACTTTAATAAATGAGTCCTACTTTCCTAATGCACTGATAAAATCTACCAGATCCATTTAGACCGAATATTACCTTTTCTCTGTACCATGACGGGAGCTGGTTAAAGATAGTTAAAATTAGCTTTCTAAAAATTGTTGCCCGTTTTAAATTAGGTTCATTTCAAAGCTCCTATGAAACCAAAACAAGAAAATCTGCCGAAATTAAACTTATTTCTTTTATCCCTGGGGCTAAACTTTAAAAACAAGAACACTGCCAAAAACCCAACATTCATTTCCATTTTCATTATAACATATTATAAGCATATTGCATTTTGGTGATATTGGAGGGTTATCGAAACAAGACTCCGTTTGAAACACGAGAGAGGAACAAAGAAATGCTTTACCTTTCTTCCTAAACGCCGGTTTGATGTGTCGAAGCTACCGGTAGGATGGCTGGCTTTTATGCACCCAACTTTCACTTTCCCGGCACAGGTAGTTACTAGAATGATGGCTCTTTTTATTGCTAACCGAGAAAACACAACAGGAATAGAAACTGAAAGTATTTTTTTCTTTTTTTACTCAGTAGACAGTTAAGGGATCCTTCGATCGCTTGGGGTGTCGCGAGGCGGAAGAAGATGCTTCGCAGCATCGGAGCGTGACGTGATTCACTCGCTTGATGACACCGGCAAGCAGAATAATTATTCCTCCATTATCCTTCAAAGAGCACAGCCCTTTAATGAAAATCCGTTAAATTCCGTAAGTAAATTACTCTTAATTAAAACGTACTATAATGCTATAATGCAAATATGTCATAATTATCATAATATATAAACATAAGCTTAATTTTCGCTGCACAAAATGTAAATACATATCCTTAGAAAGTCCTCTATAATGTAAAGCAATGATTCTCAAACTTTTTATGTCTACTCCTCCTTTAGAGGACCTTCATACCCTACGCCCCCTCATAACTAAAAAATGTAACACTAGTAAAATACATTCTACACATATTTTTTGCTAACCACTAGCGCCCCCTCCCCCTTCCTGAATATCCCTCACACCTCACAGGGGAGGGGGGACCCCAAAGCTTAAAACCACTGTTGTAAAGATTGCTTCGGCAAATCACTTTCATGGGGTGTAACCATACTTAAAACCTTTCATTTCACGCACAGACACATTTATTTCTCTATTCAATTCAATTAGTTGCAAATATATAATAAAACAGCTAATGAAAAAAATTATGCAGAAAAGTTTTTTAACGAATAAGCTTACTGTCGAATATTCAGGAATTTTTGTTTGTATGGATTACACAGGTCTACAAAATTTAACTTTTTCTCAGGGGTTTACACAAATTTATGTAAATTATATGATATTTGTCATGCTGGTTTCAAAAATAATATCAATCTGTATCAAATAAGGATTTTTTACAATTGTGAAACTAAAAATTTTGAATTTGAGACATTTCTAAAAATACTCGTATATACAATTTACAAAACATTAATTATTTTAATAAAATGTTCTTACAAAAAGACTTGAAATTATCAAATAAATAATAATAACGTCAAATATAGCCAAAAAGAAATTAGATTATAAAATTTACACAAATTTATTTTACTTTTCCTTCAAAGGAAGCTTGTGTCCTTTAGATTTTAAAACTGGTTCAATGTCTCTTTTTAACTCTCAACGGTAATCCGCCATCATGGTGGCATTCCAGTGTCCTTGATATCCCATGCATTTTATATCTTGGTGAAATCTCTCACCCTGTTCCTCACCCAAAGTACCCACTCAACGGTAATCCGCCATCATGGTGGCATTCCAGTGTCCTTGATATCCCATGAATTTTATATCTTGGTGAAATCTCTCACCCTGTTCATCACCCAACGTACCAAGAGTTTCAGGAAAATTCTCCAGGTGGAAGTGCAAAATGTATATTTTGGGGCTCCTGTTACAGGCCAGTTCTTTCAATAAACAGGAAATCCAACGTAAATAAAGCACAAATAGCAGTAAGATGCAATTATTTTGCATACGGCCGTTTCTAAAACTAAGCCCAGGCTTAGTTTTCGGCTTTTTTGAGCTGCCACTAAGTTCTTTGCACTGATGAAGAAGCTCCTTTGTAGCTTCGAAACGGCCGTATGCAAAATAATTGCATCTTACTGCTATTTGTGCTTTATTTACGTTGGATTTCCTGTTTATTCCTCGAGTACAAAGGTTTTATCTTTTCTTTTCAGTTCTTTCAAGTTTTGTGGCATTTTTTCCACTATTGTTGTATAGTTGGGATCATTGTAATTTCCTAAAAATTTTTGAGGGACGTCTTTGAAATTAACCCATGCTTTTATCTTGATCGATTTCATTTTTTCTTCAAATTATTATCCTTCATTAACAGTCTTATATCTGGGCCGAATACACCTTCTTTGATTTTACTTTCCAATAAATGTGGAAAAAAATCATTTAAATATTAAAAGAATGCCATTTTTATCCAAAGCTTTAACAAATTGTATCATCAACCCTAATGTTATGTGCAAGGGCAGTAAGAGGACTTGTTTTGGACCCATTAAGGCTGATATGTGCTAACCCCACTGGATTCGCTCACCTCAATATTAACCTATGGAGAAAATTTGCCCTCGGATTGCCGACTTGGATTCAAAGATTTTTTTAAAAAAATTGTACTCCGTCATAGAGAAAGAAATTTTACATTTGTGTACATTTTTCGTTTTTTTTTTGAAAAAATGCAATTAATATTTTAAAATTTAAATTATTCGGAGAAAAATCTGGTATAATGTGTTTTAAACGCTCATAAATTCCTTCGGTGGACGAAATTAATAAAATGAATCCTGTAACGCTTTGCAGAAAAGTTCAGGCTATCTGACAATACAAATTTTATTTGATTATCAGCATTTATGTACCTGTAAATAGTTGACAAAAATATATTTTAAATAAAAAATTTGGGGGCAGCGCTTAACCCCCCTATAGAGAGAGAGCCATTACAATCCCTCAAAATGTCAATCCTAAGCAGGGGGGAATTCTCGAACTTTCAACTGGACTCATCCCACCACTCGGAGTCTGCAAGAAGAGGAAAAGGGAAATACGATTTTTTTTCTTAGTACATAGCAGCCTTAAGTTCTGCCGAATCACATTCTTTGTCACTCGATTTAAACTTTTCTTTAGAGGCCGTTCTTTTCTTATCCAGTATTGGTTTTTAGATCTACTATCCCACTCACAAAGGAAACAGGACATTTTTGTATAGCCACCTTACTGGCTTAATAACATGGTTAAAATTTTTTAATCCCCATAATTTTGCCATTTAAGTTCTTGATATTTTATCTTAATGACGAGAAAATCAAGGTTTTCGTATGATTCTTTTAAAATTACTGAATGTGCTATAGGTACTGGAGCAAGAACATTACCATTATGTAGTAAGACACTATTAACGTAGGATTAAGTTCCTCCATAACGGTCCTCCAGAAAAGAAAAATTTCAGACACTTAAACCGTCCGTCCGTACCTCGCGAGTTATAATTTTGCACCAAACCCAGTCTGTATTGCTTGGACAAGCAGTAAACAGTTAAACAGAAAATTACCAAGATGCGTCAAAATTTGATATACATTTATGTATATATATATGCATACGTACATACATATATATATATATATATATATATATATATATATATATATATATATATATATATATATATATATATATATATATATATATATATATATATATATAGATAGATACATATATGCATAACACATACATACAAAAGAGGTAAGCAACGATAAGTAATCCTACGTTAATAACCCTCGTTAGTTTCGTTAGAAGAGACTACTTGAAATTTTTTTAAGCTTCTCTTATAAAAATCAGTGAAGTCTCCACTGATATGGATCATGATCAGTGGTTGAAGATAAATGAGCTATAAGTCCAGGAATATCTATACAGTATACAAGTGAAGCTGCAAAAAACATAAATAAATGAACAAAATAGATGTTGGTTATCATTACACTATCAATAAACGAACATAAATAAACGTGTGTATTCACTACACATGTGCGAGTGAAAAAAAAGTGTCGTCACAAGCAACGAGTCACTGAAATAGTGACACTACCTACAGTTTTAGTTTATAATTTTACTTCTTTTAGTGTAGCCTTGTATTTTATATTTATTATATTGCCATTTTACTAAGAAATTAATTTTAAATTCTAATAACAATGTATTTTATTCGGTAATATTTCACATTAATTTTATGAAATCCCCCCCCCCTTTTTATTTGTGAAAAATCTGGGGATGATGCAAAAAAGCAAATGTCATTTTTATGATCAGTGTGTCTGATTTACTAAAGAACATCTAACATTCTGCAAACCCCAGGTTCGTGTTGACCTGTGATAAATAAACTGTGTATATGTATAACTGTTTGTATATAGCTGTTTGTATGTATAATTAAACTGTATAATTAAATGTACAATTCTGTTTGTATGTATGTATAATTAAAGTTTATATGTATAATTATTCTGTTGTACGTATAATTAAATTACATAGGTATTTTTTTCCAGTGACCATGAAGAGGTTGTCTTTTTTAACAAGTCACATACTGACCATGACAAACTTCAGTGCAGAAAGTCCACTGAGGCAGGTTTTTCCCTCTCTTGACATATATAACCTTCAACGCGCAAATCGACTTTAATCCATATTTATGAATACAAAGTTTCTGGTAGAGACTTTTGCATATCAAAAGCCTAAAAGTTTTATAAAAGACTGAAATTATGCGGTATATTTGTAAGGAATTATAACACACAAAAGAAATGATAAATATATGCAGCAATGAATTTTACATTTAACGAGATCGAATTTTGCTTTTCTAATTCTTGCTTAAATTTTAGGCAAAGATTGATCAACATAGTAAAGACGAGAGATACCCGTTTTGATTAGCACCAGCGTATTGTTTCATTTTAAGAAGGAAAAGTCAAATTGATAACAATATCTTTGTTTACTTAGTTTATCTGCTATGAATAGTATATTTCCTGATCTACTGAGGTTATTGATATCGTTCCGAATAAATAGGTTTTATTTCCTTGTACCCGAATATTTGCCCCAATAACTGCGAACTAAGTAATGAACGTCCATTTTATGCGTAATTTTCAGCAGTATTAAATGTTTCTCTTTTGAGCGGAAAACTATGTTTTTGATACAAAGTTCTTTTACGCGGCAGTTCTTTACGCGGCGTTCTTTTACAGTAGAGTGAACTCGCAGGAATCGTCACGTAACAAAAAAGCGTTATGCCCCCTTCATAAGAACTTTTTCTCAAGGACTCTGTGGCTGAATGGTTATCGCATCGGATATCGGACTATCGCACTACGGAGCGAGAGGTCCCTGGTTCAAATCCCCGCACAAGCGCTGGCCGTTTCTATTCCCACTCATTCTGGGAATATCGCAGTGTATATATATATATATATATGTGTGTGTGCGTGTAAATATATATATGTATATTTATATATATAATATATATATATATATATATATATATATATATATATATACATATATATTACATTATACAAATCGTTCTAATTTCTGGATATAGATGGCAGTGTAGAAGTGGAATGGTATAATTCCCCACGGTGTGTGGCCAATAAGGGATATACATATATATATATGTGTATATACGTCTAGAGTTGAAAAAATAACGTAAGGAACTTCGTTCATGACGGAGGTTCCCCGACCGCACAATTTTTAAATTAAAAAAAATTTTAATTACTAACTTCGAAATAATCTTTTTACTTTTTGTACATGTACACACATATACAAAAAGAATATATATATATATATATATATATGTGTGTGTGTGTGTGTGTGTGCGTGTGTGTGTAATAGCACGGGCGCGGGCCGACGAAGGAAGGGCTAAGTGGCATATCTTTTTGAAGTAAACATGGATGACTTGTCGCCCGGCCGTGCATCACAAATGTTTAAATCCTTTCCCGCAGATCATCTCACCCCTCGGACACAAATCATAACACAAGTTTCACGACTACATTTTATTGAGATCACCGACCGCTCCGTCGGTATGGATGCAGCAAGTGAAAATACAGGAATCCGTCCTACTTCCGGATAACAAGCATTATATAAACTTCAGTCCATCACGTGATTAAAGGGTGTGTCTTAATAGTTGATTGGTTTAAAGTTGTTGTTGATGTGCAGAACTGATTAAAACTTGTACTGACGCCACACAGCGTCTCTTTAGTTAAAAAAGACAGCCATCTTGAATGATTTTGCCTAAGGCTGTAATAATGGAATTTAACGCGAATGCCCAAAGGGAATTAAATAGTTTAAGGGATTAAAAAAGGGTTTGTAATTTGGAATAGTGAAGTGAGGAATTAACAGTTTTTAAATGTTAAGAGTGTTGAATTAAGAAATTACTAGTTTTTTTAATATTATATATATATATATATATATATATATACACTGCTCAAAAAAATTAGGGGAGCAAGCAAAGAAGTTAAGAAAACCGTGCGAGACAGCCACGTATTGGCATAATAGGGATAGTTCACACGTATCAATGCGCAATACAGAAAAAAGACGTAAAAAATTTGTAATTAATCTTTAATTCTTTGAAAATATGGAAAAAAAACATGAAAAGATGATTTAGGGCAACAATTTGGTTACATGTAAACGATAAAAGAAAGTATTGTTTAGAAATGATGCAAGATTTTTAATATGGCGTGTGGTCTCCTTGAACAGCTAAGACTGCTGCACACCTGTTTTCCATGGATGCGATGATGTTATCGATAAGACTTTGGGGAATACTGTTCCACTCCTCACGAAGTGCAATCTCCAAGTCTCGGAGAGTAAAAGGAGGCTTTGGTCTCGCAGCAATGCATCATCCGAGCATGTCCCAAACATGCTCGATTGGATTCAGGTCAGGAGAGCACGCTGGCCATTCCATACGCTGTATTGTTTCAGCTTCAAGCATGTTCTCCACAAGACGAGCTGTATGCGGTCTGGCATTATCATGCTGAAAAACAAAGGAATCTCCAATGGCTGCAGCGTAAGGTATGACATGAGGTCTCAGTATCTCGTCTGCATACCTTCGGGCCGTCAAAGTACCATTCCGAATGATATGCAGGTCCGTACGTCCACCTATGCTGATGAAACCCCATACCATGAAACCAGCTCGTCTGTATTGTGACCTTTCACGAACGAATGTGGGGATATTTCGAGTGCCCCTTTCCCTCCATACCAAAACACGTCGGGTGTCACACTCCAGACTGAATCGGGACTCGTCTGTAAACAGCACTTGGCTCCAGTCATGTTTCTCCCAATCTCGATGTTCAGCAGCCCATCTTCTTCGGGCCGCACGGTGGCGTGAGGTCAACGGAATGCAGACCATTGGCCTACGTGCATAGAGATCTCCCTGATGAAACCTATTACGTACTGTTTGGCTGGACACCCTTCGTCCTGTTGCCAAGAGCAACTGTCTTTGCATCTGAGTAGCATTGTCTATTCTGTTTCGACGAGCTGTTAACAGTATATACCGGTCATCAGTTGTTGTAGTGGCGCGTGGCCGACCTTACCCTGGTCGACGTCTAACATTCCCTGTTTCTTGGAATCGATTTCACAGCCTTGCAACGACACTTCTGGCGACTCCAACAGCGTCCGCGACACTACGTTGTGTTTGCCCGGATTCAAGTCTGCCTATAATGCCATGTATTCCGGTAAATCACGTTATTGAGACATTTTCAAGTCACCTTTTCTCAAAAAGAATAACTGAGCAATCGAATTTCACAGTTAAGGCAGTGAAACAGACGTTTCTGCAACATCCCGATTTCCGCCCTTATGTTCTTTTTCTGGTTTTTGATGTCATGAACTTTGATTTGCATATGAAGTTTTCTTTTTCTGTTTCCTGCTAGGCGTTAAATTATGGATGATTTATTTTATGTTACTTATCGGTGTAAGTGCCCCTACATTGTTAAAACCATGTGCTCCCCTAATTGTTTTGAGCAGTGTATATATATATATATATATATATATATATATATATATATATATATATATATATCCCTTCAAACTAGTTCTATTTCCCTTCAAACTTCAGCTCACACATTAATTGCCTAAGAACCATTTACAACAGTAAACAATATTCTGAAACTTCAACAAAATAGAATTAAAATTTACAGAGATAAAAAGATAATTTTCTCTTAATGCATTTCCTGAGTGAAAAGGAAATGGAAGGAACAGAAGAAAAAAGCTTAATTTTGGTCCTCAAAATGTTTCCAGTTATGTTATCCTGTTACCATTTTTTTCTCTCTTCATATTTCAACTCTTTGTTTGTAACTTAAAAGGATAAAATAAGTTGCATTAAATTGCAATTTGAAAGCCATTTATGATTGAAGCTGTATTTTTAGTTTTGAACATTGTTAAAAATAACAGATTTGATATTCAAGATACTGCTTAGCATTTTTCGAATCCAAAGATTTAATGTCAAATGAGAGAGAAAAGCAATTTAAAAACCTTTTTTTTATAGTGAAATTTAAAATTAATGACATATGGAAACAGCGTATATGTTTGTTTGCCATTGCGGAGTACTTGTTAATGAAAACACTCGCACTTAATCGCCAGAATCTACGGTTGCTTTCAATGTGGAGGCATCGTATAGGTGAATCAACAACCTCCCGTTGCCACCGCAATTTTGACTGAGCACCCCAAGGAGCGACGTTTGGCGGGGAATGGTACCTTCTCCCACCATCTCTGACCTCATAGAAGAACTTTCCGGTCTACCGTTTTAACGTGCCAGTATCCAGCCTAGACGCGAAGTAGTATTTAATAGCGTTCGTCTGGATTCAAAATGAGCATCCCCATTTCAAAGCTGAAAGCGCTACCACTAGACTACTGTGGGTCCAACAGTGTAAAAGTTGTGTAGACCGAGTTGTTCGTGACCGCGTATGCAGAGAGGTTGCTACAAAAGTTACATGTATAATAGTGACAATGGATAATGTTACTCAATCTGATAAATCCAATGATAATTTATTAAGTTTAACGTCATGATAATAAAATAAAAGATTCAATATGAAGCGTTTTTATAGACCGTACTATCATTAGATTTTGCATTTTCACATCGTAAAGAGTTACATATTCGGAAGTTTTATTAGATCCTCTGATAAACACATTTTAAAATTCCTCAGGGTAAATTTGAAATTAACGAGCATCGTATTAGTTGAATTGCTTTTACACGAATGATGTTTCGTGTATTTCATAGCAGATGTAAAATGAAGCTCTCGTAAGTCATTAATCATTTCATTTAAATTGATTTCAGTGAAAGACTTGTATAAAAATCTCACTAATGACTTGAAAATACTTTTCCAGTATTAGCCTGAGTTTTCTAAATCACTAAAAGTGTAAGTTTTGCTATAAAAATAGGAAGACCTTTGTTGCCATTTAATAGAATAATACTCATTCCCTGTAACTGTAAATTTAGTATTAAATATTAGAATGGGGTCTTATACAATTCTGCAGTCACACCCCTACATTGTGAGATGTGTAATACGTTGCATTCCTAAGGTTTTTAATACAGGTGCCTGTCTTCTGAGGTTTTAGTAAAGAAAAGTTACACTTGTATTTTAATTTGGAGTTCCTCTGGTGACATCTGTAGCAATATTGTTTAAAGCAAACTACTATCACATTATATGAAGCTTGAGATGTTATTCGTAGGGTTTTAACAGAGAACCTGTCCTTTAATATCCTTCAAAAGAAATGTAACATTTGATTCGGTATTCCTGATCAGGCCCTTATTTTATGACACTATAGGTTGTTTATGAATAAAATAATTAATAATTATTCCACAATCGATTCTGCTTTCCCTTCAATTTTCAAATATTTTTACTTATATCTTTTTCACAATTAATGATCAAAGAAGTATTTTGTGTTTTTGTGTGCTTTTCAAATAAAGCCTAAAACAAAACAAAGAAATATTAAGTATAATTTTAATAATTACAAGATAAAAAGAACTTTTTATTCACCACGTTTTTAAATTTTCTGTTGAATCATATAAACTTGACAATTCTATGTATTAATAAATACTTAAAACAAAAAAATTTTTTTTGATGAATTATCCCATCAACTTGAAAGAAAATGATCAATTGCGTAATAAAGAGATCAATTATAAGAAATTTTCAAACAACAAAATTAACTGAAAATGTATTCAATTCTGCTTAAAGATGGCTAAAGTATTAAAAGAATGCATTGTCATCATGTTCTGGGCTATTCTAAAAGTTTCAAATGTCTAGCTAGTCGGGAAGTTAGTTAAAAATCGATTGCAAGATTTGTACTGGACAAACAAGAAAGCGAGTTAATAAAAAAATGGTAATAATGAATTCAATTCTCCTTAAAGATGGCTAAATGTATTAAAAGAATGCATTGCCATCGTGTTCTGAGCTATTCTAAAAGTTTCAAATGTCTAGCTAGTCGGGAAGTTAGTTAAAAATCGATTGCAAGATTTGTACTGGACAAACAAGAAAGCGAGTTAATAAAAACGTGGTAAAAAATAACAGCATAGAATAAGGCTACTCAACCCTTATTTATAAAAATTGAAGGACAGCTAGAATTGAGAAAATGTCTTAATTTGAATTACTGAAGTAATAAAAATACTTCAATTACGTGGAAATAAAGAAAAAGAATTTTCCCAACTGTATTACACTGAAAAAAAGGTACATACTTCGAAATAAATATTTAATATCTATCATGGGGAAAGAAAGATTAGTGTCTTGAGTTTAATGCATTCCAATCATAGAGATAATAGAGCCTTGTATACATAAAAGTAAATGAAAAATAAAAGTTTTACAGAAAATTTAACGTTATAATAACCATCTGTCGCAGTTGGAATGAAAAGCTCGAGACAGGGTCTCTACCAAATCAGCTATGTCGGTGATGTTAGATAGACGAGATGAAAATTTTTTTGAAATGGCGAAAAGAAAAGATTCAGAGATAAAATGCAAAAAAATGCGAGCAACAGAGAATATATATTATATATAAAGTCATTTTTCTCCTTAACAAGATATATAATTTTTTTTTCTTCCTCTTTTGATATCCAGAAACTTTGACATGTGGAAAAACAAAAAAAACTCGTTGTGCTTTAGCTCGAAGTTTAAGGGGAAAAAACTATTGTGAAGAAAATGACTTAGTAATGAGGCATTCCTTTATTGAGTGACTCGGAAATAATAACAAAAACATGATATATCAGATGGGAAAAAAAAAAACCTTCCAGCAATTTTTTATCAAGATGATATATGATGTCAACTAGCGGGGGGAAATGCTGAAAATCAGTCAGAAATCCAGCTGAAAAAAGGAAAAAGAGTGCAATAAAAATGCTTGCCAGTATAAAGGTCCAAAACTCTCAGTCAACTTTTTAAAATTGAAAATTCTCAATGCACTACCTACATTTTGAAAATTTTGAATGATTTACTCGAGTAAACTTATTCAATTAAATGATCAATAAATACGTTGTGCGAACTGGGAAAATATTGCATTTCTGTTGAAAATGGAAGTCTGAAAATGAAAAAAAAAATCCTTTAAATAAATGATATAGACCCTATGCTTCATTGTGACAGGAAACGTGATTAGCAAATGTTATGAAAATGCAACAAAAATTTATGAAATTTTGATCAGCGCATTGCTACAGAAGTAGAAATGAATCAGAATACAATTGAAAATTTGTGGAATGGTGGTGTATTGATAGATAATAAATTTAATTTCAAATCAATGGTAGAAGAAATTATAATATCAAGCGCAAAAAAAATCCAATTTCTATTAATAAAAAGGCAAAAGGTTTGGGAAACCTGCATGATAACTTAAAAGGGTAACAGGTAGATTGTGTCGATATTTTGAGACACATAATTCCAAAATGAAGTGCTTGCATTGCATTGGTAGGTAGACCAAGACCTCAGCTTTTGTGTACTTAAAGTAAAAAATAGGGGCAGTCTAGAAATTTCAATTATTTCTGATATAAAATAGTCCTTATCTACAATGCTGGTATTTTTAATTATCATAATTGCTATGACTTTTTAGAAAAAAATCTTCCTTTGCTGAGTAAAACGAGTTTTTATCCTGAACAAAAATTTAAAAAGGATAAGTTAAAACATTGATAATTAAAATGTATTAAAATAAAATTAAAATTATTTTAATAAATGTCGTTAAAATTTCAAATTGCTAATATTACAATTGCTCTTAATACTACATGGTTACATTACATTAGTAACACAAACTTAATTGAAATTGTTTTAATACAATGAAAAAAACCCTGTTCACTCTACAGGAATTTACATGATTTTAATGCTAATATTCCAGGCTATCTAACATAAAATCCAAACTCCAAAACTTTTTTTTAACTCCAAAATTTTAACTTCTAAAGCAAACGCTGTTTACCAACAAAAAATATTTTGGAAGTGAAAAATTGTTACATTTAGGATACCCCAGATATATTTTCTAATTCTAGTCTTCTTTCTTCAATTTCTTTCTAATTCTTTTTGTAATTCAGTGTTAAATGAAAACTAATATTTTCATTTAACACTGAATAAATACAGGTCTTATTTTTAATGAAGCTATTTAGTTTTAAGAAATTGTCATCTAAATATAAAATTTATTTTTATTTATATTTTTATAGCATATTAGAAGTAAAAAATTGACATCTGTTGTGTCAAGCAAGTCAAAATTTAACGGCCCTATCACAACGTTAAGAGGCGCGTTTGTCTTATACATTATTTTACAGTTGCTGCATGATCCAATATTAATTTTAATCTCATCACGCTGGCTCAGTCTGCTTTAATTTTAGCCCTGTGATAACATCTAATCATTGCGATTTCGATCATACTATGGACAAATCATCTGTAGCATGTCTCATTTGGACTTTTCTGGTCAGGGGCCATAGGTCACAAGAACATAGCAAAATCTGTACTCTTTTTTATAGCATTCGCTTCAGAGAATAACTAGATCCATTGATTAAATTCACACGTGCCAACTCATAGGTTACATGCATATACTCCATGTAACCTATGAGTGTTTCTTGAATGGAATCCATAGACATGGACATGAACAAAAAGCTTTCGTGAGGTTCCAAATAGGGCTAAGAAAGCCCTTTACCCTCGGCATGGATATGGGAAGCACTGAAACTTTTCCCACTTGGTCCAAGAAGAAATGAATTAAGTTTTAAAAAAAAGTAAACTTACGAAATAAATTAAAGAAGTTACAAAAATAAAAATAAAAACATTAGAATTGAGTAAGTTAAAGTTAACACACAAAAATTAAATCAGCAAGACTTGTCAAAATAAAATGTTCCAATATAAGATAAAATTAAAAGCAAAATATAAAGATTAAACTCTCAAAAGTCGAAGGCGAGCCACAGAGGACCGCGAGCAGCAAAGGTATTAAACGCTGGGATCAAACCCAGGATGGGAAAGAACTATCAAGCAACTCGTACTTGAAAACAGGTCGAAAAGGGAAGCAAGAAGATAAATTTGTATTATAGAGGTTAAAAAAGATCAAGCTTAACTACTGGTCAAGAACAAAATGTGTCCCGCAACCTGATTAGTTGACGAAACAGGGTCCAGGAGCTTAGCAGAAAATATTATCAGGGAGGACGGCTCACAGATTGACCATGAGGATTCACAGAGGCATATTACACCAACGAGACGACACACTGCCTTTGTCAAAAAAGCGTAAGAGGATGTGACTGCATATAACTGGGGAAAAAGGGGGGGTGTGTGAAAATTAAGCGGTCTAGAATGAATTGAATGGAATCCTAGACTCGATCCACAGAGTTCGGTCACTTCATAGTAAAGAGCCTTGGGAATCCCCACATCATTCGGTTTATCCACACGAGAATTTGCTCTTTTATCAGTTTTGAAGGATAAGGTTAAAAAAATCAGCTAAAGTCTAAAAACAAATGTAACCAATATGGCACTAAAAAGCGAGCATTAGAACTACAAATTATACGTTGTAGATACTCGTCGTAGTTTAACAATTTTTCTATCTGAAACATTTTCCATATGTCAGCTGAAAATTCCCTGCTTTATATTCTTTCTAAAATGATTATCAATATGTCATGCAAATAGCTTCCATTTGCTTTCAAAACTCTTAATTTTTAAGGTTAAGGTAAGTTCCAAATCATAGTATCAGAGGATCTGAGGAAAGATAAACAGGGTTCCCACCTATATCCGTTACACCCCCTTAACTTCAAAACAGTGACAGCTTAGGCCATAAAGTTGGTGTCTAGGTATAGTAAAAAGGCTATGCTCTACTTGATGAGACAACTTACAACGCCATCTATCGGCAAATTTTGAATTAGCATTTTTATCTGAAAAACAGTACGAGATACGGGAAAAAAAATCAATTACAAAGTTGTTCAGCATTATGGATTTAGTAAGAAAAGACACCTTTCGCACACTAATACTCAAAATATACTGTAAAAAATGAACATTTGTTTGGTCGTGATTTTCAACACTATGGGGTCGTGAAAGGCGAGCGAAGCTCGAACATCTGCCATGTTGCACAATGTGCAGCGAGAAATCCAGTTTAAAGTGCAAATGGAGTGGATATGGAGAGCATTTTCAGCTAATGGAGAGCATTAGCTGGAGAGCATTAGTGGCTAATGGAGAGCATTAGCTGGAGAGCATTTTCAGCGACATAAATAAATGATCCTGAAGATAGGGAAGTGTCTCAGTTTTTTTTTCCACTCTTTATGATATGACAATTTTCAAAATCACGACCAAACAAATGTTCATTTTCTACATTCTGTTTTAAGTATTAATGTGCGCAAGGTATCTTTTCTTACAAAATCGATGATGCTTAAGAACTTTGTAATTGACTTTTTTACCATATCTCGTCCCGTTTTTGAGAAAAAAACGCTAATTCCAAAATTGCCGATAGATGACGTTGTAAGTTGTCTCATCGAGTAGCTCATAGCCTTTTTACTATACCTAGACACCAACTTTATGGCCTAAGCTGTCACCTTTTAGAAGTTAAAGGGGGTGTAACGGATATAGATGGGAACCCTGTATAAACTTAGCATATTTGATAAGTATACCGCAGGAGAATGTCCAGAACAAAAATTTCTCTAATTTTTCCTGGTGAAGGCAAAACTTTAGACAGTCCAGCTCTCAAAAATAACAATACCACCCAAAAAACTCAACCGTTTTTCATGGTTAATATCTCAAAATTTTGATAACTGGAGATGATAAAATTATCTTGAAATAGATCCTATATAAATGGGGTCTCTTATGCAAGATAAGCATCTTTAGGAAACCCAACAGCAATGGTTCCTGATACATGGCAGAGGACGTAAATGAGAAGATTATATTGAATGAAAATGCTAGCGAGAGATTTTAATTTTATCAATAAAATACCTTATTTTATTATTAGTTTACATCTGAAAATTTATTACCTTTTGCATAAAATAACATTTTAAAAAAGAAGCTGTTTAAAAATCAAACAAATGTATATGCATCAAATATTGCATAAAATTAAGTACTTTAAGGCTTTATATGTTAAACGGTCGCTATGTTTTATGCATTCTGAAAATTATTTCTTCCACTTATTTTTTTTTTTTAATTTCCCTGGATCTGAAAATACAAAAAAGCTTCTTTTTCAGTGCTCAAGAAATAACATCTTTTTTTCTAGAAACTAATGCAGTAATCCATTATGTACGTAATATGCACGCATATTTTACATAACGTACGTTTTGGAAAAACAATCCATCCATAAGGAGCGATTTATTTCTGTATCCACGCCAAAGCAATAATTACCAGGGAAGAATTATCGCTCTACGTATGTCACCCACTTTGTCTTCAGTTATGCCGCAATCAGCATCAATACTTCAGAGACAACAAAACCTGTTTAACTGTCAGAGAGATCCTATGTAATGATCAGTATAAGAAAAGTTTTCTGCGCAGAAGCATTATTCTCACTGCTGATATGAAAAATTTATACTTTATATAGCTCAGTTCCCAATGGCTCCAGTTTAGGTGAAATTTAATGTATCATGTTACTGACACTCTTCTTCATATTCAAATGTATTATTTTAACCTATAATGTTTCATCCATCTGTGATTTTGAAGTGTAAGCATTTGTTTTTAATTTGATTAAAGAATCCAAGCTATATCTAAGTTAAATTCTCCAATATTTATTTGCAATCAATTATTAAAATGTATTAATAATCACAAAGATATTCATTGAGATTTAATTGAATTTAAAATAAGACAGAAAATAAGTTAGACATACAGCTGTTGTTCAAAATAAGGGTTTCAGAGCGGCCAAACTAATAAATTAGATACATGGCTACAGAACTACGTAATAATTTCATACATATTAGTCATCAGCTTGTATTAGGGCAGGGGTGGGGAACGTGCGGCCTTAAGGCCGCATGCGGCCTCCGTGATCTTCTTGTGCGGCCTTCCAATTATTTTAGGAATTGTTGCTATGTCAGTTATTTATAATTTAATACTATTATTTTTCTATTGTATTTCTTTATAATGTTAAAATTATTTAAAAATACTTCTACTTTATTATTTTTATTTGAAGTGGTATTTAAATTTGAAATTGTTTATTAAAATTTAAAACTCAGGATATATATATATATATATATATATATATATATATATATATATATATGTGCTTACATAAATAAAAATACCAACAGTGAAATATAAAAAATTACAGTGGTATCTATGAATCTTATAATTTCATAAAAAAAATTAATAATTAATTATTTATGTTATAACAAGTTTTTACCCTTATGTGAATACAAAAATATTTATATTGTAACTTTTTAAGTCAAATTGTAAATAAATAAGGACTTAATTTTTTGTTGTTATTTTTCTATATAATGCACGAAATTGTTAAAATTATACCTAACTATAATAATTTCATAAAAGTCGCATTTATAGGTACATCAACTTATGCGGCCTCCTCTATTTCTACCTAATTTACATGTGGCCTCTAATGGTAAAAAGATTCCCCCACCTCTGTATTAGGGCCTAAACTCTTTTTTTTAAACGTTTCACTTTTCACAGTTGTTGTTATGTACATTAGGGATGGACAAAAAAGTCGCTCATCAAAAATCTACTAAATTTATTGTGTTATTGTTTCTTCAAATGAGATTCAAAGAAAATTTATGTACGGTGAATTGAAAGGAGAACGATTGTTGTCTTACACAAATACTCTTCCATTTCCTATCTATCAAACATTCAACCTCTATTTTTGGAACATCACAATAGGATTTTCCTTATGAAAATTGCAATAGACCAGTTCTAAGTTAGAGTATCATTTACTATGACTCGTAATCTAATGCTAAATGCGCACGATTATTTAAAGTTTTGGTAAAAGTAAGTTGTAACGGCACTGTATTTTCAGGAATAACATAATGAGGAAGGACATATGACACTATTAGCTCGATCTGAACTCTAAAACACACATTTTCTAGGACGATATTTGTAAAAGCACTTCATTAGCTGATATTTTCTAGTCTCACCTCTTTTATAACTGGAGTTTATTACAAGCAATGGGTTTATACTTTTGTCTTTGTCTCTTTCCTAGACAGCCTCTAGGATAACGGACATACCAAGGATACCGGACGAAGGATACCAAGGATACCGGACCAAGGATACCAAGGATACCAAGGATATTAGGATAACGGACAGCCCCTGCCATAACGGACACACAAGCAACAACAAGTTTGGACCTAACTAGTGTGGAAAGAATATCATAAACATAATTATGTTCATGTAGTCGCAAATTTGTCACTACTCCTCTTTTCAACTTTTACCGTTTCTGGTAATAGAGCCAAATTTCCGTACACTTTGTTTTTGAATTTAGTAAAGTTAGTAAAAGTTAGTAAAAGTTATTAGTTATTAGTAATAATACTAAATAAAAGTTATTAGTTATCAGAGACACATTAAAGAGTCTAAAATAAGGAGTTTGCAAAGAATATTTCGTTATTTATGTTATTTTATTTAGTGGAGTCGAAATGAAGTAAACAGCAATTAAATTTTAATTTATTACTTGACTTTTGGATGAATGAACGTGACTTTTGGATGAATAAATTAAATTTTTTTTATTACTTCACTTTTGGATGAATGAGCGTACTCAGTTTTTTAATAAATGTGGGTTTCAAGGAATTTCAGTTAATAAATATTACAGAGGGAAACAAGCCACTGAATAAAATACCAGTGGCTTAAGCTTATTTATATTTACTTTTAAGCAATTTTTGAAAATTATAACGATTTTACTCATTACACAAAGCCATTTAAAATTAAATGCTTAAAGCTACTGAAAAAGTTCAAATTTTTTGCTTTAATAAAACATCCGAAAAATGAAACCGGAATTATCATATTTCATTTTAGAAACAAAATGCCTCTCAAAAACACGAATGGATTTCGCGGTTGATTTACAAAATGGCCATTCCAAATTAGGATTCGACATTGATAAACTCATCTTTTAGAGAGTTATCTATAGTACTGCAAGTGATAAATCATGATTTTGCGTTTTAGATAAGTATAGTTTATCTCATCGAACTCTAACCCCTGGGAAAAATAAACTCAGAACTCTCACAAGTTAGTATTCTTGCTCATAATTTTCCAATCAGATTGTCAGTATATATATCTAGAACAGTGGTTCACAACCGGCAGAAGTCTGCGGACTACTAAGCCAGAAATTGAACCACGTGCGGACCACCCCCACCGACTTACGGGAGGGGGGTGTTATAGAGGGTTAAGAATATCCCTCAGGCAAAAGGGATACAGGATTAACGTACTCACATTCTAACGTATCATATTCTAATAATAAAATAATTCTATTAAACTTTTAAGAAATTTTAATTTAACACCTGATACTCATCGAATATGTCCTGCCCACCTAGTTCTGCGAACATTACTTTCAAAATCCCCATTTATATGGCAACTTTTTTATATATGGTACTGGACCACTCCTGGGGCTCTCGCTGACCACCGGTTGGGAACCACTGATCTAGAAAATAAAGAATTCATTTTACAATCTCCAAATGTTCTATATATTTCCAGACCTTTATTTGAGATATAAAATCTGTCTAAATTTAATTTTCATTTAAAGCCCATATGTATGAAAATATATCGTTTTGAATTGAACATATACAACTTGCCTTTCGTAAAAAATCTATTTTGAAATTTCCCACTCACTGTCGCTGGTTTGAAAGCTATTCGTGAAGGATACAATGAGGAACTTAAAAGATACACCAAAACGTATAAAGGCAGAAATTCTACAACCCATGACAAGAAATGACGTATAACAAATTGACTCTGATCCCGAAAACGAAAAAAGGAGATAGGGAATTGTGGAGAGTTAGATAAAGCAGACCAGCCTGCTAGGATGTATAACACATCTGAAATGGCCTGTAGCTAATTTACCGTACGAAGACCGCATTAAAACTTGTGCAGGGAAAATAAAAAAAAAAAGAAAACATAAGCAACTGCTTTCCCATAAAAGATCGCGTGGCCGTTTTCGGTTTCTCTTGGCTGAGCACAGCTAAAAATAGCCCTATGTTACCTTTGACAACAATTCTTTTCTGCCTTTTTTTTAAAAATGGCCTCATCAGGCATGGGCGCTGGCGCTGAAGGGAAACGTTGGATTACCTCGGCTCGCCCTCTGATACAGAACACAGAAAAGGGAATCAGCATTTCCTTGTTCGGTCATTTTATGGTAGGAACTGTAGTGAAGAAGGTCAACAGCCTAACCGGTAGTAAGGGATGTTTTAAACAGAAAAAAAACATTTTACTAAAAATCCAAGTTGAATATACTTATATAGTTTATTAAGAGCACACCAAAAAGCAATTATTGCAAGTATTAATAAACTGTTAGAGCTGAGATTACATGAAAATGAAGTGACACATTAGAAAGGAGTAAGAGGGTTCACAAACATTTCATTTGTTCCTGCGTTCCATCAGCAGCAAATGAAACGGAATCATAACATGTCTGAGGAGGAATCACATGTAATGGCCTGTAAATTAATTTTCAGAAATACATACATAAACAATCTTAATTCTGGCCAAAAACTTAAGGACCAAATCCTTTATAACCTTTAGCTTCTCACAGAAGCAGTCTGGATATGTAAAAATTGCTATCAAACGAGGAATGTGAGACTGCTATAATTCAGATGCACCATTATCAATGGTGGAACAAAGAGAAGAGGTGGTTATCATTAAGGGATATGACAACTCCTAAAGAAGACGAATACTTTGTACCATTTGTCTAAACATAGAAGTTGACAATTACTCTTGTTGTGACACCACCTACTCCTCAATCTGCGCCGTCTCACATTAGTGAAAAAAATTATTCGGTCAGTTTTGGCATGCCGCAAGGCACTATCATAGAACATCCCTTATATTTTCGTAGTGATTTATATTGAGGGAGTAGATGGACCAATACAAATGAAAAACATCGTCATTTTCCTGTAGTTTATGAACGGCCAAAGAGCAATAGAACCAGGCGTTATCATAGCGGACAAAATTAGCTCTATAAAACGTTCATAGAGAAGAATTATATCCTTCTCTATGTACAGTCACTGTTACAGTACATCCTGCTAGTATCTAAAGCATCGTGCATACATCGAAAGTACATGTTTACATACATCTTGAATAAAGCCATATTTGCTGATTATTAGAATTGCTGAGATCATTGAATTTACTCTTATCAAAAGAAAAAGTACTTTATCTCATTTTCACCACTCCAGTCATTATGTTCATTGCAACTCTGTATTCACTCCGATAGGTCATATCGGAGCAATCGAAGTAATTCTGTACACAAGCATTCATGTAACGCAGTGTACTATTTGTGTACAGTATAGTGACAGAACATCTTTGTTAAGTCACTTGCCCAAGGTATACTACGATTTTCTGTGTCCTTCATTCTTGAGTAGAAACTCTGTAGACAGCTGACACAGCGACAAGCTGAAATGCTTGTCGCTGTGTCATGTACATCTTTCTAGGCTGGCCTGTAGGGATTTCTGGACGATGACCACGATGACCACGATGACCACCGGTCATTTGAAACAGCTGTATCCATATATATATATATATATATATAGAGAGAGAGAGACAATATTACTTAGACAATATTACTTGACTTAAGTTATATACAATATTTATAGACAATAAAGTTAATGCTCTCTCTCTCTCTCTCTCTCTCTCTCTCTCTATATATATATATATATATATATATATATAGAGAGAGAGAGAGAGAGAGAGAGCATTATCTTCATTGTCTATAAAAGATTCTTGCTGATATAATACTAAGTCTTCAAGCATGCGTTTAAAATCTAAGCATTCAACTAACTTGAAATTTGTAAAAAGCAAAACTTTACTCAGCTATCTGCATCTTAATCCATAACTATAAACGTCATTCATTGCTTCAAAGTAGTATAATAAATAGTCATCCTGTATAATAATTTAAATGATCAAAGAATAAAACGATGCTGGATTCATTAATTCCATACAAATTAGATCACCCTTTGTCTAAGCATTTTTGAAAGATTTAACGTTTAGATTTTGCTTCTGTAATAACAGCGATTTTCTATACCTTTCTTTAAAAATTGTTTTATTTTCTTCTAGCTAACGCACAAGTTTGAATATTAACACAAATTTAGCTTTTAATTTGTATGCTCCCTTCTAAAAAAGAAATGAATAGTTGCAAGATAAATATACGTTATTCAAAAAATACTAGTTACATCAAATAAAGCTTATAAATGTGAGACACCTTATCTCTGAGAATTATTCTTTTACTCGTTTGGTTTTCCACATGGATTTAAATACTAGAGGTATCGCACTTTTAGGTAATACGTATCAATTCTTAGATGTTTTATATTTAGTAAATTTTAATAAATTCATTGAATTTAATAGTGTGTATGCAAATTGTTGAATTGAAATAATCTTTTGATTATTGGCTCTCAGCAGATAAATTAAAGAACATAGAGCCAATAACGTTATGAAAGAAAAGAACAGAAAGTAAGAGAGTCAGCTGTATGGTTTTCGCTAATTATCGTAAAATCTTTAATGAAAAGTCTTACCCACATGACTAACGAAGCGCGTTACCAAAGTTCCAATTTAGGTAGCAAGACAGCGTTTAGCGAGCGATTATCTGATCCAATATGCCCATCAATCGATTATTATGATATCAAATCATTTGCTTCAATCATGTATAGGGGAAATTTCTAATTAGAAACGTATCATTTAAGGTAGTATGATAAGATCATAACTAGTTAGAACGGTTCAAGTAATGTTTGTGGACCGTACTGTCGTTTTTTATTTTGAAGTAATATGAAATTTCCAGAAATACAAGAGCTTAAGTTCAACTGAATGGAGAGAAAACTTCCGATGGGTCGTTTTAAGCAAAGCATGTATACTTTCGAAATATTTACAGCTTTTCTTTTCCAGTAAAAGTAACTGAGAATTGAGATCTATTAGCTCATAAGTAACACAGGTTGGAAAGTACACTGCTGGCCACTGTAAATGTAACACCCTGAAGGAAACATGCAAATAACATGAAATTTACAACATGCATTAGCGGAGGTGAGATATGCAAATGATTAGAATTTCAGTGCAGACGCACATCACACGCGCCTGTGGCGCCACTTCAAAGCGCTCTTTAAGGCTTGGAGATTTCGACGATTTCAAGTTCGGCAATTGTGTTTCTCTTGTGGTTTTTTCAAAAAAACGATCAATTATGCCTCGTCGAAAACAGCGATCATCTTTTGATCAAGTATCCGAGTTCGACAGAGGAAGGATAGTGGCCTACCGAGATTGTGGATTATCTTTCAGGGAAATCGGCAGTTGTGTTGGACGAAACCAAACAACTGTAATGCGGATATGTGATCGTTGGATGCAGGAGGGTACGACGGACCGGCGTGTTCGATCGCATCCACCTCAGCGCACCACTTCACGTGATGACAGGCAAATTGTGCGCATGGCGGTGACGGATCGCTCAGTCACATCGCGAGCCATAGCACAGCACATGCAGTCGGTGACGCATCATCCAGTGTCTGCGCGTACCATTCGACGCCGATTACAGCAAAGTGGTCTGTCCGCAAGACGTCCATTGCTTGTCTACCCTTGACGCAGAACCACAGACGTCTCCGCCGCCAATGGTGCGATGACAGAAGGATGTGGACGGCATAATGGAATGAAATTGTCTTTACTGACGAGTCACGCTTCTGTCTGCAACACCACGATGATCGCATTCGAGTCTGGAGACACCGTGAAGAGAGGATGCTGAACAGCTGCGTTATGCACCGCCACACTGGTCCTGCACCGGGTATTATGGTATGGGGCGGTATTGTATATCACTCTCGCACACCTCTAGTATGCATTGCCGGTACTTTAAACAGCCAGCGCTACATCTCCGAGGTGTTGGAGCCAGTTGTCCTTCCTTACCTTCAGGGCTTGCCCACAGCCATATTTCAACAGGATAATGCGCGACCACACGTGGCACGCATTGTCCAACGGTTCTTCGTCAATCGCCAGATTGAATTGCTTCCCTGGCCGCCTCGCTCTCCGGATCTTTCGCCGATAGAAAACATGTGGTCCATGGTTGCTCTACGATTGACCCAGATTCCATCCCCAGCTGCCACAGTAGATCAACTTTGGCAACGTGTGGAAGCTTCTTGGTCTGCTGTACCCCAAGAACTCATCCAAAGTCTCTTTGAATCAATGCCGAGGCGTGTGGCAGCGGTGATCTCCAACAATGGCGGCTACGCTGGCTACTGATTTTGGCAGGAACTACACTTCACAGAAGTCTATAAATTTAATCATTTGATACTTGGTCAACATGTTATCTACAAAATAAATTTTGTTGTGATATCTCTTGTATTTCTTGGTGTTGCAATTTGGGTGGCCAGCAGTGTATTTAAGACACCCGTAAGCACTGTTGCCAACCTCTACGAAACGCTCCCCCCTAGCATTATCTCGAAATCCCCCTGTTCCTCCCCCTAACACCAACTTGAGATCACCCTAGACCTTCCTAAAAAAATTCTGGTTCCAAATAGGCATCCTGTTTGAGAGATAAATTGAAATAAATAGAAAATACACACATAATGAAATGGAGGTTTATTTACATTTGACATATGTATGAAACTTATAATCTAATAAAAAAACGCGTCTCGATTGTACAAAATATTAAAATATGTTCCCCCCACAAGATGCCCTTAAAAAAATGTGGCTCCCTTAAAACACCCCTTTTCATCTAACTTACCTCAAAATTTAGGGGGGAAAACCCCCAAGTTGGCAACACTGCTCGTAAGAAAAGAGAAGAGGTGGAACTTTTAATAGTAACGAACCAAATTAAAAGAGTCTTATCTTCATCAATTGTTTACACTCTTGCAAAATAAAACTTCTGCATCTAAAACAACATCTCTTTTAAATCCCGCAATGATTTTTTACAAATAAGGGGGCAACTTTCATGAATTATGACAAATATTTATGGCAGAATCGCTTTTCAGTTTTAAAACTTTTCGTAAATTGAATTAAAAACAAAGTTTTTTACTAAAAGTTTATTCACTGTCTTCACATAACCCTTCTCATAAACTTTTATTCACTGTCTGCTAAACTTTTATTCACTGTCTTCACATAACCCTTCTCATAATATGTACTTATTTTGTAAACCAGCATCCTCTTCATGAATTTCCTCTTAAACAAATAACAAGCCTTTCTGAATTAAGGATTGTTAGCTCTTTGGCTTTTAAGATTTCTTCTCAGGTGAAAATGAGGTGGGAAAAATCTAGTGATGCAAAATTCTTCTCCTTTTTAGTTATTTTGATTTATCGCAGAAAGCATATCCAAAATTCATGCTAATTTTATTATAAGCTGTCAAGAAATCATAAAATTAAAATTATATCTCAATGCAGTTTCCAAAATTAGTGTCAATATTGCATCCAAAACCATTTAAATGCGAATAAAAAGATGAAACTAAAAATAGAAATGCTAAAATATTCACAATGCTTTGTAAATTAAGTTTTTAAGTTGAAAGAATCCACCATACATGAGTTTATGTCCAACTAGAGATATTAACCCAAAAGCTTAAGAGTTCACTTTAATTTTCTCTATTATTAGAAAAATTATATAACATCATTTGTTACTCATCGCTGTTTAACATCATTTTCTTACCTTTTTTCAATTTTAAATAAAGGGGTACCTCTTTCAAAGAAGCATTAGTAAGTCTTGCATTTCCACTCGTTCATTTATTCACATAGTTTTATTCTAAGAAATTTTATTTAAATTTTATATGAACAGAAATTCAAGAAAACTGTATATCTATACATGTGAAATTTTAATACAACACATATTTTCTAGCTCCTGTTTTATCGCTTCTTTGATTTATTAGCATATTAATGAAAACAATTCATTTTTCCTTTTTGTAGTAATATGAAATTTCTACAAATACAAGAGCTTAATTCTAACCGAATGGAGAGGTCACTTCCATTTGATCTTTTTAATCAAAGCATGTGTACTTTTAAAATATTTACAATTTTTAAAAAAAATAAAACTAACTGAGAATGGAGATCTATTATCTGATAAGTAATACTGGATGAAATGTATTTTTTAAAGTCATTCCTAAGAGAAGAGAAGGGATGAAATTTCTAACAGTAACAAACGAAATTAAAAAGGGATAAATCTCTATATATTGTATATTTATTATAATATTGATAACTATTTCTAATCACATTTAGTTCTCTACTACTTATGTGTATTCTTAAGGAAGTTATTTTTCCACCAACTTTGTAAAAGTGAGCATCCATGACGTCATTGGCTGTCTATTTACCTGCCTATAGAGATCGTATTGTGTAAGAATTTCTTTGGCTGAGAGGGCTCATTATCTGCTATAAAAAACATATTATCATTAATAATTGTAGAGGATGTACGAAAGAAATTTAAAAATAGCAAATACTCATATTTAAATATTTTCCTACATATTTTTTGCTAAAGTTATCTTGTGGCTCAAGAACTCCCACTCTTGCAATCATTCTCTGGTACTTTTTTGCATTATTTTGTGCTCACTGATCATGGATATCTCCTCCATTCTATCTATTCTTTATTATTCCTTAAATGTTTTTAACTTTTTGATTTTTGAAGATGGAAACAGAAAGTTAAAGGAAACGGAAAGATATTATACTAAAAAGTTCCTAAAATGTAAGAAATACGTATATCAGTACCTTTAATAATTTTCGCTAAGGCTGCTGTGTACTAACCTTATTGGATTCGATCACCTCAGTGTTAACCTATGAAAAATTAACCTGAGAAAATGTGTCCAAGAATTGCCGACTTGGATTGAAAGATTTTTTTTAAACTTGCATTAAGTAATAGAGAAAGAAATTTTACACGTTGGGGCATTTTTCGTTTTTTTAAAATGCAAATAATATTTTAAAATTTAAATTATTCAGGGAAAAAATCTGGTATAGTGGGTATTAAATTCCCATAAATTCCTTTGGTGGACGAAATTTATATAATGAATCCTGTCGCAAGTTGCAGAAACGTCCAGGCTATCGGAAAATACCATTTTTATTTGAATATCAGCATTTATGTAGCTGCAAATACTAGACAAATTTTCTCCACAGGTTAATTAAACAATTTTAAACGTCCCGGACGGTTAGTCCTTACGCAATTTAGAACGTGAAGCCCAGACGCTGCGTATCAAAACCTGTAAACTCAGCACAAATAATAATTTTATGGAAGGTTTATTTCCCCTGTTCGGTTAACCTTTTCCTTACAAATGGGTTGGAATAGTATGTATCCCAAGAATGAATATATATATATATATATATATATATATATATATATATATATATATATCTGTCAAAACATTAATTGAAAAAAGCAGGGGGCTTTAAAATAGCTAAATTTAACATTAAAATCATTGGCAAAACGCTTTGGGAAAAAGGATTTTTTCCCGTTTCGGAAGATGACCTCGATTTGCGAAGTTCCATCGAGGGAATCTATTTTTGATGTACAGGGTTTGGCGCGAAAATTAATGCTTACGTAAACAAAGACTATTCTAGAAATTACCATGTGGTGCTTTGGGCATGCACAATAAAGAGGGACGCGCTGATAGAGCGTAGAAGTACGCAGATTAAATTGGGAGCTCGCTGCTTGCGGCCGCTCTACTCGGCGCCGCAGAGTTTTGAAAATGGCGATTTAGGGAAATAGATTTCGAGCGTGGTTTTCTTAAGGAAGAAATAAATTAACTGATTCAAATTATGGATTTATTATTTATTTACGTGTCTTCCACTCGCCAACGACACTACTGGAAATGATTACTGCAAATTGATATTTTTATAGCAGGCGTAGATCCTACGCCTGTCACATATATATATATATATATATATATATATATATATATATATATATATATATATATATATATATATATATATATATATATATATATACATATATATATTCATACATATATATATATATATATATATATATATATATATATATATATATATATATATATATATATACATATATATATTCATACATATATATATATATATATATATATATATATATATATATATATATATATATATATATATATATATATGTGTGGGGGGGGGGGGAACTTCAATCCCACCTCCAAGCATTACGTAGCGCTACTGTGTGTGTGACGTTACTACGTGCTCGAGCATGATGTAATCCCGCCATTTATCTTCAGACCACCCGTAGTCCGAGATGGGAAGACGTCCCTCTCGAACTGTTTATTTTGATCGTTGTGATATTTAGCCCAGATTTAATAAATATTGTTTATATTCTATATTGTTGTGGTCGTTGCCTCCCAATATATATATATATATATATATATATATATATATCCCCTTAATGACTGTTCTTACAAAGGGGTATGAAATTTCCCGTTCTAGAGAGGGAATCGGAAAAATAGGCCCCGTAAGCTAAAGGTTAATGAATAGTATGGGCCAGGGCGCCGGATGGACAGAACAGATCTGCCAACCAATTGGGGCAACCCGGGGCCGTATCTCCATAGGTTAACATTGAGGTGATCGTATCCAATAGAGTTAGTACACAGCAGCCTTAACTAATAAGCATATTCTTTGCTAAATGCAAAATTCGACTCGCCCCATTTATTGAAAGGATATTATAAATCAAGCAAAAAGTAATCATGTCAGTGCCACTTACAGGTTTTTCCGCCCGAGCAAAATTCTCCCCCTCTAAAAATAGTTTATTAAATTTTACCTTAAAAACCCATTTCAAAATGCTTATTTTTCTGTTGTCTTTCTACCTGTTTTTTTTTTTTATAAACTGGAGGAAAAAAATATTTTGCAGGAAATCCTGCCACTGCCGTTTGAGTTGCTAAATACAGGATAAACCGCCGTCGTTCAGAACTGCAAGAAATCAACAGGAAAACCGCTAGCGAAACGTATCAGGGCATTTTCTATACATTGATTCGTAAAGAGAAAGGGGAAGTCGCAAATCTTAAACAGATTCCTATCAACGGTGCGGAGAGCAATAACACCTTCCTTTCTAGTTATTTGCCCGGCTCGGGAATAAAAATTTTCAAAACGATGATTTCATTCATGTCAGTCATGCAGTCGCTTTTGGTAAGTTTCCTTTTTTATTATTATTACTCTTACGCGGCTTGCCTGTAGGCCTTTTTGTTAACGAAAATTTAGCGAAGGAGAGTGGCATCGTACAGGATTATGATGAAAAATTATATCATCTGTATATGAACTAGTTACATTGAGGAAAGAAAAAGTTCTCTCTTTTAAACTTTTTAAGGGATCATAATTAAAGTAAATTAACCAAACAACAGGATCAAAAACGAGGAAGCGAAACTGGAGCTGAAAATCGTTTAAGATGAATTGCTTCTTTCAAGTTTGTTGATAGATAAGTGAAGAGTAAATCTTTCTCGAAGGAAAAGATAAACAATAGATATTTATTTCAGATAAATATACAACCGCTATTTAACGTTTACTAAATACAGTTCGTAAAATTGTAAAACAACTGCTACACAAACAATATAGTCGCTTCTGCAGCTTGCCTGTAGGCTTTAAAAAGCCTAAGAATTTTTTATCAGCGTAAATTTAGCGAGAGTGAAATAACAGGATTAGGATAAAAAATTATATCATCTGTATATGAACTCTTACGTTCAGGAGAAGAAAAATATCTTTTTAACTTTATAACGGATCATAGTTCTAGTAATTTAACCAAACAACAGGATTAAATACGAGGAAGCAAAACTAACGTTGAAATCCGTTTAAAATGAATTCCTTCTTTAAGGTTTCTGAATAGACTAGTTGAATACCCGTGCTTCGCTACGGAGTACATTCAAATAAATTACAACGGTCAATGTATACAATTCACCAAAAAAAAAGTTATAAAAAAATCGCAGCGGATATTTTTATAGACAAAATAATGTAGAAGAAAATATTCAAATTAAATAAAACAGTCAATGTATACAATTAATTTGTATGTTTAATATCCATAAAACATACTAATTTGAATGAAATTCTTAAAAAACTTCCATCTCAATTAGTTTAGTGGTTAAATTTTATCTATTACCGTATTATAATATTTTTTGTCAATTTATTTCGTTGTTATGCACGTGACGCAAAATTAATTTGAAGTATCACAAACAGAAAAGAAACCACGTGATCAGCATTTAATAAATTAAATTCTAAAAATTAATCTTTAAAAATTCACAAAAATCAGAAAATGAAGGTAAAGATTCGAAAAAGATTTCTTTTTAAAGGAATTTTTATGATCTTACTCGTGATAGAAATTTTATAACCCTCAGATTATTATTTTAAATGCAAACTTTAAACAAGTTACAAAAAACAGCTTAAAGATTTAATTTTAAAAAATCTAAGAAATTTTTTTTCACAAATCTTTCTAAGTGCACCTCTACACTATAAGAAGAATCGCCATGCAATATTGCAACTCTTTAGATCCAGCGGTTTGGTCTGTGCGTTATCTGTTAGTCAATCACGGAACTGTTTTATATATAAAGATAAGTGAAGAGCAAATCTTAAAAGAAAAGGTAAAAAAAATAGGTTTGTTTCATATAAATATACTACTGCTATTTAGCGTTTACTAAGACATTTCGCAACATTATAAAATAACTGCTACACCCTCAACAGTACATGTCGCTTACATGATTAGTTTGAGAATAAAACTGGAGTTCTCGCCCCCCGACTTTAAATATGCAAATTTATGAATCAGTGGATGTTATCAATATTGAACATATTGGCCGATTTGGTGAGAAGAAATACAATTTCAAACTCTAGTTACTCAAGGAATCGGGGAAATAGGGGATGATCACATGTGAAATTTTCAATAATTTTTTAATGTATTCCGAATAAGGCTTTCATCCTCTTTTAGACTTCTGGTTCCAAGACATCCATCTCAATATCAGATTCTATTTGTTTAAATAATTCATTTTTTTGTGAGCTTACTGTCAATGCATGTTTACATGAAAAAATAAACAAGGTTTCAAGATATATGCCTGGTTAATAGGGTTAATTTTAAACAAAGAGTTGAAAAAGAGAAGGACAGTGCAACAGAGGGGAAAAAAGTGCGCGAGGAAGAGCTCTAATAGTGCTCTAATAGTGAAAGAATAAAAAACAAATGTCGGTTAAACGGCTGATTTGAGAAATAAGTGCGAAAAGGACGATGTGAAAAAATGTTTGTGCTCTAACTGTTTGAACTTTTTTTGTTTTCTCAAGTATTTGGAAATTGAATAGTTAATAGGAGAAAAATAATGGCATTGTTTAACCCTAGTGCAGTCGCGTCCCTTTTTAGAACGTTAGTAGTCGCGTGTCGGTCATTTCCCCGCCGTTAGCAATGCGGGAAAAACATAGATACAAAAATATACATAGATACAAAATTTTCGTTATCTAACAGATGATACTAACGATACAGTTTTGTATATTTACAAATTAAATGTAAATCAATAATATATTGCTGAAAAGTTAAGAGTTAATACTTTTTTTATTTAAATTTAAGAAAAAAAGAAAGAAGAAAAAAAAAATGTACTTACCAAAAACATCATAATATGTATAAGCAGAACACACACTACCAAAAAAGTACCATAAAATCTCGAGCGATATAATACGCACTTTTTTTTCACATTTTAGTCCGAAAAATTGAGGGTGCGTATTATACTCGCGTACCAAAAAAAAAGCCTTAGTTTCAAGCATTGGATAAACGAACATAAAGCTGCTGTAAGACATTGCCGCAACACGGGTGCGTGCGCATCTGCACTCTGTGATTCATCCACCCGTTTACTAAGCAGGTATTCCTTTTAAACAATCCGAACTCACAGTTCGTATCGTCAAGTGAGGATGATGATGGCGATATATATTACGACGGTAACAATAATTGTGACATGGACGCAACAACAATAGATGAGATGTATTCTAGTGAAAGAGGTTAAGACTGATAATTTGACAGTATTGTTTGTTTTGAATTAACAATTTAAGTTTTTTCTACCAAATTTGACAGTTTCGTCTCTTTTTATTACAAATTTTATTTCTGTTAATAAATATCTGTGCAATTTTAAAATAAAATATTGAAAAGTTATGGGTGCGTATTATAGTCAAATTTTAATTTTTTCCGAAAATTTCGCGCAAAATCAAGCATGCGTATTATACACGGGGGCGTACTATGGTCGAGATTTTACAGTATTTCCTTTTATTATTAGTTTGATAATCCTCATCAGAATCAATTTCTGAAAACTTTGCACATTTCACACATATGTTAAATGAATGCTCTTTGCATATATATGAGCAACATTTCCGACATGTTTGCTTCGTTTCCTATTTTGTTTTGTTGTGCAATAGATACATCGTTCTTCTTTGGGGGATCGCAGAGCTATTTTGAGGGGTTCTTGACAAAATTGCTCAATTTTCCTTTTTAAAACCTTGTCAGTCAGGTATATTTAGCACAAGAGTTAAAACAACTTTCTGTAAAAAAAAGGCATCAACATTTTTGCAAATGTGATTCAAAAGAGAGGAAAGAAGGAATTTTTTAAAAAATTTTATCACTAAATTTTTTGTATAGTTTTAAAATTCTGAGTTTATTAGTCTGTAATTCAACTCCGCAGAAATGACTTTCCATACTTAAAGAATACGGTACTCACTATATTTTTAAAACTACGGTACTTCTGAAATAATCATATCAAGAACGAAACGAGTTTAATTAAAATACTTAAAAGTATTCTGCGACGATTTACAGAATACTTTACAATATCAGAGACAACGTCAGGGGGTCAAAAGCAGCTTAGTGGTAGCGCGTTGGACCTCGGATGGAGGGAGCTCAGTTAGAATCCCAACAATCGCCAGTGAATGCCTTTGTGTCTAAGCCAGGTAATGGAACTGTTACTTGGCGTAGTACGTTAAATTCGTACGCCGGAAAGCCCTTCCATATGGTATGTGGGTTGGAGGAGGGTACGGGTCCACCAGATGTCGCCTTTGGGGTTACTTGGTCGAAATTGCGGTGGAACCTGTCTATGTCGGATTCTGACCCTTTTGGTGCGATTAAAAACAGGAGCCACATTCCTCAGCCGGCAGCTGTCTATGGACCTGATCTGGAATGTTCCGGCCAGGTGGCATGTGACAACAAGAGCAGCAATATCTCTGATAGGCTATTTTTTATTTATAGTATACACCGCCATGATATGTTCGGTTAAAATTTTATTCCTGTCATTAAGGCTGTTATGTACTAAGAAAAAAAATCGCATTTCCCTTTTCCTCTTCTTGCAGACTCTTGTGGTAGTAGGAGTCCTGTTGACAGTTTGCGAATTCCAACCCCCTTAGGATTGAAATTTTGAGGGATTGTAATGGCTCTCTCTATAGGGAAGGTTAAGCGCTGCCCCCCAATTTTTTATTTAAAATATATTTTTGTCAACTATTTACAGGTACATAAATGCTGATAATCAAATAAAATTGGTATTGTCAGATAGCCTGAACTTTTTTGCAAAGCGCTACAGGATTCATTTTATTAATTTCGTCCACCGAAGGAATTTATGAGCGTTTAAAACACACTATACCAGATTTTTCCCCGAATAATTTAAATTTTAAAATATTAATTGCATTTTTTCAAAAAAAAAAAACGAAAAATGTACACAAATGTAAAATTTCTTTCTCTATGACGGAGTACAATTTTTTTAAAAAAATCTTTAATCCAAGTCGGCAATCCGTGGACAAATTTTCTCCATAGGTTAACACTGAGGTGAGCGAATCCAATGGGGTTAGTCCATAGCAGCCTTAATCGGCTAACAGAAAAATGAATTTTGAAGTATGAATGTTAAAATTATAAACTCTGTTTTATTATTTTTATGAATTTTTATAGAAGAAACTAGCTACGGAGTACATTGAAATTAAATACAACGGTCAATGTATGCAATTAATGAAAAAAAAAAATATATATATATTTATAAAAAAATCGTAACGGATATTTTTATAGACAAAATAATGTAGAAGAAAATATTCAAATTAAATACAACGGTCAATGTAGGCAATTAATTTGTATGTTTAATATCCATAAAGCATACTAATTTGAATTAAATTCTTAAAAAACTTCCATCTCAATTAGTTTAGTGGTTAAATTTTATCTTTTACCGTATTTTAATATTTTTTGTCAATTTATTTCGTTGTTATGCAAAATTAATTTGAAGTATCACAAACAGAAAAGAAACCACGTGATCAGCATTTAATAAATTAAATTCTAAAAATTTATCTTTAAAAATTCTCCAAAAATCAGAAAATATAAGTAAAGATTCAAAAAAGATTTCATTTCAAAGGAATTTTTATGATCTTTCCTTTGATATACATTTTATAAACCTCGCATTATTATTTTAAATGCAAACTTTAAAGAATGTTACAAAACAGCTTAAAAATTTAATTTTAAAAAAATCTAAGAAAATTTTTTCAAAAATCTCTCTTAGTGCACCCCTACACTATAAAAAGAATCGCCATACAAAATTTCAGCCCTGTCGGTCCAGCGGTTTGATCTGTGTGTTATACGTCAGTCAGTCAATCAGTCAGTTACAGAACTGTTTTATATTTATATAGACTGTGCTATTAGTGAAGACATTTTAGATTTCCTTTTATTACAGAATGGGCAGGAAAACTTTTAAATGGAATAAGCTATCAATTTTCATGTGAAAAATACTTTAAATTGTTGACAACTCAAGCAATATCATTATTTTTATATTAATAATTTGTGATTTAAAGTTAAGTTTTAATTTGAAAGCATATGGTCTATTTCGATAAATTTATATATCTGTGTTTAATATTCAGAACCATGTTTCTCCTACTAATGGCCATCCCATATTAGATCATAGGAAAAAAAATTAATTTTTTTCTTTCTAATCTATAAGTAAAGCATTAAATCTTTGAATCTGTTTAACTGCCACTGTAATTCAGTAAATCGTAATCAGCACAAAATAGCATTATTTCCGAAGACTACGGCACCTCTAAAATTGATACATGGTGAAAAAAATCGTTAAAATTAGGGGCTAAGATAACAGTTTTAGCTCTAAATTTAGTTGTGAAAACATCTTTTACTTGGAGAAGATCTTGCAAAGAACATTGAGATATAAATGATTCGAATTCTTAAATCATTAATTTCGCGAACTGACTGAAACACTTAATAAACTTATGTCAAAATAAATCTTCGTTTCGGAGTGACATTGAAATTAGCTGGAATTCTCAAGAATTTGTCAATTTCTTGCTCGTTTCAGAGGGTGCTATAGCTATTCATTGTTGCAGGTTTTACTGACTCAAAGAACAAGTTGGTTCTTTGAGTCAGAAAAACCTTTAGGTATACTGACCCAAAAGGCCCTGATACCCTAAAGAACAGGTTGGTCTTTTAGTCATACGTTGACAACAACAACAGCAGGAGAAATGGAATGAAAAATGGAGATGAGAAATGGAATCCAAAAATGAGAATTGTTCACATTGCCGGGATGTTTCATTTAGCTTGAAACCCACTCTATGTTAAAACAGATCCATTTTCGAATTCTTTTCCAAGATACGGGCTATTGGTTAAGGATTTGAATATTGCAGAAGGCGTAACTTTGCGATTTTACAAGGTGAATATACTAAACAAGCGGGTTTCCATACCGACGGTTATTTTACTCTATATTATTTCTGTGAAGTTTCGTTTTTTGTATATGGCATTATTTTTGCATGCTCTAATAATATATGAATAAGATGTAATGCAATAAGTTTGTTGGTTTTCTGAAATACAGGGTGTCTCAAAAAACCTTGACACATTTAAAAACTTTTATATAAAAAAAAGTACTCATGGTAGGAACTAGAAATTCACATACGTGTTACCTTATATATAAAAGTTTTTTTTCACTATAGTCAATAAATTTCAATGGGTGCTCCATTTGTGGCACGGAGAAAATCCAGTCGGTAATCCATTTCAGCCCATGTGCGTTCCAAAATGGATTCCGTAACACATGAAATTACAGCAATTATGCGTTTTTTTTAGTTCTTTAAGACTGTTCACTTTTGTTGAATAACCGTCTTGTTGCCAAATGATTTTGGGATGTAAATAAGAAATTGGTAGGACAGAAAAAATCTGAATCATGTCTAAGTAAATTTCTTTTGTTACCATTTGTTCGGGGAAGAAGAATGGTCCAATCACACGATCTTCCATAAATGCGCACCACACATTAACTTTAGGATTGTCTCTGATATTCTCAATGACATGATGTGGGTTTTCAGATCCCCAAATTCTGACGTTGTGGCGGTTTACTTGCGTAACAGATTCGGTTTCGAAATACCAACACATATATTGCTTTCTCTGATGGAGTAGCCATTTTACAACTTCGACTTTCACCGTACAACTAGAGCCACCTTTTCAACTTTTTTGACAGAAAAGATAATTACAAGATAAAAAGAACTTTTTATATACCATGTTTTTAAATTTTCTGTTGAATCATATAAACTTGACAGTTCTATGTAATAATAAATACTTTTTTAAATTTTTTTGATGAATTATCCCATCAAATTGAAAGAAAATGAAGTTAATTGGAAGTTAACTTGTGTTTAACTTTTCGTTCCCGTCCCGGCCGACAGATGGCTGCACCAGTCTACAAAACAAAATTAACTGAAAATAATAAAAACATGGTAAAAATCTGCTTAAAGATGGCTAAAAGTATTAAAAAAATGCATTGTCATCGTGTTCTGAGCTATTATAAAAGTTTCAAATGTCTAGCTAGTCGGGAAGTTAGTTAAAAATCGATTGCAAGATTTGTACTGGACAAACACACACACAAACAAGAAAGCAAGTTAATAAAAACATGGTAAAAACTCTAATAAATGCGGTAACACATCAGTGAATTTTCCAGTTTCTACCTTGCATACTTTTTTTTAATATAATTTTTTAAAACGTGTCAAGGTTTTATAAGACACCCTGTATATGTTGCTATGGCGTGTAGTTAATGTAAACTGGTTCATTAAATTTGTTTTATAAGAACTTGCTTGGAACTGCTTTTCTTGTATTAAATAAAGGTTTCATCCTGATAATTTAATGTTAGAAAATAAAACTTTTGAATTTCAATCTTTGTTTGTGTAGACTTAAAGAAGCTGATTCATTTACATAACCATTAAAGTAGCATCCGACCACTAGAAAAAGGATAATGGGCTGTTAGATGGCATATGACAAATATATATAATATATTTTAATTCCAGTGGCAAGGTAATGACTGATACAAAAAATAATTTTACAAAAAATAATTTTACAAAAAAAAATGTCATTCACCCATGCGCAGTCTCACAATCCAATATCGCTCAGTCTCAGAATTTCCACGGATTGCAATACACCGTCCAAAGTGGTCTCTATCCATAATACCATCGCTGCAAAGCGGGCAGGCTGGGCTCGGCAGGATAGCAATACTAAACAGGTGCGCCACCTAGAAATCATGTCCAGGAGTTAGGTGCAATGTCGCCACATTTGTTGGACTGAGTCAATCAGGGATATTGTCCTAGAGAGTCTTCAACCAGCTCTTTGTGAAATTTCTACACTCTAGGTCTAAGACAGTTAACGTTTGAAGTGTGTTTAATTGGTTCATTAAATTTGTTTTATAAGAACTTGCTTGGAACTGCTTTGTTCTTATAAAACAAATTTAATGAATTACGTTTTAATGAATTACGTTTGGCAATTGAAGAAGGAATCTCACCCCTAATCATTTGTAGTACCATGGGTCCCTTTTTAGCTAAAAGGTCGGATCGTTCATTACCATCTACATCACAGTGGCAGTGATCCACTGGAGGGTAACATGTATTTCTTTCCTCCTGAGCTGTTGCAGATAAGTTCGACATCGCAATACATCTACAGATGTAGCAGCGACATCAGAATCAATAGCCTGAATAGCTGCCTTCGAGTCAGACAATACCACAACCCTATCAAAAGTTAAATTTCTAATCAAAAGTTGTTGTAGAGCTACCTTAATAGCAGGTATCTCCTCATCAAAAGCAGTACTAGAATGTCCGATGGGAATATAGAATGCGAATAAATCCCAGAATACACCTACACCGACATTTGGTGAATCAGTTGATCGTGATCCATCGGTATAAACTCTAAGACAGTCAGGAGGATATTCTTTTTTATAGACTGGGCAATAAAGTCCCAAGCACGTATTTATTGTATGAAAAACACAAGGATTAGCCGGCCACACTAAATCCTGTATCTTGCCATCTAAGTTGAAGGTAGGACGTTGTTCCAGGACTCTCTGGACAAAGCCAAGTTGGGAATTAAAATTACTAGGTCTGGATTGATACTGTCTCCAAAAAAAAGATCGCCAGTTCTTATTGACTTTTCGTATAAAATAGCAGCCCTCTCGTTTATCAAGGTCTCAATAGGTTTATTCTCTGTCAAATGCAGCATTGCGTCAATTGGTGTGGACCGAGCACAACCCTCTCTGAACTCGTAGACCATTCTGGTCCACAGATTCGACGAGCCCATATCCGGCCTAGACATGAGGTTATTTAATGGAACGGTGGATGTTACAATTTATTTTTTTAACTTTTTATCATAGAGTTATGAAATTTTGTACATATATACATTTCACTATAAGCATATAGAATATTAAAAGAATTTTCTAGTCTTATTACATTATTAATATTTTAAAAAGTTTAAGTTTATAAACAAAATTTTAAAATGCTCCTTGCGACTTCATTTTTTTTGGGTATTTCCTCGATTTTGCATTCTAATCACTTAAAACTGTATTGCAAACACGTCTGGGTATCAATTATTTGTTCTCTTCAATAATTAATTTTTGAGAGATTTTTTCTGAATTCCATCCCGATTTTTATCAAAATTATGCCTTTTAATAAGTTTTAAATCATATTTAATTATCTTCATTGTATCGAATTGTAAAATGCATACCCAGTTTCTTTGTAAATAGTATCAGTAATCTTCCATACAAATTTCAGGCATTTTGAACAAAAATAAGTCGCATGGAGCATTTAAAAAATTCTTAAAAACCTTGAAAAATCGGTTTTGAGAAAAACAGATTTAAAGTTTATTACTACATTTACCTTTATTACTTACTTCGTAGCTTCATAAAGGTTTTTTTACTTTAAAAAAAACTATTTTGGTACTATTATCCTACAGAAATATCTTTTACAGTAACACAATCAATCTATGTATTATAAAACAGTTCCGTAACTGACTGACTGACATATAACACATAGACCAAACCGCTGGAGTTAAAGGGCTGAAATTTTGCATGGTGATTCTTTTTATAGTGTAAGGATGCACTAAGAAATATTTTTGAAAAATTCTTCTTAGATGTTTTAAATTAAATTTTTAAGCTTTTTTTGTAACTTTTTTTAAGTTTGCATTTAAAATAATAATCTGAGGGTTATAAAATTTATATCAGGAGAAAGATCATAAAAATTCCTTTAAAATGAAATCTTTTTCGAATCTTTACCTCCATTTTCTGATTTTTGGTGAATTTTTAAAGATTAATTTTTAGAATTTAATTTATTAAATGCTGATCACGTGGTTTCTTTTCTTTTTGTGATACTTTAAACTAATTTTGCGTCCCGTGCATAACAATGTAATAAAAAAAAAATTTTTTTTTTCTTGCTAATGCGGCAAACGATTGGACAATATTAAATTACAGTAAAAGATATGTTCCTCAAGCTGTACTATATAAACTGCACTATATTCTGTAATATGTTCTATTAGATTTTATTTGAATATTTTCTTCTACATTATTTTGTCTATAAAAATATCCGTTACGATCTTTTTATAAATCATTTTTTGGGTTTTTTTTTACATCAGTTGTATACATTGACCGTTGTATTTATTATATATATATATATATATATATATATATATATATATATATATATATATATATATATATATATATATATATATATATATATATATATATATATATATATATTAGCATTAACTGCATTCATTGACCGTTGTGTTTAATTTGAATGTACTCCGTAGCGAAGTATGGGTATTCAGCTAGTATTACAATAAAAAAGATTTGCCCAAAGGAAGGTCCACGATCCCCTTAACAGAGTTCGTCGGGATTTCCACTCAGCACCCCCAGTCCCAGGTCCAACTCGTTATCACTAGACTACCCCGGGCCCACACATAACAGAAATTTAGAAATATGAAATATTCAATTGAATTAAAGTCTCCAGGTGATAAAATTTAACGAATTTAACGACCACTTTAAACACTTTATTTTACTTATGTTACAACTCCCATTAGACGACTTACTGAAGAGATAGATAAAACTCAAACAGCAAGATTGATGTTTTCTGTTCAACGTCGTCTGTAATCTTTATTTTACAACGCGGTAATGTAATAATCATATATAGCGTAACAAAGGAAGACTTTTAGTTGGGTTTTCCCCCCTCCTACAATAAAGCCCAAGTCATTTTCTTCCTTCCCGCCGTCTCACTGCGCTCGAACGGAGCTCGGGCGGAATATATCCCGGGGTTTTTGCTGTATATAACACTTCCTTACAAAGCCAGAGAATTGCGGGAGATTTTCCTGAACATACATCTTGCCAGCGCCACACTTTCACTTTTTTTTTTTCTCTTGATCTGTGCCGTAGGCCATACCGTCCCGCTCCAGCGGACTCCATTTAACGTCGGGTGGATAAGAACAAGTGTTCAGAGACACACCCTCACACAGCAATACTGTCGGACAACGCCTCAACCCCAGCTCCAAAACAAATCAGGTAAGGATCTCCGCTTCAGTCTGTGCTGGTTTGAAACACTGATGGCTTATCGAACTACTCGTTATTATGCTTGTTTTGCCCTTTTGACGTTTTGAGACATGTTTAGTTTTTATGTTCATGGTAAATAAATTCTTTTATAAAATGCTAGTTGAGTCAATGGAAAATATTTTTGATCTGGGTAATTTATATTTTTACCGATTTGAGATTATTAGATGTATCTTCCGCCACGATTTTACTCTGAAACAATGTTCATGAGAAACTAATTTAGAGAAAATAATATGTATTTAAAGAAAATTTGATGAGAAATAAGTAGAAGTCTTGCCGAAGATTATCTTGTCTTCTATTGATGATGCTTATTTGATGAACGTTAATTCAAAAGTATTTGAAGTTCTTACTGGGGAAATATTCACACGTTTTTAGGATTCAAACGTGCATTCTGGCTTTAAAAATATAATGCTTAAATTTTTTTGTCAAAAAGAATTGTTGTTTTGACAAATGAAACTGTTTTTATTGCGATAGTTTTCCGCATCTTTAAGAAATTCAAAGGTATATTTAAATTTTAAAAGCGGAACGCTAAAAGCTTATTTATTCAAAAATTGACTCTTGTAGGATATGACTAAAAGGGAAAAAAACCAGCTGAGAATATATTTAATATTTGCCCCATAAAAATTGATGCATTTTAAAATATGGAGAAGATATTTAAGATCTTGATGCGATGGTTGTGATGTAAAAGCTCTGCATTATTATCTACTCAAAAATTCCACGTTTTGCTATTGGTATAGTAAACCAGACTAAATAATGGTTTAGAGCAGAACTTAACAACTCCTATGAAACATCCTGTAAAAGTATGCATTTTTTTATTTCCTTCCTAAAATCCAAATTTTGAATTTTAACCATCTTAGAGGGCTCACTGATATGACTCATCGATGCATATTTATTTTTTCTTCTCAATGTATTTTGTTTCAAATCTTTTGGTTTTAAAGCGCTTTAATAGCATAGTTTCAATTTCCAAATAAAGTCTTTTGATTACTTTTTTATGATGAAATCATGTACTGAAATAAATTGTTCTACAATTTTCATCGGCTGTTTTTAAAATATTGAGTCTGACAAATTTACTTGTATATTTAAAGATATTAACATGCATTATAGTTCTAAATTTTGTATTTACATTACTCAGTTGCTTATAGAGGGCATATTTAGCTCCAAGTTTATGTATTCAAAATAGACAAAATAAACTGAAGAATATTGTTATAAACGGAGTGTTGAGCTTAAATGGAAAATATAAAACCCTATTGTGCGTGTAATCAATCGACCGAAAAACTCTCCCTTGAACGTGTTTAATCTGTTGGCCATCTTTATTTTAGACAATAAAATGCAGTAAATTATCCCAAATTGAAAAATTCTCAAGGGAAAAGACTTTTTATCCCTAGATCATGATTTTTTTTTCTTATTTTTGCATTGGTCATGTACAATTCATCTTTAATTCAAACAACGATAAAGTTACTTTCTGACCAATTTGACTAAGAAATTATTATTGTGTGTGTGTTTGTTTTATGTTATTAAAATTTAGTTCGATCCTTTATAATGTTCAAAGATACAGTGCTGAAATGATTTTTAAGTTCCTGGAACGTTTGTTGCAAGTTTTTTACAATCCAGTTTTAATACATGTCAACTAGATAATTTGATTTTTCTTTCTCGAATAGAATCTTATGATGTGAATACTTTGCTTTTCAAATATGTTATAAATGTTTTGTTCTCAATAGTCTAAAAGTACTATTAACGATGGTTAATTTAATAATGATTAAAATTGACTCATAATTTTTAAAGTACTCAAAGTCACCAAATTGTTTGAAAAATAATTTACTTTCCAATTTATTTCTTTTCCGATAACGATTTTGACATTTTACGCATGGACTGCAAAGCTGATGTCAAATTTATTTTCGATACTTATCCGGACATAACTTTTTTTTAAAGATAATTTATTTCTAATGATGAGTTGTAGATATATAAAATGTCGTTGAAATGAAATCGCTGGAAAAACTAAGTTTTCTTCTATTTCTTTTAACTATGAAAAATTATTTCCTCAAGGTGGAGATCTGATTTTATTGTTATTATTATTATTTTAGGGGGAATTTATATCTCATTTATCTCACTTTGCATATCAGGAAAAATGCAATCTTTCTGAAGAGAGCTAAATAGAGCTTAATTTACCTTTAATTGTACTATTACTGTAGATAGACATTGTGGGGAATGGATGCAAAAAATAACTTGTGTTCCTCACATCGGCTGTATTGTTCAGTCGGTAACAACTCTGCTTCTGGAATACTGGAATACCCAGGTTCAAGCCTTTGTCCTCGCAGACGATTGTTACAGTATTTAGATTAAAGTTTAAAAAAACGCTGGATTTCATGTACAAAAAATATCAAATAATGCATTTATTTGCATAAAAACGAAAAGAATATTTCTATATATTATAGGCAAATCCCTAATTATTTGATCTTTAGCACTAAAAACTAGGAGTCTGATGTAGATTTAGAATAAACACTAGAGGAAAAATGCGTTGTACGTGTAGCGATTATTAAACGTCTAAACTGGAAAATAACTTATCACGTACTTTCTTATGATTTATTGCTATAATTATTTCGATTGCATAAATGTGCAATTTAGTTTCCAAAAAGTGGAGGATTACACAATTCCATGAGTTTTTAGAAGAAATTAGATTTTTATAACCATATCATTTTGAAATATAGAAGAGGAAAACTGTAGCTCAAACGGATACGGTTCCTTCATATTCTGAAAACTCATTGGCATGTAATTCTTCCTTATATATCATTTTGAAGCCTGCATGCGTTAGAATACATGTACAGAATGCTATTGTGGTATTTAATTCCATATGCTATATAAAATATGATTCTGTGTTTGGTTCTCATTGAATTCAAAATAGCAGACACAATACATGTTTTTATAAGTAGAATTACAGGTTAATATAGAAGAATGCATACCCAAATAGTTCCTCACAGATAAAAATTAAAATTAATAAGCATTAAAGGTATAATTCAAGACTTCGCAAGAAATAAATTCAGAATGTTGATTTGCGATGACAGAGAGTTGAAAGAAGTCAGAGTTCCGTAGAAATATTTTATACCATTTGTAACTATTAGAATAATTTTTCTTTTTTGAGTAAAATGGCATATTATAGTAGTTAAAAGAGTAAAATTTCATAATCTCATTTAAAAGGAACAAGCAAACCAGCTCTATTCTTTTAGATTTGACCAATTTATATAAAAATGTATTCATGTATAACGTTTGACATTGCATATAAAGATTGTTAGTGCGCTTAACTTTGTTTTGAAACGATGAAATGAATACAGTTTGTTAAAGTTCAGAGTTTTGTATATGATCTGATCTTTTGGGATGTTGTTTGGAATGTAGGACATTTCACATTAATCTGTTCCTGATTGAACAGCTTCCCTATCAATGTTCCAATAAAAGATCTATTTTCTATTCTTATATATCAGGAATAAGAATTTAAAACCAGAAATATCTGCGAGCATAGAAGCAGGAATATAAAGAAAATGCCATTCTAAAATAAACAGGAATATTTCTAATAGAAAACATTTAAATAAACCGAAACCATCGATAAATCACGATTAGATTTGGAAGATTTGAGAACAGCGTAATATATTCACATATTATTACCTTTGAAATAAAGGCTAAGAGGGTTTTTAAAAGTTGATACCAGTATCAGATAGCTGATTCTCCTTAGATTTTTCCCTATTTACCAAGAGAAAGTAAATCCTTAAATACAACACGCAATGCATGTTAAAAATGGAGAAAAAATTATAAATCTCTTGTACGGTATTCCTCAGATCTTAAAATTTAGTTAATAATATTCATCTTGTTAAAATGAATTTCAGACATGTAGAGAAAACACAAAATTTGAAAGAAAAATTATAGTAACCGAACTATTTTTTCCTACAAGACATATTTTTCGGTTTATGAGTATCCTTCACACTCTGCAGCTTTTACAGAGATAGCAGAAAAAATTGCTCCAAAACCGAGATTTACATTCATCCAGACTCTTCAAAAAGCGCCACTTTTCTGAATTTTCCCCAACTTTCCCCATTCTAATCACTGGAAAGTAAGTTTTCACGTCAAAATGGGATTGCAAGAAGAAAATTATACGTGGAAGCTATGTTTGGAGGAAAATGTTCTCGCCTCCAAGAAAACTTCCTAGGCGTAAGTTACATAAGACTTGATCACTTGTTTATTTCGGAAACTTGCGTGAATAATCTCTCCGTATAGAGTCAAAGGACTTAAATCCAGCGTGGAAAAGTTAAACGTAAACCTTTCCTAGTTACCTGAAACTGTATTAGCCGAAGTATTTGCAGTTGAGAACATAATTTTGAGGTTTAAAAATATAGTAACTGAAGCTTCTCAAATTTCAAACATATTAACACTTAAATTTCACTTAATATATTATCTATATTACACAATTGAAAATAAAAAGAAACTATTTTTCAAGCTTTTTGATTACTATCATTGCTTCTTGACCCCTTTCCCTTTCATAAACATTTATTTTTAATAAACCAGAAATATTTGGGGCATGTTTTCTCTCACATTAATCTGAAATAGTACTCACAATAATGTGTATGGTGCTTGATATTTCTGTTTCACTCTGAAACTGAAGTAGGAAATTATATTAAATGTCGTATCTGAGATAAAGTATCATGATTTCACGTATACCTTAATACGTGCTTACAAATATACGTTAATACGTGCGTATACGTATATCTTAATACGCGCGTATACGTATATCTTAATATGTGCTTATACATATATCTTAATACGAACATACCTCAAAATACTTCCACTTCTTTGCCTATGAGACTTCAGATTATAAATAAACTTTTTAAATTTGACTTACTGTCATAGCCGTTTTATTAAGACAAAAAAAAGTCATCATTTTAAGGGGAAAGTTGTTTCCCAAACAATCAGAATTTTATTTTTCAGAGATTTTTAGATTCATTGAATTTACACTTATCGATGATAAGAAAAAGAGATAATTTATGTCATGCTACTCGTATGGCGCAAAGCTAAAATCTTTCTGAACGATAGTATTTTAATATAGTACGCAAATATAAATATCCCTGAAACTGGGAACAACTTTAAAGGGTGCTATCATAGCACAAATCTAAAATTTCTTATGATCTAAAATAATCTAAATGATTATTTTACTAAAATGTACAATAATGGACAAAAATAGGTACTGAAAAAAGGGCCCTAAGATAGACATTCTTTATTGGTCACGGTTGCAACATGGTACTTTTGCAACATGCATACTTTTTTTTAAATAAATTTTTAAAATGGTTTAAGGTTTTTCGATATATCCTGTACTACTTAAATATTAAACTCAAAATACCAAATATACTTATTCCTAAATAATTTAAAAGAATAGTCAATACAGGGACAAAAATTGTGCATTATAGAATTGAAACAAGATGTCTAAAATGTTGACATATTTTCTCCTTTCCTCAGAAAAAATGTTTGCTCATGTCGGAATGTCCGCAGTTCTGCTGCTTTTGGTGACCATTCTATTGATGATGCAAAGCTGCCTTGCTGGTCATCACCATAACGACGACGAGGAATTGATGGACATGATTGCGGCCGGTATCGTGGCTCTTCTCCTCCAGAAACATTGAAGAAAAACTCACAAGAAATAAGAAAGCAGAAATTTTGTGCCAAAAACATGAGAAGTAGGAAATGAGAAACATCAGCGGAGGGGAATAAGATAGTTCAACGACAGTAGGAAGATGGATTCTTCTCAAGAATTTTATGCCTAATTCTCACATGAAACAGAATCAGAAAAAGTTATATGTTTATTTACTTTATTGTTTTAAATATCATTTTAGCAGTGCGTTATAGATCCATATTATACAATCACACAAAAGGTATTGTTAAGGCGATGTTTGATTATAATCCATTGATGTTAAAATCAGCCAAAGGATAAAAGTCATATAGTTATAGAAATATTTTAGAAGTATTTAAAATTTATGTTGGTGAATCTGAATTTTCATATTTTCTTTTATGTTTATCGCCAGTTCACTGCTTCTAATAACAATTAATGTGTTAATCTATTGTTTTAAAAACTAAAAGTGTACAAGTGTAAAACTAAAACTAAAAGTGTAACTTAGTCATTCACGATTCTCAATTTTATTGATTACCAGTTTTTACTATTCCACACTGCCAAAAGTTTTTACGCGGTAATCTTTGGTGTTACGAAACTCAATTCAACAGATTTTTCGGAATATTCTGATAACATAAAAAAATTACTTGCCTCCTTCTTAAATAGCACACCTTTATCGAGAAATGACTCTTATTTGAAGTCATTCTTAGACCGAGGAAGCTAAAAAACATATGTATACTAACTCGCGCATCAATAATATATCATTTCATTTTTGTAAATTTGCTCATTATCCGTTCTAACTGGAAATATTTGAAACATTTGACACATTTAGATATCAAGAACGATGGAAACGGATAGGAGTTTTCTCTAACGATTATTGAATAACTGAAAACTTCTTTCTTATTTAAAACTTCGTGCGAAATTAAGAGTTTTGAACATTGTTGACACAAAAAAATTAGAAAATGTATCAAAAATGACAGTTTGACGTATCAATTACCATGACAACATTTCGACTTACTTTTATCTTCGATGGCTTATATTTTAAAAAAAAATCATTCTTGCTCAGAAGAAAGAGTAAATTTCAAGTAAATTATTTCAAAACTTGTAAAATAATGATAGGCCTTTATTGAAAAGATGTAACCATGCACATAATACTTCTCTAGTGTATAGAGCCATTTCTTTGCAAGTTATGTTGGTCATAAATTCAGTTTTACATAATCTGAAACAAACCAAGCTGAAACTCAAATTTTAAAGAACTGTAAAATATTTCCAGTTTGAAAACAATATCATGCATCACATATCACGCTTCAAGAAAGAATTTTGATAAATTTAAAAAAAATATCTTTTCGAATTCTTTTGAATCATGAATACTGTTATATGTTTGAATCATAAATATGGTTTTGCTGGGGAAAAAATCATAAATATATTAATAATTAAAAATTTAAAATTTAAAAACCATTGAATTCTTCATTAAATTTAATGTAATATTAGAATATCACAGATTATCTATTCCTAATTATAATAAGTCATAAAGGAATATTCTTATTTCTGTCTCATTATCTTATCGAAAAAATTCAAGTAAAAGCTTATGAAACTGTCTTTCATATGTATTTGTTATCAAAATGAGCTAGATGTTCATATTATAGAAGTTTACTTCCTTAGTATAATGCAATTATTTGTAGATTTTAACCATGCAATTTTATGTAAATAAATTTATCAAAAAATGGCATTGTGTGTTATGACTCATTCTATTTTTTAAAAGAAATAATTTAAAGCAGTACATAATGAGATCACAGCTCGTCAATCCCCAAAGTCAAGCTGGTATTTTCCTCTCTATATTCTCTAGTCCTTAGGTCACAGGTAGGATTTTAACCCTGGTATATCCTTAGACACTTGGTGGGGTCTTGTCTGCTGCCGCATTTGTTTTCTGCATTTGAAAATACAGTGATTTCCGCTTATAAGAATCACGTTTGTTGTTACTGTTTTTGATTCTTATAAGCGGTTGATTCTTATAGCCGAAATTTAGGTTTTTGGACAAGAACACACACACCTATATATACATATATTAGATAATTTACAATAAAATACTCTTTAATTTACGTTAATTATCTTTTATTAAAATTATTTTTATAATTTTAAAAATATAACTTAATTTCTAGACATATAAGTAGATACACATGATTATAGTAAGAGAAGAAAAAAATCCAATATTTGTTACAACATACCTGCTTAACAGTTTAACATTTACACTACAGGAAGGGTGCAAGAAAAAGTTTTCTATGGTAGTTTGACGTAATGAAGTTTACAGGAGACTGTTTATACCTCTTTCAATACCAATAGTCTCAGGCCAAGATTCACCTTCTAGTTTACGTTTCACGGTTTGATAACGTGCTGAATCTAATAATGTCACGTTTTCCTAAGTGATAGTGGATACTTCCCCAAAGATTTATGTGTTTCAGGGTTCAGGAAGCCGCAACCAGGATGTGGGAGGTGGGAAAAAAAGAGTCCCTGTCTTTGTTTGTCAGTGGAGAAAAGTGAAATCGGATCCTCACGGGTACGATGCCCCTGGGTCAAGCAAATAGGACAGTGTTTAGCTAAAGCATTTAAGGGGAAACTATTATGTTATGTCTAACAAAGAAAAGGATGCATTTTACGATTGAATTCCATCACATTTTATCACTCTTTCTTTTAAAAAGAATAAAGAAAAAACTTCGTACCTTTGGAGGGTTTAAGTGGCTTTTTTGGAAAAATGAAAGGAAAGCGAAGAGTGTAAACTGATTCTTAAAACCGGTGGATTGATTCTTTAAAGCGAAAATTTTAACATAGAAATAATACATTTGTTTTTGTTTTTGCAATATTGATTCTTATAAACGGTTGATTCTTATAACCACTGATCACTATAAGCGGTGGTTACTGTATATATTTAAATGCAATGAACGCATGTTTTTTAAAAATCTCTTTGTTTTAATTTAATATTTTCAGAAAACAGTTTCAATTTTGTAGCGATAGACACCAATAATTTAATGCATCGCAAAAAATTAATGACAGGAAAAATTAAATTTTTTTAAAAATATGCAAACTTTATTGAAACATCTACCGTCCTATGCAAAATACTATACCCCAAAATGTGTGTTTGCCAATCAGTAATTACAAAAATGCTGAGAAAAAAATTCCCCTTAGTTTAAGGCTGCTGTGCACTAACCCTATCGGATTCGATCACCTCAATGTTAACCAATGGAGAAGATTTGTCTACAATTTACAGCTATATAAATACTGATAATCCAATAAAAATGGTATTTTCAGATAACCTAAACTTTTTTGTACCTTGCAACAGAATTTATTTTATAAATTTCGTCCCCCAAAGGAATTTACGAGAGTTTAAAACACGCTATACCAGATTTTTTCACCCGATTAATTTAAATTTAAAAATATTACTTCCTTTAAAAAAAAAAAGAAAAAATGCCCCAAGATGAAAAATTTCTCTCTCTATTACGGAGTACAATTTTTTTAAAAAATCTTTAAATACAAGGTGCCCTCATAAAATAACCGGACACATTAAAAGATCAAACGATAAAATAAAAAAGTGAAAGAATAATCGCCTGGATAGAAAGAGTGACATCTCAACTCTTGTTAAAGCCAGTTTAAACTGGTTATTTAGTCGTTTGCATATCAAAACACCGTAGTATTTTCCATTTACTGAGAAGACATTGCACAAAAAAATTTGCTTTGGAATGAAACAACCGCGTACCATTAAATTTTGTTACAAATTAGGTAAATCTGCTACCGAAACTTTAGAGATGATTCGAACAGTATACAGTGATGCATCGTTATCAAGAATACAAGTGCATGAGTGGTACAGCCGCTTTAAATGTGGGCGAGAAAGCATTGAAAATGAACCAAAGACAGGGTGCACTTCAACTTCAAAGAATGGGGAAAATGTGGAGAAAATTCGTTCTTTGGCAAAAGCTGATAGGCGTGTAACAACTCAGCAACTTTCAGACATGCTTGGGATAAGCAAAGAAAGCTGTAGATTAATTTTGATTGAAAATCTGAAAATGAAAAAAGTTTGTGCTCGATTTGTGCCTTGGATTTTGGCAGAACAGAAAAAAGAAGGCAGAAAAGCTTGCTGTGAAGATTTGTTGACTACTGCGCAACAGGACAACGATTTCTTAAAGTGTATTTTAGCAGGAGATGAGACCTGGTGTCTACAATACGACCCAGAAACAAAAAGACAAAGTGCACAGTGGAAAGGACCATCTTCTCCCATACAAAAAAAAAAATACACGGAGGTCAAAATTAAAGACTAAGGTGATGCTGATTGCATTTTTTGATTACAAAGGACTTATTCATCACGAATTTGTTCCTCAAAATCAAACAATTAATCAGTATTTTTACAAGGAGGTGCTTTTCGATTAAGAAACAGGATAAGGCGAGTTAGGAAGGAACTGTTTGATTCTGGGCAATGGATTCTTTTACACGATAATGCTAGGCCCTATACAGCAATTTCTGTACAACAATATCTTGCTAAGTATTCAATTACATTGATAAATCACCCACAATATTCTCCCGACTTATCGCCAGCTGATTTTTTCTTTTTTTCGAAGCTTAAGATGGCCATGAAAGGACAGAGATTTGAAAATGTCTCGGATATTAAATCAAATGTTACGCGAATTTTGCGAACAGTTAGTTCCAACGCCTATAAACAGTGTTTCGATGACTCGAAGAAACGTTGGAAAAATTGTTGATTGTCTCCTTTGGCGATTATTTTGAAGGAGACAAATTTATTTGACGGTGAGTAATATTTTTCTTATTTATAAAAAATGCCCGGTTACTTTATGGGCGCATCTTGTATAAGTCGGAAATTCTTGGACAAATTTTCTCCATAGCTTAACATTGAGGTGAGTAAATCCAATAGGGTTAGTACACAGCAGACTTATCATCGGGACTGAATATCGGCGAGGCCAAATGATGTGCCACTTTCATTAGTTGAACACAATTAAAAAAAAAAAAATCAACCTCTTAAAATATTTCTTATGATTCAAATAATTTTTCCTAAATAGAAATTTTTTTTTTTCAGAATGGCTTGTAAATTTTCTTTTGGTAAGTTATTTATGGTACATATTTTGAAATTCAAATTTAAACACTACATAAATTTCTTTTAAAACATTAATCCGATTAAAAATGAACTATGAAAGAAAAACCTTTTTCACAAGTGATGTCGAAGCTAAAAATTATATGATGTTCAGATTCTATGTAATTTTAAAAAAATGAAAGGCCATAAATTTACGATGAGACGCGAATTTACGGAATAAACATTTTAAATATGATAATTTTACGATGGAAAACAATTGCTAAGTTGAGCATACTTCTAAATGAAAGTGTAATTTCTAAATCATGGTTGTTTCGCAGGATTTCTATAACTGAATGATAATCTAATACAAACTTGGTAACTAAGCTGCCAGAATGCGATTCGTGTGATGGGAAATACGTATTTTAATTTTCCACCACTAGATGGCGTATCAGATCTTAAGGTTTTAGAATGCTTTGTAGAATTATTATCAAGGCACGCTTAAAGATTTGAAAATTCCCCTATTTCTTTTCGTTTTAAGCAGGGGCGGGGGAGGGGGGGGGGAGGTCTGCTACTTTTTTCCAATTCCATTCTGAAAGGATGAGAAAACAATGTTCTATACTTCATAAACGAAACAGCGAAATAAAACTTTTTACTTCTCTATATATTACTGTGAAATGTTATGAGAGGGGAGTGTTTTATGAAAATAAACGGAACAGAGAAAAAAATTTTTAATTGATAACAGAGTAAAGTCAGAAATGGAAAAAAAAAATTATAGCAACTGAAGTATAATATTATAATTATTTATTTCTTGAGTCAAAACATAAAATTTTTAGTTTAAAAATTACAACCAAGTTTTTCACAGAATTAATTTGAATACACTCAGAGTTTTGCAATTACTCTTTAAAAAAATCGTTATATTGCTTGATGCAACTTGATGCTCTGAACTTGGATGCCGTATATTCAATTAATATAATAGATCCGAAATCCGTTCTATTGTACTTCGTTTGTGAAGAGGCGAAAAAAGGTTCACAGATTCATTGATTCATAGATGGAATAGTTTACAAACTGTTGAATCGATGAAAAAATAAAAAGGAAAAGGAATAACTCCATAATTAGAATATTAACTCTTTAAAATAGTTATAAGTTAAGCTCCGTATTCCCTGAACTACATTCTCAATAGTCAAATCTCTAATTTTAGCAACTTAATTCCTTGCAGTCAGTCCAATACTACACAGTCAGTAAAATACTATACAGTCAGTTGATATTCCCTTACAGTCAGTCACTTGACAGCCATGGATTCGCCATTTACAGAAATTTAAAAAAAATCCCGAATCAAGAATATAAGGTGCATTATTTTGTTTTTATCAATACAGAAGGTCGTTTGCATTTTATGGAAACGATTTCGAAAGTTAAGTTTTATGTATCAAGTATCAATGCCGTATTTTATGCGGCAATTTCCATCTATCTGATAGCCATGGTTCTTGACAATAGCTGTAGCTTGAATTTTCCATGAAAGTACACTTTTTCTTAGTACTGTCATGTCAATTTTACCCCATTCAACTTGACCGTTTTCCAAAGTCCGTTCAGTGTTCTTGGATACCCTTTACCTAAGGCTCGTTTGAATAAACCGAAAGCGCAAAAGTCCGTTGGAGAAGCGTTAGGGGATTTTACAGGTATTTCATTAAATGGGATACACTTTATTCCTGCTTCTGATTCTTTCTTTGCTATATAAGTGGCAATTGATTTAGACATGTGACTAGAGGCTTTGTCCATATGAAGCTCAAATTTATCAATCTCCTTTCCATATAAGGCTGGAATTTCTTCTTCAAAAATTGGTTCTAAAAAAATTCTACTGATAGTAGAATGAATTACTTTGGCTTTACTTGAGACTTTTTTGATTTTTAATTTGTCGTTGTAACACAATCCTACAAGTATCATGAATTCCTTTGGGAACTTTTCTGTACACTGACGAAGCCATTTCGTACGGTCGTTCCCGTCAGTTTAGCAATAGAAAACTGATCTTTTTTTTACTACAGTCACTTAAATCCACCCATGCCTTCATCGATTGTTACCAGTAATTTCCATTTTTCCTCAGCTAGGTGTTTTTCCTATAATTTTCTACAATTTGTTTTTCTTTCAGCAATATGCTTTGGAAAAAGCAGATTAACTTTAGGTTTTAACATCTTTTTTATCTTCAAATCTTTATGAATGATTTTACTTTCAGTGCCAGAAGACATTCCTAGTTTCGATGCAATAGATCTTTGAGTCGGCGGATTTTCTTTTAGGATCAGAGACTTCCCTTTCTTGATATTTACCTGCGTTCGTACAGTCTTAGGATGAGGTTTCGTGGTCATGTTTTCGTTTTTACTTTCAGTTGGACTTTTTTCTTTTCAAATTTAATATATTACAAATACCCTTTTTTTAAATGCCATAACCGTGATTTTTACACCGCTTTATAATTGGTTGATACGAATATTTCTCGTCGGAAAGCGCAGTTACGTAACCTTCGAGCCAACTATCAATTTTTGGACCCATTTTCAAAATAAATCTTTTATTTTACATTCCAATCAAAATAAAACAGTAGCAGATGATTATTCTGAAGTTGCCAAATTTTTATCTCAAAATGCAAACGACAAAAATAAATTATAAAATTGTTTCCATAAAGTGCAAACGACCTTTTGTAATTAAATGCAAACAGCTAAAGTCATTTTCAAAAAAAATATTAGATACTTGAGTAAGAGAGGATTTAGAATTTGAAAGACGGAGGGGAAAAGGAAATGGCGATCCTTACTCCAGTGGTTCTCAACCTTCCCGTGGTCGAGAGCACATAGAAGTTTTTCGAGAGCATGGCGGGCACAATCGATGGTTTTTGTATCACCGATGATCATAATGTACATAATATAAATATTTTTTATTCAACAGTGCGTTGCCAGCCTTCTAATATTATTGCAAGGATTATGTTTTGAAAAATAATGAAAAAAAAGAAGAAACATTAATAAAATTTTGATTATTTTATTTTATAAATAGGTGCATGGAAATAAAAAAAATAAGTACTATAAATGGGTTTATTTCTTATAAATACTTTCTTTAAAATTTAATGAGATTTTTGACTCTGAACTGAATTAGCTAATTTTTCGTAACTGGGAATATAAGATGATATTCCAGTTCTTAAGCAATGGTCCAGATATTCACCAGTAAGTTGAGATCTGCGTTTTGATTTTATAACATTCATTACTGAAAATAAGGCTTCGCACTGATATGTTGAACCAAAGAAAGATTTTATTTTATAGGAAGCATTTTTAAGATTAGGAAATTTTTTACGGTCAACGACATTCCAAAAGTTCTCATCAGACGAATCAGACAAACAAATCAGACATCAGACGAAAGAAATTTCAAAATAAAGTCGGGAGCATTCCAACTCCTTCGCGGACGTACGTGCGCCCGCGGGTACAGTATTGAGAACTACTGGACAGACTACACGGAAGACTTTGACAGAACTACTGGACAGAACTACAAGGAAGACTTTGAGAGAGATGGGGCATCCATCATATTTACATTACATGCGAGGAATACCTCTTAAATTACTAGAAAATAATAATTAATGAAACGAAACAGCATTTCGAGTACTCTTAAGCTTTTGACCTCATGGATCTCCCACTTTGATGTACCTCATTATAATAAGACAAAAGCTTGGAACGGGAGTTGTTTTCTCTAATAAGTACTCAGCCCTCCACTATGACAAAGAAAGCTCAGTGAATATTTCTATAACAATAACCTGGTAATTATCGTTTCATGAGACGGAAATAGGAGAAAGATATCCACAGAAATAATTCCAACTGACCAGTTTCGTATATCACATACAAGGTGCATTGCCGTCAACTGATGTAACTTTGGCCTTTGCGGGTAACTTTGGCCCAACAAACGAAAAAGATTGTATGGGCTGTATTTAAAGTAGAGTGATTATCACTTATTTATTGCAAGGGCCAATAGGTGGGTTAAATATAATAGGTATAATAAGCATATAGGTATATTATAATAGGTTTGTTGGATAAAATTTACCCGCAAAAGCCAAAGTTACCCCAGATGACGGTACCACATTTCTGATTTTCCCTTCATTATCTTACAATTTTAATTATATTTGCAATTACTATTACTCTCGTAGTTTCAACAGTACTCCAATTAAATTAATTTTAAGTCTCGAAATTTAATGTGATACAGGGAGACACATAATTATGAATGCGGATACACATTTCAACTCAAGGCTGGAAAATGAGGATTTAATTGCTTCTTTCTCCCCTTTATGGGAATTCACATATTGTAAAGCAATGATGAATTAATAGCGAAAAAAACACACAGCATCTAATAATCCACGATTAAAATCAAGAATGGCAACTAGTTTCGAACTAATTTATACAGTTCATTTAACATAGGACAATTCATAACTGCATTTGTAAATCGTCTATAGAGACAATCGCACCAAAAGCCCCCTCCACCTGAAGAAGAACTATACAAATTTTTCAAATCTAGAAGCCACTCTCAATATTTATTTGGATGATGTATGTTCCTGTTTTGCTTACACTTCAAGTTTTATGCAAGTAATGCATTTGGGAATTATCCATAGGGACAACCCCATCTAATGCTCCCCGACTGATCACAGCAATTAACTAAACACTAAATTTACATGGCTAATTAAAGAAGCAGTAGAAAATAAGAAATGAGTTCCTTCTGTAACTACTGTATGGGAAAATAAAAGTTAAAAGTATATGTTTATTTTATGCATTTTGCTTGAATATAATACATAATAAAAATACACTTGTATCGTGTACGACACTGCGAATGACTTTTTAAATGCATTTTTGTGCTAAACAGATGTTTTCAGCATTATTGTATTCAAAGAAACAAGAAAGTCTATTCTAGAAAATTTTACATCATTTTTTAGGTTCAGAACAAGAAACATAGTTATGCGAAATTTTCAGAAAAGTAATTACAGTGTTATCATTTAACTATCCAGAATAATTCCTTGTGCGGGATAGTATATTAGTAACCATTGTTTTTCATGCGAATCTGTGTTTTCTAAGGTATGTAACTGATTCCATTGTCATAACTGGCACAATACGAAATTGTTAGTTATTTAAAATTTGCGAAAGAATGAGTTAAGTGAAAATTCATATGGCAACAATTATATACCATTTCAGTTATTAAAAAGATAAAATATTACAAATTTTGTGGGACCTCGACACCACCCTTCTATGCGTATTTTTGTTAACAACAGCTGCTTGATTCCAGACAAAATCTTAAGCTTATACAACCTACTTAGAAAAAATGTATCCTTTAAAGCTGTGAGTGGAATTATCATATTAATGGGATTATATCTGGTATCTGAGAGGTCTAATCTGCTGTTGAACGTCTCTAGAAGTTACAGCTGCCATAAAGCATTAAGCTCGTTGCCATCATATCACCGTAAACTTCACCCACTTCATTTTGTCCCCGTAAACGCTGATCCTTCTGATGGTGTGATATGTGCGACGAGTGATTATTTCTTCCGTACTTGTTTTCACATTATTAATGAAACAGTTGCGCCCTCGTTTTATAATAGTACCCAAGAATCTTACGGAGAAGAGAGGAATTATTAAATACATAAGGCAAACTGTATGAATAGAAAGTTGTCATTTTGGCTATGAAATTCATTATTTATTATAGAATAATTTTATTGTAATTCAATAACCCATATCGTCTTTTCTAATATTTCTTCACCTTTGAATGAAAAAGGGAAATTCGTTATTTATAACTACCATAACAACCCTTTAATATCTATTTGCTTTCGGCATTTGGGAAAAAAGGAAGCATCTTGAGTAGTGATAATTTAATTGAAATGAATGTACGTGCTTAGTTTTGAGGAACAGATTGATTTAGAATTGTATAAACTTACGTAACCATGTATAAAATAAAATGTTAAGTATATATTTGAGAGTAGATAAGTAAAACTTATAACATGTAATGTGTATGTGTGAAATTGTGTAAAATATAAATATATTTGAGCAGACGAATAATGTAAGAAGAATGCATTTTCTGAAGAACGAATTGTACATGAAATAATATATTGTGTTGTATGGTATATGTAGAATTGATAATGATTTGTTTTGCACAGTGTTGTATTGTATGTATATGGTATTGTACAGTGTATTGTACATATATTGTATTGTACAGTGTATTGTATACATATATTGAATTGTACTTATAGTGTATTGTATATAAATTGATTCGCATAATGTTATAATAAATTGTATAGCATTGTATTGTATAATAATGTTGTGTATGCAAATCTATGTTAAAAGTAAATTTTACGCTGCTGATATACAAAATAGTCAGGGATTTTGCCGTATAAGCAATAGGCTGAGGTCGGCTTAAACTTAAACTTACGTAACCATGATGTTACGTATAAACTCTTTAACGTATAGGTTGTTAATGTCGCATGGAAACAAATGATGTAACTGGTTACCTAATTAGTCCCAATGAAAATTATTTTTGGAATAGCTTTAAATTTTTCGTAACCTTTATTTCATCGTGATGCTGTTACGCAAATTTTGTTTGAATTAAATAGGCTTGAAAATAATTCCACCGTTATTGAAATAAAGACCCTGCATAATGTAAAACAAACAAAAAAAAATCAAGTGACTAATCCATCAGATGCATGCTATTGGTTGATTACTCCTCTACTATTTAATAGTTCGTGTCTAGGCCGGATATGGGTGCGTTAAATTCGTAGACCGAAAAGTCCTTCTGTGAGGTCAGTGGGTGGGGAAGATACGATGCCCCCTGTGTCACCCCTGGGGATGCTCGGTCAAAATTGTGGTGACACCGTGCCAAGACGGACTGCCGAGACGGACTTGTGGTGCTATTATAAACCGGAACCGCACTACTCAGCCCGAACCTTATATGGACCTGGTTTGGAACTTTCGGCCAGGGGCAATAGGAACATCAACAACTATTTAATTGTGTTTAGTATTTTGAGAATGCGGGGCTTACACGAGATGTGGGAATAGTTTATTGGTGGGCATAAGGAAAATTAAATTTTATAGAATAAATGCATCTTGTTTGCATTGCACGTTTGATTATGCGCATGTGTTAAATAGTTGCGATCACTGTACGATTGGTTGGCTAAGATAAAATTAATAGAATTAAATGGAACAAAAATAGAGAATGATACATCTTAATAACATTTGTCTGTATATTTAATGTATTGCAAGAGAATGGTTAGACACCAGTATTACGAATTTTAATATATTTACATTTCTTATTAATTTAAATTTAATGAATTTTTAACAGGAACAACTCATATAAATATTAATTAAATAGCTGATTTTAAATCAGATATTTAATTAAGGAATGTAAAATCAAAACATCCAACACAATAAACAAGTCACAATGTACAAAAAATATCTTTAATTTTAAAACAACAATGTCAGCAAGAATAAATTTACAAAGGTGAAAAATGTATTCCTCACGAGTGCCGCAACGTCTCGAAAAAAACACCGGTTAAAATCAAGGAAAGACATTTGTAAGCATTGAAACATTGCCTGCAAAGTTAAATGCACGCACCTTTTGTAACTATAACATATCTTTCCGTTAGCATGAATAACTAGACAAACCCGTTGCCATAATATAATAAAAATGAGAGTCGAATATGATTAACTTTTGATGCCCCAGGCATCGTCGGCAAAATGATAGACCAAGAAAGTCGTAAAAAAATTCAACGCTTCAGAGTCAGCCAGTGAAAGCAAAATGAAAAGTAGTTTCAAGGAACAATTTCCAATCGCCGGCGATATAGAGCCTTCGTTCATGGAGCGAAGTAGAAGCTAAGTGCGTTAGTTTCTTCACCGTGGTGATGTAAAAGCGTTAATTTCTTCACAATATTCTGGTTACTATTCCCTGGACCAATAGCGTATGGCAATGTAAAAAATTTGAATTCATTTCAAAATTATCCTAGAAATTTTGGCATGTGTAACTTTACCAGTTTAAAACAAATTAGGAAGCAAAAATATTTAATTGCAGCGGTTATACTGAAACTCAAAAATTTTGATTACAAAGCAGTTACAATAGAAATTAACATAAAAAAATCTATCTTGAAGTTTTGTACTTCTTTGCTAAGAAGTTAGGGAAACTCAAGAAAATATTTTACGCTAATGAACTACATCATATCTGAGTACTTGAACCTCTGATATGCTTTCGAAACCCTATATTAAGAATTAAAATTATTCCATATGTGTGCTAAGCTCGATTAGCAATTGCTAAACAATTTGTCCTTAGCTAGGTAATGAGAAAAGATACTTCTTTTGTTTATTTAAAGGGAATTCTCATTTTAATACACTTAAAAATCAAGTAATTTACGTATATTTAAAAATGTACGTATTTTTACGTATATTGAACGAATCGTCGTTCCCCCTGAACACATTTTTTTCCATGTGCAAAAAAATTATGAATGGTTGTTTCATTAACTTCTACTCCAGTTCATTTTTAATAAAGGTGCGTCCACTTAGTAATAATTGAATTTATCATTTATACTAAAATTTATTATAAAATATAACAAAGAATTGCTATACCAGGATGTAAATAAACTCAGAAAAAGTTTGTTTGGCAACTAATCATAATATTAAGTCGAACAATTATCAACGTTCGAAATTTTTTAAAAGAAGTAAGAAATTTTCTTTGTTACAAGCTCTGTAATTGTGCAAAAAGAAGTTTTAGACGATTTTAATTACAGTGCAAATGATAATTTCAGTGAGGCACTATATTATTGAAGAGCCCTTTTCCTAATTAAGTATATCCAAATCTGCGTAAATCAATATATTCTTTAAATATATAATATTACGCAGCTTCCGATTGGTCAATTTTTCAGCAACATGTGCTATATATAACTCTTAAAGATCAAGTTCAATTTGAAATACACTATTTTCATTTACTTTCAAGAGGAAACAATTAGATGTCATCAACGTTAACTTATTGCTGATTTATACCTGGCATAGTAGAGTTATTACGATTTCATAATCGGATCTTTTGCTTATAAAGCACACTAGATATAGTGGACACACCTCATTTTTCTTCCGATATCGACTGCCTTTGACGGCATGTCGTTTGTGCGAAATGAATGTCAGATGGTTATGAAGTCTGGCAGAGAGCACGTTGCGACATTTCCCTCGATGAAGAAGAATGGTAGTTTGAACAACTTGAAGCAGATCATCTAGGTCCAGCCGGGCTGATGGCGGTAGAGTTGGCGATGGCTGATCTTGGAATGACTTTGGAATCTGCAGTAGCAGTGTCAGAAGCTAACCGTCGAATGGGTTGCCGGTGCTTGTCTTTAACAACGACTATCCACTTGTCTGGGGCACGAGAAGATGACCTGTGAAACTGGGAACACAAAAAGAAAAGAAAATCAATCTGGAATAGTGAAAATGGACGCCCCCGTTCCCCGGTTTTTCAAATTCAAGACTATTTGATTCAGTGATCTAGTCCTCATGTTCAATGGTGTACTGCACTTACCTAGTCAACAAGCAAGAAACTACCAATCGCCTTATAGGTTTTCTAGACTGCTCGTAGAATAGGACTTCCCAATGGGCGAATTGCTAATTTCTTGAAAACATATGTTTAAACTTTTAAATTCTCCCACAAGTAGTCTGATTTGCTTTAACTACAATACAGAATTCTCAGAACTCCAGCATTTCTCTGAATAGTTCCCTTTACACGTACGCTCTTTCGCGAGTGCTTGGAGCGTACGGGATTGCGCGCGGGAAAACTTGCAGTACGCTCAAAAGCAGCTTTCCCTTCCTCTCCGACACCTTCACACGTGCACTCAATCACGCGGGATCGTGGTTTCACGCAGGAAAGAGCGTACGTGTAAAGGGCGCTAAAGGCATTTCCATAGTTAGTAATGCATGTTGCAAACTGTATATTATTTTTAAAGCCTTAAATTAGAATAATGGGGAGACCTCAAAAATTATAAAATGGCCTGCTCGATTGTTTCTGTAGCTATGTGCACACGGAAGACAAAATCCTATACAGGGATTAATCTTTTAAGCCTCAGTAGGTTCATATTATCCACAGGCTATGTATGGGACTATTGGACTCTCTAATTATATGCGGATACAGAAGTAAAGTAATATATTATCTAACGAAAAATTCCTTTTAATCTAAAAACATGCAGTATTAAGGGCTTGTCGTAATGAGGCCTCTCTCGTTCTAGAAATACTTACTATCCCACGTGAACATTTTCCCTCGTCGAAAGCTTCAGATTACTTGGAAGTCACCTGTAGTCGTCCTTCAACGCACTTTGACGGCACGCAGTTACGTGGACGGGATTTTAACCCCAGTTGCCTATGCTATCAAGTCGCCCAGGTGCCATTTATCAGCAAGACAACGCTCGTCCACATACTGCGCGACTCTCCCAACAATGTCTTCAAGGATATGACGTACTCCCACGGCCTGCCAGGTCACCAGACCTCTCGCCAATACAGCACGTCGGGGACGTGCTTGGAAGCAACTGCAGCCGTCCCGGAATACTGGTGAATTAACTGCCCAGTTGCAAATATTATGGCATGATCTCCCGCAGGAGGTCATAGGTGACCTCATTGATTCGATGCCACGCCGTGTTTCGGCTTGTATAGCTGCCAGTGGTGGATTTACTACTTAATGATTTGTAACCTTTTTCATGCCATATATTCTTAATAAAACGGTCTGTTCTTCTGAATTTGTAATCATTTGATTATCTCCTCATACACTACATACATGTTAAGTTTCGTGATAGTAGCTCGTTTCCTTCTGGGTACATATATTTTTATCGACAGAGTGTATTTTGGGTGGCTCAAAAGAAATTCAGTTTCGCTTCGATCAGAAAAATGTAAATTCCCTTGATATTTTACGTACGTTATGTGAAAAAAAAATCAAATAAAAAAATAATGCGATATTTTTTCGATTAAGCGGAAATCGTCATGTTAGGATTATGAGTCTGAAACAAAACGTTTATGAACTTAGATGCTTTGCCTATTGTTATAAAAAAAATACCTGAATAGCCGTTGCATTACGAGAGCTATCCTTCAACTTCCGCACCGTGCCGAGGGTGGTAATCCTCAGCTGACGTGAGTCACGTGGCGATGTCGTTAGTGCAGCAATGCCCGAGGATGGGGACGCTGATTGCCCTTGCTGCACCCTACCCTTCTTGATGTGCAGGGTCGAGGGAGAGCCGTACGGGTACGAGGAGGAACCGTGCGAGCTCGGATGCGTGTGCTTGCCCTTGTGCACGATGATTGGCACGATCTTGGTCCTCTCTACCGGCACGTGAACCAGTTTCGTCTTCACCACGGGGACGGGCACGTGAACGGGAACTGGGACTTTGTGATGTGCAATTATGAAGTTGGTGTGGTGTTTCACCCTGGAAAGGAGGAGAAATAAATTAATGTAAACATGAATATAAACGCTGGAGTCTCTTCGTAACACAGAGAGAGCTTTTATATAGTTGTGACTTTTGCTGGGTAAATTCATCTCAGGGGTATAAATATACCCACCGCCTACACAAGAACGTAAAATTTTAATTCTAAAATACTTAAAGTTATTGAAGATTTATCGTTTCCCACATAAAGTTTTAGAAATACTGTTAACCCATTAGTTTCAATAACTAATCCAAAGAAGTTTCGTCGTTCACCGTGAATTAGCCGGAAGTCGTGTAAGGTCTCAATGCAAATCGATACGTGAATATGAAAAAAATGAAATTTTTAACGGTAAAAATTTAGAAATTGAAAGCATTTAGAAAGAAGTGTCTGAAGTTACAAGTCAAAACTACAAATTAACATCAGATCCATGGATAAAAATTCACGCCTTGTTTACGCCCAAATAGTTGAATGTTCAATTAACAAACCCCGTAAAACGATCAGTAATAAAAAGCAAACAGATCCGGCTAGATAAACTGAAACAAAGAAGTAGAGTCTAGACCAGGAATGTAATATCGTCCTCCCGAATAGAAGCCAGGGCATACGCTTACACACTAGCCAAAAAGTGATAAAAGGTGTCAGGAGGTCCACTGAACCCCGAACCATATTATTGCGACCTTCTTATAGTGAAACTGAAGGTCATTTACATTGTAAAATTATGCTCACGGCCGCTCTCTAGAGGTAACAACATTTGCAAGTAAAAAATAAAACCAAGAGTAACCAGATTATACATTCATACCCATATATACTTACGGTATAGGTACATATTTGTGATGCACATGATGGTGGTGCGATGCTTGCCCACCTCCTGAGTGTAAAGGTATCGGGATGGGCATATAGTGGTGTCCTCCTCCTCCACCTCCTTCTTCTCCGCCTTTAGCTAGTGCTTTGGCGATGAGTCCCGCAGCCAATAATTTATCCAATCCGCCTTGACCATGACCATGGTGTCCAGCTCGGGCGAACGACATAAGAAGTGTCAGAACAAAGAAGGCAAGGATCAGCGTAATTTGATTCCTGTGGAAGAGACATGAAATCGTCAAGTTAGTTCGTACTTCAGAGACAAATATGCCAAAGGAAATGACAGAATGTTTCCATCTCCTTTATTATCAGTGGATAATTTTATGTAGAGTATGAAGCAAAGGATACAACTCCAAAATTAGAAGACGTGAATATTCATATGTTTGTTTTAGCAATCATATCCTGGGCATTTAAACCACAAATATTCTGCAACAATGGAATACACAGTAGGGAATCAATCTCTCTCTCTCTCTGTATTATCCTTTCATAGCACCAACATTTAAATAATAGGTTTGTTCCCAAATAATCTTTTCTTAAAGTTAAACAGACTATGCTACATTGATAAAAAAACTATTAATGGGAACAAAATAATAAATTAATGAAGACGATATAAGACAAAACGGCTTTGTCAAATTTTTATATTTTTATGGGACTTTTTAGCTGTGTAGACTGGCTTTATTACCAGAAATGTAATGTTAAAACACGTACCTGTATTAACAGGAAAGCGTTTTAAGACATTTTTGTGATTCTAAAAAGATAACTTTTGAAGAAAAAGAGAATTAGTATGCTGCACGTAAAACGTCTTAAAACTCGAAATTCAGCTTTATGAGATCAAAACCATGCTCAGCATTTCACCAGATATCCTATTTTGAGGGAGGGGAGGAATCTGGTTGAAAACAGTGCAGCAACGGTAATTCTAAGATTTTAATCATACTTTTCTTGTGACACAACTAATTTCTACAGAAACGCTTTTTCAAAGGTTTGTTCGTAGTTACCACTTGGTGTTAACGCAATATAGTAAAATATGTAAGTCGTACAAGTACAAGAGTGTACAACTCTCCGTTTTTGATAGGAAGCAAAAAAATCTTTTGAAAGAAGTTTTCGGGTGGTAAAAACTTTCTATTAAAAGGTACTTTTCTTGTGTTAATATAATTAATGGAATACAATATTAAACTAAGTTTGAAACTTGTTAAAATATAATGATATAGGTACAACACATATTCACAGACACTTGTACAAAATAGACGTACAAGTCGTTTAAAGGCGGTACTTAAAGGTTTTGCGCAATAAAGCAATTTTTTGTAAAAATTCATTTGTCAATATTTAAAACTGAAAATATTGAACCTCTACGTAATATCTAGAAATATTTTTTTAAATCGTTTGTACTGGTCATCGTGATTGTCTTATATTAGATGTAGATGGTGGCAAACAAAGATGGCAAATATATTTTTTAACACTAGAAAGACGGGAATTTTTTCTTAATAAAAAGAATGAACGCGGTCATTTTGACGGTTAAAGATAAAATCAAGAATTTAAAATATTTAATTTTTTTAAAAATGGTTAAATACTTTAAATTTTGATCTATTTCATACAAATATATAATAAATTATTATATATTTAGATAAGTTTTTATGCAGGTATGCGGAGCTGACAACCAGATATGGTTTATCCGTAAAAATATATGCATGGTTTGTGCAGTCCTTATTTTTCAACGCCAATATTTCCGAAGAGCCAATATATCTGTTATTTGCAAAAGGGGGAAGAGACGAAAAGTATCTAACATTTTTCCTGTATTATTTTAAAGATTTCTGCGTGTTTTCTATAATGCAGTCAAAAAGACGGCTTTCAGTCTTAGTATGTATACAACACATTTTCTCCCCCTCTTTACAATCGAATATAATTTTGTTATTGTGTGTGCATATTTCGCGTAAAATTAGAAAAAGTCACAAAATTTAAAGGAGCTTGAGGACACAAATACAGACAGTATGTCCGAAACCGTCCAAATGACGGCAGCCGTCTTTCTAGTAGGAAGAGATAAATTTCACACTGTTTTTGGATCATGATCTTTATACTAAGGAAATTTAGAACGAAGTAAAGATACCCAATCTGATATTTTATCATTTCTGAAGCATGCAGACCATTTTACATTGCCAATTTTCGCTTAACGGACACTACCCGTTATACTTGCTTAGTTATCCTGAGAATGAGCACTACTTGATATGCTTGTCTAGTCTTCCTCTACAGGAAGCAACAAAATATTGTTTCCCTTATTTGTATGATTATCTGTTGTTCCGCACCTTATCTCAAAGTTCATTTCCATCTAAAATAATTTTAGATAATATCTGGGGCATTTCTATCTGTAGTATGTATATCTATCTTCGCAGTATTTCCGTTATCATCATCAAAACTTCTATTGATATTGACAGAGTTGGAAGTTTGTCATTTCTTACTTTCCATATACATTATATATATATATATATATATATATATATATATATATATATATATATATATATATATATATATATATATATATATATCTATATCATTAGAACAAATAAATACAACTTTATGAAGTGTCTGATACTTCAGAAAGGGAATTTCAAAAGAAAATATATCAAGACTTCACCATTACAGTAGTAATGAAAAAGGAAACCGTTACTATCACGGACCTAAATTTTAAATCAATGTAAAATTCGAGGTTTAAATGCAACTAAATTTCTTGTTCCATAATGACTTTGATATAGGGCAAGAGATTTTGCGTTTCATTAAATCCACATTCCTTTCTCTAATAATGCGGAGGTTGTTGGCCCGAAATACGCACGTTATCTCCAAATAGAATGATCACGTTCATAAATAATTTAAACTCAAGCATGAGACCATCAAGGAATGTGTATATTTTTACAGACCATGAATTAGGACAGCCATCCATCAAAGTGGTTGTAAACGATGCTGATTCTAAAATTAGCCACGTGTTCCTCCAGATTAAATTGATCACATGCATAAAAGATGATAAACGACCAAAAAGAATCAACTGGTCAAGAGAGCGAATAATTCATATCTGAATTCATTGAGTGCTTCATTCTTCAAAGAGACATCAATTATAAATCTAGTACGTACATTTTGCGAGTGAATGAAAGCACCACATTTTATTAAGTTCTTCGAACGACTGTAGAGTTAAATCTATACAACTTTGAAATTCGTAAACATGACAAACAACTTTTTATGGACTCATCTTAAATTGGCAAAATACTGAATTGCAAATTTGGTAGATGAAATTTTTATAAAATTATATATTTCAATTTTCTTTTCATTTTCAAATTTTTAAAGAAAAAATTCATTTAGGGATAGTTAAGAATATTTAAGGACTTTGAAGAGCCTATAATAGAACTGCCAACTGAAATTTCTTTCTAAAACTGTTAAGAAAGATTTGATTTCCTTTTTGATACTTAACATGCGAAAGTTCAATAGGATTTAAGTATTTGATTTTTCTTGGAATTTATCTATAACTAGAATTATTAAACAAGTCAAATAAAAGTATGGGAAATCATTAAGAGAGAGAGAGAGAGAGAGAGAGAGATTGATTTACACAGGAAGAATCCAGCATAATTTCATCTTCATCTGTTAATTGCTTTCTAGTTAAATCAACGTGAAAATATTTATTACTATTGAGTCCATACGACTTAATTTTAAAACATTTTATGTCTTTTTCAAGCATTTCTGAATTACTTATATAATTTTATCATTCAGGGATATTTTATTATAGTATAGACTCGAAATAGCTTTTCTCTTAGTTTTAAATCAAGGTAAAATTCGTTTAATTCATAGTTTTAAGTGATCTGTCTTCACTATAATCTTTATTAAAATGAATGCATTAAATTTAAATTTTCACGTGATAGTTTTCAAGCATGCGGAACAAAATACGGACTACGGAGATATCAGAGAAAGATTGAAATAGGGCAGTTCGTCAGACCGCACAATGGCAATTACGGGACTGAAATATTCGATTTAAAGTTTAAATTTCCATGAAGTCACGAGTAGCCTTTGAATTTGTTTCATTTCAGATAAACATACCTTATCATAATCAAATAACATTATCAAATCGTAACTTTTAAATAATCGTATTTTCTTCCTTACAAATTACAGTATCATGATTAAAAGCCCGGTAACATTTCTACATAGTAAAAGTTGCGAAGTAAAGGAAAAAAATCACTTTTATAGGGTTTTTAAAGTATATCCCAAAGATTTGTTTTTATTCAAATAGGTAATAAAAGTCATTGACCGCTTTTAAAAGAATGCGAAAGACCCAGAATTTATCGTTGGGGCCTGAAAGGTAGTTTGAGCTCAGGGTTACATAAAATGGGCTCTCAAAATTTCCACGATTATGCTGTGTTCAATATCGTATTGCATTTTGAAAATTAGGAGGAAACATGCTGAGTTTTATGATATCAAAATTACAAAGTAAAACTTTTTTCGAAGTAAAAGAGTATATAAAGTTAAACTTATAAATTTCTTACAAAACTATAAGAAGACTGCTGGAAAAAGTTTTGCATTCAGCCCTGAATTTATCTGTTATGAAAGATGTTATATGGGGACTAACAGACGGACCTCAAGTTGGAGGGCAAAGTTTTGCTTCCCAAACTGGGATGATCATCCCTCCTGTTCTGAAAATCAGTCTCTAAGTCATACCTTGTTTCGTGAACTTGAAATTTCTTTTCAAAAAAGAAGTTCTGATCGAAAATTTATGTTGATTTGTTCCATTATAGTGGGTGTCATTTTTGAAAAGCTTATGCAAACCAAAGAATTCTATGAAAAATAAAATAAACCAGAGACGCCATAAACTAAACAGAACTGTTTGATATCGGTGGAGAACTTCTGAAAATGGGTTGCATGACATCCGTAAAACGTCTGGGATGCTCAAATTTATAATTCACAGAAAACATGGGAGTATTCTCAGAGGATCAACGAGAACATTTCGCACAGATTACAGCTGACTTTGGAGGCCACTGTTAGGAACAGAATAATTAGAACACAACGGAAGACAATATATGGAGACTGATTTTTGAAAATAATATACAGTACCACAGTAAATCTCGTAACATTACTTGTTTCTAACCAAATATTTTGGGATAAGTTTTGCAGAATCATGTTCATTTTGGATACCATGTTGTTTTGTGATACGAAAAAATTGTTTTGACATCAGAAGTCATCCGAATTCTTTTCTTTATTTTCAAACTCAAAGTTTTAATACGAATTAGTAGAGAGGGTAAAGATGGCAGTTTATTACGAAACTTATGAGTATTATGATAAAAGTTTTTGAAAATTTACGTGTTTCCGTAACTTTTTTCTCGCATACAATAGAAAAAAAATATCCTGCATTTCAAATAAAGCCGCTTGCTGAGCGTCCTACATTAGTCGAATTTCAGTTTCTTCAAAAGCCAAAACCCTCGAGGGTACATACGTTTTCACGGGTGCACGAAACTGCAGACGGCTCGGCCCTGAAGCAAAAGTTTTCGCCGGCCGCGCTCGGATGGAGATGTCGGCCAGCACATGATGAGAAAACCGACTTGGTCGGGATGCGCAGGAATCAGGGCAGGGATGGCCCCACAGCATGTGTGTGTCATTAGGACACTCACGCCAACGAAAGTGGATTAGTGGGAACCCCGAGCTTCACTGTTTGGGCAATTACGATGTGGTTGGGGAGCAATGCTCGAAGGGTACACGAACTGACAATAAAACTATTGTCGATGCTTTAAAGTGAAAAATCATGTGCTGTGAATGCACAGGTACTTAAAAATCTGTAATCCAGATCTGCTGGAGAAATTTGGAGGTTATGGAGGCCTTGGGACTTGGAGGCTCTAAAAAAAGTTATTTTAAATTTAAGCCCCATTCTTGAGAATTGTTAAAAATCTTGATTTAATGATTGCGTAATATTATCAGTAAAAGATTTACTCGTGGTTCTGTTAAGTATTAGTACTTTATAAATTGATAAATTGGATTAACATTAAGGGAAAGCTACGTTGTAAACGATAATCTCTTCTAACCCCGAGGGTTTAGTTGCATTTTTCTGTCCTATTTTCAGCTCAGTTAATTTTCTCACTGTCAATATTCCCCGTTGCTCACGAGTTGATGAATTTTCAAGGCCTCACTTCCCCCTTTCGGAACAATGGATTTTCTTAACAAGAATCAAGCAGCGATAGATTTTTTATAATATAAAAATGACAAGGTTTTATAGCTACCTGGCCACCTACTGCTGCTGCTAGGTAAATTGCATTCATTTAAGATGAATGGATTAATCAACTTGCTTTCATATATGCCGAGTAACTCGGCTGTTAATGTGGGAATAAGTTTTTAAGTACCTTAGATTTTAATATTTCAGTAAGGCTTCGAATTATTTTATAGGGTGGGTGTCCCAAATATCACCCCTGTGCCTAATATCGCCTACTAGTGTTTCCAAAGTATAATTCGCGCTATGTATGAAAAAATGCAGTAACTTCTTAGTTCGGGGTTTGTACTAACAGCGGCGATAGTCACAACGCTCTTATCACTGACAACAGAAATTATATAGCGTCTGAAGTTGTTTTTTGGCTGTTGTGTTCGTAAATTTTGGCTCCAAAGAATCACAATCCAGTGAATGACCAGGTAGGTGCATCCAAATTCTAATTTTGCTTATACCATTTGAAAGTGCATTAAACAGAGACTTTGCTAGCAACGCCTTTAAACAGGCGCTCCTAATTTTGCCTGGTAGGCGGTAGTAGGAACATAGGTAGGCGATATTACGAACCGCTCTGGGGTTCACTGGAAATTTCAATTTTTCCAATTTAGCTACATAACTTAAACTGGCACTGTTTTTGGAGGTGGTTGATCTCAGGATGCCAAAGAAAATAGTTCTTAGGGATGTTCTTTGAGTTTCCAGCCTAATCAGAAACTAAAAAGTGGATGAAATGTCGAAAAAATGTTAGAGTAGGCGATATTTGGGACACCTACCCTATTGTGAAGGATCAAGTCCATTTAATGGTGTTAAAGTATATGTAAGCATCTCAAGTCAGACCTGTGATAACTAAACTGCTTTATAGATGAAAAGTTCCTAGCCGCTGGCTCGGTGTAAGTGTGTCTTTTGATATATTATTTTAAAATTGCTCAAATAGTTAATTATCATTAAAATCCTCGAATGACTCAAAACAACCTTTTCTAAATAATGAGCTAAAGCAGAGGCTTGATACCACACGCTTATCACTTCATTGTAGAGCGTACTGGATGGAAATATCAATTTAACCAAGATTGTTCAAACAAGTTGTATTGAAAGTCAGAGAAAACTACATTTACTCACATCGCCAAGAAAATTTAATAATTTAATCACTGTAGGCAATTATTAGTCATCTGTAGGTTGAAGGATTCTAGTTCTATCGTGGCTCCCGACAACTTGAATGAACAACTATGGGCATTGAAGGATTCTAGTTCTAGAAAGAAAAAGGTTATCGGGGCTCCCGACAACCAGAAAGAACGACGATTGTACCGTATAACAACCGTCTACCAGGACCGGTGAAATTGAAATTGGTTCTTTTAACCTGGAGGCCAAGTGAACCGTCTGAACCAACTGAACTTTCGACCAGCCGGACCTTATATATATATATATATATATATATATATATATATATATATATATATATATATATATATATATATATATATATATATATAGAGAGAGAGAGAGAGAGAGAGAGACAGAGAGATAGATATATATATAGATATATATAGAGATAGATATAGATATATATATAGATAGATAGATATGTATATACATATATAATACTGGGGAGAAATTTACACCCACCTACAACCACACATACAAAAAAAAAATTTTAGAAGAAAAATATATTAGATGAACATGGGATTATATATATATATAAAAAACCTATGTTTATATTGACTTTTTTTAATCAAAGATATACCTTGAATATTTTTTGTATAGGTTTTTGATGCGCTGACTATGTCTTATGTTCTCTCCTTTGACGAAAATCAAAACGCACCTTCCTGGATTGTGCTTATGACAGAGTTTGTTTGGTCATCAAAATTTACCCCAGAAAAACTTCATAGGCTAAAATACTGGGTTTTAAAATGCGTTGAGCACTACATTATTAATGCTTTTAATATGAAGTTACCTTTAAATCTATAATATCATGCAATTATATTATAAAAGTAGCAATAAAATAAAATTTAAGGCTGTAAAGTAAAATAAACAGGTTAAAAAGGCATGTATTATTTTCCCTTTCCTTTAGTGGAACTGACCCCCCAATATGCAGATGTTTACTTAAGAGTAACTTAAATTTCCGATTTTTACTTAAGAGTTATATTAATCAGTCACTTATTCATAAATAAATAAATGACTAATTAATGTGACAATTAACAATCTTTAACAACTAATGAGAAGTCTCATAATTGCATGTTTTAGCAAAAATTTTATTTCAATTTTAGTATAGTTAAAAATTATAGACTGAAAATCTTTTAGTCTTCAAGTACCTTAAAATACAATGGTACTCCCTCCTACTTGATGAACGAAAAATTAACTGTGTTCAAGTACAAACTGTTAATTGTTTTTTGCAAAAAAATGTGTAAAAGGGTTTATAAATACATAAATTTAATATTTAAGCCATAAAAGGGAAGCATTCATGAAATTAACGGTAAACTACGATGGTACTTCTTCGTATTTAATGGACGAAAAATTGGCTGTGTTAAAATAAAAATTCATAAATTTCATGCAAAAAATTTTTAAAAGGGTTTATAGAAGCATCAAGCTAAAATTTAAACCATGAAATCAAAGCGGGCAAATTACAATGATACTTTTTCGCATTAAATGGACGAAAAATTGCCTATGTTCAAACACAAATTCTTAAATTTTATGCGAAAAATGTTTAAAAGAGTTTGTAGAAACATAAAGCTAAAATTTAAACCATAAAATCAAAGAATTCATAAAATTAATGGCAAATTACAATGGTACTTCTTCGTATTTAATGCACGAAAAATTGCCTATATTCAAACACAAATTCTTAAATTTTATGCAAAATTTTTATAGCAAAATTTTTATATTATGCAAAGTATTTATAGAAGTATAAAGCTAAAAATTTAAACCATGAAAAGGAAGCATTCATAATATTAATGACAAATTACAGTGGTACTTATTCGTATTTAATGGACGAAAAACTGCCTGTGTTAAAATGAAAATTCTTAAATTTTATGCAAAAATTGTTTAAAAGGGTTTATAAAAGCATAAAGATAAAATTTAAACTATGAATTCAACGCATTCATAATATTACCAGGGAAAAATTGCCTGTGTAAAAATGCAAATTCTTAAATTTTATTTTTAAAAAAATGTTTAAAAGGGTTTATAGAAGCATAAATCCAAAATTTAAGCCATGAAAGCAAAGCCTTTATAAAATTAATGGCAAACTACAACTGAACTTCTTCGTACTTAATGGGAAAAAAAGTTGCCTGTGTTAAAATACAAATTCTTAAATTTTATGCAAAAAATGTTTAAAAGGGTTTATAGAAGCATAAAGCTAAAATTTAAACTATGAAATCAACGTATTCATAATATTCACGGCGAAAAATTGCCTGTGTTAAAATACAAATTCTTAAATTTTATCCAAAAAAATGTTTAAAAGGGTTTATAGAAGCATAAAGCCAAAATTTAAGCCATAAAAGCAAAGCATTTATAAAATTATTGGCAAACTACAATTGGACTTCTTCGTACTTAATGGGAAAAAAAGTTGCCTGTGTTAAAATAAAAATTCTTAAATTTTATGCAAAAAATGTTTAAAAGGGTTTATAGAAGCATAAAGCTAAAATTTAAACCATGAAAGAAAAGCATATAGAAAATAAACGTCTTATGAAAATATTGAGGTAGTGCAAAGATTAATGAAGAGACTTTCTTAAACAATAAAACCTCTTTGTATTTTTAGAATGTAAGGGGAATTAAAATTTAAGATACTTGATTAACATCATTCCGTATACCGTTAACCACTTGAGTTAAACCCATGCACATATCAAGAGCATTGTGACTATGCATACACTAAAAGCTAAATTTTATCTTTTCAAGACAATCAAAAATGCATAAAAAGGGACTGCCTAATTCAGGTATATTTGAAACTTACATACCTGTTCGTGTACTCATAAAAGCGCTTTCAATACCATCCATATCTACACTAGGTCATGAACAAAGAAGGCGGCTACTTTATTGATCTTCAATGCCAGTGTTAAGCCATGGGGAATTTTTAACTCAGTATTTTTCTAACCACTGGTTAGCAAGCTCATATTTTTGGATTATCTTTCCTGAACATGAAAACAAGCTTTCAACTGCAGCTCATTTTTGAAAAGTATCTTATTTTTTTTTAAATTTCAATTTTGCATCGATAGACGCCAATCATTTAATATTCTCTGAAAAAAATGAAATACTGAAAATTTAAAAAAATTTAACAAGCTAAAACACCGTTTAAACATATATTTTCAAGTACAGAAAACAAAATTCGAAAACATGATCTGTTGAAAATTCAAAAGCATGTTCTGTTTGTCCCTAATTACTAATAAGAAAACTGCCGAAGAAAATATTTCCCATATCGTAACATACAGATAAATGAACTGCACTAAAAAATACATGCATGGCCTTAATAAATAAAACCGCAATATTAATATTTTCCTATAAAGGAAATCGTAAATCAACAGCCTTTCGAAGTGCGGATACATGTTTTCATGCATCTACGGATCATGTAAATAAACATAACATTTTAGTGCATAATCTATATATATAAAACAGTTCCGTAACTGATTAACTGACTGACTTACTGCCAGATAACGCACAGACCGAACCGCTGGACCTAAAGGGCTGAAATTTTGCACAGTGATTCTTTTTATAGTGTAAGGGTGCACTAAGAAAGATTTTTGAAAAATTCTTCATAGATTTTTTAAATTAAATATTTAAGCTGTTAAGCTGTTTTTAATTATTCTTTAAAGTTTGCATTTAAAATAATAATCTAAGGGTTATATAATTTATATCACCAGGAAGATCCTAAAAATTCCTTTAAAATGAAATCTTTTTCGAATCTTTACCTCCATTTTCTGATTTTTTGGTGAATTTTTAGAGATTCATTTTTAGAATTTAATTTATTAAATGCTGATCACGTGGTTTCTTTTCTTTTTGGGATACTTGAAACTAATTTTGCGTCACGTGCATAAAAACGAAATAAATTGACAAAAAATATATTTTTTCTCTTGCTAATGCGGCAGACGATTGGACATTATCCCCAAAAAAATTAAAATACAGTAAAAGAAATGTTCCTCAAACTGTACTATATTAACTGTTCTTTAGTATATTTGATTTTATTTTGATATTTTCTTTTACATTATTTTGTCTATAAAAATATCCGTTACGATATTTTTATAACTGCATTTTTTTTGGCATTAATTGCATACATTGACCGTTGTATTTAATTTGAATGTACTCCGTAGCGAATTACGGGTCTTCAGCTAGTTACTTATAAGAAAACTACTAAAGAAAAAATGTCTCATACTTTAACATATGTATGATCTTCACGAAAAAAAAAACATGCACGGCCTTAATAAACAAGAACATAATACCAATAGTTGCCTTTAGATGAAATCGTAAATCAACAGCCTTTGGAAGTGTGTGAATGCTCATCCACGGATCATGTAAATAAACATGGCAAATTTAGTGAAGGAATAACGAAAATGAATGACGAAACAGGCGATTTCATAACAGAAAAATAAAAGAAGAGAAAACTAAGGTTAGCAGAGAGGGCTCACATTACCTGGATGTGAAAGTGGAGCGCGCGTCTCTCCTGTTCGCAGCCATCGTTTGAAGTGGAGCAGTGCGCGAAGGGTCCCCCAGCCTAAATAGCCGCCCCCATTTCCCCGTCTCCTCCGCTGCACCCACTGAAGCGCGGGAAGAGAGAGGATCAGCCGATGAAAATGAAGATACGGAGAGAAAATCCTCGCGTCCGCCACTCTCTTCGCATGATCCGGGGGTCCGTCCCTTTCACTGCCAATGCCCACGGGGATCATTTAAAAGCTTTCTCTCTCAAGTCTCAGAGAGGCTTAAAAGTACAGAATTTTTCACCGCTGTTTATCGGACCGGGGATCATCAGCGATTACCATCGCTGCCATGTTTACAACAAAATTAAACAAATAACGATCGCTACGCTTATTCTTTAAATGTCAGAAACTTTAAACAGCTCCCTCACGTCACTTTCAAAGTCACCGAGCCCAGATGTGTCTCGGTCTTTAGAAAATTTCGAAGTGTTGCTGTATCATGATTTCAATACGTTATCCTTTCGCATTGTGGCCGGACGATGGCCGAATGGCTAGGACGCTGTCCAAAAGTCGTATCCTACTCTTGGCATGGACATTTGTAGCCGTTCGGAATCAGCTTAAAGTAGTAGGTCCCGGTATAATTAGCCCTCGTGTAGCAAAAATTGACCTAGCTGTCCAAACCAAACCAAACCTTCCGAATTGTATGGTATTCAAAAATATGTACAATAAATTTAAAATATATAATTATTTAACACACACACACATCGTGTTTATATATATATATATATATATATATATATATATATATATATATGAAACGATAAACATTTCCCTTCATTAATTTTGTATTACCGCAACAGAACATTATCCCTCAATTTGATTTTGATCTAGATATACCAAATTAAGCTATTAGTTTTCCTCCCTAAAAGCCACGTGCGGACAACACTTATATAAGATCGAATCTCGTAGAACATTCGAAACGATCACCCCATATGACGCGTTACAGTCACGTGTCAATTTTTAACCAATTAAAGGTTCAGCGCACCTGTACTCAGGGCGTGAACCTAGAGTTTCGCGGCTCTTCTGTGTGTTCGCTCCAGTCCGTTAACATGTAGAGTATTTAGCTCTCCTTCCATATCGTCGCAGCGTTGCGCTTCTGGTGTTTTTCCCCGCTACCCGCGATATCGAGCAGCATTTCCTTCAAAATAAAGACTATGTTACGAACCAGCTGCCTCTTCCCATTCTGGTGTTGGATTCAAATTATCTCGTCTTCATCCCTGCCACTTCTACTGTTTAATGCTCAGGTAACGACTACCCATGGTTCAACTTCACCAATCAGTTCTCATTCTTACAAGAATTTAGTTATCATTTTATATATATATATATATATATATATATATATATATACACTGAAGAGCCAGAAAAACTGGTATAACTGCCTAATATAGTGTAGTGCCCCCACAAGCACGCAGAAGGGCTGCAACACGACGTGGCATGGATTCGACTAATGCCTGAAGGTATCCTGGAGGGAATTCAGACCATGAATCCTGCAGGGCAGTCCACAAATCCATAGGAGTGCGAGGGATGGAGAACACCACTTTGCAAGGTATCCCAGATATGCTCAATAATGTTCATGTCTGGGGATTTAGGTGAAGAATGGAAGTGTCTAAAGTCAGAAGAGTGATCCTGGAGCGGCTTGGTAGCAACTCTCGACATGTGGGGTGGTGCATTGTCCTGTTGGAATTGTCCAAGTCCGTTGTAATGCACAATGGACACGAATGGTTTAGATGATCTTACAGGATGCTTTTGCATCTGTTACCTGTCAGAGTCGTCTGTAGACGTATCAGGGGTCCCATATCAAGCCAACTGCACACGCCCCATACCATCACAGAGTCTCCACCAGCTTTAACAGTCCTCTGTTGACATGTACGGCTCATGGATTTATGAGGTTGCCTCCATACCCGTACACGTCCATCCTCCCGATACAATTGGAAACAAGACTTGGCAGTTCAGGCAACGTGTTTCTAGTCATCAACAGTTCAATGTTGACGGGACCAGGCAAGGCTTACAGCTGTGTGCCGGGCAGTCAAAAACGGTACGAGTGGGCCTGCGACCCCGAAAGCACATATGAATGACGGTCCGTTGAACAGTTCGTATGCTGACACTTGTTGTTGCATTGAAATCGGCAGCAATTTGAGGAAGCGTTGCACGTCTATCTCGTTTAAGGATTCTCGTCAGTCGTCGACGGTCCCGTTCGTACAAGGTCTTTTTCCGGCCACACCGCTGTCGGAGATTTGATGTTTTACCCGATACCTTATATTCACGGTACACACTTGAAATGGTGGTGCGTGAAAATCCAAATTGCATTGCTACCGCGGAGATGCTATGTCGCGTCTCTCGTGCGCCGATTATATCGCCCCGTTCAAAGTCACATAAATCGTGATAACCTGGTATTGTAGCTACAGGAACCGATCTAACAGCTTTGCCAGACACCTGTTGTCATATATAGGCTCTGCCGACCGCATCGCGTTACGCTGATTGGTTGCATATCTCCATTATTTGCATACGCACACCTGTACCAGTTATTTTGCTCTTCAGTGTGTATATATATATATATATATATATATATATATATATATATATATATATATATATATATATATATATATATATATATATATATCAAGAGCTTGGAAAGGGCGAATAATAAAAAAAAGATTTTTTTTACATAAATCTATTTATTGATATGTTAAGAACATTGTATTGCCATTTTTACGTCTCTGTTCGACCTTGGTATCTTTTAAACGGTATTTACTGATCGAGAATCACGAAAATAGCTTAAATTATTGCGCTGTACTGTTGGATAAGCGAGGGCGACTATACAGCTATTTTGTTTACTTTACTGCACTGCGCCACACGCCAGCATGATATTCAATTGAGGTACAATGTCCATATTCGCTCTATCTATCCTGAGAGCTTTCCCAAACTTTAAACGCGATTTCCCAGCACCATGAACCTTTCTTTTTCGAGCTCCCGATATACAATGGTGTCCAAAATTAAGGTCACCAGCACGTGTTTTGATAATAACTAAAAATAGCTAGCAGCAAAATTGATTGAAATTTTACCCTAAATATTTTGGAGAAAGGGTAACATAATGTTAACATTCTGTTCTGATTCAACTATGTTTTGCGTAAGTTTAGTACCAGAACATGAAATTTACTGTTTCAGAACCTGGAAATTTTGTATTCAGAGTTGTGATTCTTGCATTAAATCCCCCCAGATTGATTGATTTCAGAGCGAATGAGTTGTCATAATCGTTTAGACGACTCACTGAGATAGAGAGCCATCGGCAGACTTGAAGCTGACCAGTCTCAAGCGGGGTTGGCTCGATAGCTACAAATGGCACCAAAAGTGATATCCAGATAATGGTATCAATTCCAAACAAGTGGTACTATCATCAGGAGGCCTGGCCAAGACCACCCAAGAGCGCCGACACCTGCACAGGATCGTTCCGTTGCATTAAATGCACTACGGCATAAACAGATGACGGCTGGAGAGCTCTCTCGGGACTTTGCTGCTGTGTCTGGAACAACAACTTCCAGGTAAACTGTATGCACACGCCTAGCAGAGAAGGGCTTTTATGCCCGGTGACCAGTGTTGTTCCGCCCTTTGACCATATGGCACAGGATAGCCCATTTTTCGTCGAGCCGAACACAATCTTGCACACAGCAAGATTGGGGGGGGGGGGTCATCTTTTCTCTTATGAGTCCCGATTCAGTACACAAAGAGATTTTCGACGAATCTTCATCTGGAGACAGCCTGGGACCCGCTATCATCCACCTACGTAGGAGAAATCTACCCTTTTGGCGGTAGAGGAATCCGTGTCTAAGGCAGCATCATGTGGGGCAGTCGTACACCGCTGCACATCTTCGATGCGGCCAGTGTCACCGCACAGCACTATGGGTCCTAGAAGCAAATCTAAGGTCGTTCTGGGGGCTGCCGGTCAGAGCACCTTTTTAATGGACAATAATGCGCGGCCACGTGGAGATTACCTTATCGACGATTTTCTGGAGGAAGAGGATATTTGCCGCATGCATTGCCAGCGATGTCTCCGGACCTAAATCCTATAGAGAGTGTTTGAGATGGTCTAGAAAAAGCAAGACGTCATCCCCCCCAGCACCCATCAGGCCCTAAAATCCGTGTTCTTAGAAGAATAGGATCTGTTGCCACAAACATTTATCGACATCCTCATTAACAGCTTGACGGCTCGTTGTGCTGCTAGTATAGCTGTGTAGCTGTATAGCTGTGTACCAAACCCCTTAATCGACGGATCTTTCCAGAGATATGATGCATCATGGTTTGACCGTCTTTCGTTCAATCTCGCTAAAAATTTACCCCTTATTCATGTTATGCTGTTATGTGCTTGCTCATTTTATGAACCATTTCTGTATCAAATTTCATTGCAATAAACCAATTATTTCTCCAGATATTACAAATTTTGTGTTTGTGACCTTAGTTTTGGACATGAGTGTACACGTACACACACTCACACACACACACACACACACATATATATATATAGAGAGAGAGATAGATAGATTGATAGAGAGAGAGAGAGAGAGAGAGAGAGAGAGAGAAAGATAGTTTCTGAGAAAGAGAGACTCTCGATTTTCATAATTTTTTGCTGTTTAGAATATCAGAGAAAATTTTCTTAGAGCACAAATTTAATTAAACCTTGCAGTTTCGGTCATATAATCAAACAAAATACCGCCATGTGGCAAAAAATTATGAAAGTTATTAATAAATAGTACATATCTCTAAACGGTTTGCAGACAGCTGAAGATATAACGTAAGTGTAACAAGTAACTGACAGTTCATTACCAGCCTGCAACTGCAATGCAACCCTTTTGGAATTTGGAATTCGTACTCAGATGCTTTTGTATTGTTCTGATTTGAAAAATATACTCTCTAGCTGAAAGAATCCTATGTATATGTGCAATGGGAATTATGGATGAAAAATGTATTTTTATAAGGAGCAAATTCCTCTGTATCTACTTGAAATTTTAAATAACTGGTGAGGATTAAGGGTATGAAATGGATATCGAGTAGTTCGGCAGTCCAAGTATTCTCTCTTTGAAAACTATAACGTGGAGTCAATATAAATACACAAGCGTGTATCCATCATAGATAAACAACTAATGATATTCGAGCATATGAATGCAAATACTTAGGCATGACAAGACTAAAAAGAGAATAAATATGAGTTATTATAAATTGAAATATACCGACGAATCCCTTAAGTAAAGAATTTTAGAACCAAAGAGCAAATCGTGTTGAAAAATCTTTCATTGATTTATCAGTCTAACTTTATTTATTTATTAGTCGTGATACGTCTTTGTCCGTTGAGTTCCTAGTCATTTTTCTGATTTAGTGCTATTTCTGACAGGTTATAACATCAACCTCACTCAAATCCTAAGATTTGATTGACACTGAATGTTTTTGACTTAACCTCCCCCATGCCAGAAAATATCCCCCCTGCATTACCCAACAGATGAAAGAATCTTATTTTAGTAGCCCTCTTGCGTGGCCACTAAAAGTGAAAACAAATTTTTCAATTATGAGTATCTGACGTCACTTTCTGCAGTTGTAAATTCTGAAGACTCGTGTATCCACTTGATCTAACATGGTGTCTTTGGGCACATAATTCTGCAGTGGAGAGGCTTTTTATGAAATTACTCTAATATAATGATTAAAGAGTAAGAAATATAAGACCTAATATAGACAATTTTTAAGTACTCTATATATTGTTGAATCTGAAAAAAAAATGTTTTAAGGATCACACTCTCTCTCTCTCTCTCTCTCTCCCTTTCTGAGAAGTCAAATTTTAGATGAGATTAATTTTAAGAAATGAAATTTTTGAAACAATTTTATCATGAAACTGAAAATCAGTTATGCATGTGAGATATTGCATGTGAGATATTTAATTATATTGCATGTGAGATATTTAATTATGCCTTTCTAATTCCAAAAAGTCCAATTTGCTTCAAAAGAAGATTTCTAACTTTTATTAAATGTAAAATTTCATAAATACTTGTAGAAGATGGAGATAATTTATTTTTAAAACACAAACATTAATGACAAACTGCAGAAGATCGTTTGCCCTTTATGGAAACGATTGTGTAATTTATTTTTTTCATTTGCATTTTGAGATAAAAATTTGGCAACTTCAGAATAATCGTCTGCTATTGTTTTGTTTTGATTGGAATGTAAAATAAAAGATTTATTTTAAAAATGGCTCCTAAAATTAATAGATGGCTCGAAGGTTACGTAACTGCGCTTCCCGAGGAGAAATATTCGTATCAACAAATTATAAAGCGGTGAAAATATCGCTGTTATGGCATTTAAGAAAAAATGTATCTATAATATATTAAATTTGAAAGGAAAACAATGTCTAACTGAAAGTAAAAATGAAAACATGACCCCGAAACCTCGTCCTAAGACTGTTTGAAAGCAGGTAAATTTCAAGAAAGTGAAGTCTCTAATCCTAAAAGAAAATCCGCCGACTCAAAGATCCATTTCATCGAAACTAGGAATGTCCTCCGGCACTGTAAGTAAAATCATTCATAAAGATTTGAAGTTAAAAAATATGTTTAAACCTAAAGTTCGTCTGCTTTTGCTCATAGAATAAGTAATTTTATCTATTCTTAACCCTCCAATACTCACGTCTCTATCTGTAACACGAACGGTCGCGTGGGTGACAAGTGTCACCAACTTTTATGTCTGTGTTATTACCATATGTATTTAACTTTTTTGTAATCTAATTATTTCTGTAGTTTTTTAGGAGTATATAATACAAATAAAACACAGCTGAATTTTAAAAAAATAAATATTGTTTATTACAAACCAACCATTTTTTCAAAATAGAAAAAAATTAAAACATTCTGCACATACATTTTTCAAATGGTCATTACATATCCACTTTCCACATTTCTCTCATCACTTTCACGTTGTTCTGTCTGGGCCTGTTCACATAGGAGTCCGTTGCGTAGCGTTAAGGGAAAGATAACGTTGAGACTAAAATAAACCAATCATAGGCGTTAAAAATTTTATTGCTAATCGTTTGGAGGTTTGTCATTGGTTAAATATATTTCAATACTTTAACGCTCCACGACTCCTATGTGAACAGGCCCTCTCTCTGTCGTCCGCAAGCGTAACAGCGTCAGTGGTGCGCACCCGCCCAGCCCCACCCCCAAAGAAATAGAAATTGCATTATGAATATTGAATTTGCATTATAAATATTTTTATCCGTTCAACTCCCCCCCCCCACCTCCCAAGATCAAATTCTGGGTGCGCCACCGAACAGCGTCCTCTGGTACCTTCTTTTGCTCTTGAGGTACGCTATTTCAAATACATTTCTTATGGGAGCAAATTTATTGAATTATCGTTGAGATGCCCTATCCCGAATGTCATCAAAACGAAGGCACCTGAGAAGAAACGAAAACCTTCTTTTGCTCATTGTTCGGTAGCATGATTCCAACCCATTACCTTTCGAGTTCCCATAACTTATCGATATTTGCCCTGGAATTTTTAAATGCCTATCAAAAGAAGAAGACCAAATAAGGCCCTGACCTCTACCTCGCTGGTATTTCTGGCATCGCGATCCTTTTCACATTTACATTTGATAGAATCAATGTAAATATTTGTGCAGTCTGGTATTATTTTATAGACTTGTTCGTCAATAAACAAATCTAATATTTTTTTCTGAAGAAAAAAGTTTTGTTGCTATGCCTTTTGGCCCTGGAAAAAGTATCATAATGTTTTACCGCCTGGTTCTGACATTTCTGACAAACTTTTTTTATCACATTCAAAAATGAGATTAAAAAAAGTTTCATGTAAAGAACCTATTTGGCATTGACTCTCTCTTATTAGTTTTTTAATCATAAATAAATAAAAGGATCTAAAATCTAAATATTACAGAGAATAGAAAAAATTCACCTACGTTCAAAAGTTACGTAGATGGTCGCGTGGGAGACAGGTATCAACCAGTGAACTTTGACGCGATTCAGTTGAAAAACAGTTAGCGACTAACTAAAGTGAAAAGAGAGGGGACAAGAAGGAAGGCTCATTTGAAGGTAAAAAAAAAAGGGGAGACTTCCAACCTTCCGGTGACCGCCATTAGGAAAGATGAAAGCAGGTGGGTTACTATGTCATCCACGCGAGTGTTGGAGGGTTAAAAACTTTAATAAATCAATATTGGGTTACATAATAAAACTTAATCAAACAGTTAACAATATATACAGTGAAACAAAAATAGCGTAAAATTGACTGAACCTGAAAGAATTCGTTTCACCAACCACCGTAGTTGACTCCAATATATCCTTAGAATGTTTTTCTTAGAATGTTTTTCTTTATTAGTTTCTATATTTGCGAAGCTATGCTGTAAGTATTATGAAACTACAAATTCAACAGACGTTAACGAGTTTCCATATATTGATGATTGTACTTGTTAGAAACTATGTTAAACAATCTCAAGTTATTTATGGTTAGCACAAAACCTCACAACTTGCATTTAATAATATTTGAACACTTTTTGTGGAACTAATTCAACTTTTTGAAATGAGATAGGCATAGTAATTGTCACATGTAAAAAACTGATTAACAGGTGAGATAAAAAAATTTCAAAAACTTCATTTCTTAATATTTGATCCCATTAAAAATTTGACTTCCCGGAAAGAGTGGGAGATTATCAAAATATTTTTTTTTTTAAATTCAAAAATTTATAGGTAATTAAAAAAAGTCTATACTAGTTCTTACATTTCTTCCTTTTTAACATATTACAGAATGAATCATAGATAAGCGTTTTCCAATATTTTTAAAAAGATGTAACAGATATATTAAGTACAGTAATCACTCTATAGTTCAGCATAATAATCACTGTCTAGTTAAACATAGTTTGATAATAGTTCTAATTTCTCTACTTTCCGTTGCAGCTACTAATAATTGTCATTTGTTCGTTTCGCCCCTAAAAATTTTTGCATTCTGCTGTCTTTTGTATTTAAATGCCAAAATTTCCTTTTTTGTAGTAGAATTGATCTTAAGCTGTGGGAAAGGATGAAAACTGAACAATGCTAATCCCGAGCTGCTATTTTGTAGGCCAATTACGCATGAAAGCAAGTGAATTTCAAACTTCAGTGAAACTTTCTTCAGATTTGTTCTATTTTTCTGCGCCAATGATGCGTAAAGATGCGTTGTGACTGTTGTAATAACTAGATAATCTTAATCCTACTTTAACTAACATGTTTCTTTTTTCTTGAAAAAAAGTTACAATACATATCTCATTTGCATAATAATGCGATAGCTCAACATAGATGGGAAAATATTGATAAGCAATTTGTAACTCATCTAATGCTGACAGAATAAAATTTTATTGTAATTCAAACGGCTCAGTTATGGCTCTTTGAGAAATGCGAAAAAAAAATCGCATTTATAAATATTTAGTAAATTTAATTAAATATTGTTCATTCGAGCATTTTAATATTGTATAAAACTGTGAGGATCCTGTTTTTATCAATTACCTCTTAATTAAACCAGGATCGTTCGTAAAACATCTTTATGCATAAAAAGCGATTTTCTTTCATACACGACATTGTTTATTCAAATAAAAACTGACAGTAAGACAAGAAAAGTAATTTCGAATGTCACTGAAAGTACTACCTCACTAAAGTATTATCTTTAAGTTAAATCTCACCATTTTCAAAAGCGTGATGTGAAATATATCTACAGAAAGTTGTTTAATAGTAACGCAACACAGATTGTGTACTCAATAACGGAGAGAATATATATATATATATATATATATATATATATATATATATATATATATATATATATACAGATCGTTCGTAACTATGTTGACAAAATAAGAGGGATGATAATACTCATGACGAACAATGTTTTCAATGGAACCTAGGAACGTATTCCCCTCAATAAACCAAATTATAAGTTGCACAATCCCATTTAGATCAGTGAAAGAATCAAAATAGATGCTCAAAATGACGTCAAAGGGTGTCGCTTCACAATTGTCACCTGGGAATGAAAGACTGTCCCACCCTCACATACACTCCTTTTGTTGTGTAAATCTTGTCTGCTGCAACAACGATTTTCGCGACGAGATCTTCCACTGAGTCCATAGGTGCCTCGTGTACACCAATGATTTCATGTGTCCCCAAAGGAGTGTAATAGATTTAGGTCCACTGAGAGAGGAGCCCAAGCTACAGCTATATGTATATATATATATATATATATATATATATATATATATATATATATATATATATATATATATATATATATATACAGATCGTCCCTCACGTCCAATCCACCGTGAAGGATATGATAAAGTGTGCTGTATCTCCATCATATATAAACAACATGTCCCTCTGTGTGATGATCGGAAGAGTTTGAAAGGTACCAGGAAGCACTTGTTCCATGAAGACAAGGTACGCTGCGCCGGTGAGACGTTCTGGCAAGAGATACGGTCCCATCAGCCAATCCTCAACGATACCTGCCCAGATGTTCATTGAAAATCACTTCTGGTGTTTACGAGGGGTAATAGCAGGGTCTTTCTCTGATCTGAATAGGATTCTGCAACTCAAAATTTGGTTTATTCTCCTTTTTTTTTCACTGACGAAAGTTCAACTTGGACAGTGAACTTTACACTTTTCTGACAGACTCAGGGGTATGCGTCCCTAGGTTCCATTGAAAATATTATTCGCCTTGATGAGTACTATCACGTCTCTTATTTTGTCGACATAGTTTACAATCACTCTGTATATATACAGTATCTATGTTATCCGTGTTGTCCTTGATTATCCATGTGCAGATTATCCGTACAGAAAATATCTGAAATCTTTAACCAAAAATTTCCGACGTAATCTATTGAAAACTGCTTAGAAATTTCATCCGATATGCATAAATATATAAAATACAAGATTTTTAAAATTACAGTTTTCTATGTTTTACTAAGAAGTTTTTAATTTGATGAAGGATGCGATGATGTGCTAAAATAGCACTTTTTTAATTTCCTGGGATTTCCCGGTATCGGGTGCATTTACCGGGAATTCTAAAACAGATCACGAGTGATTTACGTGAAGCAGGATTTCAACAGATGAGTGATATTGATATTATAAAGGCTGCTGCGATTCGACCTCAGGAAGAAGTTGAAGTTAAAGAGAGCGAAAAGCTGGTGATCTGATGAAATACAGAAAATTGCTACCATGTGTCGACACTTTGTTCGATTATATGAGTCAATGGAATTACGAATACGTGGTATCACTGTTGTTATAAAAATTCGTAAAGATATCAAAAAAACATATCAAAGATTCTATATTCCATACATTAATTAAATTCATGAAATAGATAAGCAAGTGTAGTACTAAATTTTGAAAATACAATAAAATTTAGTTGTAATCAGATTACCCCGGGTTTTCGATTATTCGTGCTACATCAACTTTTCATAAACTTGGCTAATCGGGAGTACATTTTAGAATGTAATTTTTACATACATGGTAATATGCATGATGAAATGTAAATTATAATTTACATTTTGTGGCTAAATAATGGTTAAATGAATGACTATGTAGGTTAAAACCTTTATTTGGATACATTCTACTGTAAAAGTAACCATCAAAACATTCACCAGAGGGCAGTGTGGTGGTGGGAGAAAGTTGCAAACTTTCTCCCACCACCACCGTGCACCAAGTTGCGAAAGCTAGCCTGAAAGCAGTGCTTTTGCATAATGGCAACAAGCTACCATCAGTACCTTTGGCTCATGGAATGACCGTGAAGGAAATTTACGAAAATATGGCTTTGCTGCTAGCGGCAGTCAAATATAAAGATGACTGGTGGCAGATTTGCTGCGATTTAAAAGTAGTGGCAGTGCTGTTAGGTTTACAGGGTGGGTTTACAAAATTCCGCTGTTTTTTGTGCCTATAGGACAGACGAGATACCAAGAACCACTATACACCCAAACAATGGTCTATGAGGGAATTATACGTTCCTGGAGAGAAAAATGTAAAAAAAAACACCACTGGTTGAGCCTAGCAAAACTATTTTGCCTCCCCTTCATGTAAAGTTGGGACTGGTGAAAATCTCAAATGTCATTTGTCAAAGCTCTTGATAAAAATGACCATGGCTTTAAGCATTAAGTGAAGCAAAGTTGAATGAGGGTATATTTATTGGACCACAAATCTGAAAACTATTGAAAGACCCAACGTTCGATGCTAAGCTCACAAATCTGGAGTTAGCTGCTTGGACGTCTTTCAGAGCCATTGTTCACAGTTTTTTGGGTAAAAAAAATACGATGAATATGCTTCTATAATGACTGGTCTACTGGACAACTACAAGAACATGGGTTGTAAAATGTCACTAAAAATTCCCTTTTTGCAATCCTACCTATATTTTTTTCCAGTAAACTTGTGTGCTGGGGGTGATAAGCAGGGTAAACGTTTTCACCAAAACGTTCTTACTATGGAACGTCGTTATCTGGGACCCTGAAATGATGGGCGACTAATATTGGTTTCTGTTCAGGGAGAATCATCAGACATCTTACAAAAGGAGAGCACTATCATCCAGAAAGACATCATCCTATTTTGAAAATTAACATTGTTAATAACATTATGGGTTATTGTGCAACAATTTCGTATTCGTATTAGTTCACAATTTTTTGTTAAGTAATAACGAAAACATTTTTACTGATGAATATCATTTTTTGTTTATATTTCAAACGGTCAATTTTTGTCAAATATTTCACTGTTTACTTTACGTAACTGCTGTGTATCTAATAAATGTGACGTGATAGAGAGAATCTGATTATTCCACCGAATTCAGCACCCAAAACTTAGTTAGATTCACCCCTTTACAAGCCAGATACATAATAAAAGTTAAAATTTGTTGAGTAGTGTTACAGATTAACAAATACATTTTAGCAAATGTTTGTTTTCCACATTTGAAAATAGATCTTGAAATGCAATGCTCATGTTTTCAAAACATTTTATATTTTAATTTATTAGTATTTTTGAGAAACAGTTTGGGTATTATAGCAATAGCCCTCAATGTCTATTGTCCTTTAAAAAATTAAATGCTGAAGAAAAATTTTAATTTTAAAAACTGCGCGCTGTTTATATAAACGTCTACCTCCATGTACAGAAGACAAAATTTTAAAAAATGCATTTGCTAATTAGTGGTTCGATAAATACAGAAAGGAAAGTTCCGTATCTTCACAAAACAAACTCCTTGATGCCTCGCTGACTGGTTTCTGTTACGGCAGACGATTGCTATAAGTTATCTCATGAGGCGTGTTCTGGTTTGCAACGCTTGAGATGAATCTGTTCATAGAAGGCATCAAAATAATGGATAGTGGACATTTGGAACAAGAAATCAAACTATCGAACGGAAGTAAGAAAAAATTAATTATAAGCCAAATTAATTGAAAAACAAATTCAAAGTTCTTTAAATGTGTTTATCACTGTTAACCTTTCTAAAACTTCTTTCGTTTATTAATTATGTTAAAAAATAAGTAATACCAATGAAATAAATAAATAAATAAGTAACAATATTAAGAATCGGGCCAAATTAATAATTTCCTTGGAAAATATTTTCTATAATATTATTGCATTCAAGCATGCAAAAATATTTGCATATCATTAATGCTTTCTTAATTCAAACCCACCAAATATTATGAAAATATTGTATGTACGGAACGATGTGTATGATTTATAAGAATACATACTATATGTATATGATATTAAGTAGTATTATTAAGGGGAAAATTTTGATCTGTGTCAAATTAACCTGGTTTTTCCTTTGTTTATCTTTTATCGTCTTATTTTTTGCATTTGAATTATTGACTCAGTCTTTTTAATATTTGTTGTTGATTAACTTTGTTCCTCCAGACTTAGTTTGAAAGCAATGTTTTTCTACGAAATTTGTAAATGGGAAGAGTGTAAAGGCATCTGACATCTTTCGGGCATGATCTATTTATGCTCGAAAATTGTGACAGCATGTGCAAAATGGAAAAAATATCAAGACTGAAACTCGGAGAATTAATATAAAAAAATAGGATATAAAAGTCTCCGAAAAAAGGAAAATCTAAGCACTTTAACATATCACTACGTAAAATCCCAAGAGTACCAAGACTGAAATTCGGAGGAATTAATATACAAGAAGAGTATAGAAAAGTCTAAGAAAAATGAAAAATTCAAGCATTTTAACGTAACACAAGGCAAAATCCCAACTAGATCACACAGTGTAACATTTTCTTTGCAGGTACGCATAATTTCCAACACATGTCAGGAAAACCTTAACTAACTTATTACATACGCACCTCATTAAATGAGAATAAGGTTAAGCTTTTGATGGAGCCCCATCATTACAACTGGTTACGTTTAACTGTAGTTAAAAAGATATATATAAGCGGAAAACTTTTACAATTTTAGATAACGCGTAACTTACAAGTAGGAAAAAAGGTGGTTGCAACTCTTTAATTGTCACTACAATTCTTAACCCCGTCGTTCTTTGAAATTTTAGCATGGTTTGAGGATAAAGCAAGATGGATTATGACACAAACTTTATCCGGAATAAGCATTCAAAATATTTTTTAAAGTAAGATCTGGTAAGCATGGGGATATATTAAGAAACGTTCTATTATTCATATAAAAAACAGATATAGAGAAGAAAACTCTATATCATTGTATGTATGGATGTAAAATTAATTTTATTTCTGATATTTTATTCCATCTCTCTTTTAAAGAATTTAAGTATTGGAAAAGTTTGTAAAATATTTGTCTTAGAAGATTCTAAGTCTCTAGGTAGGTCAACTGTAAGTTAATTAAACTCTGATTGTTCATATATGTCTCTTTATTCACAGTGTTATTAAAGCAATAAATTTAGGCCAGCCACGACAAAGATTAAGTACTTAAGGACTTTCTAAAACTAGGAATTACAAGAACAACATAATATAGTGTTATTACTGTACTAAGACTGTAAAGTTAAATCTAAACGTTTAAATGTCAAGTTAACACGACAGATTACTCTCAAAATCCGTAATATTTACGTCGATTTAGTGCTTAACCGGCAGGTTTCAGTTCCTAAATAAAGCTGCTAAATATTCCAGGGCAGAGGTAGCCACCTATTATTACCAACGCTTAGAAGTGCAAGAGGGATTTTCTTTTGAAATTTTCCGGTTCCTTGGCGAGTTAAAGGGGTTGCACTGTGCTATTTTTTCAGATGACTGCTTTTTTCGCTTTGCTATCTTTCTGGCATATCAAAACTGAATATTGCTCATCGTTTATTTCCCATCTTGAACGTCGTTTAAGTGGTTAGGCATAAACGCCGTAGACAGTTTTGGAAAAGCGGTATCGTGTCAAATACCAGGCTAATAATAGAGGCTGTCCCTGAAGGGTGATCATCGATTGCTACCCTCTGAGAAACTCTCCTACACTTCTAACTTCTAAAATATCTTTGTATTTTTTCTGGGTCGCTTACAGAGTTGTAAATGTTCATCTGTGCGGCTTACTTTCCAAAAAGCTGCTTTTTTCTGTTTAGGGACTAATCGCATTAGCATAGTTACTCTCGAATCATCTTGTGGTTTCCGGTGGAATGGCCTCTTTCTCCTTTTGCATTTAGGGTTGCGATTCAGCCTGGAGCGAAGACCCCAAATATAGTTTTCCCGAGGCTCAGGATTCAGTTTCGATTCTCCAAGTTATCTTAATTGATAAATAAATATATCATTTCCATATGGTCTCATATTTTCATCCGTTGTCATGCGATTTGCTTTAAAATCTGTACCTGTGATAGATTTCATGCGTAATGTCGCATTAATGAAATTGGTGACACATTTGGAATAGCAATGTAAAGTGATGCTCGATATTTTCTTTCGTGCTCACCTAAAATAAATTCTTTAAGAAATCTAAATATAAGATGTGTTGATACTAGTAGAGAGGGACTTAAATTATAATTGCTTTCAGCTCTGAGGAGAAAGAATGCTTTAACGTCCTTTAAGACTTTCAAATATAAAAACTCAAATGATTTTCCAAGCATCTTTAAAAATTCCAAGGTTTTATTTATATTTCACACCCATATTATCTCCCATATATATATATATATATATATATATATATATATATATAAGAATAAGATGAAAGAGAAAACCAGTAATAGCTCTAAAGCTACTTGAAGCCAGGAACATCCAACATGTAAAGAAAAGTATGAATAAGGTTTTTGACAGCATTTCTTCATCAGCGGTGTCAATACTGTCTAAAAACCAATAGATTGTTTTTGATGAGTATGATCTATTAAATAAACACACTCAGACACCGTACAATCCATTATTAACAGAAGAATTGAATAATAAATGAATTAAGTTTGAATAAAAGTACTTAACCAAAGAACACCAAGCCTGGCGCTAGTCAGAGTGGAAGTTAAGAACTTGTAACCGCAAGATGACTGACGTCAAATAACTTGCAACCATTGAGGTAGTGGATACTCAGTTACAGACTTACTTAGGTTACCAATATATATATATATATATATATATATATATATATATATGAGTGTGTGTGTACTCAGATGATCAGTATGTCTTCATAAAATTTGAAAGTTGATACCTATTAAAATTCATATTCTAAGCTGCAAACAATGTAACATGTTTCACAATTCATTGTTATCTACAATTTGAATAACTTTTTGAGACTCCTGCAATTACATTAAGTACACCCACTTATGTATATAAATATATATATATATATATATATATATAAGTAATTGCAGTAGTCTTAAAAAGTTATTCAAATTGTAGATAATAATGAATTATGAAACATATTACATTGTTTGCAGCTTAGAATATGATTTTTAATAGGTATCAACTTTACAAATTTTATGAAGACATACTGATCATCTGAGTATACCAGTTTATGCTATAAAAGCAAAGCATGTATAATTGTATAATAATTTTCCCCGCTAATGACGTTTGGTACTTGAAACTTATAAACATAAACATCCCCGTCTAAATGGTAGGCACTTACCATCAATTCAATGGCAAGTGTCAAACTCAAGCGATACACAAAATGTCTTTTTTATAACTGCGAAACGAAATCCTAAAAAAAAATAAGTATCCTTCGCAAAGATTAAGATACCGAACCGTTTATTGCTACGACAATCTTCATTGCTTACCTTTCGGTAGAAAGACCACTTTAAGCTATAACATAAGCACAACGTGGTGTTACCGTAATGGAATATTTCATGAGTTACAGATCAGCATTAAGAGAATGAATTATTAGTATTTTTTGCAAATTGTCAAAATGCAATAGGTGAGGTAGGAGTCTAACTGAATAAGTTATCTGAAAATGCATATTCTGATGAATAAATACAATTGTATATATATCTATATCTATCTATCTATCTATCTATCTATCTATATATATATATATATATATATATATATATAGTTGAACCTCCATGTATCGAAGTAGCAAAATCCCGGAAAAAAATTCGATATATAGAAATTTCGATATATACAACTGATGTTAGTTTTATCATAATTCTCCTAAAACATTAAAATTAAAGCTAATTTTCGTATACGAAACTCCATTTCTAATTTTTATGCGAATCACATTAATAACTAAAAAATGAATTAATATGAAAGATTTATTGAGTACTATATACCTTTAAAAAAACAATAATCCAGACATTGATTACAGTGATCACAGTTACATTCTTTTGAAAAAAAAACTACGAATATCTTGCTGAATAGCCAGTTTTAAGGTAAGTTTATCAAAGAAATGCTCGCATTTATCCAGTCCACTAAAAACTTCATCAGGGACATTTTCCGCGAATTGAAGTCCACGACATATTGTTTCAAACGCCAAAAATTGGGAGATTTTATTCTAAAGTGGAATAAAATATCCAAATATGTAATGAAAAAAAATTTCGATATATAGAGATTTTTTCGATATATAGAGACAGTTTTTCTATGTAGTGAACAAGGAGATTTGCTAAGAGTTCGATATATAGAAAACTTCGATATGGGGAAGTTCGATAAATGATGGAGGTGCGAATGTATATATATATATATATATATATATATATATATATATATTATGTACTACCTGGAAATATATTTGCAGGTGAATGCGTCTATTTATTTTCCAGTCCCTCTTCCGTCTTTATTTTTTAATTCCATTTCTTTATTCCGTCTCTTCGGTTATGTTTTCCCGTTTTTCTCACTAATTTTCCACTTTATTTGTTAGCTTCCTTACCGGTTGTGTCCCTTGTGTGGTCATAGGGTCATAAATCTCGCCGTCTCTTAAGAATTTCTTCTGGAATTTCCTGTTGTCTACCCTATTTGTATCAAAGAGTTTGATGATCCTCGCATTTGTCAATTGTCTATAAAGGCAATCACACCTAATGCTCCTCGGCCTAATGATGAATTATTAATTAGTTCGAAATTAGTTGCCCCTTTTTTTGAGGCTGTGTGCTCCAGTTCATATGTCTTATCTTATAAAAGAAACAAATGAGGGTAAAAAAACATGTGTTTAAATAAATGAATCCATTTTTAATATCATTTCTTGGTAGTATGTCATACAGGACTCTCAAAAGTCATATTTGTTCATTTACACATCAAAGAGCTCTATAAGAAATTGGAAACTTTAAATTCCGATCCCGTATTTAATTTTCTTCATTATTCCCATTTAAAAAACCTCATGGATTTTCATAAACAAAAGCTGTAAATGTTGGGGTTTATTGTCTTTCATATAATAAATAAAATTAATCCTGAGTTCACACAATTTTTTTTTTTTTTATTTTCGAGCTGCCAGGATATTTACAAAAATGTTTATCTAGTAAGAAAATGTATAACCTAGATTCAGAGATCCCCCAGGCGAATGTTACGGCAAAAACTTGCGTCACTATTTTTCTTCAGATGGCACATCGAAAGAAAACTCCCATTGCGTATTAGGGCACGAGACATGGCCTTCGGATATTTTCTGGGAGGATTTAACTCCACGTAAATCGCTGTTTGACACGGCACAAAAAAGATCATGACATAGAGATGTGAGTTTCCTCTGCGACATCATTCAAGGAAACAAAAAAATTCCCAGGTCATACCCAAAACAACTCGAATGACATAAATTCACCCTTTAAAACGAAGTTGATAGGAGTACGTTTTTCATTTAGATCTAGGGAAAGTGAGTGTTCAAATGTGGTAAGAACTTGTCTTGACCACATTCACACCGCAATTTTTGTTGGCTTCTTTATTTATAGGAGCATCATATAGGTGAATCTGCTTCAGGCCTTATGAGGAAACCTCCCAAGAACGTCCATGCCTTAATAGGGATTCAAACCTAAGCACACTCCGTGGAAGTAACCACTTTACGACGTGGGCAGCAGTTTAGTGGAAGAAGGATATAATGTTTCATTGGGTCACTTATATGTAATGGGCGAAAAATTATGTAAACCCGACTTATTAATGAAATGTTGGATATCCAGGGAAAAAATCTGATGGGAAATATCAAATTATTCAAGTAACCTAGCTATCAGTATCATCATGTTTACGAAATCTGTTAACAGAGATATTTCAAAAACTTTACAGAGTAGTAACTGGAGTTTTCTGAATATTTCAGATGCGTTATAAGCTTTTCTCTTCTTTTTTCGAAAACGCATTAGTAGATAATCGTTCGTACTGTATGTGTAGTCTGGTCCCATCGGTGTATTTTGCGTAAAATCCTCGTTATAAGTCCGTATTTTTAAAGCAAATATATGCAGATTATTTTATATGCACTTTAAGCCTAGAAGGATGCATTTTGGGATTCTTAAATATATTTTACAAACACATAGAGGAGTAATACATAGGAATAGAAAAAAATGGGAGAATCACCATAAATTTAAAACTGTTCTACGTGGATTAACGACTACTCTAATCTCGCCTGAATCTAAATTCAGCAGTTAATTTCTTAAACTTAAGAACTGTATTACGCGATTCCCTTTTCCTTTTGCAACACTAGAAATGACTAGCATCTATGTCTTATTTATTGCATTACAGCTTAAAAACTCTACAGATCGTAAGAAATCTGAAATTTAATAGTAGTTTACCGACATTCTTCCCATAAATCTTTACAATTCAGTTCAAAACTTCTCTGGATAGTTCTTTGTAGTTTCGCTGATCCAGCTGACGAGTTATGGCTCTAGGTATCTTTACTTTTAATCTGAATTGAGATAAAGTTGTGTAAGACTATGGTAGGGTTATGACATCAAGCGTCTCAAACAATTCCTCTTAATTGAATGTACATTCGAGCCTTTATAGTCCATGTATCATTATGAGGTAAGTGCTCGTAATTCAATCATGATAAGGTAGTTTTTCCTTAGCAATGAGCCGAAGGATGGCCGAATGGATAGGGCACTGGCATTGAGAGTCTGATGTTTCGAGTCCCACTATTGTATTTATTGTTCCCACTATTGTCCCACTATTTGTATCCGTTTCGGAACCGGCTTTAATCTGTAGGTCCCGGTCTAATTGGCCCTGGTGTAGCAAAAACAAAATGACCGTATGTCTCAACCATCCAACCCTTAGTAATGATCTCAGGTTTCTAAAAATAAATCTACGGCATATGCTGTACTGAAATTCAAATATAGTGTACCTCATCAAGTAAACAAAAAATTAATGTAAAAAGAGAAATCTTTGGAGACTAGCATATTATACAAAAATTTACACTATCCATCCAGATATCTTGATGTGCGTGATTTAAACCAAGACTGACATAATTTATCATATTCAGCTAAGACAACTTGTTTGAGTTTAATAGGTGCATTTAGTAAGGATACAGATATTTCTCGACTTACGACCGAGATAGGGACCGAGACATTGGTCGTAAATTGAGTTGGTCGTAAACCGAGTTTCAAATATTTTTTTTGTCCATGTACATACATATATTTTTTACTTTCATAAATACATACGTAATTTAAAATACAATGCATTTAGAAGACATAAATTATTCTTCGTCATCACTACTTATTATGTTGGTACATTCCTTAAGTTCCGAATTTGTGACAGAAGATACATTGCAAGTTTTTTTAACAAAGTTTTCCAAGGGAGTTTGAACAGTTTGCGCTTTTTTTTCGTTGTTTATTGTCTGATAGCAGTCAGATTTTCCTGAATACGACGATTTACACTTGTGAGTCTTTCTTCATTTGGATCCATTGCTTCTTATTGTTGTAGTCCTTTATTAATATAACGAAAAGCTGAAGCCATTTCTGAAGCCAATGAAGATTTATCTGATTTATCGTGTGGATAACGAAACATCATACACTTTTATTATTGCATCATAATTTTTTGCTGTATTGCACAATATTGCATCATATTTTTTAATAATTATGTAATAATATAGGTATGTACGGTATATTCGAGAAACATTATTTTGGGGGAAAATATTTTTTTAACTAAATTTCGGTCGTAATTGCGAGCGGCCGTAAGTCGAGCGGTAGTAAGTCGAGGAATACTTGTATTCCAAAGAGATAAGTGTAAATTTTAGTGGAGGTAAATTTAAGTGGAGATTCTAGAGTGGCAGATTTTGTCATGTTATTCACTGCAGAACATCACACTGAAAAATGTAGCATACGCAATAGGAGTTAATTAGTTCAGATTTTGTCGATAAATTTTCTCTCCGCTGCTTTTTCCCTTCACACGCCTGAAAAAAAAGGAATTAAGTCTTAGAGAAAATTAACTATTTGTTGAACGCACTTTATAAGTGGTTTGAGGTTTTCCTACAATTTAGTATAAATAATCGGTAGCGTAAAATAAACGTTTTTAGAAATCGCATCTTTAGTAAGCCTCCAAGGTATCATATCGTATCCCGGCATGAAAAGTGACTCATGTCAAAAAATGGCAGTTTTGTGGTTATGTCATTGAAAAATATGTATGAATTGCCCCATCGTGAACGGAAAGCGACACATCTCTACCTCGCAATTTGTCCACCTGGGGGCAGTTGTATCAGTTTTATTGTAACGTTAGTTCAAGCTGTATAGTATTCTATAAGTTGATTTTTCTCAAATGCTGCATTTTTTAGATGTGTCCCTTTTCGCCGGGCTGCGATATGTCTTAACCCTTTCAGGGGCAACAAACTCCACTGTTTGCACTATGTAGATTTTTTTCCCCGATTTTTTTAACCTAAATAATCTTGAAAATTTTTTAATTAAAGGTTGCAAAATGTTTTTACTTCTTTAAACTGATAACAGATGGCAGTACTAGCCACTTTTCTGCTCATTTAACTGGAATAGATTGAATGCAAGGGGAAAAAAGACTAGATTTAGGCGTTTGCACTGTGCAAACGGCGCCGCTCAAAGGGTTAAAATAATATGTATATGACTTAGAGAATAGATGCCACAACTAATCACAACAGCTATCGTAAAATATAACTCAAGGGTTCTTGAAGTAGAGACTGATTTAGAACAATGTCATATTTTCTTACAAATAAACAATGAAATTTTATTCACATAATTCTAGACGATAATTATTTCTCATTTAGTAAGATTCCCCTCCTCCTACATATTCTGTACGTCTAATACACTAACTGCCTAAATAATTAAGGGAAAGGGATTTTTGACTTTAAAATATAAACTCTCGAGAGTATCGAATTATTGTACTTCCATACTCAAAATAATCGTTTGGTGATAACAGCGTGACAATGGGCTTGCTGGGGGTTGTATTATAATTTCTCCCAAGCATTATGTAAAACAATAAATGCACTCCTTTTTCATAATGCTCATACCAAAATATTTTTTCTTACAAGAAATTTGATATCCCACACATTTTCCTCCCACATTAAATTACTCCTCGTGCCTAGAATCTAATTGTCTTGACATAATAATAGCTTTCAACGTAGATAACATTTAAAGATATCCTAGATTTACTTTCATCAGGTATAATGACTTTCTTTTTTATCAACTCACAGCCCCTAGAGCAAAAATACAATATAATTTTTTGCATGAATTATTCGCGATGTTTTTCTGGCTTTCAATCTTTCTTTTTCAGTACAATATGGTTAAAATTATCTAATAACAATCTAATATGGTTAAATTATCTAATGTGGTTAAAATTATCTAATTGTCAAAATATCTAATATGGTTAAAATTATCTAATTGTCAAAATGCAACAGGTGAGATAGAGGAGTCTAACCGAATAAGTTATCTGAAAATGCATATTCTGATGAATAAATACAATTCTCTGTGTGTGTGTATATATATATATATATATATATATATATATATATACAGAATATTAAAATGCTTGTATACTAAATTACCTAAAAATTTCATTTTTTTAGTTTAATTACTTGCAATTCAGAGAATAAAATTGTAAAATTGTTCTATTTTAGGACCTAACGAAGGTAATAGTCTTGATTTAGAAGACAAGTTTTAATTAGTGGCTTTGATAACTCAGAGATAATCCAGACTCCTGAAAAAAAAAAATTTCTCGTCATTTATCTGTTGTAGGTTTGAATTTATGATATTTCGGTGTTAAATTGTTCATCCGAAATATCTTGGATCATTATAAATTCACGAATACGACTGGATGCTAACATTTTGCTTTTTTGTGTGCTTACGTATACGTAGTTTTAAACTTGTTAAATGCTAAACCCTGCCTCGTTGTCAAGCATTTCCTTTAAGATATTTATCTGTATAATGTAAGATTTTTAAACAAAATGTTTCGCTAGTATCAGATTGTTATAAAATGTAATTTTTAATTTTTGGATTTTCTAAAATACATATAAAAAATTATGCCGGTATTTTGGTTTTGTAGTAAAGGCTCTTTTTTTTGCGTGACTACTGCTCGGTGTTGCAGTTCTTGCGATCCTTTATTCCATGACTGTCATGATTTAATAAAAGTGAGTTCGTTGTCTTTTGACCAGTTGTTCATATTTTTATGTGCGTGTATCCGAACAATGTAAATTTGGGGAGCAAACTAAATTAATCGACCCATATGGAAATTTAAATCTGTATACCAACTGAATTTATCTGACTGTCGTATCTATACCGTGCGTTGCATTTTACTTTTTACCACTATATTAACATTTTTAATGGAATCCGAGATAGAAAAGGTATATCCTTTATTTACACATATTTTTGCAATATTTTTTATATTAAATGAGTCTTTAAAAATGATTATAAAACTTTAAAAAAATTACTTCAATAATTTTAAATTAAGTTTAAAAAAGCTAAAAAAAATTTGAAACGCGTTTAGATACTTATGTACCTACTTAACTGAAACTCTCTTAGAATATTTTCCCCCTTTTGAACATAGAATGGGTTTTTTAAGTAAATTCTCTTTGGAATTTGTTTAATTTTACTTATGAAATTTTCAGTCACGTTAAAAGGCAAAGAAAAAAAATCATTTTGTTTTTAAAGGGGATTTTTGCTTCAGGGAAAACACTTTCATGTTTTATTGCATATAAATGAAAATTTCTGACGGAAGTTTATAAATACTAGAACAAAGAAATGCTGTCCAAAACTTCTTAGAAATACCTAGCGAGGAATTTCAGATGTGTCCCATCAAAGAAGGCAAATTGTGAAAAATTTCATTCCTAAATAAATTAATCAAAAGTTCAATTCAGTTGAATAGACTCTACAGCATAAAAATTTTGTATTTGGCAATATAATCCCAGTAGAAAGATGAGGTTTGAGATAGTAGATTTTTAAAAGCCTTATATTTTCTTTTAAGCCAAGAAAATAAAAATTTGCTGTTTTCGACTTAATATTGTGTCATTCCCCACCCCCCTTAACAAATGTAGGGTGTACTCTAGTGTTTGGTACTGGGTTTCTTTAGTAGTAGTGCTCTTTCCCCACTATTCTGTTATATAATTCCTGGTAAGATGATCCTGTCACAGTAAACAATATAAATGCTTTATTCGTCAAAAACAGGATTGGGAAAAAATTATAAATTGATTCAATTTTTAAAACTAAAAGATTAAAAATAGCTCTTGAAGGTGAATGTTTGACTCCTTTTGTGCTGAGAAAGTGGGACCGTCTTGAAAGGAGTGCTTTTTCCTCTTTTCTTCCTTTCATCTGCCCCGATCCCAGTTACATAATTTCCCAAATATGTGATCCCTGTGGGAAGCGGATCTTCCCGAAGAAATTCCCCCAAGCCAATCGAAAAGTAGAGAGGATTTGGTGATTTTTGCGAGAGAAACGAAAGCTTGCGGCAACCTACAAGTATGACAACAGAAACCCACTTTTCAAGAGGCCAAATTAAGCGTGCATGACAAACTATCAAGCCAACTTTCATGATCTGCGGGCAATATTCCGTGCTTGCGATGTATTAATAAATGCAACGTGCTTTGAAGGGATAAAAGTCAGATGAAATAACTTGCACTCTCTCATTTTCATTTCTTTATCGATATCTTATGTTTTTGGAGTAACAAATACGATGAGAGATCCGGTTGGAAGTTACGAAAAATCGAAATTTCCTGCGTTGACATTTATCGTTATATTCTGATAATCCCAGTAAAATCCTAATTGATAATCAAAAAATCAGAGCGCAATATATCAGTTTTAACTACAAAAAGAGACGACTTGAGGCTGTGGGTAGTAATCATATCGAATTTTCTCAGCCCTGTGTTAACCGATGGAGAAAATTTTTCTAATGATTATCAATTTGGTTTCAAAGATTTTTTTTAATTGTATTACAGTACAGAGACAGACATTTTTTACTTGGGTATATTTTTTCCTTTTAGAAATTTCATCCACCAAAAGAAATTATTAGCGTTTAAAACACATAATGACACACAATCTTTCCCTGAATTATTCAACCCTGAATATACTATTTTTGTTTCTTTCAAAGCAGAGGTGACCAACTTAAAACAATACGGGGCCCCCTGGAGAAAATATATAAATGATGGCTGGCCAAATGTAATTTCTGAGAGAATTTTGATGTCTGCTGTGCTGTAGGCGAAATTTCCTTCATCAAATGTCAGATTTTAACTTTGAAATACTTTTGAAAATATTTAAATTTAAGTTATTTAAAATACATATTTATATAAATACAGGGTACTCAAAAAAGACCGGATTATAAATATAGGAAGAACTGTATTATTTGTTTTTTAGAAAATTGCATACTTGATAAAAATGTTTGCTTGGCGAAAAATAAATTTTGGCGATATCAAAATGTATATATGTTTTGCAAAAAAATGCGAAAACTGTAAAACGCAACTTTGTAAAATCAAATATTTTTCCAACTAATAACTTCAAAGAAACAGTTTTGAAACGCACTTTTTTGAAAATTTGAATATAATAAAAACACATTTGATTGTTTGGAAAATATCAGCTTTCTTTACAAAATGAAATCAAATTTGATTCACAAAAATATGCTTATATTACAAAACAAAACATAAATTTGGTTTTCTTAATAATCAAAAAGTAGAAAAAGTTTAATGAGACGCTTGAGGATGTGCACTTGATCCAGCAAGGTCAGTAAAAGGAAGGTCGATTTCGGACGACGAAACACGAAGGAGGTGAGATAAATTTTTATCTGCAAGCTTACGTCTTTCCTTGTACTCAGTGCTTTCGCACACAAGTGATGCCGAACATGGAATAAGTGAATGAAGTATTTCAACAATATTATAACAATATATTCTATCAACAATATATTGCTCAATTTAACAATATATTGCTTTAGTGCCGTGGGCCGGTTAAAAAGTCCTGGCATGCCGTCAGTTGGCCATCCCTGTTTTAAAGAATAAAAGAGATACCCGAGTAAAAAATGTCTTTCTCTTTTATTGAGTACATTTTTTAAAAAGATATCTTTAAATCGAAGTCGACAATCAATTGAAAAATTTTCTTCATGGTTAACAATGAGCAGAGTTAAACCATATTATGGCTGCTACAGCAGCCTTAAGCAACAAATTAAATAGTTTAAGAATTTACTGCAATGTAAGCAACAGAGATTCAAACTTCCGTCAAATCCAAATCAATGTTCATTGTACAAAAGCAGCTTTCATAATAACTACGTGATTTTTTACTCATATTTTACTACAGTATGAGTAACGATGACAATTTTGGGTGTAGCTGGCCAAAAATATTTGTTGTCCAATACTTGGTGTAAAGCTCATATTACTTTAGTTTATCACATTATTACACTTTTTAAAGTAGTTTTCCTTTGGAAATAAATTTTCTAAATAAACAGGATTCGTGTAAAGCCTTTGAACACTTACGATTATCATTAATTGTAAAAGATTGTTAGCAGTTAACTCTGTGTTTGCAATTGTATTTTATTTGGCAAAAAAAATGTAGTTTATGTGGTATAAATTGACTCAAAACTAAAATTTGTAATATCACGGTGTAAATCTTTTCATAAATTGGAGATTTAGAGTAAAAATAGAGTTTATAAATATAGTTTATAATAAAAATAGTTTAATTAAGTTTATATTTTAGGATTTTTTGAAAAGATTATCATTTATGAATTTATATTCGTAGATTTCCATCAGAAAGAAATATCTTCAAAATTAGCGGTTATTAGCGGCTATTCTTTTCAAAGTTATTCACTACATCATTTGAACTTTCAAGTAAGATAGAACAAATCATCGGAACTCTTCGGGAAATATAACAAATTCTTTATCGAAAAGGGAAATTACCAACAAAAATTTACACAAATGTACGGTCTCTTTCATACCACCTTATTTTATATTTTAAATCAACAAATGTAAACAAATTCATGTCACATACAAACGTCTTCCTCCGAAAAGAAGATCCCCGAGAAACAAGTCGTAAAACCAGTGCCAGGTTTCCTCTGGCGGGAGGTTGATTATACATACCTGTCCTTTCACATTCCCTTAATTATTTAGTATCAGTAATTGTTTGTGACAAGGAAAAATAACACTAAAATACACTGCTGGCCACTGTAAATGCAACACCCTGAAGGAAACATGCCAATAACATGAAATTTACAACATGCATTAGCGGCGGTGAGATATGCAAATGATTAGAATTTCAGCGCAGACGCACATCACGCGCGCCTGTGTGGGCCACTTCAAAGCGCTATTTAAGGCTTGGAGATTTCGACGATTTCAAGTTCGGCAATTGTGTTTTTCTTGTGGTTTTTTCAAAAAAACGATCAATTATGCCTCGTCGAAAACAGCCATCATCTTTTGATCAAGTATCCGAGTTCGACAGAGGAATAATAGTGGCCTACCGAGATTGTGGATTATCTTTCAGGGAAATCGGTAGTCGTGTTGGACGAAACCAAACAACTGTAATGCGGATATGTGATCGTTGGATGCAGGAGGGTACGACGGACCGGCGTGTTCGATCGCATCTACCTCAGCGCACCACTTCACGTGATGACAGGCAAATTGTGCGCATGGCAGTGACGGATCGCTCAGTCACATCACGAACCATAGCACAGCACATGCAGTCTGTAACGCATCATCCAGTGTCTTCGCGTACCATTCGACGCCGTTTACAGCAGAGTGGTCTGTCCATTGCTTTGTCTACGTCCATTGCTTTGTCTACCCTTGACGCAGAACCACAGACGTCTCCGCCGCCAATGGTGCGATGACATAAGGATGTGGACGGCAGAATGGAATGAAATTGTCTTTACTGACGAGTCACGCTTCTGTCTGCAACACCACGATGGTCGCATTCGAGTCTGGAGACACCGTAAAGAGAGGATGCTGAACAGCTGCGTTATGCACCGCCACACTGGTCCTGCACCGGGTATTATGGTATGGGGCGGTATTGGATATCACTCTCGCACACCTCTAGTACGCATTGCCGATACTTTAAACAGCCAGCGCTACATCTCCGAGGTGTTGGAGCCAGTTGTCCTTCCTTACCTTCAGGGCTTGCCCACAGCCATATTTCAACAGGATAATGCGCGACCACACGTGGCACGCATTGTCCAACGGTTCTTCGTCAATCGCCAGATTGAATTGCTTCCCTGGCCGCCTCGCTCTCCGGATCTTTCGCCGATAGAAAACATGTGGTCCATGGTTGCTCTACGATTGACCCAGATTCCATCCCCAGCTGCCACAGCAGATCAACTTTGGCAACGTGTGGAAGCTGCTTGGTCTGCTGTACCCCAAGAACTCATCCAAAGTCTCTTTGAATCAATGCCGAGGCGTGTGGCAGCGGTGATCTCCAACAATGGCGGCTAATCTGGCTACTGATTTTGGCAGGAACCACACTTCACAGAAGTCTATAAATTTAATCATTTTATACTTGGTCAACATGTTATCTACGAAATAAATTTTGTTGTGATATCTCTTGTCTTTCTTGGTGTTGCAATTTGGGTGGCCAGCAGTGTATGTTGTCACTAAGTCAAAGTTAATATTGGAGATTGGAGGTAGTCAATTTAGTATCAAGTTTAAACTGGTCTTACTGTAATTGAATCAAACTGGGGAGCAAGTATGGCCGTAACTGGGGGGGCAAGTAAATTCCCCCACTATTCTCCTTCACTATTAGCTACGTTTTTCTCGCCTCGTTTAGGTTTTGAAAAACTGACTTTTGGCCAGCTAGATTGAGGCAATACCCCTATGTGCATCGTACGATATATCGAAGGTCTAAAATAAATACCTATACACTAAAATATATAATCTATAATAAAGACATATTTTTTTGAAGAAATATTTACAGCTCTGAATCGGTGTTTTACTAACAAATTTCTGATTTTGAAATCAGAGTTTTTGAACTACCTCTAGTCAATGAGAGGTAATATTTGATGTTATAGTATGGGGCTGGAAATTTTTGGGAACATGGTATAGGAATTTGAGTCCCACGGTTGAAAGAGGAGCTTGCTGCCTGTAGAAGCGGAATGGTATAATTCCCCTCATCGTGTTGTCGAAAGAGGGCCAAGAACAAAACTATTATAAAAACTGCAGAGGCAAAAATAAAGGCTTGTACACCAAGAGGAAGTAAAAGAATAGCTGTCTGTGTGGCTATTGATAGCGATCAAAAGACTATAAATATTGCAAGATAGATGTCGTTATTTTATGGCCCACAGTAAAACTTTCAGCAGATAAGGGTCAAAGTAGTATTGCAAATGAAAATTATGGTGTGGAGGTACTTCGTAGACTATGGACAGGAGCAGTATAATAAAGAACCAATTGGGGCAGGAACTGCTGAGAGAAAAACAGTCCATTGCCCAATGAGAAAAAAGGGGCGGTCCAAAATGGCCCTGGTAAACAAACGGACAACAGCCCCTCCAAGTAAAAAAGATAAAGGAGAGAAGGTCCAGATTTTGCGCCGGCTGTTTTCCTTGAGGTCAGACCATACAGAGTCTCTACTGCCTCGGAGTCTAGCAGTAGTGCCGGTAACCCGCCATGATGATCCGGTATATGACGTGATTTGGGCCCCTGTCGTACATGCCATCTTTCATCGCTGCATTCTTCAGCAGTAGTAAGTGCCTCGCCATAGACTCTAAAAACTATTACTTTGACCATATAGTTGCCTCTGCTTCTGATTCCTCGTATGTAAAATGTTAATATGAAGGGGAATATTGTCCTATTAGCAATTACACTTTAAATGAATTTTGTGCTTTATTAAATAAATGTATGATAAAGGCCAATTCTCTGTCTTCCTTGATTGCCGCAACACATTTTTTTTCTTTCTTTTTTTTTGGGGGGGGGGGGGTCAAAAATATTTTCATTTCTTACCATTTCTTTACAATATTCATCTCACGGTTAGAGATAACGCTTAGACAAATGCGAAAATTTTCCATTAATCTTAAATTTAGCTCTAATTTCCCATTTTTTAAACTTGACTTAAATTGCTCTAAAAACAGACCATAGGGGAATATTTTCTTTATATAAGAAATGTTGTTAGACTAGTTTGATTAAAACCTAAAATTAGCTCGTATTAATTTAACAATAAAATACAGTTAAATTCTCTGGCTGGCAACCCCTCTGAATGGCCATGTTTTGTTCAGAACCGATTCGAGATTCCATAGAGCCAATGTTATGGACGAAATCTCTTTTCGACGGCCAACTCTTCAAAACGGCCACTTTCTTTTTGAACCATTACTGGTCGCCACAGAAAAGTTTTATTGTATTCCATTTTATGGGAAAATGATCTTCACGGATGCCAATGAAGAAATAGATCTTTATCACATTTTAATCCAACTATGTGCTTTCTGACACCTGATAGTCAAAAGTGTAATTATTTTTAGGGATACGTAATTTTCGTATTTACAAAATAGATGCGAATAAGTCCGAAATTGGCCAAAATGAGCGAATAAATGCGAAAGTTATTGTTTTACTACTTTTCTGCGAAAATTGGGTGATAAATGGCTTTTAAAGAGAAATTCGGTAATAATTTTAATAATTGATCAACATAAAGGCATAACTAAGACCATCCACGGTCTTTAACTGAGAGATCTCACTCTCCATCAGATTTGCTCCGAATTCAAATTTGTGTGTACCGGAGTCGAACCTAAAAATCAACTGAGTAGCTTGCTCTCTCGACAGATCATTCTTCTCCTTCGAGAACGGTCTCGGTTTACAGAAGTCAACCAAGAGACTCCTGATCTTATACAGATTTTAATTGCAACGAAATGCTGCTACCTTAACTTTGCAAAGGCACGGTATCAGCAGGCTTTTAATGGGACTATAGAGGATATACAAATCCTTTATAGTTCCATTAAGCGACTATAGTCAAAAGTTTAATTATTTTATCTGTATTAGGTCACCTTATATGTACCTTTGGCCTATTTTTTTACTATAGAGGCTATACAAAGCCTCTATAGTCCCATTAACGGCGTAGATGCTGAGAGATATTTTAGTATGTACAACATAGTAATTAATGACAGAGGGCAAAGAGTTAAGGCATAGAATGTGGAGACTATTACAATGTTAGATTTGAACTAATAATTTTGATACTTACTAATCCAAGTAAGTAAAATTGTGATTTTTTTGTAATAAATGCGAAATTTTTCAATTTATTATTTTTTTGCGAATAAATGTGAAATTTTATATATTTTATTTTTTAATTTTTGTGAAATTTCGATATTTTTTAAGCGAAATTTACATACTCCTAATTATTTTGTTTAATAATATAATTTGTAAATTAATAAATTAACAAATATTATCGTCTGTGTAATGCTGATTCTATTATTGAGAAAGGCTGGAATCAGCCTTCCTTCCTACCGCGTTGCAATAACGTTCATTTGTGTTAGTTGTAAAATAAATTACAGTTCAGTGACCAAGTCGAAATTTTCCTTTTAATATGACTAAAAGGAGAATTCTATCACTGGCCTTAAAAAAACGTAATGGTCTTCCAGTCTGTGTTTTTGGGATAAACTAGGTAACACCTTTCCAGTGGGAAAAATAATTCCCAGCTATTTGATTACAGGCATTCAGCATACGGCAAATGAGGGGTAAGAAATGGCACCTTATATGTATTATTATCTTTGGCCTATTTTTTTACCTAACTTTCCGTGTAAAAAAAAAAAGTTGTAGAAGACGAATATGTTGTACGATTATTTTTTTGTTCTTGTTGTTGTACTTAACATACCACTTGATTATTTCTGATGAAAAGTAGACTTTTAGTTCCCCAGAATGAATTATAGGTATTCTCCACCAACAAATTGAATTCACGTTTCAGACGTTCTTGTAATTTGCATGTATAATGCATCCTAAAAGAAGACTTCTTTTTCAAAATTCACTGTGGAAGAATAAGACGTGACATTGTTCTCCCATCTTAAGCGAACTAGTTGAGCCGGAACCAAAAGATGAAGATAGTGTTTTGTTTTCGTTGTTTTTACAAACTATACAAAGAATGTTAATTCTTGGGAATCAGCAAATGCAAAGAGATGAACTTAAAAAAATTCCGCACCCAAGCGTGAATGGGTTAATTCGTTTCTCCGATCGACTCTGATAGCCCTGCAAAATCTTACAAAATTGATTCAATACCTTATATCCGAGAAACAAAGCATTTATAAATGAAATATAATGCTCATATCTATTTGAAACGTAGTAAAAAATTAATCATAGTATGTCGAAAATTTATAAATAGTTCCTCTAAAATTATCGTAAATCAAAGATACTTCGAAAGTCCTTTATTTGATAAGTGAGAATAAATGTAATCTACAATATTACAAAACACGATGGGGTAGAAGTTGAATATAAATAAGGATATATAATAAAATGAAAAAGGCAGCATTTTCTTGCACAGTAAGTTAAATATATAAAAGATGAATCTGATACTAACACATGAAGAAAAACCTAGTTAAAAAAAATAATGAAATAAAGTTAATTGATAACACCTCTTTATGAACAGTGCCGACATTATCATGAAATGAGATATTGTTTCTAAAAGATATGATCTTTAATATAAACTTACCTTAGCATTTGACAGTAAAAGAAATGGAGAAAAATTTAAAAAACAGCAGATTTGGTGGGCATCGTGTACAATGTCCACCAAATCACTCAAGTAATAAGTGAAGGTTAGAATTAAACTTTTCTTTACGCAAATGATGCAGAATGGAGCATAACAGAAGCAATATATCAGCAATGTTTGCACAAACGACCCTCAACAGAATTTTTAATGTCTTAAATATTAAAATAGGGACAAATATAATCAATCAAAAATCAATCGTTTTGAAGTATTATATTTAAAAAAATTTAAATCAAAGGTACATAAAAAAATATTAATAAATCTTTAATTCCTTGTTTGTGAAATTTTATGCATGTGATTTAGCGATGATAATGAGCGGTTATTCTACAAGATTACAGTCTTAGAAATGAGTTAACCAAACTATTAAGCTATCATTAATTTGCTCTAACTTTTACTTAAATTTATCGCGTACCCTTTAACTCCGAGCCTGAAGTTCATGCACAGGAAAATAGGAAAAATTAGCCTACGGAAATTAACTTATTTCAGATACAAAACTAACAGCAAAATAATTAATTCCTCCTATTTATTTTCAAGGAACATCTTGACAGGGCGAGCAATATTCGACTGTATTTCGTAATAGATTTCATAATAGTAAACTTATTAACGAGTAAAATATATATAAAACTTCTTAGACTGTACCTGTCTAGCAATAATGATAAAACTCTACTCTGTAAAAAGGATGAATATTAAAGAGAAATGAGTGGCAATTAATTAGTATAACGGGAATCAGTACAACCATGTAAGGATCATATAATTGCTTCGCTTAAAAACTGCGAAATAAACTCTTAATTCACTAGAAATTATTTAAAAATTTTTATTTGCTATTTCTCTCTCTCTCTCTCTCTCTCTCTCTCTACATATTCTTCCTTATGACTATATCTACTATATCTATCACTCTAGATACTCTTTCAACATATTCTTGCACGAAAACCACGCTAACATAAAAATGTCCGGAAAACTCGATATATGTAACATTTACAAATGTGAGATAGAGTGGTCTTCAAAAATTGCTATGGTATCTGTAACTGATGGTAAATACAGTAAAACTTCATTTATCTGGACTAACTAGGACCATAGGCAATCCAGATAATCAAAAATCTGGATAATCCGGGTAATATGGATAATAAGCAAAATAAAATCCTGAACTAAGCAGACTTACCGTTTATTACGATAAAAAAAAACTATGTTTTGTAACAAAATTCAGCCAAATCAACAAATTCAACAAATCTCAACAAAAGGCATTTTGAAAAGAAAAGATACAACCTTTGTGCTCGAGGAATAAACAGGAAAACCAACGTAAATGAAGCACAAATAACAATAAGATGCAATTATTTTGCATACGGTCGTTTCGAAGCTACAAAGGAGCTTCTTCATCAGTGCAACGAACTTAGTGGCAGCTCAAAAAGCCGAAGACTAAGCGAACAGATCAGTGACTACGCACTTAAAGCATTTTATTACCATAATTTATTGTACAATCTATGCAGGAACTACACATTGAAACAAGTTAAAAGCGACTATTTGACGTACTTACAGTTGCGTTCTTGCTATCATAGTTAAAAATTATTATCTAATGTGAACATTAAATTAAAAAAAAGTCTACATATCTGATCCGGACTATCCGGAAATCCGGATAAACGAGGTTTTACTTTATATCGCAATCTTTCTTCAATATAAACATACAAACTTTCATAAGCCCACTGTGAGATGGAAAACAAGATTTTTACCCGCAAATACACCGCTGCTTCCAAGGATTGCTTGGTTTTGTACGTTGTCAAGAAATGCTACTAAAGTGCTTGCAAGGAGTGCAAGAACTGCTCGGTTTTGCAGTTTGTTAAGAAATGTTACTGAATAGGTTAGATTAAGAATCCCTGTTCTTGCAAAGCGTTAAAATTTATCGGTAATCATAGCATGTCAACGGTGAGCCAAAAGAATAAAATTCATCACAGAAACCTTCAATGCATGAATTGAATGTCACGAACCTAATCTGTTTACCTTATTTGACAGCATTCTATTTACTTCCCATTATTTTCAACTCACTGCGGCGGTAATCCCCTTTCCTCTGAGCACGCATGTTACCGAAGGCACGTGAAGTGAAAGAAGAATAAAAAGGTATAAAAATTTGAAAACAAATAAAAGATGACGAATTTTAAACGATTCTTCATCTGTTTTGATGTCACCATGGTGCTATCGCACTATCTCTTTTGCCGCACTGGTTGAAGACGGAGGGGGGAGGTGAGGAAATTGAAGTAAGGAAACAAACAAGAGTAATCAGGCGAGAAAAGGAACGTTTCTGCTCATAGTTTTGTATCATTGGTAAATCCTAGTTCAGTTCCGCAACGCGGATGGAATATTTTCGACAGAGGATGTAGCACGAGCGCATCATTAATAGAAGACTGTTACGATGATTCATTTTATTTGAAAAACTTTCCTCTTCAAAGCGATATAAATGATTTTTGTGAAACGGTTTTGTCATAGGATTAAAGGAGAATATCATTCATGCATTGCTCTAATAGCTGCACGGGGATCTATTCCTTTAAATATATTGCGTAAAGTGAGGGTATTACCCATAATAGTTGTACATCATTTGTGGTAATCTTTAATCCTCCACTACTTTATAATAAGCATGAAAGACACCCCTTTTTTATGCTAAAGTTTGTCTCCAAGTATTATGAAATTTGAGGTGATGCTATAATATGTAAACGAACATGCATCTAATTTGCGAAATCTTGGCAATACATCGATGTAATTGAAAGAAATCTTATTGTTGGTATGATCTGCCAAAATAACTTCTTTTATCGATTTGCTGGACTCCCATGTTTTTACAATACTTAATGACACTACTCATATGCCTTTGTGAATGAGAAGACTATCGAATTAATACGGAAAAGTAGTACGTTAAGAGATGTTTATGATGTTTTTGTTAATCAAAATTAAATAGAATTATGAGCGCGTATAGCACGCTTTATTAACATCATATTTTCAATTGTACCAAAAGTTAATTAGACTAACAAATAATGATTTTTGGAGAACTTATGATGGCAATGCAGCTCGAAATCCAAAAACACAGATATATTTCATTTAGTCTGTAAGAGGTAATAATAATATACTGGATATTGATTGTAACATTTTCATTTTACAGCCCGCCCCCCCCCCCACACATATATCCGTTACACCCCCCTTAACTTCTGAACGGTGATAGCTTAGGCCATAAAGTTGGTGTCTAGGTACACTAAAAAGGCTATGAGCTACTCGATGAGACAACTTACAACGCCATCTATCGGCAATCTTTGGAATTAGTGTTTTTATCTCAAAAACAGTACGAGATACAGGAAAGAAGTTAGTTACAAAGTTGTTCAGCATCCTCGATTTAGTAAGAAAAGACAACATTCGCACATTAATACTTAAAACAGAATGTAGAAAATGAACATTTGTTTGGTCACGATTTCGAAAATTGTCATGTAATAAAGAGTGGAAGAAAGAAACTGAGACACTTCCCTACCTTCAGGATCATTTATTTATGTTGCTGGTATTTAGTCCGTGAAGTGGTCTTTTCGAGCTTCGCTCGCGTTTCACGACGCCATAGTGTTGAAAATCACGACCAAGCAAATGTTCATTTTTACATTCTGGTTTGAGTATTAATGGGCGCAAAGTGTCAGTTCTTACTAAATCGATGATGCTGAACAACTTTGTAATTGACTTTTTCCCGCATCTTGTACTGTTTATGAGAAAAAAACGTTAATTCCAAAATTTTTCGACAGATGGCGTTGTAAGTTATCTCATCGAGTAGCGCATAGCCTTTTTACTATACCTAGACGCCAACTTTATGGCCTAAGTTGTCACTGTTTAGAAGTAAAGGGGGGTGTAACAGATATAGGGTTTCTAATCATCTGTAAATACGAGTATAGTCTAAAAATATTCTTTACTTTGAAGACATTTCTATAAATCTGAAATTACACAAACGGACATTTTACATCTACAATAGCAGATGCACAAATTTGTTGTCTTTTCTCTTTCAGAGCATAAGTTTTGAATAAATAATATTTTGATAAGAAAATAAGATGACACGTTGAGAAATTCAGATGGAACTGCTTAAAAAAAGAAGTAGAATGCTCATTTCACGTCTATTTATATATCTGAAGAAAGTGCAAATGAGAGCATGACGTCATCATTCAAATCCTTAAAAATAGCAAAGAACCTTAACCAATAGCAACTTCATAATCTCCTCATTATTCAGATTGCCTTTTATTAATACTTTTTCCCGTTAGCTGTCCTCACTATGCATGCTTCATCAATTAGTCATTCCCATACATTTCATGGATCACCAAATTTATGGACTGAAAAATCCATTCATTCAAAAGAAATGCTTGCCTGCGGCTGTACAGGCCCTTGATCATACTCCCCTCTGTCAACGGTTAAATATGGAACGATATTAAAATAACAGATTAGGTATTTATATCAAAATCACGTGTTGTGAGACTGAATGCAGATTTACTCTTGCAAAATCTCTCTCTTACTTTCCTTTACACGAGTCATAACCAGGGGAAAATAAATGAAATCGTCAAAATTTTCTCATGATATTCGGTTTTTATTTCCTTTTCAAAGGCTCGGTTGTCACGAAATTCGTATTTCATTTCAAAAATGTATTTATTCGGGAGTTTCTTATCATGAATTCCCGTGAGTATGCCTGGCAGCGAAGATCTCAATCTATGCTTACGTTTTAAAGAATATATAGATTAAGATATTAGCTGCTAAGCACTGACACACGTGAACTCATGACTAGAAAACTCTAGTCCCAATTTGGGTTTCTATATTCTATAATGCGTAAGATCCAGACAATGGCCGAATGAACAGTACCCTTTAATCTGTGGGTTCAAATCCCAATCCTGGCGGGAATGTATGTAACAGTTCGGAATCACTTTTTAATTCCCGGTATTATAACTTCGTATGAACAGTAAAGGATTACTATGACTCCCCCAATTCACGAACCTATAAACGTGATCGATATTCCCATTCTAAAACATTTTTGAGATCAAACAAGAAAAGAAAAAAAGAATTTTAATTTCTTTAAATTTTCCTTATATGTGAAACTTAATAATGAAACTTAGTGTGAAGAATAAAAATTTGCTTTTTGCTAAGTATTACTTATATTTCTAGAAAATATTGAATAATTTAAAAATTTTCCTGCTATAATTGTTTTAAAGCATGATATTTAAATGTTATAATTTCATGCTCGCAAAATAAAATATTACAAATACTATCTCATTTTTGATCAAAATTTATTTTACAAAACTTAATCTTTTCTTGATGCTAAGTCCAAAAATTTTGATCTACATACAGGAGTTAGCTATTTGCAATTCTTTTGATTTTCAATGTAGCTCTGAACGTCGTGTATATACTCTTCCCAAAGCAGTAAATAGTAGTTAAAAGAATTTTACAGAATATTTTCAGTAGGAAATGAAAGCATTAAAATATATTTGTAGACATAATCTAAAGTCTTAACTGAAACTTTAAGTTTTTTTAGTCTACTGGTATGAGGAATCGCAGAGACAAGAGACAAAAATCCTACTGTTTGGGTGAACAACCAAATTAATTTTTACGGTTTATTTGTTGCCCTCCCATGTTTTAACAGTACTTATGCCTCTACCATTGTGTGCATCTATGTGTACTAAAATGGACAAAAACTTCTTTTTTAGATCGCCAGGGTAACCTTCTGACTGAATAAATCCTACAGCAGTTTAACTACTTTGCAGTTAATATATATATATATATATATATATATATATATATATATATATATATATATATATATATATATATATATATATAAACAGTAACGTAACTGACTCACTGAGTGACATACAACGCACAGACCAAACCGCTGGACCTAAAGGGCTGAAATTTTGCATGGCTATTCTACTTATAGTGTAGGGGTGCACAAAGAAAGATTTTTGAAAAATTCTCCTTAGATTTTTTTAAATTAAATTTTTAAGCTGTTTTAGTAACTTTTTTTAAGTTTGCATTTAAAATAATAATTTGGGGATTATAAAATTTATATCACGAGAAAGATCGTAAAAATTCCTTTACAATGAGATCTTTTTCGAATCTTTACCTCTATTTTCTGATTTTATGTGAATTTTTAAAGATTAAGTTTTAGAATTTAATTTATTAAATGCTGATCACGTGATTTCTTTTTCTGGTACAATAAATAAATTTATCGCCACGTGCATAACAACTAAATAGACAAAAAAAAATTTTTTCTTGCTAATGCGGCAGACGATTGGACATTACCCAAAAAAATATTAAAATACAGTAAAATATATGTTCCTCAAACAGTACTATATTAACTGTACCATATTCTTTAGTATGTTCTATGAGATTTAATTTTAATATTTTCTTCTACATTATTTTGTCTATAAAAATATCCCTTACGATTTTTTTATGAATATTTTTTTACATCAATTGTATACATTGATCGTCGTATTTATTATAAAAAATTTATATATATATATATATATATATTTATTTATTTATTATTCTGTCATTAATTGCATACATTGACCATTGTATTTAATTTGAATGTACTCTGTAGCGAAGTGCGGGTTTTCAGCTAGTATATATATACACTGCTGGCCACCCAAATTGCAACACCAAGAAAGACAAGAGATATCACAACAAAATTTATTTCGTAGATAACATGTTGACCAAGTATAAAATGATTAAATTTATAGACTTCTGTGAAGTGTGGTTCCTGCCAAAATCAGTAGCCAGATTAGCCGCCATTGTTGGAGATCACCGCTGCCACACGCCTCGGCATTGATTCAAAGAGACTTTGGATGAGTTCTTGGGGTACAGCAGACCAAGCAGCTTCCACACGTTGCCAAAGTTGATCTGCTGTGGCAGCTGGGGATGGAATCTGGGTCAATCGTAGAGCAACCATGGACCACATGTTTTCTATCGGCGAAAGATCCGGAGAGCGAGGCGGCCAGGGAAGCAATTCAATCTGGCGATTGACGAAGAACCGTTGGACAATGCGTGCCACGTGTGGTCGCGCATTATCCTGTTGAAATATGGCTGTGGGCAAGCCCTGAAGGTAAGGAAGGACAACTGGCTCCAACACCTCGGAGATGTAGCGCTGGCTGTTTAAAGTATCGGCAATGCGTACTAGAGGTGTGCGAGAGTGATATCCAATACCGCCCCATACCATAATACCCGGTGCAGGACCAGTGTGGCGGTGCATAACGCAGCTGTTCAGCATCCTCTCTTTACGGTGTCTCCAGACTCGAATGCGACCATCGTGGTGTTGCAGACAGAAGCGTGACTCGTCAGTAAAGACAATTTCATTCCATTCTGCCGTCCACATCCTTATGTCATCGCACCATTGGCGGCGGAGACGTCTGTGGTTCTGCGTCAAGGGTAGACAAAGCAATGGACGTAGACAAAGCAATGGACAGACCACTCTGCTGTAAACGGCGTCGAATGGTACGCGAAGACACTGGATGATGCGTTACAGACTGCATGTGCTGTGCTATGGTTCGTGATGTTACTGAGCGATCCGTCGCTGCCATGCGCACAATTTGCCTGTCATCACGTGAAGTGGTGCGCTGAGGTGGATGCGATCGAACACGCCGGTCCGTCGTACCCTCCTGCATCCAACGATCACATATCCGCATTACAGTTGTTTGGTTTCGTCCAACACGACTACCGATTTCCCTGAAAGATAATCCACAATCTCGGTAGGCCACTATCCTTCCTCTGTCGAACTCGGATACTTGATCAAAAGATGATCGCTGTTTTCGACGAGACATAATTGAACGTTTTTTTGAAAAAACCACAAGAAAAATACAATTGCCGAACTTGAAATCGTCGAAGTCTCCAAGCCTTAAATAGCGCTTTGAAGTGACGCCACAGGCGCGCGTGATGTGCGTCTGCGCTGAAATTCTAATCATTTGCATATCTCACCTCCGCTAATGCATGTTGTAAATTTCATGTTATTTGCATGTTTCCTTCAGGGTGTTGCATTTACAGTGGCCAACAGTGTATATTTATATATACATATACCGGGTGGTCATAAAGAAACTTTGCCGATATATAGACCTCTAGTGGCCCTTCCGTTCAACCTATTGAGATGAGATTTCAGATATAGTTATTCGAAGGTATGAGTTCGGGATTCTGTAAACGGTAACATAGTGACGCTCACGGTTACGGTTATAGGTATAGAAACTCAAAATTTTCAAATGGCATCGCCCACTTTTTCCCGTCACAAAATGCTCAGAACATGCGAAAACCCTAAAAAGCGTTGGAATGATACACGTATCACAAAACACGGACGCGTTATGCACGCCCAAAAAACAGCTCTGCGAACAGCCAACAAAGACACGATCGGGGAGCACGGAGGAAATTTGCATATGACTGAGGCTAGAAACCAATCACAGAACGCCGTTCGCCAGATATTCAGCGTAGAAAACCGATAAAAAGCTCTCTGATCTGTGTTTGTTAGCTCTGTGTTTGTTAGCCATTTCGTGTGTTTGTTAGTCGCAGAGCTGTTTTTTGTGCGTGCACAACGCGTCCGTTTTTTTTATACAAGTACCGTTCCAACGCTTTTTAGGATTTTCGCTTGCGCTGAGCATTTTGCGACGGGAAAAAGTGGGTGTTGCCAATTGAAAATTTTGAGTTCCTATACCTATAAAGGTAATCGTGAGCGTCACTGTGTTGCTGTTCTCAGAATCTCGAGCTCATACATCTGAATAACTACATCTGAAATCTCATCTCGATAGGTTGAACGGAACGGCCGCTAGAGGTCCATATATCGTTTTTGTAGGCCGTTCGCAAAGCCGTTTTTTGTGCGTGCATAACGCGTCCGTTTTTTGTGATACACGTACCGTTCCAACGCTCTTTAGGGTTTTCGCATACGCTGAGCATTTTGCGATTTGAAAAATGGGTGTTGCTACTTGAAAATTTGGAGTTTCTGTATCTATAATCGTAACCGTGAGCGCCCCTTGGTTGCCGTTCACAGAATCCCGAGCTCATACCTTTGAATAACTATATCTGAAATCTCATCTCGATCGGTTGCACGGAACAGCCGCTAGAGGTCCATATATCGGCAAAGTTTCTTTATGACCACCTGTTTATATATATATATATATATACATACTGCTGGCCATTAAAATTCCAACACCATGGAGGAGGTAAGATACAAACGTGTCAAATTCGCATGAAAGGAAGAAGATGCTGGTAAATGCAAATGATTAGCATTTAGGCGCAATCGAACGACGCAGGGGGGAAAACGGCATCTCAAACTCTGTATAAAAGGAAAGTTACGCAGCAGATTTCTCATGAGGAAATCGCATTTGAATGTTGGTTGTTTGTGAGAAGATCGTGTTATGCCTCGTATAAGAAGGCGAAACGGCTACCAGCACGTGTCGGAATTTGATAGCGGCAAGATCGGGGCCCATCGAGAGTGCGGTTTATCGTTCTGCGATATTGCTACTCGCATTGGTCGGAATCCAACGACTGTCATGGGAATATGGAATCGATGGGTTCAGGAGCATCATACTGAACGCCATGCAGGATCTCAACGGCCTCCCGGCACTAACGTCCGAGAGGACAGACATGTTGTCAGGTCGGCCTTGCAGGATCGTACAGCCACATCAAGGACCTTGCGTCAGGAAATGGGCTTCTTTGCAGCACGACAAGTATCAGCACGGACAGTGGGACGACGTCTGCAACACGGGCTGTCTGCACGACGACCATCATTGCGGCTTCCCTTGACACTGCAGCATAGAGACGTGAGGCGACAGTGGTGCGCCAAACGACAAAACTGGATACAGGAGTGGTAGCACGTAATCTTCTCAGACGAGCCGCCGTTCTGCTTGCAGCATCATGATTGACGTATCCGTTTCTGGAGGCACCGAGGAGAACGATCGGGTCCTGCTTGCATTCGATATCGTCATACGGGCCCTGCACCTGGTGTGATGGTATGGGCAGCCATTGGGTACACAACAGGAACACCTCTTTTTCTCGTCGTCGGTAATCTGAACAGCCAACGTTTCATTACTGTGGCTGTGCCCTATCTTCAAGGCCTCAGAAACGTCATCTTTCAACAAGATAACGCAAGACCGCAGGTTGCCCATCGTGTCCTGACCTACCTTGACTCAGGGGATGTTCGACTGTTTCCCTGGCCAGCACGTTCTCCAGATCTCTCACCCGTTGAAAACATCTGGTCATGGGTTGCTGAGAGACTGGACCGCCACCGCTCTCCAGCCACTACGATTGATGAAGTGTACCATAGACTTAGGGTCTGTTCACATAGGAGTCGGTTGCGTTGCGTTAAGGAAAAGATGACGTTGAGACGAAAATAAACAAATGAAAAACCTCCAAACGGTTAGCAATGAAATTTTTAACGCCTATGATTGGTTTATTTTCGTCTCAACGTCATCTTTCCCTTAACGCTACGCAACGGACTCCTATGTGAACAGGCCTTTACTTGAAGCAACATGGGATGACTTGCCCGTATCTGTCATCCAAGCCAGTTCGACTGGATGCCTAACTGGATTAGAGCCGATTTAGCTGCCAGAGTCGGCATCTGTGTACCAATTTCGGACCCTGTATACCCCCAAATTGCCTACAAATTTAATCATGTTCTCTTCCTACTATGCTGTATAGGTACAATAAGTTAAGTTTTGTTATTTGCTTTTCTTCCTGGTGTTGCAATTTTAATGTCCAACAGTGTATATATATATATATATATATACACCCAAGTACATAAAGGTCTTAATGGTACGTTCCTGCTGATATCAATTTTTAAAAGTGATCGGGGGAAAATAATATATAACAAATTAAATTTCTAAACCGCCACATGTATGTCATTATAAAAAGCATTGTTTACTTTTTCATGTATTTAAACATTTCCTCCATTCTACTGGGAACAGACTGCATTTTTTTTACTTCTCTAAACTGGACAATGGATATCTTTACCTTTAGAAATAAAACTCTTCATCTTCTTTTTAAATATCATTCCCGTGACCATCTCACCCTCTCTCAAGATAATCGAGAGAGATCGTGTTTACAGAAATAGCGAACTTTCTTTTCCTTCCAAATTTCTTTTTTTTCTCGTGAAATGCTAGTAACACTTAAAATTCTATTAGTGCTTCTTTTTTTTCTTTTTCTTTTTGGCTACGCGTGACAAACCGTGCGAAAACACTGCTAAATCTGGGAACTGGACGAAAGTAAATAAATCACCTTGCTTCAATTAAATCATTCCCTAAACGTAAATTATTCTAATTTAGTCTATTGACGAAAATAATCACTCGACAATTCTTAGTAAATATCAGAAATATTTCTAAGTAAATGTCATCGTCTGAGTTTAGTAAAAATGATGCCAAAGAGTCAAAAGGAATTTTTAAATTTAGAATCATTAAAACAAGGCATCCTAAATGAAGAGGGCACACTCAACATGTCTGAGGTATATGAAAAACTAGAATTCGTCATATCACTGAAATAGTTCAGCTAGTACAATTCCTACCCTCGAGTTTTGGAAACCAGAGGTCGATCCCGCAAACTGTGGGATACAAATACAAATTTCAATATATAAAAATCTAACTTTAGAGTAAGTAGAAAAGATATAAAAATCTAACTTTACATACTGAATACACATCCTAATTTATAATCATTCATAATAACTGAAATAGACAGCTTATCTTCTTCTGTTTTCTTCTCTGGGAACTCTAAAAATAAAAGACAGATTAAGTCCACTAAATTTTTTTGTAAATAGCTGGACTTTTTATTTCATACCCTTCAGTTATAATATAGATTATTTTAACACTTTATTCCTTTTAAAATTTTCTTCTGAGAATACAAAATAAAATGTAAGTGATTTTATATCCAAAATCTTGAAATTCTTAAAGCCTATTAATATGATTTATCTAGTTCTTAAAATAAGATCTATCTACTTCTTATGAGTAAAAATATATAGAGTAAAAAATTAATTTTTGCATTAATGTAATGTATCCAGGTGGCTTTGCGGTAACGTGTTGGCTTTTGGGGCTTAGGGTGCTCGGATCGAATCTCAGCGAGCGCCGGGAAACACATCCGTGTCTAGGTAAAATAAATCCGTGTCTAGGCTGGATATGGCAAGTCAAATCCGTAGACCGGAAAGTCCCTCTATGAATGTCAGTGAGAGTGGGAGAGGGTGCGATCTCCCAGATGTCGCCCCTGGGGATGCTCGGTCAAAATTGAGGTGGCAACTAGCTAAGACGGACTCCGACCTTTTTGGTGTTATTTAAAACCGGAGCCGCACACCTCAGCCCGTAGCTTTTATGGACCTAGTGTGGAACTTCCAGCCAGGGGCATAAGAAACAACAACAACAACACATTAATTTAAAGTATTTAAGCTCTCCCAAGCTTATATGTTTAACAAACTAGAACGTACCTACTTAATGTACCAAACACACGTTACCAAATTTAAACATACTTAAACTTACCTATTTGCTAAATTTATGATCTATATAGCAGGGGTGGCCAACTGGTCGATCGCGATCGACCAGTCGATCTTCAACATGATTTTAGTCGATCGCGAGCCATAATTTCATAAATATATGGACTATGTTAGTGAAGATAAGCTGCTCATTTTCCACAAAATAAAATGAGAATTAGTCGATCGCGAATAAAAAATCATAGAAAAGTCGATCGACAACTAAAAAAGGTTGGACAGCCCTGCTATATAGCATTCTTAATAGTATACTTGCAACTCCTAAACTAATTTTTTGGAACTTTTCTCAAGGAATAGACTTTGAGTACCTATATGATGTATTCAAATGTGTATTCGCAATGTTTCAGTCTTGTATTGTGAAAAGACAGATGAAGAGGTTGATAAACAAGCTTGACATTATACCAGGGATGGAACTTTAATAGCGGCAAAACTGTTGTAGAGCCCCAACACAGCTGAAGACATGAAAGCAACTTATACCACACGTACGTCATATACCTCCCTTACCCCAGAGCGAATGTGCTCTCCCCCCAAACATCACACGCCTGCAGAGGGACAGGATGAACACAGCCATATTTTAGTTACCGGTCTATCGTACGAAATAATTTCTTGCATCGAATTAATGGAAGGAACACACTGTGGCTGATATGTCGGCTCTCTGGGCTAGGAAGTGCTCTACAATCCCCCATATTCCCCGGACTTAAGTCTCTGTGACTTTGATCTCATCCCCAAGATCAAGGAACCGCTCCGTGGATTCCACCAGAGATTCTGCAGGCTGTAGACCGCTCCATTCGAAGGATCAACAGATCAGGTGCTGCCAACGGCATCCTGCAGCTTCCAGGGCGTTAAAATGGGTGTTAAACAATTCTGGTTACTACTTTGAAGGGCTATAAAAGTGTCACCCTTGTATCTCTTCTGAATACGTTGTACATACCTAGTTGCAGTACTATTAAAGTTCCATCGTATGTAATTTTGTGAACAACTTCTGTGTAAGACCCGCTCTTTCTGTCGGTTGCTAAATACTCATTAATTGTTTATAAAACCGACGTTCATGTAGAATTCTAGCACTAGTCTCAAGAAAACATGTCCTCTTAGAGTATTTGAACCAAGTTTTCAAAGCAATTCGCACTTAAGAGACGGAAATTTCCTAATTTCCGTTTCCTCTTTTTCTTGGGTTACCTTAGGTCCTAAAGCATTTTAAGTTCAAAATAATTCATAAATACTTGTATATCATGTTGTATACCATGTTTAATTATATGGAATAATATGGCTTTCTGTATATATATATATATATATATATATATATATATATATATATATATATATATATACAGTGGAATCTCGATCTCTCGTTTTTCAAGGGACCGATTGAAATGAACGATAAATGCGGGAAAACGATAGATGCGGAAACATAACAAAGCAATATGATCGTTGGGACTGGATAAAATGAACGACACATACGGAAAAACGATGGATCCGAAAACGATCGATCGAGATTCCACTGTATATATATATATATATATATATATATATATATATATATATACATTTATACAGTAAGCCATATTATTCCATATAATTAAACATGGTATACAACAAAAAAGTATGACTTACATATTGGATGAGCGTAAACGTCATATTATCAAGACATGAAACTAACGATGTGTGATTACATTATAGTACGAAGTACATGCATTCATCTCCGTAACTAGGGATTTGCGATATGTCTAAGAGTGACACGAAGTAGTGAATGAAAATGAAAACCAGTTTACAGTTAAAAATATACATCCTCAGCGTACGGGTAGCCTTGGACCTAGGTTTCGCTTCACCAAGGCATAACCGATGACTGAAAATGTGCAGCCATCCAGCCCGCTTCGGAAAGAGCCATCGCCTATCACGAATTGTGGTTAAAAGTCGAAAAAGTGGAGTATTAGGGGTTCTCTACGCACGTTGTCAGCTTGCAATTGTTTGCGAAATTTGAATGCTAATAGGATTGTGGACCTACATTTTTGAATTTTTTGTATTTAGTGCTGTCGAACTAAAAGCAGTGGCGCAGCGAGGGAGGGGGGTACAAAGGGGTCTATCATGCCCCGAGCGCCACTCACAGAGGGACGCCAAATGGTCCTTTTCATTAATTCTATATATTATATTATTATATGTTTTTCGGAAGAAGGGGTATCGTGCCCCGGGCGCCAGTTATACTCGCTTCGTCGCTGACTAAAAGTAAATGTTTTGTGTAGCAGAAATAGACTGGGCTTATAAGAGTGGCATTTTGGCTACGAAATTTGAAAGCTAACAACGTTGGAGGGCATACAAGAAATAATTTGGTGTAGTGGGAAATTTGAAGATGAAAGGATTTCATTCATAGAAGAGAATGTACACTATGAAATAATTTAAAGTCATCCTAAGACAAAATAAAAAAGAATCATCGCTTGAAAAATTAAATAACATTTCGTTCAGATCTTAAAAGGAGCAATGGAGTTTTAAGCAATGGAGTTACAATAATTAAGCACTCACCAATGTATAAATTACAGAAAATTTTTTTAACCAACATTTGAATAATTCGTAAATGAAAAAGCATATGAAAATAAAGATAATAAGAACTTCCGAAAACGAAATTAATTACCGTTAATTTTTAATTAATAAAAACCAACATAATATGAATAAAAACGATAGTTGTTTAAAAGCATATGAAAATAACGCTATTATAAAAATGACAATAAAAAAGCATATGAAAATAATGCTCGCGCATGAAGTTAACGTTACGATATAAAGATAATAATAACAATATATAACCCCCGAGCATAAAATATTTAGCTTTTCAAGCGAAATAAATTAATTTTTAGAAAAAAAACTACTTTTAATCGATAAATTAAATACATTTCACAAAAGTTGGTAAAATCAAAAAGAAAATATTATAAATGGGTTAGAATTCTAAAAGTTTTAAATAGTGGCGCCATATACTGCACGTCTGTGAACCGAGAGTCGCATCCTTCAAAAATTGTTGGTTTTTATTAATTAAAAATATTGGAAAGTTCTTGTAGGTCGGTAAATATACACATGGGAACAGTTTTAAGATTTATAAATTATCAACCTACACAGGTGATAATTTATCCGGCGTTGCCCGGGATTTTAAGAATGTTTGTTAACCAAAATCAATTTAAAAATTAACACAGTATAAATAACATAGAAAAATACATGTGAAATGTTATACACATCTCATTTACTTCTAAGTGAACTTCATTAAGTGAAGAAATTTTCTCAACAATTTATTATTTGATATGATGAAGTGTAGCTATCTAAATTGTGCACAGTAATACATACAGAGAGTGATGTAATCAACACTATATTTTAAATATTTCCCCTACAATTTCTTATTTGTTGTAATGATAAAGTATTGATATCTTAATTTTGAAAAATAGTACATACAAAGAGGGACCCAGTACATACAAAGAGGGGTGTAATTTTTAAAATCATTGATGTTGGGTTTCTCAGTCTTATCTTGAACTCTGTTCTGAGGTAATGGAAATTCACATTTTTTGATCACGATGTTCTAGAATCAGCTTTATAGAGAATACCCCTTAACAACGTATATTTATGATGACAGGTAATGGCAACATTCCTTACATATGTTACTTTCAGTTGCGTTGTTTTGTAAAAGAAAATATAAAAATAAAAGCGACCATGCTGGTCGCGCAGCGGCTAGTTAAAAAAGATCTTGTGACACTTAGCGTGGTTAATTCGAATTTTCCATCGCGTGTCGAGATTGTCAATATGCCGTTGGATCTGATCTATTTTAGAGTACAAAATCTGACTTGAAAGATTATTATTTCCATTTATTATTCTGGTTTAATATATGACTTGAAACTTTTTGATTTTATTTATTTTTATCTTTTCGCTCGCTGTTTGCCAGTTATCCCTAACGTGGCCACCATATTCAGAGGGGTGATTCCACAAAATGTAACAGCTTACATTTAGTGCACGCACCCTTCAAAATTGTTGGGTTTTTATTAATTAAAAATTAACGGTAATTATTTTCAATTCCGGAAGTTCTTAAAACCCTCGGCTGTTTTTAACGAAGCCTGTATGTAAAATTTCCCGATTATCGCTCCTAAACTGTGGATTTCTATACAATTACAGACAGAAAAACAGACAAACATTCATTTTTATATACAGTCATGGACAAAAAAATTAGCGCACCAAGAAATAATTGCGGGATCGTAACGAAACTTGCAATTAAGGTACATGTCGGGGAGATATGCAAATGATTAGAAATGCAGCGTGATTTCGCATTACGTATAGCCGGTAGAGGGCGTTGAACATCGTACTCCGTGGAGTATAAAACAGGTAACCAAAGCTTGTTTGAGTGTGCTGAATCATTTACAAAGGAAGAGCTGAGATAGACATGCCATTACGCCGTGTTCGAAGACAATATAAGCAGTTGCCGCAGTTTGAGAGGGGGAGAATCGTCGGGATGATGGAAGCTGGGTGGTCAGCAAGGCGAGTAGCTCGTCAATTAGGCCGCTCTGATTGTGTTGTGAGGAGGTGTTGGGACCAGTGGACCCGAGAGATGTCATGTACACGAAGACCAGGCTCAGGACGCCCTCGACAGATCAGTCGTCGAGAAGACCGCCACATCGTCAGAAATGCATGCGTACAGACAACTGCTTCATCGGCCGCCATCCAGGCACAGGTAGCACCTTCACTAGGGGCCTCTGTGTCTTCTCGAACCATACGGAGGCGCCTGGCTGAAGGACAGTTGGTATCGCGGCGCCCATTGCGTGTGCTGCTCTTGACGCCCACCCATCGACGCCTCCGTTTGGAGTTTTGCCGCGCACGGGGAAACTGGAATGCAGCGGAATGGAACCAGGTCGTCTTTAGCGACGAATCCAGATTCAATCTCGGCAGTGATGACAATCGTGTTCGTGTGTGGAGAGCCCGTGGTGAACTCTTCAATCCTGCCTTTGCTGTACAGCGACATATCGCTCCCACAGCTGGTGTGATGATATGGGATGCCATTGCCTACAATACACGGTCACCCCTAGTATTGTTCCGTGGCACAATGGCAGCCCAGCAGTATGTTCATGAAATCCTGCAACCACATGTGTTGCCACTCATGCAACGGCTCCCAGGAGTCATTTTTCAACTAGACAATGCTCGGCCTCATACGGCAAGGGTGTCACAAGACTGTATCCGCACTGTTACTACCCTTCCTTGGCCTGCCCGATCCCCAGATTTGTCTCCAATCGAGCATATCTGGGATCATTTGGGACGACGAGTTGGGCATCCCACGAGTTTGAACGAACTAGAGGCAAGGTTACAGCAAATATGGAACGAAATGTCTCAAGACATCATACAGAACTTGTATGACTCAATGCCCGATCGTATCGCATAGTGCATTCGCGCTAGAGGGGGTCCAACGGAGTATTAACTCCTCCGATCTTTTGCCTTTTTCTCTGAAATAAATTATCCTTTTTCTTTGATTTTCTTATCATTTACTTATATCAAAGTAGTCATTACGTATGTAAAATTTCGTTTCATTTTGACGACTCCTTCTTGGTGCGCTAATTTTTTTGTCCATGAGTGTATTAGATGTGTGTATCCAGTTAATTTCAGATATGGCCAGTTAAAATTCCTCATTCTTTAATAAGCAAGGCTCCAGTTTATAATGGCACCGTAAGGTTCGGAGTCCGATTTAGCCAGGTTTCCCCTCAAATTTGACCCAGCGACCCCCCCCCCCCCAAAGGCTACATCTGGGAGGATTTATCCTCTCCCACCCTCTTTGACCTTATAGAGGGACTTACCAGTCTACGGATTTAAGGTGCCTATATCCATCCTAGACTCGGCGGCATTTAATGGGGCTTGTTAGGATTCGAACCGAGCACCCTTTAGGGCCGCAAACCGAAGCGCTACCACTTGACTACCTCAGACCCTAAATGAATTCTAATACTCATCAGCAATGCTGAAACATCCTTTATTACTAGATTCCACAAAAACATGAAATTTTCTAAGATATGAGTTGATTGAACAATTTTTTAATTATTTAATATTTGAACAATTTCAAATAATTTTAACCTAGAATCCTACAAAATGGAAAACAATATGTTTTCCAATAATGTAGGAGTACGGCAGTTTCTTAATATATTAATAGGCAAGTCAAAATAAAACTAATTTCGTGAAACATCAGTGTGCATTTTATCTATGTTTGAAATTTCAAATTCTTTTCTGTTTTGTAAAAGATAATAAAAATTTTACAAGAGCCCACTCACTGAAACAAACAAATCAGTTGAGTTTAGAAAAAATTGGATGATTTTTTATATACCTGTAAGCTATAAAATCAGCCAATAATATTTAATCTTTGTAAAATTTCAATTATTTTAACGCAATAAGCTTTCAGGAGAAATTATTAATTTATAACATTTAATATATTTTCTGAATTAAATATTATTTAAGCTTAAATCAAACAAAAGCCATGAAATTTTCTATTTTTCAGCTCTTAAAATTATGAAATTGTCCAATGCTGAGGAAGATTACACGTATTACATCACCACACTCGTTTTACTTAAGCAAATAATGCCTAAAGATTTTCATAATGTAGTAATTAATTCTGTTGATTAAATACGGTTGATAATATAATGTTTTTACTGATATAATGAGCAAACACTCACGTGTAATGTTTGTAACCTCATCGATGTAAACTATATTGTTGACCCTTCAATGAGAAGAACTGTAGTCTTCTTCATATATGCTGGCAGAGGTGTGTGATATTTTAGAAAACTCTTATCACCCATTTAATCATGGTTGTACTGAAATTACATTCACTTTCTGTAGAATCAATCATAAAAATCATAATTGTCTTATTAAGTTTTTTAACATCTTTAAAAAGATATATAAGCTCGTAATCAATTTCAAATTTATAATGAAATCTACGTGAAATCTTAATATGATTACCTATGTAGATTTAGAACAAAAATAATTTTAAGAATAAGATCATTGTTCATTTTAAAACTATTTTTATTTTAAGTTCCCGTAATAGAATAATAACATCTATTTTCAGTTCCAAACTTCGATGAGAAACGAAACAAAGTATTGCAGAATGAAAGTTAAACAATGCAAGTTCTAGTCAACACACTTAAACAGCCAGAGATCTTATCTAATCAGCAGATAGTTATTAATTTGATTGTGAAGCTAATACTCTACAAAGTATTACACAGGGCTACAAAAAAATTTTTTTTTTTTGTGCCTAGGATTTTAGAATTGATTTTAGCTAAATCTGGGGCGCTGAATCTAAATATGAAATCGGTTTTTCTCTACTTTTTTAGTAAAACCTCGTTTATCCGGGCTAACTGGGTCCATAAACAATCCGTACAATCGAAAGTCCGGATAATCCGGGTAATATGGGTAATAAGCCATACAAAATCCTTAACTAAGAATACTTACTTTGTTTTGTAACAAAATTACATAGTATTGTTTACTAGACATTAAAAATATATATAAATAACTTTCACATCATTTCTTAACAAAAAATTGGTAAGTCTATTGAAACTTTCTTAAATCCAGCATAAAACATTTTATTACCATAATTTATTGTACAATCTATGCAGGAACTGGACATTGAATCAAACTAAAAAGCGAATATTTGGCGTACTTGTAGTTACGTTCTTGCTAACATAGTTAAAAATTATTGTCTAATGTGAAGATTAAATAAAAATGTCTACAAATCTGATCCGGATTATCAGGAGATCCGGATAAATGAGGTTTTACTGTACATCCACTTATCTATCATTTTTTTTTCTATTCAATACATTCAAGTACGGATGATTTGTACTCCTGGGAAAAATGGGTCTTCCAAAATATTTTCCAGATGACTAGCGCCTATTTATTGACAGCTCAAAGCGAAGTTTGAAATGTGTCCTTCTACGCAATGGGAACAAATATGGTTCAATAGCAATTGCTCACTCAACGAAAATGAAAGAAGAATCTGACACCATAGCTTTGGTCTTGGAGAAGATAAAGTATCATGAACATCAATGGATGATTTGTGTGGACTTAAAAATGGTAAACTTTCTCCTTGGACAGCAAAGTGGCTACCCTAAATATCTTTGCATCGTGTGCCTTTGGGATGGCAGAGACAAAACACACCACTGGGTTAGAAAAGAGTGGTCTAAGAGAAGAAACATGGACGTTGGAGAAAAGAATGTCATTAATGACCCTTCAGTTGGAGGAGAGAAAATCATCTTTTCTCCACTTCATATCAAGCTGGGCCTAATGAAGCACTTTGTAAAGGCTCTTGATAAGAACGGATCATGTTTTGCATATATGGGGGGGGGGTGCCCCTAAGTTCAGTACGGAAAAAAATTAAAGCAGGAATATTTGACGGCCCACAAATAAGACAACTCATCAAGGATCCTGCCTTCGTAAATTCCATGAATTAGGCTGGGCGAAATGCCTGACTTCCTTTGTTACAGTTGTCGAAAATTTTCTGGGCAAATGCAAAGCTGAAAACTATGTTGAACTGGTAAACGATATGCAAAACAGTTTCAGATCCCTTGCGTGTAACATGAGCATTAAGGTGCACTACTAACATAGCCACTTAGACCATTTTCCTGAAAATTTAGGAGACACCAGTGAGGAACAAGGTGAAAGATTTCACAAGGATATTAAAACTATGGAGGACCGCTACCAAGGAAGATGGGATACGCATATGATGGCAGATTACTGCTGGAGTTTAAAAAGGGGCTGTTCCAAAATACATTCAAGAATGTCACGGAAAAGAAGTTTCCGAAGTGTTCAGTGACTAGTTGGTTTCATCGATGACTTTTTCCTCTTTCTTGCTGTTTGTAATTAGATAAGCACTACTGCAAAATTCTCTATGATTTTTATGTTCCCTTAACATTTTTTAAAAATATAATAATAATAATAATAATAAATTCCATGTTTAGTTTTTTAATTTCATCCATAGATTTGACTTAAAATAGTGTAACGTATATTTCACTAAAATGTTATATCTTAGAAATTTGAGCACCTAGGCAAAAACTAATGCCATATTTGAATTCAGAGCATCAAATTCATATGAAATCAGCTCCAAATATCCCGGCATCAAAACCACTGCTGGCCTGTGTTATGTAAGGTTATGTCTATAAACAAGACAAATATTATCTCGTCCTTTTCCCCAATGTTATCACTAAATTAAATATTAATTTGATTGTGAACCTAATACTCTACAAAGTATTATGTAAGGTTATGTCTATAAACAAGGCAAATATTATCTCATCTCTTTCCCCAACTTTATCACTAAATTAATTGTTAATTTGATTGTGAATCTAATACTCTACAAAATATTATGTAAAGTTATGTCTATAAACAAGGCAAAAAGATTATTTCATCCCTTTCCCTAACTTAATGACTAAATCTTTATGCTCCAAAAACTCGTGTGAATGTAAAAATAAAAATAAAACAGTCACTGGAAATTTGGGCTATTGAAATTAATTATTTAAATACAACATGATTTCAACCTATAAATTCTATTCATTTAGTATGATAGCAAAAGTTAGTAAATTATGACGTATAAAAATAACAGACTTTAGAATCTTGACACACCATTTAGAATCTTTAAAACACCATTAAGTTAATCTGAATAAATTAGGCAATGCCGTTTATTTCCTCAAATCGAGAAAGAAGAGATAACATAAAAAGTAGTGGCAACGTAAAGCTGATTGACTCTAATCTGCTTAAATCATCACGCACTTGAATACCTAACAGGGGAATGCTTCGTAAAGATCACGAAGATTATTTCACGGAATGACACTTTTTGCTAAAGACTGAATTAGTTCATTTCTGTCTAAAAGGATCAAGGTTTTACTTCATTCTGTATCTGAAAACGCTCTCTTGCAAACCTAAATCCAAAATTACTTCACCGTCCGGTGACATCTCCGAAAGGAGACACACGGGAAAGGGATATTTGTTCCCCGATCACTTTTATTGGATAAAGTCTTAGAATAGTCTCAGATGTTCAAGTTCTACATTCTCTTATGAAATCGGGTTTTTTCTTAAAAACAATATTTTTCGGTTACATTTTACAACCAGTAGTATCAGTCCAGCCTCAAAGCCTCACACATTATAATAAACTACATACGATTTGAGTTTAGATTTTTACTTCTTTTTTCGATTATTTTTACCCTCATTTTTCGATTGCTGTTCCTCACCACTTTTTCAGGGATTATGAGATTCAAATTTGATAAAGGTGAATCACCCGCCTATTTCCATACAACAATCTAAACCTTTTCCTTTCTTTTTAGGAAAAGGTTTGGGCTCGGGTTAACGCAGTTGGCATGGACTTTTGTAGCCTAGCGGAATTGGCTTTAAACTTTAGGTCCCGGTCAAATTAGCCCTTGCGTCGCAAAAGTTGACCTTGGCCCTCTAAACTAACAAACCAACCAACCAACCATCTTATTAGTGGTTCCTTTTTTAATTCCTACTATTAGTTCACACTCTCCCTATATATATCTTGTTCAAATTTTCAATCGTTAATAAAATACTTTTTATTCATCCACTCAAGTTCAAATACATTTTTTTAAACTTGTAGTGGATGACACTTGATGTTAATACAGTTTTTCAAATATTAATTTATTAATTAAATTTAATTAATCGATTTTAGTTTTAGACCTAGAGCGTCTCTTGCTCTTGAATATTAATTTCCCTCTTCTTGCTCTGTAAACGGTAGCACTGCGGTAGCGCGGGTTCCTCCCGTCCTGTAGGTTGCGGGATCGAATCCCTAACCTGACAAGCTTTTTCTCTCCCCCCCCCCCTCCTAATCTCGCACAGTAGGCGAGGTTCTGGCAGGCAATCCTTTTTTTCAATTCCTACTATTAGTTCACACTCAAATTTTTCTTTGTTGACCTAAGTAGGAATTGACTTTAAAAAATTTTGTTTTTATATTACTTGTTAATCTCTACTGTTATCTATTAACACACAAGGGCTGAACAGACCAGGACGAACCAGTTTAATATTTATTCTGATCGACAAAACGATAGTGGATTTTTTTTTCAGTCGCTGATATCACTACTACACTAAGATGTTTGTCATATTTTCATTTTCATTTCTACTGTCCGTAATAAATTCTTCTTCCAATTCATTTCGATTAAATGTTGTTTTTAATTTTTATTAAATATTGTCGAAAATCTTTTTGGACTCTTTTCCTTTCAAGTAACTGGAGAATATCCTTACTGAATTAAAAACTTCGAAGAACATCAATAAAATTTCTACCTTTAACAAATCAGATAAAGTTGTTGAATTTAGGATGCTAAAATAACGGATGAATTGGGGACTTGAAGTTATCATATCTCAAATGTTTAAGAATAAAGAAGCAAACTATTTTATTTAGAAATTGAAATAAATAACACTGATATATCAGGCTCACACTGATATCTCAGACAGAACTAAAAAATTCTGAAATCAAATTTTGTTTTAAAAAATATATTAGCTACCTATTTTCGTGTAAATATATAATCAAAGTTTAAATTATATTTTTAATCAATAAAAGAGCCAATATGTAAAATAAAAACTTAATTTCTTTTTCATTCTGTCGATCTCAAAGGTTAAATAATGTGATAGTGGACCTCTGCGATACAGTAGCTGAGCACCCTTGTCTTCAGAAAAATTGAGAAATTTATCTATAATATTTGGGATTCGACGTTTTTAATTTCACCATATGGGTCACTCAAACTCCAATTATATGCTGCACTTTCAACTAACGTTAGCTTTTTTCGTTACATCAAAATAAAAAACATCTCGCTTTCAAAGCTTTTTCTCATCAAAGTGTTAGTTGCATTCTTTCACTATTTCTCATCTCCATGGTTGAAATTGTGGAGGTTTTTACGTACCTTCGGATATCCGTTTCTTAAATGCAATAATTCGGGGTAACAGAAATCATTGAAAATATTTCTTATTTGCATTTCCAAGATTGCTCAGGATTCTATTGAAGGATTCCACTGAAGAATAGAATCCTTGAAATTTGGAGACCCCGGATCAAAAAGTAGTATCCGTCCGAAAGTACTAGTTGTCATTGGGAAAATATTATGGTCCGCTGTGTGGTACATGACTTAAATTTATCATGCAACAAAGTTCACCATCTACAGATGATTAAATAAAGTAAATATGTGGCGATTAAAACCGTGTGTTATCGGCTTCAGAAACAAAGGGGAATTGGATACAAAGGGGACATTGGAAACAAAGGGGATAGGGTTGCTTTCTCACCGGGAAGTTTCGTTGGTAGAACTCCGGACTTGACTTTCTGTCCTGACAAGATATATATAACTATAACAGCCATTTGGGCTTGTGGCGGCCCAGTGGCACAGCGCGCTGGTTTTCGGTGCTGAGGGTGCTCGGATCGAATCCTGGCCACGAAAAATGCCTCCGTTCGTGTCGTCCCTTCATGGGGGGTAATACTGTCCGCCTATATGGTGCCCATACACAATAAAATGGCAGTAAAATTGTGGCGTTGTATAGGCGAATGTTTGACGACAAGTGCCTCCGCATTGGGAAAAAAAATAATAATAATAACCCTTTAAAGGTTATAAAAACAACCTAATATGTATGTGATTTACATTTTAACCTTTAATTTTTGAAGACAATATTTTGAATAGCTTAAAATTTAAATATAACACAGGGTTTATCTGTGTATAATCCAATAAAAACTTACTTGCTTAAGCCATCTCCAAGCATTGAGGTTTGACGAAATAAATCTCTGCCTCAAAAGCAATAGTTGACAATGATTCAAACAAGTTTCCTTGGACATAGCTAAATTTTCGAACAACCGAAAACAGATAAGGATTTTATTCAGTATTAAAGGCATAAAAATTAATTAAAGAAGGTAGCAAATTTTGGAGTTATAAATATCTTAACGAAAATCGAAATTAGCAGCTAAAATTTTAAATATCATGAAATTGAAATATTGCGCAAGAATAGAGAAAATCTGGATGTAAATTGGAATACAAAAGAAATTTCCCCACGTAAACAAAAATGAACTTCACTAAATTTTTGCAGTGTCAAGAAATAAATGATATTCTATATAGTCATATAATAACTGAAGTACAAAAAAGCAACATTCATTTCTAAACACATCTTGCCGAAAAGTTATAAAATTAATGGTCGTCAAGCTTGATTGTTAGTGGAATTTTCCTTTTTTACCTTTTTTATAACCTTCTTCTTCAAAGGCAAAAATGTCGTCTCGGAATTAATTTATTTCCTTTGGAAATAAAGGATTTCATTTACGAATCATTGTATGTTTCTTCTTTTGAATATATGCGAGCTTCCTTTGTTTAGCTACAGTTTTTTATTATATCCAGCTAAATTTCCAGTACGCAGAATCTGATGACATCTGAACATATCTGATGGTCATGAGTTTTGTTTTTATGACATGTTATAATTCAAGTCAATGTCATTAAAATATCAGATATACCTAAATAAAGTAGTTTTATAAAACTACTGCAATGGTATTATAAATGTTTTGTACCTTTGATCTACAAAATATCAAAACCAATTATATTTAGACAATGACTACAGGAAACAAATTATTTTTGTCTAATTGGATCGTAATTACGTACTGTATGACGCAGTAGCTACAGGTGAAATAACCGTGTAATTATGCAAAAGTTTTGAAGCAAAACGGAAAAGCAGAATTATTTTTTTAACAAATTTCCATATTATAACTTCCATGAAAGAAAGAGCAAAATCAGAATATTGAAAAAAAATGCTATGGAACAATGCTGGAGAATGAATAAAAGAAACAAAATATTTTAAATTAAATTGGAATACTTTTATTTAATTCTGTAAGATTGATGAATTACTAGCACGGGTTGAAATTTTGGCCAGGCATGCTGTAAATCAGGGATTGATTGCCCTTTCCCAATTACATTGGTAATGCAAGAAAAAATAAAAAAATATTAGGTTGCAACGAAAGTTTTTCGCCAAAAAACGTTCTAAATAAAGTTAGAAAAAAGCATGAAAGCAATACCTTTAGTGCGGGTAGTCATCACCACCTAAATCTATGATTTTCTGCCTGTTACGGAATTGAGCCGCTAGAACCTGGCGGCTCTTCCAACCAAAGTTAGTTAAGATTTGGGGGCAGGAATGCCCCAAACTTTACTGATAGCTAATAGTGCAGAGTCGTACTGGCTAGCAGGGAAGGTTGGACTCTTAATCTTTAGATATAGTCAGAGCAACGCTAGCTAGCTTTGTTGTGTGATATGCAAGATGTTAAAAAGACGTACGAAGGTTTAGGTAAAATAACAAATACATTTATTTAGTAAAACGACATTAAAGGGTCTTGTTTACAGACGCACTACACAGCTCGTAGTGTTATCCTAAAAAGTTGGCTTTGTCGTGTTCTTACCGAGGTGTAGAAAAATAAAAGAAAAATAACTCACAGGTGGTCGAGGCAAAGCTTTGCTATCGTGGTAAGAAAACACTTAAGGTAGATAGCGCCTTCCTGGCACAAAAACTATCCCGTGGCTACCTCCGGGCATGCAAGGTCGAGACGACTAGAGCATCAGTGCACTGCTGGCAAGTTGGTCGCCGCTTCCTAATACGGGTCCTCGGTAGAGCCTGGCTCGGTAAAATCGCTTCTCAGCAACTATCACTCAACCACACCGTCTAGTACCACAGCGAATACTACATCGAATACCACCCCGTCTAAGTGATCGGGCTGGGTATTTATACCGGCGTCGACCGCCGCGCTCCCTCGTGGCAGGAGAATAGCGAAGTTAATTATGCTAATTTTACGTGATGTGCGTTGACGTCATTCTTAACTGATGGTATGGCGTCATCGTTGGATGAATGACGTCGTTCGGCTGGCATATCGCTGGTCATGACGCAACTGGCGTCTGACGATGCTTACACATTGCTGTGGAGGTGGGAAATGATGTAAATACATCGCTCCTGCTACGTGGCTGGAAGGTTAGGGGAAGAAGAGGAAAGCTAATCGGGATTTTCCCTAACAACTGCCCCCCCTTTACAGAAATGAGCACCAACACATGCACGTGGTTAAGTTACATGTTTTGCAAAACAATAAAGGTAAGTCGCTTGTATAAACATACAATAAATATTCTGTTGACATGTTTCTATAAAAATAGCTTATAGTCCTGAACAATTATGCAATACAATTCAAAATGCAATATTCAATAGGCAAATAATATGCAATACAATTCATCAACAGGTAGGGCAAAGTATACACACGCAGTATTTTTTCAGACAAAAATTCAAAACATTCGTGGGCCCACTTTCATACACACAATCATGCGAAAAAAAACATTTGCGTATAACATACCCTCCGATGTTTAAACAGCATAAAACTTTAAGAATATATTAAAATTGATTACAATTTGCTTGTCACAAACAACGTACTAGTAAATATATTAAAGTATAGACACAGTACGGGAAAAAATAGAAACAGTTATTGCTAGTATGTAGATATAAACACAATGCTAGATAGAGACATAAACGTGCATATATAAACACAGTACAGAATATATGCAATGGTAACGTTAGTATTAAATACACATGCGACAAAAATGCAGAATGTATAAACACATTACCACTGTATATCACTTAAGTTTAAATAAATTCGTTCCGCTCGGGTGAGTCCGGGACTTAGTGGCATTCTTATATTAAAAATGAGGGACTCACAAACAAAAAGAATTAATGCACACGAAAAAGGCCTCCCTCCAGTAGTACTCCCCCAGAAAATTTCCCCCAAGAGCTCTGGCAGATTACATTTTCACCCCCAACGAGACGTAACAGGGGGCCGCTCGCTCTCAGGATCCCTTTCCTGAGGGTACTTACCGGATTCCAGCGGACAATTAAATTGGTCTCTCCCAAGCGAAACGACGAAAAGGGACGAAACACACCACTCGTGCGTGGTAAAACAAACTGACCCAAGGTGGCCTTCAAACACTTTAAGCGAACCCCTCCCAAATTATGTGGGAGAAAGAAGGTTCTCATAGAACTAACCCGAAACAATGGCCGTTAGTTCCGTAAACAGAAAATAATGGAAAGTAATATAACTCATAAATTAATAACCGTCCTAGTCTCAAGGATAAGGTTTATTTTAAGGAAATTCGGTTTATTAGAGTTAGGAATTTACTTTAAGTTTATAGCTTTCAAGTTTCTGATTTAAAAATTATTTGTTTAAAGGCTGAAAAGTCTGTTTTTGTTTTTGGTTTTGTGAACGGATCTGCTAGATTCTTTTTGCTAGGCACGAATTTTATCTCGAAAACTTCTTTTAGAAGGAGATCACGCACAAATAGAAGCTTTATATCAATATGCTTAGTGCGACTATTTTCAATCGGCGATTTTAAGAAGTCTATTGCAGATAAGTTATCCGTTCTGATAAGGGGTTTGGATCTAGTTAGCTTGATTATCTTCAATTTTTCGCATTCTTGCATTATACGGTTGATCCACAGTATTTCCTTGCAGGTTTCTGTTATGGCCATGAATTCAGCTTCCATAGTTGACAGCGCTATGGCCTTTTGCTTGCCAGTTCGCCAGAATATAGGCGATTTATCTAGTAAAATGAGTTGACCGGAAATTGAAACTCGGTCGTCTCGATTGGCGGCAAAATCGCTATCACTGTAAGCTGTTAATTCATTAGAGGTAGAGGAAATATTTAGCTTTAAATTTTTTGTACCTATTACATACCCTAATAGCTTCAATAGACCGTACCAGTGAGCAAATCCTGGGTTAGACTGAAACTGACTGAAGATATTTACAGCATACGCAATGTCGGGTCTAGTTCGACTTGCGATAAATGCTAAACACCCTAGAATATTTCGATACGGTAGTTTTGATATTTCCGTTAATTCAGGTTCAGATGTAGGGCTTTGTAATTTGGTATATATTGTTCCTTTAGCTATGGGTAAGGATACAATTGGGATATTGAAGGTTTTGAAGCGTTTAGCAACTTGATCTATGTATTGGGTTTGATGAATGAAAACTTGTTTTCGATTGAATTCAAATTCAACCCCCAATAACTTAGAAGTTTGGCCAAGTATTTTAATGTCGAAACACTTCTGCAGAATTTTAACTGCTGCTTCAATATGGGTTTTAGTTTTTCCAAAAAGAACTATATCGTCTACGTATAAAAGTAAAATTAGATTATTAGATAAATGGTAAACACAGTTAGCCCAGTTAATTTTCTTAAAATTATTTTCAAGTAATATATTCTCAATTTCATAAAACCATACCCTTCCGCTCTGGTGTAAGCCATAAAGGGCTTTCTTTAGTAGACAGAGGTAGCTTTCTTTAACTTTTTCTACGAAACCGGGTGGTTGGGTAATCGTAATGGTTTCAGATAAGGGTGCGTATAAATACGCGCATTTGATGTCTAACTGGAGGTGATACCACTTTAGGTTGGAAACTAGCATGGAGAAAAATAGGCGTATAAGGGTGAAATTGACTACAGGTGAAAAGGTTTCATCATAGGATTCTCCCTTTACCTGTTTGTAGCCTTGTGCTACGAGCCTCGCTTTGTATCTTACCACATTTCCATGCTCATCAGTTTTGGTTGTAAAAACCCACCGACAACCGAGAGGCTTGTACTTTGAGTGTGGCGGCACTAGGCTCCATGCACCCCTTTCACTTAACACTTTTAATGCTTCTTCCATCGCTTTCTTCCATAGCTTAGATTCTTTACTTTTGAATGCTTGTTTAAAGGTTTTCGGGATGACTACAGTTTCTAGTCATGCTGTGTCAATCTCACTTTCGGAAGTGTCATAGGCGGAAAAGTAGTTGATTTCTTCATTTTCCGTCTGACTTTCAGATTCCAGATCGCTATCATCGTCAATCACCTGTCGCTGAGGGGTTGGAACAGGGCCCGTCCTACCATTCTTACCGCTAAAGTTGAAGTATTCAGGCTGGTACTCAATTTTATGCTTTTTACAGTATTGCTTGAGTTCTTTGAGGCTTCGCAATATGTGGCTCTTGCCCCCTTGCCTTTTAACTTCTCGATAATATATATCGGTCCGCTTTCCATCTGGTCTCGGAACGGCTTCCCTTGTCCACTTAGCGACTCGGAGTCTAGGTGTTTGGACGTATAGTTCTCTGTCTGATTCGTCTTCACTTGCTTCATCAGTTTGAACTGCATCACTAGGGCCTGGTCTGGGATCCTGCTGGTAACTCCGGGTATGTACTCGGCGCGAATCCATATGTGGGATTACCACCGTCTCAAGCTCCGGGTTGTGAAGTGAGTATATGGTAGTTTCTGGATGGTCGCCCAGCACTGCTCCATTGTTAGTCTGCTTAGCTTTCAATTGATAAAAATTTAGTTCATCTTCAGCAAAGCTAACATTCCGGGTTTCGACTATTCGCCCAGTTTCTGGGAACAACACTCTGTACCCTTTAATCCTACATGCGTAGCCTACAAGAACTCCCTTATTAGCTCTGGGATCAAATTTGGTTCGGTGTTGCTTCGGCACACCCACAAAACAAACTGACCCGAATGGTTTAAGGTGACTAATGGAGGGTTTGAACTTTCCGTATTTCTCAAACGGTGTTTTCGTCTGGTTTCTACGGCACACTCTATTCCAATTGTAGGCCGCATAGCGGACGGCTTCTGGCCAAAATTTTACTGGAACCTTACTTGAATTTAGGATCGTGCGGAGGGTATTCCCTATTGTCTGGTTCAACCTCTCTGCTACTCCATTCATTTCAGGCGAATAAATATCGGTAAATTCGTGGGCCACACCATTCGTACGGCAATACTCTTGGAATTGTGAGTTGTCAAACTCCTTACCATTGTCAGTTCTGATAGCTTTGAGCTTAGTTGAAAGGAATCTTTCGGCGCGTTTCACATGATTTAAAAAGGTGGGAAAAGTAGCTGTCTTATCTTTAATCGGATACAGGGCGATTTTCCTTGAGTGATCATCGGTGATACTCAAAAAATACCTCTCTCCTGCATATCCCGTCGTTGAAGCAGGTCCCCACAAATCTAGATGTAAAAGTTCTAGTGGTTTTGTTGACCTAGTTTGGCCGATTGGTTTAAATGTCACCCGTTTAGCTTTATTTAACCTGCAATCCTCGCAAAAAAGTTTGGATGATTTTACCTCCTGAGCACCCCTGACACTTTTATTTGTAAAAGACTGGCTGATTAGTTCAGGGTTCATATGGCCCATTCTGCGGTGCCATCTGCTCAATGCACTGGCAGGTTTTTGATTACTTTTGCTTAGGGTATTTCGTTTCTTTCTAGCTGTAGTTTCATAAGCCTTACCTTTCTTCGATCGAGTTTCTTTCTCGTGTTGGTAAGCTTTCTTTCTCGCAGCTTGTTCTGGGGTTAGCTGCTGTTTTGCATAAAAAATTCCCCCCTGTTTGCGAGCTGTGAAATAACCTTTTCCATCTTTATCGTAAACGTGGAGTTGTCCATTTCCCCCTTCAAAAGTAAATCCATCTTCGTCAAGTAAAGGTAATGAAACTATGTTGCGCCTTAGAGATGGTACATACAATGCACGCATAAGCGTAATGGCGCGTTTCTCGCCCTTACAGAGTAGGTCGACTGGCCCTCTTTGCTTGATAGGGATAGGCTTTCCCCTAGTAGCAACTGCTAGGCTCCTGTCATTTACATCCTCAAGGGGTCCATCAAATAGGAATTTATCCTTACAAAAATGATGGGTTGCCGCTGAGTCGACGACCCAGTCACCTGGATTACTGTGAGATGTAAATAGGGCTTCTACAGTATAATGGCTCTGGGGTTTTTCATTATTTGGTGAGTTTCGCCGGAACGAGCGTTTAGATTTTCTACGCCCCGGTGATTTCCCACTTGGGTATTTCCCAAAATGGACTTGTTTGTTGGGAGAAGGGCTTCTTGATGGAGTTTTCGGTCGGAAATTGTCTTTATTCCAACTTCGAGAATTATGCCGACCCGAAAAGGTGTTCTGCGTTTCGCAAGTAGCGTTTTCACGCTTATCCTGTCTCTGCACGCTAATTCGGGTTTCTTCGGCGACTAGTTCAGTTAGAATGGCTTCAAATTTAAATTCCGCATCTTTCCAACGAAGTATAGTTTGCACTAAGTGATCAAACTCCGATGGTAAGTACCGGATTAGCTGGAAACAGAGGTAAGTCTCATTTATTTCTTGATTTATTCCCTTTAGGCTTTCGTTTAACTTGCGGATTCGTGCCGCAAACATGTTAATTTTCTCGCTAGCGTAGGGCTTACAATTAACCAGTTCGGTAAATAACTGCATGTGCCGGCTACGACTGTCAGGCTGAAAATGCCTATTTAGGGTTGACCATGTGTCCTGGGGGGTGGTACAATGTTCCACGACCGACTTAAACGCAGGGGATAGGTTTAAAAAGATTGTAGATAAAGCGAGTCGGGTTCTTCTTTCAAAGTCCCTTACCTCAGCTAAATTTTCCGCACTTGCTATCGGTTTAGTTTCGCGGTTATTCACAATGTCCCACGCATTAAGGGATATTAGTACAAATTTAATATCTGCTACCCAGGTATGGAAATTTTCCTCGGTCAATTTATCTATAGCCATATGGGGTTGTAAAGAGGCCATGTTTTAAGTTACAAGTACAGTATGTAAATCTATATATATATATAAGCATATAAAAAAAATGCAAGACAGTATTTAAAACACTAAATATTATATATATATACAAATAGGCCCCCCCCCAAATATAGAATTTCATAAATTCAGGGCCTTTACCTTTTGTTTATACCTTCGACGCTTAGCTTCTCACATATCACAAAGCTTTCGCGTTGTGCTCTGCTATTTTAGATCAAAGTCACCCTTAAGTAAAAAGTAGTTGTTTACAACTTAACTTTAGGGCCTGCGGCCCATAACCAAAATGTTACGGAATTGAGCCGCTAGAACCTGGCGGCTCTTCCAACCAAAGTTAGTTAAGATTTGGGGGCAGGAATGCCCCAAACTTTACTGATAGCTAATAGTGCAGAGTCGTACTGGCTAGCAGGGAAGGTTGGACTCTTAATCTTTAGATATAGTCAGAGCAACGCTAGCTAGCTTTGTTGTGTGATATGCAAGATGTTAAAAAGACGTACGAAGGTTTAGGTAAAATAACAAATACATTTATTTAGTAAAACGACATTAAAGGGTCTTGTTTACAGACGCACTACACAGCTCGTAGTGTTATCCTAAAAAGTTGGCTTTGTCGTGTTCTTACCGAGGTGTAGAAAAATAAAAGAAAAATAACTCACAGGTGGTCGAGGCAAAGCTTTGCTATCGTGGTAAGAAAACACTTAAGGTAGATAGCGCCTTCCTGGCACAAAAACTATCCCGTGGCTACCTCCGGGCATGCAAGGTCGAGACGACTAGAGCATCAGTGCACTGCTGGCAAGTTGGTCGCCGCTTCCTAATACGGGTCCTCGGTAGAGCCTGGCTCGGTAAAATCGCTTCTCAGCAACTATCACTCAACCACACCGTCTAGTACCACAGCGAATACTACATCGAATACCACCCCGTCTAAGTGATCGGGCTGGGTATTTATACCGGCGTCGACCGCCGCGCTCCCTCGTGGCAGGAGAATAGCGAAGTTAATTATGCTAATTTTACGTGATGTGCGTTGACGTCATTCTTAACTGATGGTATGGCGTCATCGTTGGATGAATGACGTCGTTCGGAAGGCATATCGCTGGTCATGACGCAACTGGCGTCTGACGATGCTTACACATTGCTGTGGAGGTGGGAAATGATGTAAATACATCGCTCCTGCTACGTGGCTGGAAGGTTAGGGGAAGAAGAGGAAAGCGAATCGGGATTTTCCCTAACAGTTTTGGTAGTTTTTCAAAGCCTTCGGCCCACAAACTTGGTGGTCGCGAGTCCAAAAACAGATCAACCTCATTTCGGCCGTCCTGTGCAGAATGGAAGATAGCACCATCAAGATGTAGCTGCAGGTGTGAAAAAAGGTAGAAGTCAGAATGAGCGATGTCGGGGCTATATGGTGGGTGTGGCAAAAGATCCCATTCGAGTCCATACTGAGTCCAGCCGGTGAATGCAGACACATGTGGTCTTGCATTATCTTGATGGAACAGTACCTTCTTGCGCCGGAACTCAGTTCGGCGTTTTGCCTTGATAGCAGCGTCAACACGAACTAGCATCTCGGTGTACACCTTACTGTCGATGGTTTTACCTTTTTCCAGATACTCTTTGGGGATGATACCATGGCAATCGCACCAGATACAAAGCATGATCTTTTTGTTAGTCAAATTGCGCTTTGCGACGCTGCCGACGGAGTCCTTGTTTTTGAACTTTCGATACCAAACCTTCACAGTATCAGATGATACAACAGTAGTACCTAAAGCTGTACACATGATTCGGTGACATTCTGTAGCTGACTTTTTGCAACAGAACTGGAAGTAAATGATGGTTCTAATCTGGTAGCGTGATAGTTCCATTTCAGACACTTTGTACTTAATGATAACGATATTTTTTTACAAATTACACAACACAGTGTTCTAAAGCAAGTCTCTTTCTTTCAAATGCCAAAAATCGTTTGACAAAATATGATTAAACACGCCAACGCGAACTGTTTGGGAAGATGATATTTGTAGTGACGGGAAACTTTCGTTACAACCTGAAACTCACAAAACAATCACTCATGGAACAATTCGTGAATAGCGCCCTTTACACGTACGTTCTTTCGCGAGTGCTTGGAGCGTACGGGATTGCGCGCGGGAAAACTTGCAGTACGCTCCAAAGCAGCTTTCCCTTCCTCTCCGACACCTTCACACGTGCATTCAATCGCGAGGGATTGTGGTTTCACGCTGGAAGAGCGAATGTGCAAAGGACGCTATTAACCCGTTGAGGAAGCTTTCAAGCATTTCATTTCAGACAAAATTAAGCAACTTTCATAAATTATATTTTTTTAAAAAAATGTTTCCTAAGTTACCTTATTTAAGGTACAAATACAGTTCATAGTGACTAGAATAAGTGTGCTTGCATTTAACTATTAACTCTATAGAACAGGGGAGGGCAATTGTTTTGGCTTGGGGACCACTTTGTGTAAGCAGAGGTTAGCGGAGACCCACACCTTGTAAGGTATACACAAGATTCGATTCACAAGAATCGAACTTTTGAATTAATGAATTAAAGAAGCTGCTTCAGATATGCTAATTTCGGCATACGCTCTTAGTATAAATACCACGCAGCGTCATTAATAAAAAGAGGAGAGGTTGTTAAGGTTGAAAAGGTGTTATCCTGCGCTAGTGCTTAGCGGGCCAGAAGTTTACGTGGCAGTACTGCTGGTTTGACTTACTGTTCGTGAGTATAGAAAATATATTGTTCTTGAAAGCTGTATTTATATTCCGTACAAGTGTACGTATGCTTATTGCTGTAAAAGCCAATTATATGTGCAACGAATTCAATAAACATTGTTTCATGTATAAACTGTGTTTGCTTAAAATACAAATAGAGTGCCACTTCAAATTATATACACCCAAGTCTGGGTAGACGTGAGCATAGAAACTCTATACTGGCGCCCGAAGTTATATATACCCTGGTTCTTCTCGTTACATTTGTAACGAACAACATATTTGAAATTAAAAACTGTGTACTGTGTACTTATATTGATAAAATTGTTGCAAGTACTTATATACTATTTAAAAAATGAGTGTTGTAGAACAAAATCCTGCTGGAAATTTTCCTCGGGTAATTATGGTTCAGCATTTTGCGCCATTCGAAGCCACCTTCAATGGCGGCCCCTCAAGCCAATTCCTAAAGAAAATTGAGCATTACTTTCAGCAACAATGCACCCCAGAGGGGGATAAACTTAAAATTGCTCTAGCCGCTTTAAGAGGTAGTGCATTTCAGTGGTACACATGCATGCAAAGCAGTAATCTGATTTTTGACTATTTGTCATTCAAGCAACAGTTTCTTAGTGTTTTTCCAAAGACCTTTAATCAAAGTGAAATTGAAGCGGAAATTTATTCGCTAAGGCAACGTGAAGGTCAGTCTGCGTTAGATTTTGCTACAGAAAAGATTTCCAAGTGTGAGGAATATTTAGAAGGGGTAACGGAAGCGGTAATCTTAAAAATAGTTATCCAACGTTTGAAGCCAAGTGTTCAAGATTTTTTAGATAATCAAACAATTACAAGCAAGGTTACCCTCCTTCAAGCTTTGGCTAAATATGACAATAGACATTTCTTCGCTACCCCTCACCGTCATTCAGGTACGAGAAGTTTTATACAGCCGCGCCAAAATTTTTCGCGAGTTTCAAACCAGCAGCGTAAGCAGTACCGCAGGCAAAATAATAGAAGCGCACGGCGTTATAATGAAATTAGTGCTCTTAAAGTAAATAATATGGAAGCACCTTACTTGCACTGGCAAGTTGATTCACATGATATGGTTCAACCTGTTGAAACTGTTTGGTCAAATGTATTATTTTGTCCGAGCAGTAATCATTATTTTGAGAATAGTGAAAGTCAGGGTATTTTTGTGGCTTATAAAGAAAGTGAGTCTAGCTGGAATAATGCGGTAATTCCAGTACAAATTTCTGAAAATAGGGCCGATACTAATGCTAGTGGTTTAGAAAATAAATCATCGGACACTTCTATTAATGCTATACCTGATATTATTAATGCTATACTTGATATTATTGATGCTATACCTGATATTTTAGATGATATTCACACATCTGTTAATGAAGGAAATTTAGTAGATGACGAAGTATGCGTTACGGAAGTTAGTGAATACTTATTAGTTGACGACAATAAAAATTCTTTAAACGATAGTAGGAACTCGCTAGGTATTGATGATATTATTTCAAGTTTCCATCCGAATGAGGATGCTGTAGGCCAGGTTGATAATATGGTTTTAAATAAAGTACATGAAAACCATACTGAGAGTCAGGATGAAAAGTTGACACAGAGTTATACTGTAAGTAGTTTAGCTGATGCTTCGGAAGTTATAGACGCAGGTTGCATTAAAACGCACCAGTACGAAAAGCTTAATCTTCCTAAAACTGAAGCAGTGTTAAAGAATTTAAATGATCACGATTCTGATATCACAAGTTTCAAAGAGACTTTTTCGTCAAAAGAGGATAAAACTAAAGTTAAGGGGGATAAAAAACGTGAAAAAGCGCCTTCAGGTTCCAGCATTAAAACTGCAAATACTGAAGTAATTAAGGCGGTAAACAAGAAGTTGCATAAGCACCAATACCAAAAACAGAGTCAGTTTGTTGAAAAACATGACACAAGTAGAGAGATAAAGCCAGTAACTAAACACGTTGGTGCGGCGTATAAATTTTATAAAATAGAATCTGCATTAAAATCTATAATACCGATACAAGCAAAAGTACGAAGAAAGGTAAAGTGTGCATTACAAAAACTCCATCAAAGGATGAACGCGTCGCTGATAAGGTACACAAGGTTATCAAAAGGAAGAATGACAATTTTAAAGTTCCTTTGCATAAGTACAGGAAACGGAAGATTTCTGCCGCCCAGCAAGGTTGGCCTCCTCCCAAGAGACCTCCTGTCCATCGTCAAGCCGGACCAGCGCCTCAGGACCTACGACCTGCTGCACGAAGGATGCCCACACGGTCAACGAACCCCTTTACTAGGACTGCGACCATCAAGAGAGGTTCAACGGATTGGACAGACTGGTGCAAGGAAGTTGCTGCATTCATGAGGAACAAGTCTTGTATCAATTTTCTTATTCTAACTCCCACCCTTTAATAAAACCGAACCAAATTGGTTTGAAGTTCCCCATTGTATATACTGTGTAAACATTTTGAGGGGAAGGAGTGAGCCACTGAAAAAAAAACGGCATACTGTTGTTTTATAAATTTTTGAAGGGGACATGTAGTGACTAGAAAAAAAATACATACTGCACAATATACCAATTAACCACTAATGTACTAACTCCACAAAAAAATAACACATGTACATTATAAATTGGGGGAGAGCAGATACAGTCAAGAAATGTCATGCTGTGCAATTGTGTTGTCACTTTTAATTAAAATAGATATTTTAGGGCGCAGTTGGCCAGCCCAGTATCCGCAACTCTGCAAATCCACTGTGTGATGGTGTCACCTGGACCCTTCGGGGTTAGTTTTGTAAAATGGTAGTGGCGTTTTTCCTCCACACAACGTGTGGAAGGTTTTTTGGCTTTGCCACCCATTATGTAAAAAGTCAGACCAGCACGCGTTTTCAATTAGTTAACTGAAGCCGTTCAGACCTCAGTTACCTAATTTTTGTTTTCGAGGGAGGCCAGTGTAAGGTATACACAAAATTCGATTCACAAGAATCGAACTTTTGAATTAATGAATTAAAGAAGCTGCTTCAGATATGCTAATTTCGGCATACGCTCTTAGCATAAATACCACGCAGCGTCATTAATAAAAAGAGGAGAGGTTGTTAAGGTTGAAAAGGTGTTATCCTGCGCTAGTGCTTAGCGGGCCAGAAGTTTACGTGGCAGTACTGCTGGTTTGACTTACTGTTCGTGAGTATAGAAAATATATTGTTCTTGAAAGCTGTATTTATATTCCGTACAAGTGTACGTATGCTTATTGCTGTAAAAGCCAATTATATGTGCAACGAATTCAATAAACATTGTTTCATGTATAAACTGTGTTTGCTTAAAATACAAATAGAGTGCCACTTCAAATTATATACACCCAAGTCTGGGTAGAAGTGAGCATAGATTCTCTATAACCTTTTAAAACTATTGCATTTATTAGTTAACTTTACATTTCAGGAAAAGTATAAATTGCATCATAAAAATCAATAAATAGAAATTAAATACAATATTGGCAGTTTTTCTGGCTATCTTGGAGTTTTTAGCTGTCTTTGGTAGTATTTCTGGCTGTCCGGATTTTTCTGGGTGTCTTGGCAGACCATAAAAAAATCTGTAGCGGGCCGCCATTTCCCCAGCCCTGCTTTAGAATAATCAACTGATTCAAAAATATAAAATATTTCTAATTTTTAAGCGTAATATTTTTTACCAAGCGACAGACACTTAATTTGTGTTTTTACATAATACATTTTTATCAGTAAGTAAGATTCAAACTTTTGAAGAGTACAGTTTTTAAATAAATTAATGAAAATTTGAAATTTAATGCCAGTTTTTATAAATATGAACCAAATCAAAGATCTTAAAATTAGTTTTAAACTAAAAACTTTGTTGTGGATGTTGGACCTTAGCACAGCCTCTATGAACCGCATAAATTTGTTGTCAGAACTGGAATAAAAGAGGTCAAATAAAGTTTCAATAGTATAGCTTCTAGTAATTTTACTGACTTTTTGACAAGCATCGAGCTGAGGGTTTTACTTAAATATTCAGACAGTAATGAAATCAGCCCAAGAATGCTATCGAAGTCGTATGTATGAATTTCTCAAGATATCGTACATTTAGTTTCGAGAATTCGCATCTTAAAGCGGTTTCGATGCAAATTAAAACCCTAAAAAAAGGCTATAATGTTTTCAACGGTATCAGCGACAGCGACTGTAAAATAAATAATGAAGCTGAAACAAATACCTTATTAGTTTGAGTATTTCTGTAAAATAAATAAACTGGGGAACTAATCAATATATAGTCAGAAAAATATATGGACACTGGAAAAGATGATTAATGCAAATTTTCAAGAATCCACTGTAGGAAAATTTTCAGTGACAAAAAGAACTCACAAAAGAAATCAAAAGAAATCACAAAAGAAATCACAGGGATAGAAAGATTAATAAGAACTGCAATAATTCTTAAAAATTAAAATCTGGTCAAGTTGCCTAAATGCCATTATATTACTATTATACAATGATGAGATACTTTCATAAATAAGGATTTTGGGCGTGTATTAAATCGACTCAAATATATGATATGATTAATTTATGACTTCTATACATGTAAAAATATCAAGATTATGTCATTTAAGATTTTTATACTAATTGCATACAGTTATGCTTTCCCTTCTATAAGTATCTTGAAAAAAAAATCCGAACAATGAAAGAATTGATAGCATATAAGTATTTATAAAAAGAAATATATCAGTATGTTGGTAATAATGTATCAGTATATTGATATATTGGTAATAATATATCAGTATATCGATATATTGGTAATAATATATTGGTATTAAGGTTTTCATACCAATTACATACAGTTATGTTTTCCCTTCTATAAATATCTTGAAAAAAAATCCGAACAATGAAATAATTAATAGCATAGAAGTATTTATAAAATGAAATACATGAGTATATTGGTAATAATATATCAGTATATTGGTATATTGGTAATAATATATCAGTATATTGGTATATTCGTAATAATATATTGGTATTAAGGTTTTCATACCAATTACATACAGTTGTGTTTTCCCTTCCTACAGTATCTTGAAAAAGAAATTCAAACGATAAAAGAATTGATAGCATAGATGTATTCATAAAATGAAATATATAAGAATATTGGTATATTGGTAATAATATATTGGTATTGCGGTTATCACACCAATAACATACAGTTATGTTTTCCCTTCATTAGGTATCTTGAAAAAAAAATTCAAACGATGAAAGAATTGATAGCATAGAAGCATTTATAAAATTAAATACTGAATAAATGAATCAAAATCTTCAGACCTACCGCAATGACTCCTCATCCCTAGAATCTGTCACTTATCACGAAGCCAGAATTAAATCTGTTGCAAGAGGAAGGATTTACCGTGCTCACACCAAATTTAAAAGTTAGAGAAAACACGGTTGTTTTTTTTTCGGACTCAACCTTGTTTAGATTATACGAGTACAGCGACAAGCCTCCCGGGAAAGTGTCAGGAGGTAATAAGTAAAATAGAATGATCATCGAATGGGAAAAAAAAAGACAACGGGACAAATACGAGTTAGAGCGATTTAAAATGACTCAGCTTTCTGCGCTCAATTTCACGCGACAGGATTCATTTTTTCCATCACTGTTCGACATGTATCAGAATGTTTTAACGCATCGCGTGCTGTTGAGAAAGTAGGAGTGAAGAATCAACTTTCATCCCTTTTTTTTTTTTCACTGGAGAGTGGACTGATTTTGCCTATGTCGTTAGAAATCAATCGAATGCACCAACTTGCGATGTCATCCCGTCTCCCGAGAGTAAAATACTTCACCCTGAAACTGAACTAATGCAACTTTCTTAAAAGAAAGAAAAACGCATTCAAAAGAATGCAACCTTAAAAAAAATTTTGTGTTACACTTTAACGTTGCTATTATGAAAGTTCTGTATATTTACATCTTAGAGGAATTATATGCTGTAAAAAAAGGTGTATAGTAAACCATCTATTTTCATTTTTAATGGAAATTTTTGAAGAGGAGATACTTGAATGCATTCAGTATGAAATCAATAAATTAAATAATTCGGATATTTTAATATGATTACACGAGATGAATTAATATCGTCATTTATTTCAACTGATTTAAGATGCCAAGAAATTACTGGTGTATGAATAAATTTTAGTATATCGTTTTCGTAATTAATAAACCACTTAACTTACATCCAACACTTTCTACAGGATGAACAAAAAACTGATTTATTCAACAGTGAAAAGATAAATTATTAGAGTTTATTCTTAAAATTAAATGTTAAAGTATTCAGAGCTATATATAGGCCACATTGTTCTGTAATTAAACATATTCATAAATAAATTAGAGTTACAACGTTAGCAACACTTAAGTTAGGGAGTTACGTAGTATGTGTTGTTTTTCATTTTTTTTTCTTTTAAATGAATTCAATTTTTTGGAGTTATGAGGTTTGACAGAGATAAAGCGACCATAAACCAATGTAATAGCATGAAAATCCCAAAATTGTATTTCACGTGGTTTGTTAATTAGGCCAACGATATGTAAAATAAAATGAAATTTAGTCAAATTTACGAGATTCAAATAACGAACATTTCCCGTAATTCTTATAGTTCATTCTATCTCTCTAATTTCTTACTGGCAACTGTCAAAGCATGGATTCCTGAAAATTTAAATTGATCGTTTACTCAGTCGTCCGTATGAATTTTTTTTAACGATATAGGGATTAGTTCAACTGCTTGTTTCTCGTGCAGGAAGATTTAACAAAATGACATAAGTATCTCATAAAGCCCAATAAATGTAAGTTTAAGTAGAATAGTTTCAGGTTGTTGCGTTTATCGAATAACTCTAGAGTCATAAAATCCATATATCCATAAATCCTCTTTGAAGTTCATTGAGTTCCCAAGACTCTAATGGCTGTATCCGAATTAAAATAATTTGAAAAACAAGTATTCTTCATTGTAATGAAGAAACAAGCAAAACATATTTAGTCGATGGCAATAAACTTAAGTAGACATTTGCCTAGAGTCGCTTAACATGTTCATTAAAATGGAATTAGAGAGTGATTATCAAAATCAATCCTCTTGCGAAAGATCGAAAAATGTTACCGTAATGAAAAGAAAGATATGTAAAACAGGAAACGATCTTTCCGCAGACAGTTAAACCATCGAGGATTGTGGTAAGTACTTCTGCAGTTCTGATTCATTGTGCTAAGTAGCGACAAGTTCATGACCACATTTTTGATCGTCTTTTCTGCACAGATACGAATGAAAAGCATTATTTTTTTTAATTCGGGGGGAGATATTGTTTTAGTAAAAATTGAAACAAAGAGAAAATTGAGTGATATGCTATTCCAGTAACAATTAAATTTTACTTTTTCTCAGTGAAACTCGATGGAAAAATGAACCTAAGCAGGTGGTTGTTTAAAGGTTGAAAACTTTGCTAAGTTTAGTAAAAAGTATCAACAATGTTGAACATTGGGTTATATGGAACACATATTTTTGCAAATGGAAAAATTATGGATTAATGAACCATAAAAACAGTTTACTTTTAAAAATAAATACTTTATGCAATAGCTGAGAGTCACTGCAAAAGAAAAGCAGAGATACTTCTAAGTTTGCTTAATACATTTTATTTAATCTTGGGTGATAATTTATATAATTTATTTATGGGATTGGGAGAATTGAATACCGTTGATCGTTTTGTAGACGCAGAAGTTTAATAATAATACACTACTAGCGATTATTCTTCATAAAATACATAATAAAGATAAAAATATTAGGACACGCACTGTGGATGTTTCCTAAGACTTCTACTATGCTATCAATAACAGTTTGCTTCTCTGTTTGTTGATATTTCGGTTGTTATCCTTCTGGATAGGATTTCTTTTAAGTTAATGTTAATTGTCAGAGGAGTTTGTTTCCATTCATTTTAAAGTATAGTGAACTATTGGAAAATGGCAGTTGGTCGAGTATGTCTGGCATGCAACTTGTGATCAAATTTATTCCATGCTTTGGGGTGAACAGTGAAGCTCTACCACCTTCAGGTCTAACAACCATCAAGTTAGGTACCTTGTTTTGTAAACATGTTCGTTGTCATGCTAAAACAGGAAAATGCCCATCCAACTTTTGTCATATCATGGCAAGAGCAGTATTTTCTAAAATGCCTAGGTAGACGTCTAAGTTAAATCGTACGGGAAATGATATTAAAGTTTCGAGTCTATATCAATGAAAAATACCCAAGACTGCTTCACTATTGCTTCTAAATTCCTGCTGCACAAAATGCTTAATCTAAGAATGCACCATGTCCAGATACGTCCTACGGAGAGTCAAATAATAGATAGTAGCTAACTCTAGAAGAACCTCTCTCATAATTTGACTTAATTATTTGACATCTATTCCAAAGACAGCGATATTAACACAGTTCTGGACGTCTTCGGACTTTTACAGGTGTGAATAATGGCATCTGAACAGCAGCACTACCATTAGAACCACATGCAAGTACTCCCCGAAGGATATTCGTATCCCTAGCTTCTGTACTTGAGCTCACACGTAAATCATTTACGACAAATTTTAACTTACAAGAAACTCATAAAAATGCATAACAGGAACATGCAGCTTCTTATCATCGACAATAATAATTAAAAGGGTACCAACCAGTTTCGAACTATTGAATAGTTCTTCACCAGGCCAAGGAGCATTAAGCTTGATATCCATAGAGACAATCACACTTAATGTACCTCGACCTGATGAACTACTAATTAGTTCGAAACTAGTTGCCACCCTGTCATTTCTTATAGAGGATATTAAGTTGTGATCTTGTTATTTAGAACAAAATCCAATGAAGACAATTTCCTATATAGCACTTTAAGGCTGATATGTACTAACCCCACTGGATTCGCTCACCTCAATGTTAACCTATGGAGAAATTTTGTCCACGGATTGCCGACTTGGATTCAAAGATTTTTTTTTTTAATCTTACATTGTGTACATTTTTCGTTTCTTTTAAAATGCAATTAATATTTAAAAATTTAAATTATTCGGGGAAAAGAATCTGATACAGTGTGTTTTAAACGCTCATAAATTCCGTCGGTGGACGAAATTTATAAAATGAATCCTGTAGCGCTTAGCAGAAAAGTTCAGGCTATCTGACAATACCAATTTTATTTGAATATCAGCATTTATGTACCTGTAAATAGTTGACAAAAATATATTTTAAATAAAAAATTTGGGGTCATCGCTTAACCCCCCTATAGAGAGGAGCCATTACAATCCCTCAAAATGTCAATTCTAAGGGGGGTGGAATTCTCGAACTGTCAACTGGACACCACAAGAGTCTGCAAGAAGAGGAAAAAGGAAATACGATTTTTTTTCTTACTACATAACAGCCTTAAGAATCGTCATAAGTTCCTAGGGCCCACCAGATCGATGGAGAGTTTAATGACGCTTCCATGACACTTCCATTTCTCTGTGACTAGGTAAATGGTAGTCCAGGGCATATTCTGTTGCGCAGAAATATCCCTAAACTGTACAACAGAACTCGTGGGCTACAAAAATGACAATCACGTTTGAATTTACTCAACTGTTTTTCTTTAACTCATCGTAAAGACGGCGAGTACTAACAGCGTTGATTCGCTAATTTCTCCTCTCATGTAACGTTACCCACGTGTATTTCCGTCATTCACTTTACAAAACAAGGAACTACGAGGTTTCCGCATACATTTGGTTGCATAGTGTCCTAAGTTATTCCCGATAAAAGGATAAAAAAAGTCCATATTACAGAGGTTACTACCTTTTATATGCCAAAGACAATCTTTATAATATTAAAATGTTTCGTGTCTTGTAACTTAAAATAACAATCTGTTTGACTCATCGCAAGATTCCAAAATTTTTAGTAATGCCGTGGTGGTAGAAAATATTTGGTTTTCTCAGATGGGAAAATTAACGCTTTCGTCATGTCTTCCTTCAATGTTGCTACATTCGTTACATCAGGATTATCGAAATTTTTGTTCAAACGATTTTTATCAAAGAGGGGTAGGTAAGAATTATCGTAAAAGAGAACCTATTTTTATCTTCTTGGCTCAAAATCTCTTTAAGGTTTTTTTGGGGGGAGCTACGATCCACTTTTGCTACACTACAACGCGCTAGACCGACTAAGGACCTACTGCTTAAAGCTGATTCCGAACGGCTACAAACGTCCATGCCAAGCGTGGGACTCGAACCCATTGACGCTGGCATCGAATGCCAGCGCCCTAGCCATTCGGCCATCGTCCGACTCTAAAAAAAAAATCTCTTTTAGAATAGAAAATACCACTGTGTGCATATTTCTTCTGTGATTGCATCGCCAGATTCAACACTTCCATCATGGACTGTCTATGTTCACCTTGCTGTATCTCTGTGTATTAAGTTTATCTCGGATTGGAATTGTTCACGATTTGTCATCTTTATATGGATGTATTTAAAAATTTTAGTAAGGCACCTGAATGAAAATTCTCATATCGTTCTTTATTCTGTTTTTTTAACTCGCGTATAAAGTTTCTATTCCGAGGGGAAAATTGAAAAATATTTTCCCTGAGGCATAAAATTATGCAGAATTTTTTTTTTACGTTTAAGGTGATTAAAAAATATTTTAATAAAATTCTTATAAATCCCGTACACAGATATTTTGAATATTTTTTAAAACACAAAAAAATATGAAAATTATGCATTTTGAGCTATTGGCTCGGCAAACATACCAAAAAATTATTCTTGCTTTAAATTTCGTATTTAAAAATTTTTGAAAAGATTCTCAATTCGGCAAGTATTTTTATCAAATGATCTTCATAAAAGTCCCACGCGAGAAAAAAATAATCATTACAAAATGTGTGTAGTTAAAAAGATATAAAATTTTGTTCCTTAAGCATGTCTTCGTTTTGTAAACTATTTTAGTTGTTTAGGGATTATATCTTCCCTCAGGGTGTGTTGCGATAACAAACCCTCCTCGTCACTGCCTAAGACAGTGTAAAAAATGGTGTCATTCTGTTGCTTCCCGAAATTGGGGATTTCTGTCGGAAGTATCGTGGATGGTTATCGTCAATTTTTAGCATTTTTTCTCTTTTAATCCATTCATTGTTTCAAAGCCTGCCGATACTGGAGAGGGGAAGGTCCCGGATCCGGTTCCGGCCGCCTATTGGCTGAGATCCCGAATTCTGGGTCGCGAACGCATCACCCTTAAAAAGAACGTTCACAGCCGCCGCTCCCGTCATTAAACGCATCTCAACCGACCGCGGAGCACACGGATGGACCCGATCAACCTGAATTGAAGTGAAGCGACTAGCGTGTGTGTACTATCAACAAATTTGGGAGAAAAAAAAGGTAAGTTCAGGAAAATTTACTTGCCTCGTTTTTCAAGTTTGGCAATAATTAAATTCATTCAAAAAAAGATTTTTTTTTTTAAATTGAGTAATTTTTTTTATATCACATAACTAGAATATTTACCACTTATATTAATTCATTTTTCAATGTTTATAAATATGATAAATCTTTCATAATTTTCTTCAATTTAGCGGGAAAATTTACAGTCACACACTAGCTTCTTTGCCACAATTTTTTTTTTTTTTAATTTTCTGTGAAAGTTACTCTCAAATACTATTAAATATGTCGATACAGCTAATTTGCGATTAGTTCAGTAATCATGTTGTTTCAAGGAATGAGATTTATTTTTTAATGCACTAATTTTTGTATAGCACATAAAAGTGGAATATTAGTGGAAGATATATACTCTATATCAATGGATTTTTCAATGTTTATAATAAAAATAAATCTTTTAAAAATTTCTTCAAACTATCGGGAAAAATTACAACCACACACTAGCTCTTTAGCCAAAAATTTTTAAAAACTAATTCTCAAATACTTTTAAATAAGTCGGTACAGCTCATTTGCGAATTGATCAGTAAGCCTGTTATTTCAATTAATTGTAATATTATGATGTAATCATGTTGCTTTTTTTCAACAGGTAAGTGCATTGTGGGGGAACAAAATAGTTCACGCAACCGGATTATAAATTTCTTTTCTTAATTATACATTAATAAAAAGGAGATTTCTTTGAAAAGAAACTTTGAATCAGTACGAATGTTGTATCGATGAATAGTAATTGCTATAATGTAATGATGTTGCACTTTTTCAACAGCTGAATTTTGAGGAACAATATAGTTCTTGCAATTGGATTATAAATTTGTTTAAAAACTATTGCTTAACAAAGGGGGGATTCTTTGAGGAGAAACTTTGATCAGTACGCATCTTGTCTAAGTGAATCATAATTGTAATAATGTAATGATCTTGCACTGTTTCATCAGATGAGTGTATTGTGAGGAGCAAAATAGTTCCTGCAATTGGATTTTGGTCTTCAAATAATGGCTTCACAGAAGAGCATTTATTTGATAAGAAATAATGAATAAGTTCTTGAAGCAGATTTTAAATGGGAATCTTTGCTTAAATTAGTATCTTAGTAAAAATATTTTCTTGCGAATTCTGATAAAACTTGTTGCATAAATAAATTTATGAATACAGTGGAACCTCGATCGATCGTTCCCTGAATCATCGTTTTTCCGTATGTGTCGTTTACATCATCCAGTCCCGATAATCATATTTCTTTGTTATGTTCCCGCATTTATCGTTCAGTGCAATGGGTCTCTTCAAAAACGATAGATCGAGGTTCCAAGGTATTTATTTGATTTAATATAATAGCAACTATTAAAACATTTACAAAATTTATAAATCCTCAAATATATGTACCCCAACTTTTTTTTAAAATTTATTTTAATCTATTTATTATTATAACTTAAATTAAACTTTTCTGTAATGAACAAAATAATTGCAAAAAGAAAACTAAGGGATTATATGTATAAATATTTTGTAAGCCCTTAAAATCAGAATTTTTCAGCATTCAAACCTACTCGTCTAATTGTATACCTCTTACAACCCATTTGATCCTATTTTGTTTAATCTCGATATTAAAATATTATTAAACGTTAATATATATAAACTTCCCTATATGACTGAATAGGAAAGTAAAAAATTTGATGTCCACTGCATCTTTCAACTTGTATATACTGCTAATGTATAAGTGCTAGATCGATGTCCTACTACTTCCAAATTAAGATTTTGTTTTAGAATGTCATGAATTCCACCAGAATGCAAAATTCCAACTCTTACTTGTTGCAGGCCTGGCAAAATATTTGGAAAACTTGAACTCCTGTAGTCTCAAGTTACAATTTATTTGCAAATATTTTTTAAATGCCAAATCGTATTGCAAAATGTTTCCTAATTTGTTCCCCCGTTTTAAGCAAAATTTTTGATTGAATTCCGCCAGCAAATTAAAATCACGATAAAGTGCGGACAGAAGTTCTAGATGTGTTTAAAACGTGCCGGTATTGGAATTTTTTTCAAGCTAAAACTCAATACGCCCTTTGATAATATACGCGATTCAAAGTACAAACCGGTATTTATTACTTCGAGTTATGTAAAAGGCTTCCTTCCTGAAGCTGTAAGTCCGTCTTAGTGAAACGCACGCACACTTTAACTTTTCATATGATATGTTTTCTATATTTCCTATAATTCATTATTCCTTTTTTCCTATGATACATTATCAAATGAACACTAGTTCTTACAATTTTTAGATTATGGGTTACTATGAGATTACTTTTAATTAGATTATAGAATACTATCTGGAATCAAGTATACTTACATTAATTAGCTACAACTTTTGTAATCAATCATAGAGTTTATTATAAGTCTGTATTTATAAATGTACGAACATCTCAAAGCCTAATTCAAACACACACATACATACACATACACACACATATACGCGCACACACACACACATATTTATTTATTTATTTATTTAAAATCTTTATTATAATCTTCTCATAAGCTTATAAAATCTTTTCCTTGCGATAATTAACTCCCCATACATAAAACACTTCATTTGCTAGACATCGATGTTTTCAAGACTTTTAAATATGTTAATTGAATATAATACATAGCTTCATTTATATAATTTTTTTCCCAGTTTCCTTGAATCATTTTACTCGAGTAATCTTATTTTTTACAATGCAAATCAGACATATGTCGAAATCTAATGATATACTAAATTTAATTTTTTTTAAATATAAAAGGTTAACTTTTAACATATATTTTATCATATATTTAAAGAAAACTGAATGAATCTCTCAAAAGAATTCCCGTATTTTTTTTTCAAACTTGTCATACATCGCATTAAGGTGATCTGGGTCGCAAAATTTTATTTTTAAATTTAAAGGCATTTTATCATGATTTTATCCCCTTGAATGTGATTTTAGAGATCATTATGTATGTAAAAAGATCCTTGGACAATTTATAATTTCGTTTAAAGAAATTAAACTCAAATTTTAATGCATATTCAGCTCTTGATATATCTGCAGAACTAATGGCTCAGTGTACATAATATTTTCACCTATGTACATAGGTTTTAAAAATAATTTGTCATCAGAATTTATAAAAATTATCAATAAAGTTTTTAATAGTTTAACTTTTAACAGAGAATAATCCCCTGTTCAGCTCAAAAACCATTAGACGATCGCAAAAGAAACCTTTTGCATTAGTAACGCCTTCGCACAACAGCAAATGCAAATTAGAATACAAGATTACACTAATTGCCGAAGAGGGAAAATGTGATTGTCTTTTTTTAAGTGTTTGAAAGCATGTTTTATTCTTTAGGATGCATCTAATGAGGATTCTGTCGCATTAAAAAAAATAATTATGCGCAGCGAAAATTGCTCCTTCGAGCTTAGACAAAGAAAAATCAAACAAGATCTTTTCTCAGTTTCTAGGTTTAACCATGCATGCATATCCAAAAAACTGTGACTTGATTATAGAGTTTAATGTTTAATAGAGTTTAATGTTACATAAAGAATGATATTCAATGTCATACATGAGTGGCTTTCACATCTCAAGATAAACGACAAATATGCTTGTCAAAAAATCCGTAAAGAAAGGCAATTCTCCAAAGAAACCATGAAACAGATAGATCTTAGGACGATAGTAAATACTTACTTTTTGACGAACCTGATGGCATGATGATCGATATCATTAGAATATCATTCAAATACAAAATAATTTTTATACAAAATAAAAGCATTTTTAGAGATCTAGGGCCTTTTTTGATCTAATCATAATGCGTTTTTTTTTTCAAAATACCTCCTCATTTTAATGTCTGGATTTTAATTATGTAAATCAAATCTAAAGCTTAAGATGATAAATTGTTCCTCTTTTTGAGATATTATAATGTGATCAAATTGCTCATATGAAATATTTTGGGATCTGTACATTTGAGGATTCTTTTTATTATTTTGTCACTCCCTTAAAGCAGAATTTTTTCAAGTGAAAGAGAGTAGATATTTTTATCTGTCAAAATATCCATCGTAGTCATTTTCTGATTTTTATTTAATAAATACGTTTTGATAAGTATTAGAACCGGTTCAAAAAAGGCAAAAGCATATTCCTATAAGTAAGGGAAGTCCTAAAAATAAAGGAAATTACATGAATTATTTTGAAGGTATTGCCATCATTGAAATAAGTTTTAAATAGCTCTTTTATCATCATTTGTATCATACTTTCAGCATTCTATTTATTTCATATTCTATTGTGACTGCTGCTTCAAGCATAATTTGTTTTTTTCTAGACAAAACAATTCTGTTTATCTGAAATTCCTCTTATAGATGGCTAAGTGAAACTCCCTTTGGTATACAATATAACTTCAGGGATACCATAGCACAATAATCTGATATGAACATGTGGAAATAAGAAATGATACTGTTTTAAGAAGCAGTGTTAAATTTGGACATACCTCAGTCGTTTAACCTCTAGAGACCCAAGCCTAAAATAATGCACTCCATTCCCAATTTTTAATTTTATCTAGCATAAATGACATTAAGTGAAATAAATACTATAAACAAAAAATTTGAATTCAAAATTTTTAATTACGTTAATTAAGTTGTACCCAAATGGGGACCTTGGGTTTATATACAAACAAAAATCAGTTACTTCTCACGAAATTCTAAGAAGCAGTTTCTGTTTTGCAAGCACAAAAGTAGATTACATATAATGCATCTAACTCTGGATTTTCCTTTACAGCCTGGATTGTGGCATTTCATCTGATTTTGCAGTTTGGCATGCTCTGGGAAATGCCCCGTTCTGTCATACCTCATATCATTACCTGGTATGGGAATCGCTTTTTGAACATTTTTTCCCTAACTGCCTTCTTCTAATAATTTTAAGGTTTCCTTAAGAATAAAACATTTTACAGTTGCAAGTTTTAATTGTATCAATTGTACATAGTCTTTTCTTCTCACCTGACTTCGTTTGCAATGACGAGTGTAGAGAATCCATGCCATTACACGTTGCCATGTCAAGGAAATGTGCAAAAAAATGCATTGGTCATTTTTTGGTGCGTGTTGAAATGCGATAGTATGAAATAAATCTATCCATTAGATCTGCTCCACCCATATAAGTATTATATGCTTTCACATCAGCAGGTTGCTTGAAATCTATCTTCCTATTTGCTTCCTAGCTCCACCTCTTGCAAGTTCCTTCGAGGTCGATGCCAAATGCACTGGACAATATCAATACCGACTTATTGTCCTTCCATTTGACAAAACAAGCTTTTCCATCCTCAGGAGTTCGGAATTTAGAAGAACCTCTTTCCATATCTCGATCTTGAGGAAAATTAGCTGCAGCACCATCAGTTCAAAATGAAAAAACAAATTAATTCTGTGTATCTGAAATTCCTCTTATAGAAGGATAAGTGAAACTCCCTTTGGTATACAATATAACTTCAGGGAAACCGTAGCACAGTAGTCCGATTAGAACATGTGTAAATAAGGTATGTTACTGTTTTAAGAAGCAGTGTTAAATTTGGACATATCTCAGTCACTTAAGTGCAATGCATATGAGATTTAAAAAATTATTGTACAATATACTAAAAGTAAACTATTTTGTTTACACTTTAATCTACCAGTGAAATCAATTTTAGCGCCGAAATTTTAACGCGCAATCGAAGAAAATACCCATTACTCACAAAACAGTAGAATATATAATTTAAGTAAGTTGAAGACGAAAAGAACGCGTTGGCGATATATCGAATAGAACCGTATATAAGCGTTGGGGAGTAACTAAAGCTGAGGGGCATTTTTTTATCTCTCCCATGGACACTTCTTTTCTAATATTAATTATTCTCCAAAGCCAACAAATCGATAGGAAACACTTTCAGAGTTCGGTATAATATCCTTTCATATAAATATGATAGGGATCGACATACCGCATCCGACTCTCAAAAGTTGCACATGCAGTTAGTTAAGGCTGCAGTGTACTAACTCTACTGGATTCGCTCACCTCAATGTTAACCTATGTAGAAATTTGTCTACTATTTACAGCTACATAAAGGATGATAATCCAATAAAAATGGTGTTTTCAGAGAGTCTGAACTTTTCTTCACCTTGCAACAGGATTCGTTTCATAAATTTCGTCCCCCAAGGGTTTTTATGAGCGTTTAAAACACACTAGACCAGATTTTTTCCCTCGAATAATTTGAATTTTAAAATGTTATTTGTATTTTTTTAATGAAAAATGCCCCAAGATGTAAAATTTCTTTCCCTATTACGGAGTACGATTTTCAAAAAAAAGTCTTTATATCCAAGTCGGAAATAGTTGGATACATTTTCACCGTAGGTTTACATTAAGGCCGTCTGCACAAGGAGCAACTCAAAAGAAACTGATAACTGACTCAAATCGGTTTGTGATTTGAGTCAGTTATCAGTTTCTTTTGAGTTGCCCCATGTGCAGACGGCCTTAGGTGAGCGAATCTAATAGGGTTAGTACACAGCAGCCTGAAAGGGAAGGGCTAAAACAGATTCCTGGAAACAGCGAATATGTAATGCATGAACCTTGGAGCAATGAGTAAAAGGCCAAGAACACTAACTGAATCATATAGTATTCGTAAGTTTATTTAGAATATTGTTGTACTCTATAATTAGTGGGAGGATTTAGTATAGACTCAGATCAAACATAGACACATCCTTTTTATTATGTCGCTAGTTGTGTGTGGTGTTTTCTAGTATAATTGACTCTGTTCTTAATGCTGACTTCAAAGTGAGGATCTTTGTCGAGAGATTGCATTTTCGACTTAAAAATACGCTCTTAATGGGACATTTTTAAACCTTCAATCTTTCAATCTTTTGTAACACCAGGATTTTCAATAGCGAAATTCTGCATGCTATAAAATCAATAAAACGCATCGAAATTGTACTGTCTGATCTCTGTTGCTGGATTATACAGCTCTTTTCTGAAATTGCAGTGTGTTTGAAAGAAACTCACTCTTTATACAGTTTTGATACAAGATTTAATATTAACATCCATTTATGCGTGAAAGAAAAAAAAAGGAGAGATAAACATTAACAACTCAAAAGAACCCATGTTTACAGAATACTTCTAGAAATCTCAAGAAAAAAATCTCCTGATAGTAATAGCATTAAAAAAATTCTCTTCTCAAAATTTCAACTAGCGAATCAAATTAGTTACGCTTAATATGTATCATATATTTAAAGAAAACTGAATGAATCTCTCAAAAGAATTCCCGTGTTTTTTTTTCAGACTTGTCATACATCAGCATTAAGGAGATCTGGGTCGTAAAATTTTATTTTTAAATTTAAAGGAATTTTATCATGATTTTTTCACCTTGAATGGGATTTTAGAGATCATTATGTATGTAAAAAGATCCTTGGACAGATTTTAATTTCGTTTAAAAAAATTAAACTCAAATTTCAATGCATATTACGCTCTTGATATATCTGCAGAACTAATGGCTCAGTTTGCATAATATTTTCACGTATGTACATAGGTTTTAAAAGTAATTTGTCATCAGGATTTATAAAAATTATCCATAAAGTTTTTAATCTCTTTATAAGGCAAAATGGAAATCTTTATTAGAGGGGTTTTTTGTAAAGAAAATATTTTCCGAATATTTGCTCAAAATCCTGTAAGGAGTTTAGTGAAAATAGAACAGGGAAACTCTGTATAAAGTTTCATAGAAATACCGTGCAAGGAATTTCAAATATAGACATTCAAAAAGGGCTAATCATGAAAATTCTCATCGCGAGATAAATTGACTTAAAATAAAGATCACCTGCTCTTGCTTTCGTCTGTTCCTTGCAGGGTTGAATGGGTTCGTCTCCAGTCTTAGCACTCTGTAGTGGACCCCACAAGGGTCGGAATCTGAAATCTGCCCTGGTGCCAACACAATTTAGAACTATCATTCCCAGGAGCCGCAGCTGGAAGGGGGCATGAACCCATCCCTACAAACCCCACTAAGGGATTTTCCGCTAAGGGATTCCACTAAGGACTTACAAAGTTAACATATCAGAATTAACGTACCCAGCGTTGACGCTACTGCATTCAGTGGCGCTTGACGGGACTCGAACCGAGCACCCTCCTTACCGAATCCCGACGCGTTAAACACTAGAATTCTCTGTGTATGATTTGAATCAAAAAACCCAATAGGATATTTTAACTCAATAAAATAAAAATGTAATCTACTTGAGAACTTGGTGGATTTAAAAACAAAATTACTGACACTCTAACAGTACTCGAAACTATAACAATAGACTGGAATTTCTGCATCTCGTATTTTCCATTGGGGAAAATAGGAGCACAACCTCTTTTTTTCACTGCTAAAAAACGTATGTCATTGTTGTTAATTTTGTGGGTGTGGGTGCAGGGGTGTGTGTTAATATGACAGGCACAGAAATTACGATTAGAAAAATGCCTGGACTTAATTTAGAGGGAATCATCGCCTTTGTCTCTTTCATTTTGTAGCATCAATGTTTCATTTTTTTCCAAAATTGATTTGGTTTTAAAAAAGCATGCAAGTAACGCGATTTATATTTACCATTACAAATTAGACAGCATAATTAGTCTCAGTAGGCTTCAAGCCAAGTATACGCTGGAAGATATTACTCTTTATATAATGATACATATCCATAAGTACGTACTTTCAAAGCTAAGAAATCCAACAACTCACTTCTCCTAACTTGATAAAAAAAAAGTCACATAACACAATTTCTCTAGAGTATGTTTATGTTTCACTTTTTACCATGTTTTTATTAACTCGCTTTCTTGTTTGCTTGTGTGTGTTTTTGTCCAGTACAAATCTTGCAATCGATTTTTAACTAACTTCCCGACTAACTAGATATTTGAAACTTTTAGAATAGCTCAGAACACGATGACAATGCATTATTTTAATACTTTTAGCCCTCTTTAAGCAGGTTTGAATCCATTTTCAGTTAATTTTGTTTTGTAGACTGTTGAAGCCATCTATCGGCCGGGACGAGAACGAAAAGTTAAACGCAAATTAACTTCCAATTAACTTCATTTTCTTTCAAATTGATGGGATAACTCATCAAAAAATATATTTAAAATAGTATACAATAATACATAGAATTGTCAAGTTAATATGATTCAACAGAAAATTTAAAAACATGGTATATAAAAAGTTATTTTTATCTTGTAATTATTGTTTTTAGAAGTATAATTTTAAGGAACGTGCCGTAACAGTTAATGTGAAATTTTGTAATTAACTTACGCAACAAACAGGTCGTATCTCCATCTACTTTAGTTCTATATTTTTCACTTTAATTATGCATCGATTTGCAATCACAAGATATATTATATCTATTCAAGTATCTTAAAAATGATTTTATGTTTCAATAATAAGCTTTGTATAGCTATCCTGAAATCTTTTTGGTAATTATAAATTCCATGAGGCATGGGTAAAGTCTTACTTGACAATCACTGACGTCAGTTTCTCATGTTCTGTAAATTTGGGGGTTTAAAACAACATTCTTTAGCTCTACCAGCAACTACTAACGGACATCTAGATAAAAAGGGGATATTAGTCCATTAAGATTTAAATTGCATATCTTGGAGAGAAAACAATCTATTAAAATTTTTCACAATTGCAAATAAGTAGTAAGATTGGGAAGACAAAAAAGATCGTCTTTATTGTTTTCGGTTAACATAAACATATGCATGAGCTAAGGGAAATAAGAAATATTTATGCCACTCAATTGTCTTTGAATTCTCAAAACCAGAGTATCTTGACTTTTGTCCCATCACTAAAACCTGATAGAGCAAAATTTCTGAATAACTTAACTTTTTTTTTTTCAAAATATTATGACCTAAAAACATTTTTGTTCGTTTCTATTTATGCACAAAGCCTTGATGCCTCAGAAAAGCTGATAAGCTTTCATTTTTTATTCCTTCATGCATTCTTCGATCGATTCTCTCAATATCTGGAATAAAATCAATCAAAAGTATATAACTCTGACGTTTATAGTCAAAATTGAATGTAATGATTTGAGACGTAACATATAGACAGGTTTTCTGCAAAACTGGACGCATTTTTAACAGATCTTTACCAGTTTCTCGTGTTAGAAAAGAGGTGCCACTATTGTAAGTCAACCTTGTCGAGTTAGCGTGATGTTTTGACGCGGCAGATGAAAATAGATTACACGGACTAAAAAGGATGACATGCGGTGGTCGAACAGGAATTTTCTTGCTCTCCTTTTCTTCAATGCAATAAAAGCGAAATTCAGAAGAAAAAGAAACGCAATATTCAAGCGGAAGATAAGAAATTTATATCTTACTAGCGGCCCGTCACGACTTTGTCCGGGTTGAACAAAATATTATACCAATAAATTTCCAGTTGATAGCCAATAAATTGTAAATATTTTTTTACCTAAATAATAACCTAAATAATACCTTAAATTAATATTACGTTAGTTAATAATTAAAATAAATTCTTTTAAAAGAAAAAGGCGTGACGGAGAACGGCTAGGTTCGAACCGCTACCGTCAGAACAGAAGCCCATCGCGATACCACCACTCTAAGGATCGTTGAAATCCACGACACAAAAAGCGGTAGAAGACAGCAGCGGAAACAATGGAGATTGTTAGTATTAAGCCCCTAACTTTATTTCTACTGATCATATATACATAATATATAGCCTATGTCCATCTTAAATAATATACCTTTCAAACAGTGAAGGAATTTTTCAAATAGGTGCAGTGGTTCTGGAGATTACCCTCCACATACAAAATCGCTCTCTCTTTATATATAAGTATAGATATATATTGGAATATCTCAAATGGTCACAGTTTTTTTTTCTTCGAGTATATAGGTTCTAACATTTTGTAAGACTGGTTTACGGGGCTTACAGTAAATATCTTTTTTCTGAATGATATTTAAAAATATTTTAATGAATACTCTGGTATTCCTTTCAGCATTTGCCTATAATATGCTGCATTCTTTTGTTTTTGTTTTTAACCAATAGCTCAATCTTTTATGAATTCAGTTGTGGAGAAAAGCCTTAAAAACTAGTCTTTCTCCAATCTCTCCGATAGAGCTCAAAGGAGCTCCAAGCTAGGTGAGCCGGCTTCTAATACCCGCTCATAACAGTCAGTTGTTAAATAGTAAGAACCTACGTAAATTAAATAGTTATTGTTATAAAAGTTTCCCGGAAGTAAAGTATGTTTTTAGACTGGGATGTTTCCTGGAGTCATTATTTTATGTAAACTAGCTGAATACCCGAACTTCGCTACGGAGTATATTCAAATTAAATACAATGGTCAATATATGCAATTAATGCCAAATATATATATATATATATATATATATATATATATATATATATATATATATATATATATATATATATATATATATATATATATTTATAAAAAAATCGTAACGGATATATTTATAGACAAAATAATGTAGAAGAAAATATTCAAATTAAATCTAGTAGAACATACTAAAGAATATAGTACAGTTAATATAGTACGGTTTGAGGAACATTTCTTTTACTGCATTTTAATATTTTTTTGGATAATGTCCAATCTTCTGCTGCATAAGAAAGAAAAAAAATATTTTTTTCGCCAATTTATTTCGTTGTTATGAACGTGATGCAAAATTAGTTTAAAGTATCACAAAAAGAAAAGAAACCACGTGATCAGCATTTAATAAATTAAATTCTAAAAATTAATCTTCAAAAATTCACCAAAAATCAGAAAATGGAGGTAGAGATTCGAAAAAGATTTTAAATAAAAGGAATTTTTATGATCTTTCTCGCGATATAAATTTTATAACCTCAGATTATTTTTTTAAATGAAGACTTTAAAGAATGTTACAAAAAAACTTAAAAATTTAATTTAAAAAAATCTAAGAAGAATTTTTCAAAAATCTTTCTTAGTGTACCCCTACACTATAAGTAGAATCGCCATGCAAAATTTCAACCCTTTAGGTCCAGCGGTTTAGTTTGTGCGTTATCTGTCAGTCAGTCAGACAGTCAGTTACGGAACTGTTTTATTGCCATTTTTTTATTAACTTGCTTTCTTGTTTGTTTGTGTGTGCGTTTGTCCCTTACAAATCTTGCAATCGATTTTTAACTAATTTCCCGACTAGCTAGACATTTGAAAGTTTTAGAATAGCTCAGAACACGATGACAATGCATTATTTTAATACTTTTAGCCATCTTTAAGCAGTATTGAACCCATTTTCAGTTAATTTTGTTTTGTAGACTGGTGCAGCCATCTATAGGCCGGGACGGGAATGAAAACTTAAACGCAAGTTAACTCCCAATTAACGTCATTTTCTTTCAAGTTGATGGGATAATTCATCAAAAAAAAATTTGTTAAGTATTTATTAATACATGGAATTGTCAAATTTATATGATTCAACAGAAAATTTAAAAACATAGTGTGTAAAAAGTTCTTTTTATCTTGCAATTATATATATATAGATAATGTTGGAGGCTGTTTTAAACAATTTCTGCTTGTTTTTACTGACAACAGAGTAAGTGGCTGAGTAATTAATTAAGAGAGTTGTGTTCACTCAAACCGTAGTTTCAAATCTTGGGAAGTTTAGCTATAGTTAAATGAATATCTGAACCTTTTCTTAATTTGCCTCCTATATTGAATTTAAAAACATAGTGTGTAAAAAGTTCTTTTTATCTTGCAATTATATATATATAGATAATGTTGGAGGCTGTTTTAAACAATTTCTGCTTGTTTTTACTGACAACAGAGTAAGTGGCTGAGTAATTAATTAAGAGAGTTGTGTTCACTCAAACCGTAGTTTCAAATCTTGGGAAGTTTAGCTATAGTTAAATGAATATCTGAACCTTTTCTTAATTTGCCTCCTATATTGAAAGGGAAATTACCCTTTTCTTAAATTTTGTTGAAAGGATCCCTTCCGTGTGGCAGGTCACCCTTACAGTACAATATTTAAACTCAGGCACCACCAGTTTGATCAAATGTGGTCATTAGGGTGAATAGAAGCTTAGGTATTGCAGACTGATAGTTAGCTTCAAGCGTCTCAAGAAAACAAAGAACTTATCAAAATAATTTCTCTTTTTACTTAATATTTTATGATGTAACGGAAGTAAACAGGTAAGTGTTCTGAGTAAGTGAGTTAAATATTACATGGGGGGGGGGGATCGTTTCATTTTATAAAAGATAAAATAAAACATCTTAAGAGTTTAATAATATTTTACGCATTAATAAGTTATTGGGGGAGAGGACAAATTTATATCTTCAAATCTGTAAACAGGATAATTTATGCACGTACATTATAGCATTCTAATTAAGAATATTCTAGTATTTACTTTCAATTATCTGGTCTGACTATTGCATATCTAAACACAATAGGGGGCTTATCAGTTTTAGTGGTGGTTGTTAATCTATAATCGAGTACCTGTTTATGATCAAGGTGCGTGAAGAAATTGGGAGGAAAAGGAAAATGCATCAACTTGACATACAGGGAGGACATAGATAACGAAATACATTTGAAGGTATCGAGGCTCAAATCATCAAATAATATCAACCTACGTCGATCCTACCTATATTCGGGATCATTCTACCACAGATTGGCTATCGTCTGGGGTCGATTGTTTTGAAATGTATCCTATTCATTGATAAACACTACTGTAAACTAATTTTTGTATCAACTGTTGAAAGTATCAAAATTATCATCATAATATTTTACCATACGCCTTGCGAATTCCACTTGCTAAAAAAGTAAGTCCAATCACCATGAAAATTACCAGACATTGGGTTAAAACTTAGGTTCCTTTAAAATAATACATAAGTAAAAGGAAGAAATTAAGGATGGGAAGCTTTATTGATAGTGAATAATCTTTAATGTTCCTGTTTGCTTTTATTCAAAACTGTCATTATTTTCCCTTACAGCCAAATACAAACAAATACCAAACAAATACAGGCCAAAATATGAAACATCATCGGCTTTCGCTATTCTTCCTGGCAATCAGCCTGCTATTTCCTCTGTGTCAGGCTGGACACAGGAATAAACACGGAGGAGGCAACCGCCTGATAGAGCTGTTGACTGCTGGCATAGTGGCTAAAGTTCTGCAGAAGAATGATGGCCATGAAGGTGGTGGTGGAGGAGGAGGGGGTTACTACACCGTGCCCATTCCAGTATCCATGGGATCGCAAAGGTCACACCACCACGTTACAGAAAAAATCATTCCTATACCGTAAGTTCATTTCCTTTCTATGAAAATTTCAATTTTATTTATCAGCTTTTAAGGGGACAGTGGACTTTCAAAGTAGTGAAATTTGTTCAAAAATTCGATTTTTTTTATTTTATTGAATTTTGAAACTGCGGGCGAGTAGGAATGTGTTGCAAAAAGAATTTTTAATTTCTACGATTACTTTCCTAGTTATAGGCATTTGTATTTAATTTAGATATTATGTAGTTACTAATAGCAATAACTTTAAATGTGTTTTTCTGAAAATAAAAATTTTCATGTCATACGAATATTCAAACTGCTCCAGGCGCATTTCTAATTATCGTATTGCTTTGAAATTTAAGTTTTATATACTTAACACTATATCAAATAAATCTTATTGAAAAAAATTATGCTTCGTAGCTCAGAACTTTTAAATTTTGTACTTGAAAAGATGATTTATAGGTATTTTGCGTAGTAAAAAGGATGTTTTCACTATTATTATTTTTTTCTCTTTATATTTTTAATGAATGCTTAAAATAAGCAATAAGTTTCATTGTTATTTCTATAAGGTATCCTGTAAATAAAAATTACCATATTATATGCAAAAGAAATGCGCATGGAACATTTTTTAATTAGGCCAATTTTTGATATAATTAATAATTCCTAATTCATAAATTATTAATATTTCATCTTTAAATCTTAACCACTTTTACATATATATGGTAGTAATCATATATTCAAATTTCAAGCAAATCCATTCAAAACAAAAAAAGTTAGGTTTGAAGGTCCACTGTCCCCTTAATAGCTTTAATTGCTTTAATTTAATAGCTTTTTTCACTGGTGCGGGGAAAAAACATATGATAAAACATGGATAGATTATTTAGCGTAAATAAGAGAAACAGCGTTTTTCTGTCTATCAAAGAGGGTAGTAGATTTTAAATGACATAATAATAACATGTTATTGTTTCCTATCAGGAATATCTTATCTCTTGCATTGCGGTGGAGCTATAATAAATGGTAAATAGGTATTTCTCTTTTTCAGTACTTTGCATTGTCGTGGATATAGAGTAAGTGCTCTGGATACTGTTTCACAAACATTCCGCCGTAAACATTAAGAAAATTCAGTGGAAAATCTTTGTACAGATTCAATACAATATGATGAATTAGAGTTAAGTCCTCCCGGATTCAATTTTATAAACTTTTCTCGTAAACATTAAGAAAATTCAGGGGCATAAATTGCTTTTCTTCATTCGTGCAAAAATTCTGTTCGTTGATGTTTCACACGCAATATCTTTCAATTTCTTTTTTATTATAATCTGGTAACTTAGTTACTTATTTTGTGCTTTTAAACTCTTTGTGATAAGTATCACAGATCCTTGCAACTACTTTGGATCAATAAGTGTATGCCAAGTACTGAGCAATGCAGATAAGATTTTTCAGTCTCTTACTAAAATTTCAATTTCATTTATTGCTATAGAAATCTGAATTCTTTAAAGTTCCGAATCATGTAACAGTTTTACTAGTTTTTTCCAATGTGTTAATTTTATCTTTTAATTTTTTTTCTGCATGTTTAAGTTTATAGCGGATAGGGTAAGAGAAATTTCATAAAAAGTCACTTCGGAATGAATGCAGGTTGTTCTAGAAGTAGAAAAATTATCACTAAAAAAACACTAAATAAGCTTTACTCTCAGTGGAATGAAATCCTTCTAAATTCATCTCACTGGGGGGGGGGGGGGGGAATATTTGATTAGAAACGTGACAAAATTCTGTGGAATCTTTATATACATATTAAATCTTTTTAAATATTAAGAAAACTAATATTTTTCTTTTTTTAACTCCTAATCGTGTATCGAAGTTTAATGACCGTAGTAATTTAAATTTGAGGTAATGCAACCATAAATACATAGAATAAGTTCATGCTTTCCCTTTCATAATAATATTAAATAAATAAACAACCCGATTTTAATTATTTTGGAAATTAAGTTACTAACTATAAAATTAACTCTTCTGATTGCTAATCTTAATAGTTCAAATACTAAATAATGTTTCTCATTCACAACTGAAATTTACATATGCATAAAGTTTCAAATTTAAAGGATAAAAAAGGGGAAATATTTCATAATTCCAAGATTATTTTCACGCTAATCTAAAACAGTCAAAATTTTTGTCTTCGAATATTTATTTATTTTAAATTTATTTATTTGTATAAAAAAATTTATTTACTGATTCATTTGAAACAGAACATTTTCGATTCTTTTCATTGGAACCGAGTAAACCCATTAGGAAAGCCATCCTTTCCCCCTTGAGACACGAAAAATTTGAAATTTTAAAATTTTAAAAATGTGCTGAACGTTAAAGAAAAAGTTTTAAAATTTATTTTTATAAGGAAACATTTCCTTTTAGGATTTACACTTCATATGATGCTTTTTTTGGTTTTTGAGGATTCGGGATTTTAAAAAAGCTTCTTTTAATTGTATTTAATTACCCATGAAACTGAAAAGAAGACAGTCTTTTAACTATCAGACAGCACCTCCTTTGGAGGTAAAAAAGATCTTACCACTAGTTACAGAAAGTCGGATAAAAGTGAGTTTTGTAATAGTCAACTGTGAAAGGTTGTTCCATTGATAATATATTTGGATACATCGATTATGCAAATCTATTTGGCTCTTCATATTCATTAAATTCGAGCAGAAATAAATTAAAATAAATAAAACTATTCAAAGTTCAAGGCATTGCTTTTACACTAATTTGATACTTCTATTATACTTCTTTTTTTTTCTCCTCGTTCTCTAGAGGCAGTAAAAAATTATTCAACTACTTGTAAATGACGAAAAGTCTGATTTTGATTTTCATATCAAATATGTGATAAGAAAATGAGATATTATTTAATACTGTGTATCATCCGTGAAATAGCTGTAAAACTAAGTTATTTTTTTTTTATCGCTAAACTAAGTTGATTATCCAATTTAAGTTTTCAAATAATGGAAAACTCAAGTCACATCTGTAGGCGTATTTCTCGCCCACACTAACGATTAAAACGTTTAATGGGCCCTTTACTGATGGTGCCTATAGGGTATCATAGTTGAGCAATGTGCCCTGTTGAGCGAATAACCATGTTGAAACAATCAATGTACTATATATTTCTTTAAATGGCTGAACTTTTTCCTATTAGAATCTCTAAGAATTTTCACTCTAATTTTCGTAAATAATTGATCCCTTACATATAAAAATTCAATCTATTTACCTTGTTTTTATTAACTCGCTTTCTTGTTTGTGTGTTTGTCAGGTACAAATCTTGAAATCGATATTTAACTAACTTCCCGACTAGCTAGACATTTGAAACTTTTAGAATAGCTCTGAACACGATGGCAATGCATTCTTTTAATACTTTTAGCCATCTTTAAGCAGGTTTGAATTCATTTTCAGTTAATTTTGTTGTTTAAAATTTCTTATAATTGCTCTCTTTATTACGCATTTGATCATCTTTCAAGTTGATGGGATAATTCATCAAAAAAAATTTTAAAAAGTATTTAATAATACATAGAATCGTCAAGTTTATATGATTCAACAGAAAATTTAAAAACGTGGTATATAAAAATTTCTTTTTATCTTGTAATTTCATACTGATTTTTGCGTTTTCCATTATTTTATTCTAGAATTCCGCACCATACAACACGTATCATTCACATCAATGCCGGCAGCCATGGTGGGGAAGGAGGATATGACCACCACGGAGGTGGTGGGTATGGGGAGCACCAACATGGTGGTGGAGAAGGCGGGGGATACGGCGAACCTGGTCACTATGACGGGCCCGGAAATGACATAGGGGGTGGAGACCACCACGATGATCATCATCACCGCCACGCACCAACGATACAGCAACTTATGTTCCACGACGGCGGCGTATACGGCATGCCTCAGCCGCCTAGACCCCCTCCTCAAGCCAGATATCCTCACCCAGCTGGTGTGCTCATGAGGAGGCCGATTGTGGGAATGATGCCTCCCCACCCTGTAATGCCAATGGGCATGATGCCGCCACATCCTCCACCGGTAATGGCAGCTGCCCAGGCCCACCCTGCAGTATCGCCTGCTCGGCCCCCGATGGTGCGTGTCAGGCATTACTATCCTCTGGCGTCGGGGAGGCACAGGATGTACGCATATCCGACGATGCACCAACTTCGCTACCACCAGCTTCCTCCTCGGCCGTGGTAACGAAGGCCAACGGCGTGGAAATGACATGTCTACAGAGCCATAGTCAAACTTAGCCTATCGTCATAAAAAAAAAAAAAACCTCGAAGAACTTGACCTTCGTGTTCCGGGTGTCATCCAAAATGGCCTGGACAATAAGTGAGACAGGCTTGGTTGGATGTGACCGTAGATTTTAATATTTATAATACAAACTATTACCTTCGATATAAGTGCCGAAAACTAATGTGTACAGGACAATGAGATTTTAATTGATGTGGAGCAGATTTAGATTTGGGCTGCTGGATTCAGACTAAGAAATCTGCATCTGTATTTGTAAAACCGTCCTGGTGGCAGCCAATCTCTCGGCAAAAATTGGGGGAAAACTCTGAACAACCAAAGCAAATATACATATTTATTAAATTATATATTTTTCTACTAAATCTCACCTTTCATAATCAAGTCATTGAGATTTGTAATTTTTACCGAATTTTTTTTTTGCAGGAAATCTGACAGTGGATTTATTTAGAAATTTCGTTATTGGTTTAGACTTTTAAACTTTATTCGCTGCCCTGTTCTGAGTTATGGAGTCATTTAATGATAATTAAACTAAATGACTTACTATCTATGTAGATCTTAGATATCCAGAAGTCATTTTGATATTATTCTAGGAACCGAAATTTGATATGTGTTACTATTTACGCAAGCGGTATAAAATGTCATATTTGTATTTAACTTACATTCTTCGTGATAAAAATCATAGGCGAGATAAGATTTGTACCGACTGGTTTTCGGTATTAGCCAGCCACCTGGATGTGTACTAATTTATGTTTTTATTTAAAACGGGAGCATATCCTGTACGTATATATCCTTTATGTTTATTTTACTCCTCAACGGTTTATCTGCGTCGGCCTTCGTGGATGCACGCGGAATCGTAATCAGGAAGTCTGTCAACAGATTATGCACCCTCCATCGACTGTCGCACAATGCGGGGCATTTGCGACCCCCATCCGTCTGTGCGATCCGTCATGCCTGTAGAATGTTTATCCTTCTTTACAAACATGATAATGCGCTATTAATTCTCTGTTTCTTCCCCCAAAATGAGACCATCCGATTCCCATTCTCGCGTGAATCCCTATGACCTGCATCCGGTCGTCGCCTAGAATGAAGCGGAAAAGAACAGACAAAATTTTTCCAAAATCTCGCTCATCTGTGACAACAGAAACAAGGTTACGATGGATATGCACGATGCTCACTAACTTCTTGACATCATCTGAGGTCTTCCCTGGGAGGAGAAGCCGGCTTCTGACAGAAGATCAGTTTTGTACATAGTTCCTCTTTCTTTTTGTATAAAGTATGCTCTCGAATAAAAGTTTTGTGTATTAACTGAGAGTGATTACTGCCTCTAGATTCGCTCGGTAGGTACCGAAGAGTGACCCAGATCCGACCACGCTCCAGAGAACTTCGCGGTCGAAGAAGGCTAATCAGGCCTTCCCTTAAATTGTAGGAGGGATTTTCTCCTCCAAGTTCATGGCAGAAAGGCTTTAGGGGGTTTTCACTAATTGTACATTTTCCTTGCAAATGTAGGACGGACCGCAATGATGTCATTATGGGAATGTAACGCCTGCTCGTTGGCGACTTACTAGCATTGAGCAATTAAACAAAACAAAAATAAAAAAGCAAACTGGCAGTTCATTGCCCCAAAACTGTCCATTAGTGGTTAGGAAGCCCACCTTCATCAAATCTGCAATGGGATGCGATTGATCGGGTCGTTTTACTCAAACTGAGGTATTAAAAAATAAGTAAAGTGTAGCTCATACGTTATTACACCACACCAAATTTTGTACTTTAGGTTAAAGGTCGAGAGAATAGTCACTTCGATGAACGCAAAGCAGCTAAAATGCTACAAAAGTTAGAAAAAAACTTATAATTTATAAGGAAGCTCCAAAGAGATACTTAAAAAAAACAGAAAGAACTTTAGAATAATATTTCAATCGAAATATTTGGCTAGTAATTAGTATTATACAATTTTTTTAATAAAATAGCCCACTTATTTTGGCTTTCGATAAAGCTAAATAGCAACGGCAATTTATTATATCATACAATAGATTCAGTTTAAAATATCTATAGTAAGTATGAAATATAACTTAATGAATAAATTAGACAAAAATCTCACTAAAAGTTCAAATATCGAACTGTTTTATGCATGCGCTATGTTTATGTCCTTCAAACTGAGCACAATCATTTTTTTTAGCGTCCCGATAACCCTCTAATTTTTTTTTAACTTTCGTTTATAATGCCCTATTACTGTAGTTGTGATTCTTTCACAGTGATTACATGGAAAATCCTTTTAGATTAAAAGCAACCTTTATCAGTACATGGTTGCTATGAGAATATTATACTTCATTAAGAAATTACGTTTTTTTATTAATATACATAATTATCTAGAGATATATCAATACGTACCTCTAAAATATAAAAGTATATATTTTAACATCATAAATTGATTTACTAAACAATGAGTCTACTAAACACAACAGATTTAAGTTATACATTTTACTATTCTCTAAAATTTTCTTTTTCTGTGTTCATTAATTGAAATAAACGAAAAATGTAAAGGAACTTCGTTTGCATTGCAAAATATGCCCTGTTATGTCCCAGTTTCAGAAAGCTTTAATTTCTTTAAGTTTACAAATTTACATCGCATCCAGCGGTAACTTGAGCCATTTTTCAGTGATATGGGGAAAAAAACATATGATAAAAACATGGATATATTATTTAATGTAAATAAGAGACACAGCGTTTTTCTGTCTATCAAAGAGGGTACTGGATTTTAAATGACATAATAATAACATCTTATTGTTTCCTATCAGGACTATCTTATCTCTTGCATTGCGGTGCAGCTATAATAAATGGAAAATAGGTATTTCTCTTTTTCAGTACTTTGCATTGCCGTGGATATAGAGTAAGTGATCTTGATACTGTTTCACAAACATTCCGCCGTAAACATCAAGAATATTCAGTGGAAAATCTTTGTACAAATTTAGTGCAATCTGATGAATCAGAGTTAAGTACTCCTGGATTCAATTTTATAAACTTTTCTCGTAAACATTAAGAAAATTCAGGGGCATAAATTGCTTTTCTTTATTCGTGCAAAAATTCTGTTCGTTGATATTTCACACGTAATATCTTTTAATTATGTTTTTATTAAAATCTGGTAACTTAGTTACTCATTTTGTGGTTTTAAACTCTTTGTGTTAAGTATCACAGATCCTTGCAACTAGTTTGGATCAATAAGTGTATGCCCCCCAAGTACTGAGCAATGCAGATAAGATTGTTCAGTCTCTTATCGAGAGCTACATGGCGTTTTGTTATACCATTATACCTAGAGATACGTAAATTTCGCATAAAAATATAAAAATATCAATTTCGCAACAACAAAAAATACAATATATAAAATTTTGTATTTATTCGCAAAACAAAGTATAAATTTAAAAATTTTGCATTTATTATAAAAAATTACAATTTTACTTACTTGAATAAGTAAGTATCAAAATTCTTAGTAAAAAGCTAACATTGTAGTAGTCCCCACATTATGTTCCTTAAGTCTTTGCGTTCTGTCATTAATTACTAAGTTGTACATGCTAAAATATCTCAGCATCTACTCTGTTAACGGGACTATAGAAGCTTTGTATAGCAGCCTTTGCAAAGTTAAGGTAGCAGCATTTCGTTGCAATTAAAATCTGTATAACATCAACAGGAGTCTCTTGGTTGACGACTGTAAGTAGCTGAAATACCCTTGACTTTGGCACTCAAGAAACGTTCTTAAATCTACTAAATTGCTCCACAAAACTTGATGGTTGATTTTTACAGTTAGATTTTTAGGTTCGACTCAGGTACGGAAAAACTGTCCGGGTGAAATTCGGAGCAAATCCTAAGGAGAGAGAGAAATTTCTCAGTTAAACACCGCGGATGGTCTTAGTTAAGCAATTACGTTAATAAATTATTACTATTATTACCTAATTTCGCTTAAAAAGCCGTTTATCCCCGAATTTTTGCCAAAAAGTAGTAAAAAAATAATTTTCGCATTTATTCGCTCATATCGGCAAATTTCGCCTTTATTCGCATGTATTTCGTAAATACGAAAATTATGTATCCCTGATTATACCATTAAGGGGACAAGGGACCTTCAAATTCGAATTTTTTTAATTTTCAATTTTTAACTCCATATACAAAATGAGAATAATTAATTTTCTATTTTACTACATTGAAAACCCTTAGAATTCAAAATAAAGAATTTTTGGAAGAATCATGCCCGTTTTTCAAAAAAAAATTTCGGTTGCGCATTATATATCAATTAAAATTCTTAAATTTTGTATTTATAAGTTTACCATATGTATATAAATATAAATGTGCATTTAATTTTTTTATATGAATCTAACGTCTTAAATAATTCTGTTTCTATTCTGTCTGTTATTTTTTTATGTTTTTACTTTATTTTTTTTATCTATAAATATGAAAAATATTTGTGACTTCAAAGAATTATGCACAGTTTTGTGACAAACACTCCACATAACAATTCTGAGAAAATTGAAAGATATCAGAGGAAAATGAATACGCATGGAGCCTTTTGAAAAATTCTATTATTTTGAAGAACTTTTTGATAAGCAGGTCCTATTCCTCCAGAAAATACTAATTTGTGAATTCTAAGTAATTTCAATGCAATAGAAAAGAATATTAATTATGTTCATGGGGTATATAGAGTAAAATATTAAACATTAAAGAAGATCGAGATTGAAGGTCCCCTGTTCCCTTAAGATAGCACATTTTTCATTGGAAATGAGCTTATGGGGATGCTAATGTTCCTGGAGTTAGATTTCAAGCTTTTCTTCTAGCACAGTCTCAAAAAAAGAGGCCCGAAATAGGTTGTCCATCAGATTGATTTTCAGCTGTGTAGCAAGTTTACGGATATGACGTTAGAGCAATAACAGGTCGTTGGGGGCTCCGGCTAATGGGCTTTCAAAAGCAGCCACCCACAAGAGGAACATAAACACGATCATTCCGAGTGTTGACGTGAGAGATGAAAAGCTCGGCATCAACAGATTCCTCTGCAGTAAACGATGATTTGTATGGAGTGATCAGCCTCGCGATACCTTACCTGGTAATTTGATAGACGAATTTGGGTTTGGAGAGTGACAGGTGAATGTAACTTACGTACTTGATTGTAATGTTTGGCTGAAAAGATATTACAGTGCGAGGATGTTTTTCATGGTTCCAGTTGGGCCTCTTTGTTGCGATTAAGAAAAACCTCATTTTAGGGGCAAACACTAAAATTTTCGGTAATTCTAGTTTTGGCGTGATTTCTTAGAGTTACATCTATTCGGTAACATGACAATTTTGAATTTTAGAAGAATGATACCAATAATAACTAAAACTGCCATTCTCTCTCTTTACCACAATGGTGGTATTTCGGTAATACTTCTGGGTGTGGAAGATTTGTAGGGACCGAAAGCGAAAGAAACAATGTATATTTTAAAAACCAGAAATCGCGTCTTATGTTTAAGATGAAGAAATGAACCGGACAAAATCCCTATTTCCTCACTAATTTAAAATTAAATCATTTATCTAGTAAACAAAATAACTGAAACCTAATATAAAAAATTGTTTTTTTTTATCAAAACTTTTTTCTGCATTTTATCTACATTTCTACGCGCAACATTAACCATATTTAAACTGTAATTATTTTGCCGACAGACATAGTATTTTATAGGCATTCCTGGATTTTTTTTCAGTCAGAAGGCTTGTATTAATTAAATGCCTCCATTATTTTTGCTTCCATTAATCGGTGATTCAGTGTGACACATTTAGTCAATATCCGAGAGAAGCAGAAACAAGAAAATTCTTACAATTTGCAATTTATTCGTAACATTTTCTAGTCCTCGACAATGAATACTTGAAGCCTCCGACAGAACTAAGCTACAAAGTGTGTAAATGTGCAAAGACAAAAAGATTTAATTAACAAATAAATATATTAAAGAGTGACACATTGACAGTTTACGATAGAGGCGAATTTCTCACAGATTCATAAAACAAAAGGTAACGGATTTACCCTTACAATGACGCAACCGATGCATAAAAGAGGAAAATAGCAGGTCCATGAGCGAAACTAATCCTGGAGGAATATAATTCCATCCTTTTTAGACTACAAAAGTAAGTAATTTATCCCTGTATGTTGTTAAAATATTTTTTCTAATCAAATAAAATAAAATTCTTAGTTAAGGCTGCTATGTACTAAGAAAAAAAATCGTATTTCCCTTTTCCTCTTCTTGCAGACTCTTGTGGTGGGAGGAGTACAGTTGACAGTTCAAGAGTTCCACCCCCCTTAGAATTGACATTTTGAGGGATTGTAATGGCTCTCTCTCTATAGGGGAGGTTAAGCGCTGCCCCCAAATTTTTTGTTTAAAATATGTTTTTGTCAACTATTTACTGGTACATAAATGCTGATAATCAAATAAAATTGGTATTGTCAGATAGCCTGAACTTTTCTGCAAAGCGCTACAGAATTCATTTTATAAATTTCTTCCACCGAAGGAATTTATGAGCGTTTAAAACATAGTATACCAGATTTTTTCCCACCGAATAATTTAAATTTTAAAATATTAATTGCATTTTTAAAAAAAAAGAAAAATGTACACAAATGCAAAATTTGTTTCTCTATGACGGAGTACAATTTTTTTTTAAAAAATCTTTGAATCCAAGTCGGCAAACCGTGGACACTCCATAGGTTAACATTGAAGTGAGCGAATCCAATGGGGTTAGTACATAGCAGCTTTAAAATAAGGATACTCAAATTTGTATGACCATAATAATCTATCAGTTAGATGCAATATTTGTATTTTTTGCTTGTTTAAATTTTTCAGCTTGGTTTATTTGACTTTCGTGGCATCACTACGAAAGAAAAATGTGCCAGTTATCAAGCAAATCCTTTTTATACGTGTAAAACAATGTTTACAAATACAAATCAGCATAAAACAAAGTAATTAATAAATTCGTCCAAAGCATGCTAAAATATTTTTAACTACTCGTGAAAACCTTTTCCCTAAAAAAAAATTGTAAAGTGTTGTTTAAAAGGGTGATGGAACATCTTGAGTATACGGTACATTGATTAACCCGTGATGCTGTAAATTAACTAAACGACCCAGTTAACGCAAAATAAAGGGAAAGTCTTGAGCTGAAAGAAAAATATTCGCTGTGATTATCTGATTGTTTTTTTTCTCTGCTTTGATTACTAGAGAATAAATACAAAACAAATATTCAAAAACAAACAAATAAAATATCACAAAAAAAGAGATACCTATCATTTTAGCTACTGAAAAAAACAAAATAATTTTTCGCTTTCAAAAATCTTTCAAAATTTGAAATTATTCACTATCATATTATATTTTTATTCTTTTATCTTCAGACAGCTAGAGAAAGTTATATTTGTAACAGTATTTAGCCTTAATTCATAATTGTATCGTATCATTAGTATAATCAATGGCGGCATTATTTCCCCTTATTTACCCTGTTCTGGTAGCTACTAGTCTATATCTAGTTAATTGCTCAGAACCAGGAGATGATGCAGGTAAGTTTTAGCTGCATAAGTCACAAGTTAGACGCTCTACTAATCTGGAACGAAATTAGCTGTTAAATTAGCTGAATAAAATTGAATCATTAAAAGGACAAATTAAGTTCTAAATAGAGGTTGTTAAACCAGTAGTACAAAGGTTGCGGCTGTCGCCTCTCAAAATTCACCAAATACCAGTTTAGGCTTGGTTGGTTCCTAGATAATCGTTACAATGATACTACAAAAGTCTACTTTAGCTTTGTTTTCTGTTTCCCGGTGCCGCATTTTAGTACCACCTTCATTAATTGCGTGTTGTTGGACTATTCTTTTCTTCACTTCTGGAGCATCCACTTTAGACATCTTATCTAAATTAACTTATTCCAAATTTCCACTAATTACAAGCCATCCTAAATGGCTTCTAGCCTGCTCTTTGTGCTGCTTTCGTTCCCTCTCTAGTTTGTTCTGTGGGCCTGGGGTGGGGGCTCCTGGGTGCTGGGATAGGTCATCAAATCTCGTTTGGTACTTACGTAAAAATTCAACTGAAATGTTTACTTACTTTGCAAAAATCCAAATAATAAATAAAAGAAAATCAACGATTTATGTTATTACATGTAAATACGATTATAGGTATTGTCTGTATTTATGTTTTTTTTGTGTAATAGCCATACAAAAGTGAATGAAATATTAAATATATCATTATAGAAAAATACATACAATATTTAAAGATTTGCATTTATCAAGTAGAACACCAAAGAAAACAGTCTCTGATCAATCAATACAAGAGTACTCCAGAAAGAAGAATTTATCCGCACGATAAACTTATTACCTTTTAGTAGCTGCCAGCTGTGATCTACTTCCACCGGTGGGGGTTAGACCCTGGCAGGCCTTCGAAGCTATGCCCATCCGGTGCAATAGCAATGCAATCGAAACCAGTAGTACAATAGGCCATTTTAAATTATCCTGTTACAGATATAAACTATTTATTGAGACCATTTATAAAACACAATACCGAAGGGTAGATAAAGTCGTATTTCGCGGACATAGACTACACTATCCGGCCAAAAGTATCCGAACACCCTCTAAAGAAGTGGATCTGGCAGGTGACGTAATTTGATGCGTAACCGAAAACTATAAAAGTGTTGATAGCGGTTTGTCAGGTCATATTTATGCGTTTGTGAGAGAATGAGTAAGTCAAAGGAGCTTAGTGACTTTGATCGTGGCATTATTGTGGGATGCCACCTTTGTGGGAAATCAGTTCATGAAATTTCGGACATTCTACAGAAGCCAAAATCCACTGTGATTGATGTAATTGTGAAGTGGAAACATCGAGGCAGTGAAACAGCAGAAAAATGAAGTGGCAGACCGAAAAAAATTAGTGAACGCAGCCGTAGAACTCTGAAAAGGGTAGTGAAACAAATCGCAAGTCCTTGTTGATCGAAATCACTCAGGAGTTAGTGCTAGCAGCAGGACTGTTCGTCGAGAGTTAAAAAACCTTGGATTCCATGGTCGTTGAGCCGTTCACAAGCCCAACATCACTTCCCAGAATGCGAAGCGTCGATTTCAATAGTGCAAAGCTCACCGCCATTGAACTATGGACATCTGAAAAAACTTTCTTTGGAGTGATGAATCTCGCTTTGCAATCTGGCAGACCGATGGACGCGTCTGGGTTTGGCGGATGCCCGGAGATCGCTTCTTACATTGTGCCGACTGTTAAGTTTGGTGGTGGCAGCATCATGGTGTCGGGGTGTTTTTCATAGTTTGGCCTGGGTTCCTTAGTTTCTGTGGTTGGAAACATGAACTCTAATATATATGTGGACATTCTAGACGATGCTGCTCTCTCAACTCTATGGCAATATTTCGGGGAAGGCCCATTTCTCTTTCAGCAGGATAACTGCTTCATTCACACATAGAGACTTGCGCAGGCATGGTTTGACGAAATGGGATTTTAAAAAACTGGACTGACCTTCTCAGAGCCCCGATCTAAATCCTATTGAACACCTTTGGGACGAATTAGAACGCAGATTACGTAGCCAGCCAAATCGACCATCCTCACTGCCAGCACTCACTTCAGCTGTGATGGACGCCTGGAAGTCAATTCCTATGTACACCCATCAAAAACTGGTGGAACGTCTCCCCAGACGTATGCAGGCTGTCATCGATGCAAAAGGAGAACCAACATCATATTAATATACGCTTCAGGACTCTCCGAGTCCGTACCACTGGGCGTCCGGATACTTTTGGCCAGATTGTGTATCAGATTTCGATGTGTGCACCTTTTGTAGCACGACAAAAGTCTAAATGGCAATCCAGTTCTCTCCAAGTGTTTCGTAACATAGCAGGAGTTATTGCACGAGCAGCTTGAATGATACGCTTCTTCAACTCATCCACAGTTTCAATTTTTTGTTTATACACAACGGATTTAATAAATCCCCAAGCAAAAAAGTCTAATAACGCCTGATATGCTACGAAACACTTGGAGAGAACTGGATTACCATTTAGACGTTCGTCGTGCTACAAAAGGTGCATACATCGAAATCTATGATACTATGATAGAAATCTATGATTGATAATAAAACTTGGTGAGATGTTCTTTCTATTTAGATAATTTTTTTTAATTCTAATGGATAGTTCCGTAAAAATAAATCATGACTTTTGAATACCTTTAGCCCGGACACCCTCAGAATTGCACATGCAAGTACATACAAGTTGCAGATTAAACTCGGGAGAAGTATGAAAGACTTGGTTGGTGATCCAATTTGAAGCTCCTCTTAAAGAAACTAAATGGCTGTCATTAAGAAAAGCAAAAGGGATGAAGTCTAAAAACAACTATGACGTGTGAACATAATTATATGTTACAAATTTTTAATATTATGAGGTAAAATAGTTATGAGATCTGCTGTGATCATTCAGAGCGATGTAAACTATATCGTTTTTATAACTTATCTTATGGGAAAGTCTATGATTTCTTTCAAGTTGCAGTGTGTATTGACAAAACTTTCTCACACATAATCACATTTTTTAGATTTACAGTTATTTACCATCAGTTTCTCACACATAATCACATTTTTTAGATTTACAGTTATTTACCATCAGTAATGGAAAGCCCGACGAAAGGCAAGGTGAAAGGTTCCTTAGGATGGGCTCTAATTCAAAAGTCTCGCTTAAGGCTGTCTTAACCCTATTGGGTAGGTAGGCCCCCAGTGTACTAACCCTATTGGATTCACTCACTTCAATGTTAACCTAAGGAGAAAATGTGTCCAACGGTTACCGACTTGGATTTAAAGATTTTTTTTTTAATTGTACTCCGTAATAGAGAAAGAAATTTTAGGCCGTCTGCACACGGAGCAACTCAAAAGAAACTGATAACTGACTCAAATCACAAACCAGTCCAACTGGTTACAAACCCGTCGGACGGGTTTGTAACCAGTTGCGTCGTGTGCGTGGCTCCATTCAATTACATAGGTTGCGACTCATCACGGCCTGGTTTGTGATTTGAGTCAGTTATCAGTTTCTTTTGAGTTGCCCCGTGTGCAGACGGCCTTACACCTTGAGGCATTTTTTGATTTTATTGTAAATACAAATAATACTTTTAAATTTAAATTATTCGGGGGGGGGGGGGGGGGGGGAATCTGATATAGTGTATTTTAAACGCTCATCAGTTCATTTGGTGGAAGAAATTTATAAATTAAATCCTGTTGCAAGGTGCATAAAAGTTCAGGCTATCTGAAAATACCATTTTTATTGATTATCAGCATTTATGTAGCTGTCAATAGTAGACAAATTTTCTCCAGGGGTTAGCATTGAGGTGAGCTAATCCAATAGGGTAAGTACACAGCAGCCTTACCCTATTGGATTAGCAATCTCAAGACATAAAAGTCAGATAGATTTCTTTTTTTATTTTTCCTGGCTCAATGTCAGTTTTCGACTTTCTCATGTAATGGTCTCTCTCAGCAGAAGAGAAAGTTGTAAAACCAACTAACATGTTGGAGAAATAGTAGGTAGCAAATATTTTCCAGAACTGAAATCAGAAGCAGTATTCCACGTTTCAGCTCTCATTTAAAGTGCTGAAATAGGGATCATGTTGAATGCCAGAATCATGCGATAAAAAAAAGAGAAAAATTTGAGAAGTATAATGATTTCTGATATGAATCTCCTTCTTTCTTCCTTATGGCATCTAAAAGTGAATAAAAAAGCTATCTTATATTCGAAATTTGTCAGCTTGCTTAAATATGCGTGTTTGAAACTTATATTTTACGAGTACTTGTAGGTGAGACATAAAGGGCCATTTCTAAAACTGATAGCGACCATTTAAAAAAAAAAAACCAGCTGAAGAACCATTGAGCCAGAAAACGAGAAAAACTGGTGCACTTTTCCCTCTTTTGCTTATATTTGGGGCTTAAGAACCATTCTCGATCGAAAGGAAATACATTAAGATCGTCATCTATGGCTGTATTAAAAAAAATAATGCTCAGAGAATGGACGATAAAAGTAATATCAAAGTAATGTACCTTGCAAGAGACGTGTTTTCTTTCAATGCTGTCACTAAATGTTTTCGCGATAAAAAGAAGAAAGTCCAAATTCCGCAGGGAAAATATTATAAATGAATATGATTGTTATTTAAAGAAAAAATGAGGAGGGGAATCATAAATAGACAAGAAAAAAAGATGGCGGAATGATAATTTTGATAGACAAGTAGAGTGAAACGAATGGGAAAAGTACTCTTGAATTGTTGCTATTATGTTATAGGGGATGATAATCTGAACCGAAAATTGTTGCCATGTCACACGACACGGTGGAAAAAAACATTTCCAAATTCGGGGCGAACGTAAACGGGAGGTGACCCCGGGCAGAATCTTTCGTGCAACTCTTGGATGGTTGGGAAAAAAACAAACCACTTGCACTTACAAATACGGTTGCAAGCTTTTATTTTTTTATTATTGTTATTAATGTTGTTACATGTTTTATTTCTAGCATCATTTCTCTGGTATTTGGGAGGAAAAAAAAATTGAAACTTGTCACTAAGTTGTTTTTTTTTCATAAGAAACATAGGTGGAAATCGTAATTTCAGCATGAATATTCTTATAACATGTCTGAAGACTTCTTATAACATGCCTGTCCTCCAATCTATTAGGCGTTGTTTCTTCCTCTATCTTTTCTTGTGTTTGTGTCTCTGCTTTTTTAAACTAAACTTTTAAAAAAAATTTAAACGATCTAAAATTGTATGTTATTTTTTAATTCGTATATTTTTATCCTCTATGTCTTATGTTGATTTTAAATTAATTTTAGTCTCTCTAGAACAGGAGTGGGCAGACTTTTCCAGGGTACGGGCTACTTCTAATTTTTTTCAAGGTGTTGCGTTCCACCCAGTGGCGTAGGTGTGGTGAGCTAAAAAAAAAAAAGGTCTACAATATTTATTATAACTTAATAATAAATACGGAATATGTACTTACCGACATAACTACAATAAAAAATCTCGGTGTTTATGGCGTCGGTGTTCTATAAATATGTTTCTTTTAGAATGCGCGTCTTAGGTCTTAGTAAAGGCGGTCACCCCAAAAATGTCTTGGTGGTCCACCGGTCGATCGCGATCGACTTAATGCCCACCCCTGCTCTAGAACTATACCTTAACTTCATGACTTGCACTTTAAAACTTCTTTTTACTTCATGAGCACCCTAATCCTTACTTTTGTATTGTAACGACTCCCGTACAATAGCGAATATTTTGTGCGGGGAAATTCCGGGAAGACCAATCAACGCACGGTTTGTGCTCATAATTGATCTGGACAGCTGCAGACAGACAGTCGCCTGGCAACATAATGGCCGGAAGTGCTACCGACAGCTCAAAGAACAGTCCGTCAGCTAAAAAAGGGAAGTTGCCGACCAGAGGCTTCTAGTCGTTTGGGAAAGTGACTGAATAAAGAAAGGCGGCGTTTTCCAGACCTTTCGAGAACGTTCAGCGAAGGTATATTAAGTCGCTGAACGCGAGTTAAGTCAAGTCAGTGATTCAGAGTCTAAGTTATTCAGAGTGCAGCTGGAGCCGGAGACAAGGAGATACTGTCGGGCCTTGATAGATTTGAATGAGCGCAGCGAAAACTCAAATCTGACCTTCCTCGTCGATGCCGTGAACCCACGAATTTAATCTTTTAATATATATTTTAAATAGCCTGTATTCAGTCGATAAATGCAATTAAAGCATTATATACAAAAAGGCTGGAAGTCTTTTATTTAAGGCAAAGTCCTTTACAATATGTTCACTACTGGAGGATAGGCTATATGCCCAGGAACTCCAAAAACTTCCCAACGGGAGTGTGGTTAAATGATCCACATTTTACTATTTTGTCTCCAGAAATTAAACCCTCAAGCGGTACGGTGGGGGTCGGATCCGACCCAAGGATGTGTCTTCTTCCGTACTGTGTCTCCTCCGGATGTGTCTTCCTCCGTAATGTGTCTTCCTCCGGATGACTCCCTCCCGTACTCTCTCCTCTCATTGCAAAAGATCGAGTTGACAAGAAACCCTACCAGCCAGTCTTGCAACAGGCGTTGGAGCGTTTTCAGTAATACGTTTGCAGTAAATACGAGTGTCTTTGTTGAAAAACATTATTCATGATCACTAGTCATTTTTTTTTCGATTTTTAAATTTTTTATTTCGATTTTGAAGGCCAAAAATGTCAGTATATACCATTTTTTACATTTTTGTGCTCGGAAAGTTGGTTTCAACTTTCTAAACCTAGGTACAAGACTAAATTACATACTAGACCTAATATATACAACATTCTATGTAAATGCCAGAGAGATTTTTTTTTTTAGCAAAATTACAATTCGTTGGTCATTTTTTCTACAAAAAGGTCTTTATTTCGTGTAAAATATCAATAAATGTTATTATACTACAAAAATGCTTACTGTGTACTTATTTCTACCAAAAACCTCATTAAAAAGGAGATCAGATCGGATCCGACCCGACCGTACCATCGATTTCGTCTCAAACCACTGTACCGGTTTTTTTTTTATAACCTCTTTAACCAATAACCAATAACCAGTGCGCGAAAAAATTGGAATTGAAAACTTTTTGAAGTTAATGAGTTGGTTTTTTTTTTTTTTTTTTTTTTTTTTTTTTTTTTTTTTGTGTGTGTGTGTGTGTGCTTGTTTGTTTGTTTGTTTGTTTGTGTTTGTTTGTTTTGTGGTGGTGTTTTTTTTTTAATTCTTGACCATGTATGTATGAATAATATACTTGTTTGCGAGCATTTTTCATATAACGTGCTGACAAGAAAGCTAACATATAATGCTTATTCACTTCATATATATATATATATATATATATATATATATATATATATATATATATATAAAAATAAGATGAAAGAGAAAACCAGTAATAGCTCTAAAGCTACTTGCAGCCAGGAACAAACAACATGTAAAGAAAAGTATGAATAAGGTTTTTGACAGCATTTCTTCATCAGCGGTGTCAATACTGTCTAAAAACCAATGGATTGTTTCTGATGAGTATGATCTATAAAATAAACACACTCAGACACCGTACAATCCATTATTAACAGAAGAATTGATTAATAAATGAATTAAGTTTGATTAAAAGTACTTAACCAAAGAACACCAAGCCTGGCGCTAGTCAGAGTGGAAGTTAAGAACTTGTAACCGCAAGATGACTGACGTCACAAAACTTGCAACCATTGAGGTAGTGGATTCTCAGTTACAGACTTACTTAGGTTACCGTATTTAGGACTATTATTCCCTTAATTATTTAGTTTTTATTATTATTACTACTAAGAGTTAATTTTATTATTATTTTATTTTTACTTATGATTTATATATATACCTTTGGGGGCACCACAAAGTCCGTTGGGCTGACACTACATAATTTGGTGGTGACATCTATCGAAGCTAAATTAAACTAATTTTGTTCTCTCGTTTAAAGATTTTTTTATCTGATAAAAAGTTAAAATGAATGTTGTTTATATTACATATTCCACTTTTCTCGGTATTTAACAAAACAAGAATTGGATAATCTGAACTAGTTATTATATCAAGGACTTTAATATTAATGAAATTATCGTAACTTATCAATGAACCTTAGCACCGTTTTTGGCATATATTCATTGAAAGGATTTTGAACATTATTACACTAATTATGAATAGCATTCAGAAACTAGAGCTTGAAAGCTTAAGCAGGACTTAAGGAGAGCTTAAGTCTGGAGCAGATTCAAAATCTTACGCTAGAAATCTGTATTGAAGTGAATGTGCATTTTATTTCTCAGGCAATAGTCATACGCAAATAACTACAATAGAACTATTTTCAAATGAAAAATCTCTGAAATATAATAATTTCTCAAAAACTGACAAACATTCGATAAAATCAGGGTTATTCAAACATTGAACTAACCTTTAGTTTTATCCTCATCGTATGTTCCACTTCAAGGAAGAGCGAGTTAAAATAAATTGCATAGTGGCGTCATCTATCAGAATTAGAAGTAATAAAATAATTTCAAGTAATACTTAATTCTCCCTGTTCGTGAATAATATTATTTTTTAATTATAGGCCTGATTCTTTAGAAATCAGATTAAATTAAGGAAATTATTTCAAGTTAAATCATTCATAAATTTGTATGAATAATATAAGCACTTTGAAATAGGTACACACACTTATTTTAATTAAATTATATCCGACTCGGAATGTTATTTCCATCGGATATAATATATAAATGTTTGTCGGATAAGTGTTTGGATAAATGTTTCTGGGTTATCCGACACCGGTTTTTAAGTTCAAATAATATATTTTAATTTACGGTAAAGAATATGTGAATACACCGACAAGTACCACAAAAATATATAATCTTGATTCCCCAGTGATTAATTCTTCATAATAATAAAACATTTCGTAGACTAATCAATGATTTCCCTTTACAAAACAAAATTAAACTTCCTTTCGTAGTATTAATTCAAGAGAACAATACAGAAATTACCCATTACTGTTTGTTATTCATCTCCTGGATAGTGAAGATACTACCTAGGCGATGAATAACCGTCTAGGGCCTGCTGCAAACTGAGAAAAAGCCTGCTGCAAACTGACGCGTGTCTGAAACAAGCATGTCTCATACAAGCTACGTTCAATAACTGCCAGAGAACGCGTATTGAAGTCATAGGTTTCGGATATTTGACTCTCCATACTTGCGACGTAAAGCGACACGCTGAAAAATGCTGCACGTCTTTACTTGTGAGTCACCGAAGAGACGGCGACAAAATCGTGTCGCACATCTGATTTATGTAAGCACTCGGGGCAGAAACGAGAGACTTTTCAATGAAGCTTGTGTCAGACACGCACTTTCTCAGTGTGTGGCAGACCTAACTCTCATCTTAATGGTTGCCAATGAAAGTGAAATGATTGCGTCACTGCGTCCGGAATACATATGAGAAGGTGAGAAGCCAAGAGGTACAAGTGACAATTCCATCATTTTGTGAAAATGCAGTTTAAAGTTAAATCATTTTGATAAATTCCCTGAAACTCAAGTCTGTATAATGCTTATATTATGGTTCTAGTGTATATCCCTTGAATATTGACTATAGAATACTGACCTTGAATACTAACTATTCATAACCGCACTTGACTCTTTTTATTTTTAAAAAGCCACTTGCAGGGCCGGATTAACCCACTTTGGGGCCCTAGACATTTTCCTCTTACCGGGCCTCCTCCCTCTCCCACAAGAAATAGAGCACACAAAAAATATAAAACAATAAATAAAACAAAACTAAATAATGTGAAAAACTAAAACAAATCTTAAATTTTTATTAATAAAAATACTTAATATACAACAATAAATTGTAGTTTTTCTAGATAAGTTTGAACAGTTTGTTTATAAATTTTTAAAAATTGAAATTTATTTGATTAAATTTTCTAACAAAAGTATATAAATACGAATAAACTCTATTTCAAAATTATGTTTTCTAGTCTTTAATTCAGCAAAATTATCAGTTATTTCATCATAATTAATATTATCCAAAACATTTTGCTCGATGTATAAAACAGCTAAAGAATTTAATTTTGATTGACTCAGTGAGTTTCGTAAATACTTTTTTGCACGTTTTAACCGGGCCGTTTGACCGGGCCCTTCAAAAAACCGGGTCCTAGACATTTGTTTCATTTGTCTATCCGATGATCCGACCCTGTTCACTAGTACCCCGTGGCTTCTCTCCCCCTTATATAAATGTGTGTTAAAAGGGCTTGTTTCAGGCAACGGGTAATGACGACGACGTTGTTTCACATCTAAATAGAAGGTGCCAATTTGTGGTATTGCAATTTTATTCCATCAATAAAATTTAGGTTTACTCAGCTAAACAAAACAAAACAAAAAATTACATTTGATTAAATGCGATGAAAAAATACAATTCATTAAAAGTAATTTTAAAAATACAATACAGCAGACTGTGAAAAAAAAAATCCACTGTGTGATTTTCATTTCTATTTTCTTCTATCTGAGAGAAGCTTTTGCAGCGAACAATTTTCTCGTTGCTTGCAATATGCACCATGAAAAAACGCAAGGGACTGGAATCATCGTTCTGATCGGGAATATTTAGATTAAAAATAGCTTTAAAATCCTAAACTACATGGTTTAGAGGCCTTCATTTTTGTACCTTAAAATCTGCAGGATTTTTTATCTTACTTCTGAGAACTCTTGTTTCTCGCCGCGTGAAGATAAGGCTAGGTGCGGATACTAATATTTCCTTGCCTGTGTCCGCGCCAAAAATGGTTCTCCCAGAGGAAAGTATATTTAGCGCTTTGGGTGCATCTTTTAGGTTTGTTCCTGCAGTAGAGAAAAGCAAGAGGAAATAACACTTTTCTCTTAGTTACAGGCAAAACTGAGGATGCGTAGCTGAAGAAAATGAAAGAAAATATCCTAGAATACGAAATGTGTAAGGTGCCAAATAACCAGTAAAAGTCCTTGATGGTCGTTTTATAATTTTATTTAACACCACACATAACAAAACATATAGCAATTAAAATTAGACTCAAATTAATACCTAGTATAATTAAGGAAATCTGGGGAGCACTGCCGAGATGTGCTCCATTCATATCAAACCTAGCAAGCCCAGTAAAAACATTAACAACAAAGTTTTACATAGTTCTCCGGGGGTCACGTGGTATCGATGAATGCCAGTTGAACTCCAGCCACACAATCCATTCAATTCGCAACAGTGGCAATCGCTCCGCGTAGGATGAACTATGACAGCAATTCTGAAAGCGTGATCCGCGTACCTCCATAGGTACCAACACATTATAATATAGAATCAGCCGATGTTATTGCTTCCAAAAAGCATTAATCCAGCATTAGCAAGCCTTAAGCATTATGAAGCATTATGAAGCATTAAGCTAAAAACTCTAGAGATAAAGCACATGATTACGATTAAAATTTTAAGCAAATTTTCAAAAAGGTAAAGACACACTACAGACACTATTTTGCATTATCATATTTTTTCCACAATGGGATTAAGGACTCATTAATTAGCGAGGATATTTGTGAAATACGAAAATTGACAACATCAAAACGCGATGTGCATGCATTTCTGTACCTCCAACTCTTCCAACTTGCTCTTGAGTTCTGTGAACTTTCCACTCCACAAGTCTTTGGTTTTCAAATCTAGCAATTGCATTTGAAGCGATCCAGCATCAATTCCAAATGGCTCAATGTTGATCTCATTTGTATTTGTGTTGGGGGGATTTACTATGAACGCGAGAGTACTTTTGTTTGTTTTGAATTGCTCGATTCTCTCAGTGAATCCATCCTTCATGTTTTTTAAAGCTATGCTGAAGTAATTCGTGTCAATAGTTGCATTGGTCTCATCGCGATATTGCTTCATATTTTTAAAATGAAGTAATTTACCGCTCTCCATGTCTTCAACAAAAAGAAGTAATTTTTGGAACGAAGTTCTTTTACGCGGCTTACAGTAGAGTGAACTGGCAGGAATCGTCACGTAACGAAAAAGCGTTATGCCCCCTTCATAAGAGCTTTCTCTCAAGGACTCTGTGGCTAAATGGATATCGCATCGTACTACGGAGCGACTGGTCCCCGGTTAAAAACCCCACAAGCACTATGGGCAATTTTAAAACCCTTCACTGCACACTGTATTAAATTTGACACATAAGTTATTTTTCCCCTTTATATTCAAAAGCAATATTTTTTTATCCACTTGTGCAACTTGCATTAATTTTGAAACATCATAGCAAAGCTTTTAATCACTGTTAGTTACATTTTCGTAGGATAGATGGCAGCAGGAATACAACTGCGATCTCAGTAAAAGATAGCCGTTCAATTCATACCAGACCTACCTTAGTATTTGCTATATTTTCAGTATTTTAAAGTCAGTTTACATCTTTGAAGGTTTTATAAATATATTTTAGAGGTACGTAGCTTTTATAATTATTAATAAAATACTTCTTTAATCTTTTATAAAAAATTCAAGTATGATTTCAATTTTATGTATCAAAAATGATACATAGTGTGCTTACGCCATTTTGAAGGTAATGGCGGGAAGAAAGTTTTAACACAGAAAGAAATTGAGGAACTTATGAACAGATCGTGGAGTGATCATAGTGAAGTTGGATCAGATTCAGAAAGCGATGGCAGCACAGGTGATGCTAATTATAAACCAAACAAAGTTTGTGATGAAATTTTTGATGGTAGTAGTGATTCGGAAGATGAGGTATCATTGCTTGATAATAGCGATGTTCTTGATCTGCCTAATGGTGGGAACATGCCAAAAACTAATAGAAATAATACAGGGAGATCACAGCCTGCAATCAACTGGAAGAAAACTAATTTACTTCTAAATGATGATCAAATTTTATTCCGAGGTAACGAGAATCTCTCTCCTGAAATTATGAATTTAAACACACCTCTAAATTTTTTTAGTTATCTTTTTACAGAAGATTTGATTGAGCATATAGTTCAAGAAACAAATTTATTCAGTGTGCACAAAAACCCAGAAAAGTGTGTCAATGTAACGAATTTAGAAATTAAACAATACATTGGAATTTGTATAATGATGTCTATTGTACATGTACCAAACACTAGGCCATATTGGTCACCTGCCATAGGCAATGATGTAATAAAAGAATGTATGTCATTAAAACGGTTTGAAAAGATAAGAGAATTTCTACATTTTAATGACAACTGTAAACAACCACCACATGATGACCCTCAGCATGATCGTTTATATAAACTTCAACCAGTTGTAAATGCTTTACTTGAAAGATTTCATACCGTCCCTATGGAATCGCATCTTTCTGTTTAAACTTATTTTTTGTTTGTTATTGTTTTAATTCACGCGGGATTTATATTGTGTCATTAATTTATTTTTGTTGGTGATTAAATCATAAAATTAATCCGATTAAAAATTATGCTAGGTAACATCTAAATCAAAATAATTAATTTATATATTAAAATTTTTAATTTTAATAAAAATAATTAATTTATATATTAAAATTTTTAATTTTAATAAAAATAATTAATTTATATATTAAAATTTTTAATTTTAATAAAAATAATTAATTTATATATTAAAATTTTTAATTTTAATAAAATAGAGAGAGAGAGTTGGTTTAATAAAAGAGGGCTGTGCTTTTTGGCGTGACAAAAATACACTTAATATAATCAATAGAAATCTACATATTAAATCACGTTTAGAGTTGAAAAAATAACGTAAGGAACTTCGTTCCTGACGGGGGTCCCCCGACCGCACAATTATTTTTCGAAACAAACTACTTCTTCAAGCAAGGCGTAGGCTGGGTTGCCCTTCCCTTGCAGTTTTAGATTTAGTTCATTTAGTTTCATTGTAGTATCTACCATGAAGTCAAATTTTTGCAGCCATTTGTCTTCTTCCAATTCGGGATGGTCAGTGCTTTTTTCATTGAGGAATGTTTTTATTTCACTCAAGCACAAAGCAAAACGTTGCAATACGTTACCTCTGGAAAGCCATCGCACTTTATTGTGCAGAAGTAGGTCAGAAAACTGACTATCTATTTCTTCAAGGGATTCTTTAAACTGGCGATGGTAGACTGCTTTTGCCAAGATGCTGTTAATAATCTTAGTTACCAAGTTCATGACCTCAACTATTTCGGCCGGAAATGTTTGGGCACAAAGCGCTTCTTGATTAATTATGCAGTGAAACGTTAGAATTTCGTGGTTTATTTATTTATTTATTTATTTTTTGAAGAATTGATGTTACCCCTCTATGTATTCCTGTCATACTTCTGGCTCCATCAGTTGCTATAGAAACGATTTTATTTATATCGATTCCATTGTCTTCCAGGCATTTTTGCACAGCATTTGCTATATCTTCTCCACGAGTTTGCCCTGAGATCGGTAGCAATCCTAGCAGTTATTCTTTTGGACCTTGGGACGACATAAGACACGGCAAGTTACCCTGACGAAAAGGGTAACTTGCCGTGTCTTTTATGTCACAAGACTCATCTATAGCAAGTAATAAGGCAGAAGCCAGTTGAATGTCTTCCACTTGCATATGTGTTACATTTGAAGACATTTTAGTAGTTCTATCTTACATGGTCACGGAACTCGATAAACATGGTCACGGAGTCTCATCTCTAAGAACAAAACAATAGTTCAAATTTATCTCATTACGGTCATGTTAAGCGGAGCGATTTGTAATTAACGATTATGAAAATAGAAGCTCTTGAGAAATTAGGTACTTAAAAATATATTTTCTTATTTTTTAAGGGTTTTGATAGTAAATTATTAATTTTTTCGTATGGAACTGGAGAGCCGCAACTTTACATCAAAAGAGCCGCATGTGGCTCGTGAGCCGCAGGTTGCCGACCCCTGGTCTAGGGGTTAAATTTTATCTTTTACCGTATTTCAATATATTTTTGTCAATTTATTTCGTTGTTATGCACGTGACGCAAAATTAATTTAAAGTATCACAAAAAGAAAAGAAACCACGTGATCAGCATTTAATAAATTAAATTCTAAAAATTAATTTTTAAAAATTCACCAAAAATCAGAAAATGGAGGTAAAGATTCGAAAAAGATTTCATTTTAAAGGGATTTTTATGATCTTTCTCGTGATATAAATTTTATAACCCTCAGATTATCATTTTAAATGCAAACTTTAAAAAAGTTACAAAAACAGCTTGATAATTTAATTTTTAAAAAATCCAAGAAGAATTTTCAAAAATCTTTCTTAGTGCACCCCTACACTATAAGAATCGCCATGCAAAATTTTAGCCCTTTAGGTCTAGCAGTTTGGTCTGTGCGTTATCTGTCTGCAGTCAGTCAGTCACGGAACTATTTTATATATATATAGACTAACGATATCTTTCATCTCAAACAATAATATTGTTACCCCAATATAATTAACTATAACTGTATTTTTAATGACGATTTCTTAGTATGCGAAATTGCTATAGTAAGATCACATATAAGTACACCTAATAACGTTATTTAAAACAAGCTACTTTATGAAAAAAAGCTTATTATTATTATCGTTGTTATTTGGCTTGCGATAGTATTACATGAGAACATTGTCCCTGGGAAAAATAAAAACAGAATAAAATAAAATAGGTTAAAATGGGGACAGGGATTATCGGCTTATATTTCACAGTGTTTGTAATGACGTTTAGACAATAGGTGGTGATAAATTCCTTTCAAATTTCACCTATCGGATGAAAAAGAAATATTTTGCTATTTTTCGACAAGAATATTTAATTTTCTAATGACGTTTAGACAATAGTCGGTGGTAAATTCATTTCAAATTTCACATATCGGATGAAAGAGGAAATATTTTGCTATTTTCCGGCAAGAAAATTTAATTTTCTGTAAAATGTCACAAAATCATGAATTTCCATTATGTCGCCCTAAACAGAGAAAACTGTTTCGGTGCTTTTGAAAGATGGCGAATCCATCAAAAATGTTGCCATCAAAAGCATTTTTTGTTTGATACTAAGAAGTTACTTCTCCAAGTAATTCAGAATACTTAGTTCCGATACTTTAGTAATAAATAATAGGAACTTACTGAAACACTTAGTTGTGTTATTTAAAACTGAACCTCCAGTTTGGTTTATTATAGAAATTACTTGAATTCTTAATAACCGATAAATAGAGAGTATCGCAAAGGTTTATGGAAGGTCCAGTTCAGTGACGCACCCAGGATTTTTTCTTGGGGGGGGGGGGGATGAACGGATAAAAATATTTATAATGCAAAATCAATATTCATAAGACAATTTCTATTTATTTGGGGGGTCCCTTCCACCCCCCTGTGTGCGCCACTGGTCCAGTTAATGCCTAATTGAATTTCAAAAGTTGAATGTTTTGAGGAATAGTCTAAGAGGTATTTGGAAACTTAAAAATATTTACATATTTTTCATATTTTACTATTTTTTTAACGTAGGATTAAGTTCCTCAATAACAGTCCTAGGGTGGCCGTTATTGAGGCCTCAATAACGTAGGGCGCGATGGCTCGGTTGGCAAAGGCGTCGAGTCAGTGATCTGAGGGTTGTGGGTTCAAGGCCGGTCGCTGACAAAATGTCACACCGCCTAATGAACACCGCCTTGTTCACTAATGGTGGTCGGGGCACGTAAAATAGGGCGTGGCAGCAATGTCCTCCAAGTTCTCAAATTACCTCTGGGGATGCTGGGTCAGGTGGTCTGGTCTCGCCACTTAACTCAATTCAAAATTCGCGGATCATCAAACGGGTGCAGTGTTGACCCACCCCCTGTGGTGCACCCGGAGCGACGCATGCGGCGAAGTGGTCTCACGCTTCCGGATCGCCCCCCCCCCCCCCCGGAGAAGAGCCTAGGCTCAGTTCTCCCAGCCATTAGAAAAATAAATAAATAAATAAATAATAACGGTCCTTCGAAGAGAAAAAAATTGTCCTGCGTCGAGTTATAATTTTGGAATTTTGGCAGCGCGCCAAACCCAGTAGCAGTAAACAGCTAAACAGAAAAGTACCAAAATGCAAAATGCGGTTAAAAAAAAAAAAAAAAAAAAAAAACGGTAAGCAAACGTTAAGTGATCCTACGTTAATAACCCGCGGTAGTTTCGTTAGAGGATACTATCTTAAATGTTTCCCTTTTCTTTTTCTTTTTTTTTTTACTTTTCATACTTTCTATGTTCTCAGCGCAGTAAGTGTTGTTTTTCAGTTTCGGCCTCGATCAGGTAATTTTTTTCCTTTCATCATTTGCTTTTCTTTCTTAAGATTAGAGTATTTTGTTGACCTGGTCACAATTCGATAGAAATAGAACTGAGTTTAGCATGCTTGAGTTCCTAAGATGCTTGGAAATACTCATATAAGTTCTCTAAAGAAATGAGATAGTATAAAACTTTTGACATAATATTAGATGAAAATTCAATCGAAATTCAACGAAATTAGGCATTTTTGGTATTCAGAATAGCACCCATATAAATATCAGCATCCATATTATCATCCATATTATGCATCCATATAAATATCAGCCCTATTTTCCGGTTCTTCTTCACACCAAATGAGATCCCTTATTCCAGCCAGCTGCACTATAAATCCCTTTTGGTATTTTTTTTTTTCTCTTCTGAAAAATTGACCAAATCCTAGTTTATATTATACGATATAATGGATCCTTACTATTGAAAAGAGTAATAATGGACCATCAGTATGCCCATGACAAGCATTCAGGATGAAAAAAACAATTCAACATCGTCGGAAATAAGTAATCGAGTAACTGAAAAATGAGTGCAAGGACGAACATCTGCTATAGTTGATTTCAAAAAGTGGTGTATGTTGTAAGTGAGGGACGAAATTCGAATAATGGGCATTCCTCACATGGACGGGATAGTTCAGTTGGAAAAATACTGGCCTCGAAGGAACCCAGACCTCAGAAGGTGTGGTTTCATACCTCGCAAGCTGTCGTTACATGGCAGGCCGTTAAAAGATAGAAATGTTGAGAGCATTTACGGAAGTCTGCGTTTCTCTCTTTTACAGAGGAAAGAGATCAAATAAAATAACTAGTGGAATAGTGTACGGGAACATAAAAAAAAATAATGATGATGAGCTAAACTGATAAGATTAGCCAAAAAGGTCACGCCGAGTAAGAGTACCGTCAGAATACGATCTATTTTTAATTTCCGATTCGACTTCCTATCGGACAAATCCGCCTATCTGTTTGCCGCAATTCTGAAAAGAAATTCTCGGAAAAATGTAATAAACTTCTTATCGTTGTTAAATCTGACTAGAATCCTTGCCATCAAAATGGCATGGGGTAAAATGTGAAAGTCTCTAAGCATACCAAAACTTATTTGCGAGCTCAAAATTATATTTAATTTGAAAAAGAAAAAAAAAAGTGTAAAATAGGTAATAATTTATTTCATTCAATTTAGCGAGTGGTCATATCTGTTACATTGTGTTATATTGTGTCTGTGTGTCAGAACAAGATCAAAACAAAAATGAAAAAATTTGGAAAAAAGGTATGGCAAGAAGAGTGGGAGAGGAGTATTAAAGGAAGAAAGGTATATGAAATATATAAAGAGGTTAAAGAAGAGCGTTTAAGAGGAGATTTTAAGATAAACCAACTTATAACAGGTCATGGTTGCATAGGGGAATACCAGCACCGTTTCCATCAAAAAAGTGATCTATGTAGTTGTGGGGAACAGCAAACTGTGGACCATTGTCTATTCAGGTGTCAACAGTTCCAGGAGCTTAGAAAAGACTTACCAGTGGACGTTGAGACATGGTCGAAAAGTAGATTCTTCGGGGATTTTTATTGTAGGCGTTTCGTAAAAAAAGTAGTTAGTATCCTTATGGATGTCCATATTCCTTATTTTCACACTGACTAGGTTGTGTCGGTGTTTATTTTGTTCTTAACTTTCGTTTCATTTTGTACTTTGTAACAAATATTTATATGCAAGTATTGTATTACTGAGATGACTGTCTGTGAAAGTAAACTTGAAATTTAAATTGCATTTGAGTGTATAGCGTGTAAACAATGAAAGTTAATAATCAAAGTAATTAATGTTAACAATCAAAGTAATAGTGTTAGTTTGTGTTACACAATATAGAATTGTAAATTTTTTAAGTATTGAGAAATGTGTTAATAGAAAAAGTGTGTTAATTGTAAAATGGTGGTGTTAAAATATTGACAGCGCAAGTGTTAATTGAAATGTAATGCAATGTGTTAAATTATTGGGAATTGTAATAACAGAGTAAATAGTCAGGCCCAGATTTCTGCATGGGCAAGTGGGGCACTTGCCCAGGGCCCCCAAAATTATGGGGCCCCCTAATTTAGTATTAAGTTGTGCATATTTTTGAAAATTTCCTATATGTAAGCAAATAAAAAACGGTTTCCGTATTTTCTGTCTTAATGACCATAATTTCTCTCTCTTTTTTTTTTTTTTTTTTTTTTTTTTTGGGGGGGGGGGGGAGTACAGTTTTATCAAAAATTTATATCCACATTAATACGGTTGAAAGTATAATGATGGAAACAGTCAAAGATTTTGACCTATTTACTTATAAAAATTTCGACTTTATTTGACTACTTTTGCAAAAGATATTTCCATTAATTTTAACAATATTAGATTATTGTTTTAGCAACATAAATGCTGAAAATGATTCAAATACTGATCATTTGATTGTTATCATAACTCCCAAAATTTGTTTATAGATGTTTTTTTTTTCAAATTCAGTTGCAAAATCAAGTCCGTATCGAGGGTATAGGATTATAGGTATTGCTCTCCACACACACACAAAAAAAAAGGTGCAATGTGATGTGAAACAAGGAAAAAGTACAGTATTTGGATCTTTCAAATATTTTCTTTATCATTTGTGTGTAATGAAATTTTACTTCTGCTTTCTGTCTTTATATTTAAAAAGTCCCCTCTTCCAATCTACACTTTGCACCCTCTACCTATATTTTCCGAAAAAAAATTCTGGCTATGGGCTTCACATCGACTTTGGTTTTTGGTTAATACAGTAAAGGAAAGCAGTGGTTGATACAAAAAAAATCCTGGGTGGGGCACAGTGCACTCACTATAGTGAAAGCATACGTGCATCCGTAAGCGTTTCTGGTTTAATTTTTTCTTTTTTTTCTGGGGGGGGGGGAGTTTGTAATAACTCCAGACTGTGATCTATTTTGAATGTCAAAAGAAAATTTCATGAATTTATTTATTAACATTAAAAAGTAAATTAATTAATTAGCACTTATTATTATTATTATTATTATTATTATTTTCAAATTTTTGACTTTCTGGTCGAAATTTTTTGAATTTCTGGTCCCAGTTTATGCGGGGGGGACCTGGGTGAGTGTCCTACATGTTCATGTGGAAATCTGGTCCTGGGGGAGAGCGAGTGCCCCCCCCCCCTTTGGATCTGTCCTTGGAGGGGGCCCCCCAAAGTCTGCTTTGCCCAGGGCCCCCTTGGGTCAAAGTCGGGCCCTGTAAATAGCTAATTTTAAAGTAAGAGTAATTGTAATTGCAAAGCAATGCGATGCGTTAGACTTACTGAGAAATGTGATACTCGTGTAGTAAGGTGATAATTATAAAATAAGCTGTTAATGAGTTAATAGTAAAGAAATATATCAACAGTAAAGAAATGTAAGATGCTAATTTTTAGTGTAAGTAAAAAGAAAATAATTCTATGAAAAGTTATTGCACTCACCAAACATAATGTATATTGTGTATTATATATTATACCTAAAGGCAGTGTATGTTATGTATTATTATGTATTAGATGTTTTTGTATTGTTATGTTTTGATTATTATGCATTGTTTAGTGTATTCCGTTTTTGTTTAATGGTGGGGTTTAATTTGGCCCACCTAAATGTAGCTAGTTTTTTGTTGTTGTACGGTTTGCTAAGTGAGCACTCCTTGTGTTAAAATTTCATGAATAAGAAATGTATAATCGAACTTAAATAGATTATAATAAGGTCAAATTTATAAGTCCAGTTGGAACACGGCAAAATAGAAATTAGTTTTGAAGCTGTCGGTAGAATTGATGGTTTAAGAAACTTAAGAATTTTTTATGTTTTAGCACCTAATTAATAAATTAATTAACAAATTAAGGAATTAAAATTGTTGCCACTGAAATAGTTTTAAAAAAACAAAAAAAGGATTTGTTTTTAAGAATTAAAATTTTTAAGATACAGGTCGTCGCTTTTTGCGCGGAGGTTGTTCTTATATAATCGCCGTTTAAGCTCACGCTGTGGTCGGCAGAACATCTCGAATATCTGTTATATTAGACTATCATAATCAACTGATAGAAAACAATCGTTATCGTTCTTTTTCGACTTTTATTTATTCGTTTGCTAAAATGATGCAGTTTATAGAGCATTATAAGCGCGGAGCATTTGCCTAGATCTCCCAGCTTCAAAGAGGAGGCATAAACATTAGACAAGAAATTATGATAAATTTAATAAACATCTCAGAGCTATCTTTATATGGATTTAATTTTTCTTAAAATTACTCACGTAATGTTTTACATTATAAATCTATAGATCCCGTACTCACTCGCATATAAAATTTAAATTAAATGAACGAATATGCTACGTAAAATGTGTTCTAATAGAAAGTGCAATCTCTGTCTGTATTCCATCATTTTATAATAGTTTCATCAGCACAATTTTAAATGGATAGGTCCAAAAACTTGGGCCTGTGAAGTGTCAAATAGTTTATGAATTGAGAATGATCTATCCCACCATTAATTTTAGTGATTTTTTTATGGAACATATTTTTACGACAGAAGTTTATATTTCTCAAATAAAAAGATTAAATGTAATTATTTTTGACAAATATAGAGAAGATATCTTTAATATCCGTATTTTTACGAAAAGATTATAAAATCAAATTTCGGATTCTAAAAGTATTCAACTTTTGACATTTTTAACTTAGGTTAAAATAACGTAACGAGAGTAAAATAATAGCAACACTTAAAAAAAAAAGAAAATTTAAACTATAAAAAAAACACGGTTCTAGATTTTTAATACTCTCCTAGGTGTTATTGATTAAATTCATTATTTTTCTTCTTTTAAACTTCGCTAAGGTATTGCGCTAGTACTTTGAATTGCGCTTGACTTTGAATGGATAACTGCAAAGGAGGGTAAACATAATGCCACTTGTAATTCAGTAAATTGATTTCAAAGTGAGATGAAAGAAAGCAATAATAACAAGCGTTTCACTTATACGAGAATCTTAGTCATTCAAACGATTCATAAGACAACAGTTCATGACATCAAATGTGAAAGAAAAAGATGAATAGGACCGAAAATACGTTTAGATAGCTCGTTCACACATAGCTGAAAAAGATCAGAAAAATTTTCGCTGAACGTTGCGACTCAATTTAACAGTGTTGCAGGTCGAAAAAACCAGGCGTATGTCAACTGTGACTTCAAATAAACTACACTAGACACTCCATGATAGCGGTTACGTGGTCAAGTCGTGAATTACTATAGCAAATTCTGAACACCAACTTACAAGGCATAAGAAGTTGAATCATAGACTCAATATTAGCGGAAATTAGTCCAATTACCTGCAAGTTGAGAAGGGCTCTGTATTAGTTAGATGGTCACTCCTGGGTGTGACGAATGACTGGGTGAGAATCACTAAATGATATCGACCTCACAATAAAGTATGAGTAGCCCACATCGTATATAGTGGTAACCGTCATGAGCTTCCACGGAGTGGAAGATCCCATGGTAATGCATCTCATAGTTCTGTTACCAGATCATTAGGAATTCGGAATTAGCGTAGAAACTTCTCTTTCTCAGCTTGGGAAAAAGAATGTACCATATTATATGTGTCCTAGATGTAGCATTAAATGGAAGACCAAAAGGGACTATTTAAAGAAGGTTCCTCGGGCCAACATCCATCTATAGATTGCGCATCCTTAAAAATAAATAAATAAATAAAATAAAATAAAATTTTTTAAAAATAGTCAATAATGCTTTCCTGACAATCATTGACATAAGGATTGTAGAGGACATTGACATAAAAGATTGTAGAGGCACCAGGGAGTAAGAGCTCCTAATCCTCAGTATCAAGGTTAGTATGTGGCATAAGATTACTGTTCTCAAGGTTACGAATAGTGTTGACAATTATTAAGGGAGGAAAATTAATTAGTTGTAAAATCAACTAATTATCCAGAACGAGTACGAGTAATCAATGTGGCATGGCTAACTTAAATGAAAAAGGAGAATTTTAATAATGGGTGAAACAAGAAACTATAATATAATTTTCAAAAGTAGAAGACGGGAAATTTGGATAAGATTAGGATAAAAAACAAGTTAGGGGAAGAGGACAAAAGGGCGGTAGGTCCGAAGTCCGTAAGGCGCGAGTAGCGAATTCAAAGAGGATAGCAAGCAGGATTGGAATTCCGGGAACAGGTTATCAATCCCCCTCTCCAGAAAACAGCTGGTCTGAGGGGGAATCGCATGGTAGAAAGAGGAACGATCGATAAGGATGACATGTCAGAAACCAGAAGTAGCCGGGCTATTGTAATTTTGAATTTTGATAAGGAGGAATGGGAATTAACGAACAGGAACAAGGCTGAGGTTCATAACCAAAGTGGCCTTCGGGCGCCTAAAGCACTCCCTAGGATCAAAATCGGGTAGGTTAGCAAGTTATTCGTTATTGATTGAATATATTCTATTGTAAAAGTTCTTAGCCAAATCTTTAATATGATGCCAAATAGGTTCGATAGCCAGATCCCTATGAATAAGAGCGTTACGTGGGTACCATGGCGCCTTCCTGATACATCAGAGAGTCTTGTTTTGCATAGTTTGCAGTCTCTGTATATGAGTGTCATCTGCTGAACCCCAAACTGGGACAGCATATATATCAGAACTGGGCGAAGCACGGTCTTATACAATAGAAGTTCATTATCAATACTCATTAGGTTCTGATACAAGAGGTGTGCGATTCCCTACGTGCCATAAAGAACTTTCTAATAATGTATGCTATATTTTTCCTCCAGGTTAGCCTGCTATCCAAGTGAACTCCAAGGTATTTCCCGCCTATCTCAAAGTGTACCAGATGACCACATACTGTGACCGGTGGAGGTGGAGTCCTGTTATAGCTAAAAAACATGGCTTGTGTTTTAGCAGGATATAGTTTAATTCTCCACTTTTCAAACCAACGTTCAAAAATTTCAACATGCCTTTGGAGTTGCTTGTGCATTTTCTGACAATCTGTTTTTCTTTGAGCAATAATACACACCTATTTTAAGGTTTTTGTTATATTTATTAAAAGCATGTTGAGTTAAATTAGTACACATGGTTTGTGTTCCACCGCTACATTCCTTCAGCACTTCACACTAGCTTACATCTAAAATCAGTTACAGTTATACATACAGTTACATATATAGTTACACATACAGTTACAATACAGTTACATATCACAACATGTGACATCCCTCTTTGAAGATTTTTAAGTATAATAATAATCATTCAGATATTGAGGCCTTTGTGTCAAACGACCTGATTTTCTTTGTTTTCTTAGCCCCTGAGTCCTTCTGTTATAGCTACTCGCATGAGCACTAACAGTAGCAGTATCATTGTTTTGCATACTAGCGGACCGAAGCTCAGGCGCTGAAGGTATTTCAAAATCAACCTCCATTTCAAGTTTAAAAGGAATTCTTGATGGTCTTAAATGAATTGTGTTTCTGACAAATGTTTTTCCCGAGCAAATCACCACATGTGACAATAAAAGAACAGACATGGACCCGTTGGGGTAAGGGAAGTTTAAATATTTTCAGGAGGTGAAAATTCAGAGACGTGAGTGTCATTACTTATGCCGAAAATTTTCTTTCATCAGGGAGATATCACTGGAACATTATACACAAATGCACTGGATACAGACAATTTTTTTTATGTTTACAAAACTTTTACATTACAATATTTAGTAATCTCTAAAATGTACAGAAAAATCAAGAGCAGCCAACTTTTTTTGACAAACTCATTTAAAGTGCTGTTCTGTGTGTTGTATGCATGAAATAAATATGTTACTAAAATTTTTTCTCTGACATAACTCCGTTACTTAAAATGTCATAAATTCAGCTCAGTGAAGAACTTATTGTCCTAACTTTACCTTTCTTTACAGAGCATTATTTCTTCTCCGCGTGAAACAAAAACTTTAATTAAATAATATTATGATAACATTACGAAAAGAGGAATGGCAACATTCTCTTGGAATTTTATTTTCATCCATTTACTAATGCATTTCCTGAAATCCACTGCCTAATTTTATTTCACAGTCGACGTTTTGTTAAAAATCGTAAATTGCTCTTTATTTTATCAGCGTTTTATATGTTGTTCTGTTTGTGAAATTATATGTTCTTCCTGTATCGCCCGTTTTTGGTTTCAGCGTAAGCCTAAGCTATTCACCTGAATTACACATTCAAAATGTTGATTTCTGTAAAAATATTAAAAGGAGGTGAATGTGACATCGAGGTAAATAATTTTATAATAATTTTTTGTTTGTTTTTATCTAAGAAGTAGTGTTTTATTTGTCGTATTTTATATATGTGACTGTAATTTTATCTACTATGATATGTGTACTGTGTGCGTTTATCGATAAATTGTGTTTATAAGTATGTTTTTATTCTCTTATATACGCAAACATCAGATTGTTACTAATCCGAGATATCTGTATTGTACGAATATAATAGCGGCTTTAAAATTTCGTTATATTAACCATTTCCTCTTTAAAGTACATAATTACAATCCATTTAATTATTTGATTGACTTAAATTGGTTGCATTTATAGTTTCTGTTGTATTAAATTGTAAAATATGTATTTTATGTTTCTGAAAATGCAGTGAAATTGCAGAAGGGAAATTAATTTGTTAGAGGTATTTAAATTGAATTTATGCACTACATCATTAAGCTTTTGGAGTTTATCTCTTTCCTTTCAGTGGAATCGAAATCCTGGTTTTTAAAACTTACACAGTTGGACTGGATCCAGTTTGTCAATCCTTTACAATTATAAACCCAAGCGAGTTCAAGTTTTTAATAGAAAAATGTTCTTAATTATTTGTTTTGTTTAGTGAGATCACTTTAAAAAGATTTTAAAGTCTTTTGTTTGTGTTCATCTTCCTTTCTTAGTTTGGTTATATCTGTTGTATAAATCTGTTAAACTAGGTGGAGTTTTGTTACAGTTTTGAAATAATTATGAGAATTTAGAGGCATATATACATATATTTCTTTTGAGGTTGTGAGATTACACAAAGATATTAAAGTGGTGGCCAAATTTTTATGTTGTTATAATAAAATTGTGCTCAAGTAAAAGTGTGTGTTTCTGGATTACAGACTACAAATTTTACCTGTCCGTAAGGGACATAAAATAATTGTTTGGTTTATTTAATAGAAATTGAAAAGTTTAGTTCAAAGAACTTGAAAATTGCCATATACTTCAAATTTACATCTTCGTGTATTTTTACAAATTGCACTGGGGAATGAACATTGTTGATTAGAGTTAAGCATCATGATGGCAACATTTCTTGAAATCAGTCTTTATTCTTTAATGACAAGGATTCTATGCAGAGTTTCATTCATTGCAAGCATATTTGATCAAAGAATGGTTCTTATTATTTTATTTCATTTAGTAATGTCTTTTGAGAGATGGTTTAAGGGGCATAGTAAAGCTGTTAGATTTTCAAGCTTGTTTTCTTTTTTTTCCCTGTATTCTTTGAACGTTTAACTAACAACATAATATGAAGAATATGGCAGAAAATGTTTTCTCTTGTTTAGGATTTTCATACTGTATGAGTGATTGTTCTAGAGATTTTCACACATTGAGTTCTCTAAACTTATATTTTCACTGTATGTTTTATCAGATCTTTTCGCAAAATTCGGTACCAGTTGGTATCCAGTTTTCAGTTTTTAATTAAAATTAAGTTTGAATGTACCTCTGCAATTGAGAATACTGACATGAAATTTTTTAAATCAGAAATGTCATACATATTCTTTTCTAATGGTGTTTTTGATAATGTTCTTAGACCAAGAACTTGCAAAGATCATGGATAATTTGATATCTTAGCCATCTTTTAGCTGTTTTAATTTTGTCCTTGTCTGTAGTTATTCATTATAGAAATTATACGGCTTAGTAGCTATTTAATGGTATAACTGAAATCTTTTGCATCTTTAGCACTGCTATAAGAATGGTAACTATCTTCACTTACTAAAGTTGATATCAGTTCTCAACAACTTAAAGCTCAGTTGTTCAGTATATATTAAGTTCTATGATGATGTATTGATTCTACATGTTTCAAGAAAATACCTTCTGTTACAGTATGAATGGAAAAGTTGCATCTGTCTCTAATTGCATCTATCTAAATCTGAAAAGGGACAAATTTTGAATAGGGGAAGAGGCTGAAAAATGCTATGAACTATACTAGTTTTAGTTTAGTTATATACTTTTGATTCTTTTTTGTTACAATTGATAATCATATTTCTGTCATATTTTCATTCATTTTTTTATGTTTATGATATGGTAAAGGCTATTATAACTTCTAAAGAAAGAAATTCATAGTGGAACAAAGAAAATTTTGATCTTTTATTAAATTTTTTTAACCCTTAAAAAAGCTTTGATAAAATCTCTTTCCTCATTTTATTGAACAAATAAGACAGATTGTGGTCATGTCATTGGTTGTTAAAATGCAGATCAAGATTATCCCAAATTTGATACTGAAAAAAAAAAAATAGAAATAATATTGTTGAGAAAATCAAAACAGATAAGTTGACTTGCAAAAATGACTACGGCAAAAGGTGTATATGATTTTTACATCCAAGAAAAAGTAATTCCTTTATAACTCACATTATCTTATGGGAAAATTAAAAAGAAAACAAACAAGTTGTTCATAAAGTTTGATTTAAATGAAAAAATACAGAAATAAAAAAAGCTCTGCTTGGAAGATATAATCCATTTTAAAGTAGAACTAATGTCCGAGAAAAATCAAGAAAGGAGGTACACATATACATTTTTGAAACTTGGGTTATTAGTATCCTGATATTCAATAAGTGCTGGTAATTAATTACTATAGAGTTTTTCTGAGTGGAAACTTTTTAGGATGTGTCATTCTTCTTAGTGCTGGTAAACAATAGGATTTTGACCTGAGACCAACCTTATATACAAGTCATAAATGACAGGAAGAAATAATCATGCATAACAAAATAGTTCACAGGTCTGCCGTGACTTAATGCTGTGTAGGTGTTCCCTTATACTGCTTTGAGCTGAAAAAATTGATAGGTGCTTTTGAAGTTAGCAAATAGTTTTAATTTGTAACTATTGTGAACATTTAAAAAAAAAAAAAAATTCTAATACCAAACAACTTGCTATTTTGGGCAGTTCAACCATATCTGATTCTATAAACTCCCTAAGTTATGGCATTGATTTATACTCATAGTAATCACTCTGAATAAAGGATAGTCAAACTCTATTTGCAGATTTCAAAAACAAAATCAATTTTAAGTTAACATAAGGTTGGCAAAAATCAATTTTTGCTTTATAGGCCTTCTTATGCTCTACTGTTTAAAAATAAAGTTGAATTTGATCGTGAAATTTATGAATATAGTTTAATATTCTGCTATAAGTTTCAAATCCTTGATGTTTAACTATTTTTGGATGCTGTATTTCTTATCATAAATTTCCATACTATCTTTTAATGATGAAATTATAGTTCCAACTCAGCTTGATTGAAATGTATACTTAAAAGATTTTATCATAAAATGCAAAATTATTTAAGATTTTTTACTCTTTATTTGATTTTTGTTACTTTGTCTATGAAGTATATGCAAAATATACTGGATTTTATTTTGAGGCTAATGCCAAATGTATAGTTTCTTGTGTTCGGGGAAATATATTTTTAGTGTTTTAATGCTGATATATATTTAATGTGTACTGTAAAAGAAAAAATATATAAAATAATTGAATAGGGGAAAATTTGAAGTTTTTATTCTAGTTCTTGAAGAGATATTTTATTTATAAATTTATTTAAAATTAGAAATATTTCTATACTGTTTTCAGATATTGGCATGTGTAATAAATTCATTTTGCAAAATAAGTTTAGAATTGTACTAGAAGAGTTTGTATGTAGCCTGAAAAAGAAAAAAATCAAATTGATTCATTAGCCCTAAAATTGAGTTAAATTTTTTAAAAAATCCAGTCAAGTTTTCTAAAGGTCACAAATTTAGACAACAAATGTGAGTCAGGCTGAATCTCTGTACCGTGATCTAAGCTTAGGATAGTTAAAAATTGACATATTAAATGATTAGGAGAAATTAAATATCAAACAATAAAAAAATATTAGAAATTTTAGAAATGTATTCATACAAAAATAATTCTTAAGGTTTTTTTTTATTCCCCTGTAAATTGGTAATAAAGTCTTTCTTTTCTCAAAATAATTTCATTAGGGGGATTAAGTGACAGTATGGTAAAATCATATTAATATAGAAAATGTGACATTGACTTAAACTAAATTCAATTATAGGTATCTGCTACAGCATCAATAAACAGTGTGAAGCAAATTGTAGCTGAGCAGTTAAGAATTCCTGTTGATCAGCAGCGACTTGTCTTCAAAGGAAAAACTCTTCTAGGTATTTTTATTTTTGTCCTATGGATCAGAATTTATTCATAAATACATCAAGTTCATATATGTTAAATATAATTTTATTAAGTTTTTGTGTACTTTCAGCATTTACTTTACTTTCAATGGCTTTTATTTCAATTAGGAAAGTAAAAGAATTTACTATTATCAAAACTTTATTGGTGTATTAAATGAGTATAGTGAAATAGAAAATACTGTGTCTCTTAAAATGTTAATTTTAAAACACTGATCTGCCAAAATTTAACTGTATCTAGGTTCCACATTCAGTGCATACTGGGCTTATGAAGCTAATTATCTACTGACATAGTAAATGTTATCTTACTTGGTATGAGGAAAATAAACTTGCAACAAATATTAATGATAATGTAATACAGGCTTTGAGACCTCATTCAAAAATAGTAATTTTAATCAGTGCAAGAAGCTGGGTAAAGATGCACATAATTATTCAAAACCTGCAGTTTTTAAACAAGTCTGGATCATAATCGTGGTTTGGAGATGAGTCTTTCTTAAACCAGGTTCTGACAAAACATGAATACAAACCTATTAAAATATGAAAAAAAATTCATAAAATCTTTAAAAAGGACACATTTCATAAGAACATACATTTATGAGGCTATCACAAGATGCTTCTTAAGAAGAAATTACATTCAAATAAGATTTTCTGTTTTTTCATAACCAGAAAATCTCAACCAGGTATTCAAGGAAAAGCATGCCCCGGGGGGCCAAGGAAAAGCATGTCTATCATGCCCCGGGCACCATTCACAGAGGGGGGCACCAAATGGTCACAACTGATTATCAAGGACACTTCCAGGTTACTGAAGCTTTTTATACCAAACTAAGATGTTACGACTTGGGGAATCTTTTCCAAATTTTGTTGTGCTTGCGTAACAGATTCCATTTTGAAATACCAGCCAACACATATCGCTTTCTTTGGCTTAGCCATTTTACAACTTTCGCTTTCATGGAACAACTAGAGCCACCTTTACAACTTTTTTGACACAGAAAAAAAACTCAGTATATAATAATTTCTGAATTTCCAATTCTTATATACTTTTTTTGTATAACTTTTTAAAATGTGTCAAGGTTTTTTGGGACACCCTGTATATATATATACAGTGAAATTTTTCTAGCTGGCCACCCCTCAAAACAGCCACTTTTCTTCAGAACCATGACTGGCCATCATACAGAAGTTTCACTGTATGTATGTATGTGTATATATATATATATATGTGTGTGTGTGTGAGAGAGAGAGTAAGTAATAGTAATGCCTCACCATTCATAAATTCCTTCAATTTTATCTATCACTTTCCATAACTGCTGTACAAAACGTACCTTACTATACAAAGTCTACCTTGATTTCTCAATTTTTGCTTGTCCCCTTCGTGCTTATAGTTGTGGCACCTAGCTATCGCTGTAGCAACTCCATATATAATCTCGTGCACAAAAACTAACTTTACATTGTCCTCATGTGGGAGTCTTAAGTAAGTCCCTTTGAGCATCATGTAAAGGCTTAAACTAGTTGAGTCAAACAACCTCTCCTCTGTTCAATGTATATAGCTGTTATATTCTTCAAATCTTTATATTTCTTATACATGTTAACTAAGTATCAGTATTGTCCATAATGTACTTGTGTAAATAAACTTATAATTCCTCTAAACTGGACTGTTTGACTGGATGTGATGACCGCTAAAGCCTTACTGCAACTTTACAACACTGCCTGTCATAATGTCTCCATCTGGATATGGAGACATTACATATATATATTTTCTCCCTGGGGAAAAATAAGAGTTTTTATTTGTAAAAGGATCCTGTAACTTGAAGTTTTTTAAACTTACACTTTGTCATTCTTGCGTATTATTTAACCAAGATTTTATCCTCATGTTCATTTAATATATATTTTATAAAGTTTAACTTGTTTCATTCAAAATTTATATTTTAAACTAAATTTTGTCTTTATAAAAATAGCTTGATGAAAAACTAGCAACAAAATTAAGATGTTTAACCTTTTCTTTATGGATGGGATGCATGCTATCCCAAGAAAATACTTTCAAGAAACATGGGCTTGGGATTATTGTTGTCCCAAAGTTTTCCTCTCCCTTTTTCCTTAAAAACCACAGTGGATGTAGGATTTTGGTTCAGTGGAGTTCTTACATTGCTGAAGAATGATAGTTTTCCAGGGGAATAATTGAAACGTTTACTACTGACGAATGGGGGAAAAAAGAAAAATCTGCTGCTACCCAGGGAAAATTTTGGATCATAGGTGTGCAGAATATTTAATATTGGTGGTTGAAAATAGGTTATGTTACTATTTTATATTTGTAATTTCTGAAGTTAGGTCCCCGCCCCCCCCCCCTTGTTTTTATTATTATTTTTAAGTGAAGATATGTTTTAACAACTCAGGCCCAGATACTCAACAGAACCTGAAATCAGAGAATTGATGCAAAATTTAAATGATGGAATTTTTGCCTAATCCGGCTCGGACTGTCAATGTGAGAATGAAAATTAAAATTACATTCCTGTTTCTCTATTAGATATAAGTGTTAATGGTGACTTGGGTTTGTTACATCAAGTTCGAGTTCAGGACATCCTACAAAGGCATATACAAACTACATTATTTGTCACACCTTTAAAAAAAAAAATCTAACAAACCCTTTGAAAATCAAAGTTTCTGTGTAATAACTGGAATTCAACAAGTCAATAATCTGGTGGTGCAAATGTCTTACAGTACTTAAAAAGTTTTTGAGAAATGTTTTTATGAAAATCTGCTGCATAAATTAATAAATTCTTCACTATTTATTCATTGTACATATTGAAAAGGACATATATATTGTGTATGTGTGTCTTCCAATGGCTGACTTAGTGAGCTTTGCACACAATAATAAATAATGTTGCTTCCCAGGATTTTTTTTTTTTTAAGTTTAAGATACACACCATAGTACAGTAGAAAGTTCACATAACAAAATCCCATCAGTTTTTTTTTTTATAGAAAGATATGACCATTAATAACCAACTTCATGTATTTTGTATACCTTCAGTTGAAAAATTTTGTCTCAACTAATATATATATATATATATAAATTTACACACCTACATTAGTGCAAGCACAATCAGAATTCATTTCATTAAGAAGAGGAGAGGGGGCAATTAAGGAAATATAATCCTTGATATCTGTTCTTATTATTATTTTAATGTTTTTCTGGCTTCTGATGGCTAGACATTGACGGTTCCATCCAGTTACACCCTGCTGTGCATTTACTTTAGATTAGTGTTAAATTGTATTATCTTCTAGAATACATTTTCATCCTTACAGTATATATGAGAGCGGTATAAAGATTTTTTAATTTTTTATGTGATGACATGTGCAGAATTTTTAAAAAAAATTCAATTCTAATGATTAACAAAAAATTATTTATCTTTGTTTTGAAAAAATACTCATGCTTATTTTAAAATTGAAATCCCTTTTATGATTTAATGTATTTTAACTTTAATATTTTAAAAGTTGTCCTGAAAAGTTTCCCACTATTAAAATAAACTCATCCATAAAAGCTTTTTCAGAAACACATGCTATCATAAACAAACAAAATAATGCAAAGATCCTCTAACACTAGAACCGTGGGACTTTTGATATACCTAGAACTGTGGAGCGGGTTATTTTGACCCTAGATTTTAAACCTATAAAATATGCACAAGTGCTTAATTTAGTTAACTAAAACATTTTATTTTTTAAATAATAATCAATATTTCTCAGAATTTACATTAAATATATATAAATCAAGAGAAATTAACTTAATTTTTACAAATCGTATTATTTAAAATTTTATATCCTTGAGTATAATAACATGTTTCTTTAACAAAATATGACATAATTTTCCGAATTTCAATGGAAAAACAGAGTATCTCTTTTCAATAAGTTTAGACATAATTTCAAAAAAAGTTAAAAAATTTATCAGTTGCTTACTAGTTTTACAGATTATAAAATCCAATTTACTGTATGCATTGTGCACAAAACTGAGTAATAAGTTTTGTACATTTTCCACAAATGGGTGCTTTACATTTTGAACAGATATTTATAGTTTTATTTTCACATTTTGAACTGTGGTATCGGACTCGTTTACGCTTAATTTGTGGTTGTCCATCGTTTTCATTGGTTGCTTCACACAACCTTTTTGCCATCTTTTTTTGTTGGGAGAGAACAAACTTTTCTTGCAATTCTTCAACCAAGTCTTGAATGAATTGCCGTCTACTAATAGATTTTCCAGTTACAGCTTTATATAAAACTCGGGCATTGATTGCAGCAAGGACCAAAATATTACAAAAAAACTGCACCGGCCCCCTACATGACGCAGGCTTGACTGTATATTTCCTTGCCATTTGGTCAATCACGTCCACATAGTATTTAGTTGTGTTGTAGAAAGCGATTGTATCAGGTAGTTTTTTGGGGTTATCTGCAATTTCTACGGTTAGATTTAGACCACTTAGCAACAAAACGTTTTTATCTCTTTTACCTTGATAAACAGTTAGACTTATGTCTTTATGGGTTAGTACCATAGTCGAATGCAATGTGGAATTTGCCATTTTTACAGAGACTGGTATTTCTCTTCTTTAAAGTTTTACAGTTCCTACAAGGTTGGTGTTTTTGGATTTCAATGCCTCTGCAAGCTTCAGCGTTGTGAAAAAGTTGTTCGTAGTGACATTTCTACCTTTGTTCTCATATGGACTTATTAGTCACAGTTCTACATGTTCCAAAAGAGAAACGTTGGATGGATTGTGGTTATCTTTTCCAAGATACGGGAATCCATTTATCAGATATTTTGAGTCAACATCTGCAGCCAACCAGAATTTGCAGATTCCAAACTTATCTAGTTCGTTTGGCATGTATTGGATAAATCTACACCTAGCTTTTGTAGGTCAAACTACAATATTCAACTTAATCACTTCAACTATACAAATCAAATAAATATCACTATCAAATTCTAACCTATACGAAACCGATAGAATTTGCCAAGTAACAACATTTTTTCAAAAACGAAATTTCGACTTACCCCACCATTCTACGTTCGAAATTTTTTCCACATCGGTGGTTCAGTTTTTTAATCCAACAAATTCCCGGCCGATGCACCACTTTTCCAAAAGGTTCAAATTTGTGGTGGTAGAGGCGTAATCAATAGATACATGTTATAGCCACAATTCTTTATTAACATTCTATGTGGCCACAAACACATTTACATCTTTTACAGTACATTACACTCAAAATCAGCACATTTCTCGTTTTCTACGACTGGCGCTGGACCTCGAGCGCCCTCTATATACAAGTTTCGTAACAGTAGGAAATAACTGTTCATCTACAGTTATATTAGAACCTGGTGTATAGTTAGTCTTGCAATTTTCAATGAAACGATTCCAGATATCCGAAATAAGGGCAAATTTGTCTGTCTCTAGACGCTTTGATCTTGTTGATTTTATGTCGAAGTGTAAAAATCTCATTATTTTACGAAATTAGTCTCTTGACATGGTATTTTGGAAAAACAGTGGTCCCCAGTCCTTTGACCACAAGCTATCCAGTTCATGTCCTTTTGCACAATATATACCACGTGCATATAAAATTGATATTAAAGCATCTATTTCTTCTAATGTTATATTCCATTCTCTTTCATGAATCTGCTGATGAGCTTCATCTTCAATACATTTCTTTATGTGTTTCAATATCCATTCATCTATAAAAAGTCTCCAAGCACTTGAAAGACTGTTGTCGATAACATTGCATTTAGCATGTGGTGTTGGGCCCCAACTTCTTTCAAAATATTACACTTTGATTTTCTTCTATCGTTTATTCCTAATTGAGAGACATTCCAAACTGTCCCATCTTTGCCAACTTCATTATTTCCAGCTTTGAATGTTACTGTCGATATTTTTTTTCAAATTTCTTTGGTGTGTATCTATTCTTGGAACGTTTGATTTTACTTTTTTATCATATTAATTATCATCATTATTGCGATGAGAAGGACTAGCGATTTTTAGAGCATTGCCAGAGTCATCTTCACTTTCATTTTCTTTATCCGAATCCAAATTTTCTTCATTAGCAGTCAGGTATTCATCCTCAACACTCAAAATCTAAATACTTTCATCATTATCTTCACCTTCTGAATCATTTTCAGATAATTGTTTTAAATATTCTAAAGCTTCCTGAACAGTAAGATTACGGAGTCGTGACATCTTTTTAATACATATACTAATTACAGAATAAAAGCAACTTCAAAAAGTCTTCTAAATATTTGCTGTAATTTTTCACTGCATTCGAATGTTGTTCATGCTTCGCACCTAATATAATGACCTTGACTGAAAATCTTCACTATTCCACCTTCTGGTACAGTCCTTTTCAGGAATTCGAGGGTGGGATAGAAGTACTTTATAGTTACTTCCGAGAAAATGCATCTGTTTTTCGTCATTTGTGCATTAACATTTCTTACGGGTTAAATTGACCCACTCCGCAGTTCTAGGTGTAAGTGTTAATAATAGGGAAATTATTTGTTACGAATTTTTAAATTTGGTAAATTGTTGTTCACCTTAAATTATTAAAAGTCATAAAAGGATTTTTTTCACGTGGTGATAAATTAAACATCATTTTGGGTCAAATTGACCTGCACCGCAATTCTAGTGTTAAGAAACATCTGTAATTTGTTTGTTTACTAAAAGCAGCCTGCGATGTAGGGAAATAGGGGAAAGAGGAAAGTGTCTGTCATGTATCCCCTGGTCCTTCAGAAAGCAATTATGATACTTTTCGGGCACCCTCCCCCCCCCCTCCATGCCTCCCAGAATGGCCGGTAGAATAGAGGAGGTAGGAAGAAGATAAAAGATTCCCATTTTAAAGAGCATTTTTGAAAAATAAGCCCTGTAATCTAAAGGATATCATTTAAAGGTCAGTATCAGTATTATGATAAGTCAAAATTAAGATAATCTTAGATTTTTTTCCTATGATATAATGCCTCACTTATAACTGTCATTAAATTTTTTTAGCATAAAACTTACCTACAAAAGAAATGGTAATGTAGTATGAATATAGGTTATATGAAAAATTTTAGAAATTTCTTACCGTACTAATAGAGTAAATAGTTTTTTAGGAATGTATCGGAGAAAATAACCTACGATAAAATTGTTTACTAGCCAGTAGGTAAAGTGTCCCTTCTCATTGTCAGAGTAAAGGGCAAGGTATTTTCAAATGATTTAAAAAAAACAATAGAGCTAGATATTTTTTTAAGGCCAGCTGAATTTTATAAAAGGAAGAATCAAAGCTCTCTTTCGTCACAAAATGTTTGTGGTGAACATTATGATGACCTTTAGTATGCAACTCTTTTAACTCTTAAAGAATATCCATTTTTATCAATATGAAATAGAAAACTACTATTTTCTCTTATGTTGCTCTCATTTCTCTGCTGTGAAGCACTAGATACTTCTTTGAAGCTATCGGATCTAACATTTAATAAAAATCTCTGTGATTACTGCTGGTTTTTTTCTTAATTATTTATTTATTTTTTTTTTTTAAGGATATATATGTATATAATACATAATTTTTATTATAATGATGATAGTGGTTGTGGAACTTTGAAAATCCAAGGGTCCCTTTTAAAGAAATATTTGTTCAGACATGATTTTATTTTTAGCATTTTAATACACATTAACAGAGGTGGCCAATGTTAACAGTGTTTGGAGCCATTTGGGAATGTTACCATGCTTAGGAGAGCCAAAAACAGAAAAGGGTTATATTTGATATGAAAGATATTTTAAACTTTTTTTTAAAAATATTTTTATTAAATTTATAATTTCTGTTAGAATAATTGTTTCTTCTAAATTCTTAAATGGTTTTATTGGTTTACTAATTATTCTTTTAATTGTTTTGCCAAATATTCAAATCATAAATTAAGTTATTACAGTTTGTAGCAATTCAATTAAATATTTATTCGTCAATACTGAAAGTTTTTTTTTTTTTTTTCATCAACCTAAATGTTGAATATAGTGATTCACAGCTATAGGATAAATCAATAATGGAGGCTATTCGATATACTGTTAGTAATTTATAAGACATACTTGTATATATTATTTAAAAAATTGATCATTGAACCAAGAGCCCAAAAAATGAAATGACCCACAAAAAAAGTGATTAAGAGTTGCATGTGGTTCATGAGCCATAATTTGGCCATCTCTGCACTATGGCATATGTCATTATAAATCTGCATACGACAATTTCGCCAAATAAAAATGGCTTTTAAAAATAATTATACTGATTAATAATTGTTATTCCTATAACATCACAGCTGGCAATGGCTGAATGGCTAGGGTGCTTGTGTTTGGTACCAGAGTCTGTAGGTTTGAGTCCCACAATTGGCATGAATGTTTGTAGCCATTCGGAATCGACTTTAAGCAGTAGGTCCCGGTCTAATTAGCCCTCGTGTAGCAAAAAATGATCGTAGTGCTCCAAAACCAAACCAAACCTATAACGTCGCAATATTTGATTTAAAGTTTGACCTAATGATCCTGGAGTCAATAATGTGTTTGTTTTTTAAGTTAGAATGAGAGAATATCTCACAGAGATTAGTGTTAAAGAAGAGAGTGGGGAATTTGGCAGTGATTTATTATGTAGTTGTGTAAGTTGTGTAGAGTATTTTTGATAATCAGAAATCTAAGGAGACACTTTTGCGGAAAAAAAAAACAAAAACAATTCTAATATTACATGGTAGATCTTTAAATTTATATCACTCAGATATTGTTGAATTTATCATGTGAATGTTTTCATAACTAAAAATCTGTACTTCATATTAAATTCTTCTTGAGAAATGATTGCTTAACCCGTGGATTCCACTGGTGATTTTTAAAAACTGATTTCTCTGCACTTCAGCTTTGTTTCCTATAGACTTCACTTTCAAGGATTCAAAAATTATATTTTTCTAAATCACTTTTCTCCCAATTTTAAGGAAGCCAAAGAGTTGGATGAATAAAATTGTTTCTATTTATTCATTTTTTTCACATTAATACTTTGAAATAATATAATTTTTATCAGGTCTAAACTTTGCGTCTTGCATAAATGAAATTTAACTTTTTTTTTCTCTCCTTTAGTTGGCACCATTTGAGATCTTTGTACAAATCCAGTATTAGTGAGCTAATTAATATATTTGGGCTTCCTTTCCATGTAGGCAGTATGTTGATAGACCCTCCCCCCCCCCTTTTTTTTTCTCCCTCATTTGAAATAGTTTCCAAATTATCTAAGGGTTGTTTATTGTGAAACCAATTGCCCCATTCTACCTTGGGTTAAAGAGTCAAAAATCTATTGCAATTACTCCTAATCTACAGAGCAAATTTGCATTGAATAGTCTAAATATAACAGCTACCATGTGCGAAACAACTGATAAGCCCTTTTTTTGTGGGGGGGGGGGCAATTTTTAACTAGCCCATTTCTGAAATATATTTGTGTATAACATAATATGTACATCAGGAATATAAGGATCTCCTTCTACTTGACTGAATGGTACCGAGTAACTGAATTGTTATTTTAAAGGTACACCATTATATATAAATGTATGTGAAAAAGAAATTTTCCTGTAAAATAGTGTTATTACCTTCAGGGGTTTATCTCAGTCTCAGAACCTTTAAACTTTCTGCTTATTATTCATAATTTCTAGTCTGTCTTAAATCTACATTATATATTGCTGTTATTGATAACACATAACTTTAGAATAATAGAAATTTTTTTAACAGAATTGAAAATAAAAAGCTTTAATCTGTATGACTGTAATAACTTTGCGTAATTACAGTAAATTGATGTTTATTCCACTTGTTGAACAAAAAATCTGTTCCTTTATATCCTCTGTTTCATTGTTTTAATTATTTGTTTTTAAATAGTAAATAAAACAATCAATTTATTACAATAAGGATTTCTAACTTTTATTTTTATATCTTATATTGTAGTATAAGATTTTTGTTTGAATAGGATTATAAAAATAGAGCTATACTATAGATTAAAATATTGAGACTAGAGATAAAAGTAAAAGATTTTTTTTTAATAGCTTGGATGCTGTTTTTATCCCCAATAGTGTATGAAAAGTGAAATTTACATATTTGTTTAGATTATTTACATTCTATTAATGTATAAAAATATTTGAATTTTTCTCACTCTTATCATATAATATTAAATTTCAGATTCAGAGCTGTTATGTGATTATAACATAGTGGAGGGCAATAAACTCCATTTATTTGTGAGAGAAGATGCTCCCAGTACTCCTCAGCAAGCTACCCCAGATTTCTTTGAGCAGCTCCAAAAGTTCTTAGAAAAACATTTTACTCCAAGTGATGCTGAAAAAGTTTTAGAAGAATTCCGCAAGGTAATTTTTGTTTCATCAACAAAATTGTAATTAAAAAAATATTTTACCATATTAATAAGCTCCCTAACCTGTCTTTCCCAATAACCTGCTTTTGGTTAAAATTCAGAATCATAAGCTTGTCAGCTGTGCTTTTGCAATATCATGTATCTTTTGTACATGTACTTAAGATCAGGAAAATGATAAAGCTGAAAATTTACCCCAGTACTTGATTTCATTTAAAGAAATAGTCAAAATGTGTATTTTCATCCTTTGTGCAAATGAGTGATTTTAGCTTGTTTCTATTAATTGTTCAACATTAACAAAAGTCTCATACAATTTAGATTATAATTTAAGCTTATTCTTAATAAATATTTAAGTAGCTCCTTGGACAATAAATGCCAAAATCTTAAAATACATAATTTGAACACAAATACTGAAATAATATCATTTGACTCTTGAAGCTTTTTTTTTCCCCCCCAGAACCTTAAATTCTAAGAGCATTTGATTTTTTATTTGTTAGCAAAAAGGTTTTAAAACTATTCAAATTTACTCATTTGTGTGTAAGGGACATGTAACTTGAGTTGACTTAAAATTCCTTTTTAAAACTTTATTTTTTTAAAGTTTTTCATTACATGTGACTTGAAAACCTTAAATACTATCAAAACCATTTTTATTTTTATTAATGCAAAATATCTTTATTTTAGTACAGATTTTATATATTTATATATATATATAAATAAGAATAAGATGAAAGAGAAAACCAGTAATAGCTCTAAAGCTACATGAAGCCAGGAACATCCAACATGTAAAGATAATTATGAATACGGTTTTAGACAGCATTTCTTCATCAGCAGTGTCAATACTGTCTAAAAACCAATGGATTGTTTCTGATGAGTATGATCTATTAAATAAACACACTCAGACACCGTACAATCCATTATTAACAGAAGAATTGAATAATAAATGAATTTGTGTAAAAGTACTTAACCAAAGAACACCAAGCCTGGCGCTAGTCAGAGTGGAAGTTAAGAACTTGTAACCACAAGATGACTGACGTCATAACTTGCAACCATTGAGGTAGTGGATACTCAGTTACAGACTTACTTAGGTTTCTTATTTTAAGACTATTATTCCTTTATTTATTTAGATTTATTATAGTTACTACTATTAGTTAATTATTTTTATTATTCTTATGTTTTTATTTTTGTTTTTAGTAGTTATTATTTTTATTTTAACCTATTTATGTTTAACTTATTATTGCAACAGAACAAACTATTCATTAAAACAAAAACAACCAATTATGTTTTTGGATAGATATATATATATATATATATTTACAGTGGAATCTCGATCGATCGTTTTCGGAATCATCGTTTTCCCGTATGTATCGTTTATTACACTGAGTCCCGACGATCATATTGCTTTATTTTCCCGGAACTATCGTTTTCCCGCATTTATCGTTCAGTTCAGTCGGTCCCTTGGAAAACGATAGATCGAGATTCCACTGTATATATGTATGTGTGTGTGTATGTATATATATATATATATATATATATATATATATATATATATATATATATATATATATATATATATATATATATATAGATTGTTGTTGTGTTTTCAATGGTTTTGTTTCTAAAACTTGTTAGAATAGAGAATGTATAAATGAAATTTTTATGGTTGCTTTGCAGAGTTTCTTTATCAGAATATAGTTAGTAAACAAATGTGCTAATTATCACTACAAAGTACAATAGTTCAAAAATTGAATTACCTTAAAAAGTGGAGAATCAAATCCTTTATAGTGAGATTGCATACAGATATTTTGTTACGGTTGAAAAGTGGGAATATGACTATTCTTGTCTCGTAACTTAATTTTATATGAAAAAATTCCTCTTTAACTGTGACATTATATACTTTTAATACGGATAAAGCAAAGCAAAATGAAACTATACTTGGGGCGAAGCTTAGTTGACATTACTATTTATGCTACAACGGCCAATTTAAACCTGCAATGTAAGTACCTGCCGCTACAAATGGGGATTGCCATATTTGGCCTTTTATCGCCTACTGACGATTGATTTTCCATCGGTTGCTTTCCAGCAAAGCGGGAGACAGTTTTGTTTTCACATCACAGTGTGAACTAATTTTGTAAAGTACACCAACATAAATTTTTGAATTGTCTTAGTTCCTTTAGAATTGTTTCCTGTTCATTTTATGATTTCAAATAGTATGCGACTCTCATAGAAACCATGCATTCTTATAAATTACTTTGCCAATTTTTTACATACGAGAAGTTTTTATCTCTCTTTAGGCATTAAGAAAATTATGAAGGTTTTAAATATTTAAGCTTTAAGAAAACAATCACATGTTTTAATTTCTATTTTCATGTAATCAATGTATTTTGAAACATTTAACCATGCATCGTTCTACTTACTGTTTCCCGAAGTAATGTGAGGGAGTTTCAGAAATCCTCAATAAAATTTAGAATCCTGTTTACTTTTATAAATATGGGATCATAGAAAAATTTATTATTATAGATGCAGATTTCTGGGTATTTGGGTTTTTGAAATTGTTAGTTTTTTCTAAAAGCCAACAGCTCTATCATTCGTAGCGAGGAATTTTAGAATTTTCCAAAAATTCACATCCACATTGAACGCCAAATACTCACGCCAAGGAAACGAATCCTTGTGAATGATCAGATTATTCTATGACGTTGCATTCTCTCTCGCATGCTGTATTGCGCATTATTTACTAAATACATGAAACACCACATTTTTATTGCTCCAATATGTCTACGCTTTATCAGTTAAATCCTTATTTTAATGATTTATGTCTGAAATGTACCTTTTATCAACTCTGTTAATAGGAAAAAGTGCGAACTAAATCGCAATGGCGGAATCATACTGCTCTAGCGTTTTGCCTGTATTCAGGTTAGGTATTCCCCGAGTATAGATACCTCTTCAAAGCTGATGTTCAAAATTTAGTGTGTGGTTGGAAATACATGAATGTAAACCATGTTATGTCAGTTTTTTGGGATGTTAATGCTTACCATTTGTTGAATTTTAATAAATTATGTTTTTAATTAAGTATATCATCTTCATTTTAAAAGTATTGTTTTAATATCCCCAATAGAATCTATCTGACCAGCTCCGCCATTTGAGTTTGGATGACATTGAGCGCATCGCTACGTTCCATTTGGACTCTGACAATAATGAGCATAGTTCACAAGTGGCAGCTGAGAATACACCTATGCAAATTTAAAGAGGAATGAGAACAATTCCACTTTTCCGGTAGGAGTGATAGCTTGAAAAAAAAATTGTTCACTGCTGAATTCTTTCTTTCCCATGTAAAAGACTGCTCCCTTCATGTAAACATTATGTACTTTACAAGAATATACATCTATGCCTTCTGAAACTGTTAATATTTCTGAGAAGCTCATTATCTTGTTTATGTAATGTCATTTACACATCAGATTTTTTTTTTATGTCATGATATTTATTGTAATGTTGCGTGTGATCAAATTACCTACCTTACAGTGATCAGCAATTTCATTTTCAGTGTTCCTCTTTTACTACATTAAATGTTTCTTTTATTCAAATATTTGATGTTTCATTTCAATTTATTTTTGCAGTTCCATAAAAATGCACGGATAAAGCAATAAACCATTTTTTTTGCTTAGCTCTTTATACATTCAGGTATACCACTGCAAATGCTGTAAATACTTTTATTTTTCTTTGTATTATACCTTTAAAGTCAATTAAAATCATGTAAGCATTTTGTTTATCATTATGTTTTTGTTTGCCTTTTTGTTTATGTGAAAGAGAATGAAACAGATGAGATAAGTATAAAATCACTTTAATGAACCATAGTTTATACAACATAATAATCATGTACATATTTAATTTTTAATATCAATAAAAAGTAACATTTGTGCATTTTTAATAAACTCAGCCTTTTTTTTTTTCATTAGCTGCAGACTTATTGTTTTGTACCTTAAATTTGATGAAAAACATGCCCTATGATACATTTACAGATATTAAGTAGGGTTTAAAAAATATTTTAACACTTTTTACTATAATTTAATGATAGAGAACAAAAAGGGTTGTCCTCACTCTGCTCATATAGGCTACAGAATGTTTAATAAAAATGTCTATAGGTAATTTTTGCTGAATTTAATGTTTAATTATTAGCTCATGAATTGTCTTTAGTATAAATCTGCCTGATTATTACATAAATTATGTGTATATGATGCAGCATTTTTTTTTTTTCATTGAAACCATAGTCAGTGTTTGATGGTGAAATTTTCATTAGTTCAGATGTATTGTCTCTGAATATAAATTGCTTACTCTACTTTATAAATGCTTCCAGTAAAAAATCCATATGTTGAATGAAGTGTTTAAATATATCATCAATGTGTAAATTTCAGACTATGGAATGTGAACTAAAATAAGCTCTTCGTGCTTAACCATATTTACAAAACAGAATATAATATATACAGTCAAGTAAGTTCAGTTCACCTTCCCTTAATCTCTAGTGACTGATGGTAATTATATTCTTTGGTAATCTCATTCTGTGTCTGTGCCAGTTTAAAATAAATCATACTTTCACACACTTTGTTGACTTTCTTTGCTTGCCATTTCAAAGTTTTCTTTAGCTGCTTCCATGCTATCATTTCGACTTAAGGCTGGAGTGGTTCCTGCTTGCCATCTCTAACAGGGAAGATTTAAAAATGAAATAATTATTAAATTAGTTAATAGTCATTAAAGGAATTTTTATGTGTTTTTCATTTAAAATCTAGTCTTGAACACTATAAAGTATACTTTGTATGCATAAAAGAAACATGGAATAGTGAGAAAATTACTAAACAATGGTACTTGAATATAAAATATGCATTCATTGATATGTGTATATGGCATTTTAATAACAGTATTTATTCCATCTTAAACTGTCATTAGAATTTTACTCACCTCTTAAGAATTATGTGAAATTTCCACACTTCATCTATATTTGTAATATGACCAGTTTATTAGGAATCCCATGCAGTCTTATGTTTCTCTCACATGTGATCAATCATGACCTCTCTGTATAGTTAAAAATATATTGGGCAGCTTCTAATATCTCTATTGATTATTCCACCAAGCCCATGAATTCTGATATTTTCTGCAGCTTTGAAACTCATGGACTTTGGTAACAAGATATCATGGGTACAGAATGTATGTACACCATATACTGAATTTTTTATATATTTGCCAGGAAATAAAATGTGAAAATATTGACTTAAAACAGAAGAAATAACATTTTAGGAGAAAAAGTATATAAAAAATTTATTGGTACAAATAATAGCCTGTAGTCTTTTCTTCATTTATAAACTAGATGGGAAACAAATTTTCCAGTCTGAATTGTGAGAGGGAAGCTGTTACATCGTATAAGCTCAACAGTTTCATGATTCTGGGAATCGTATATGGAAATTTCCTATTTTAAATTTCTTATAACTAATCTGCCTTATCTTCTTAGAAATAGCTTATTGGCATCTTATAATTTTAGCATTATATATATAATGGTAATACTGTCTAATTTTTGTTTCTTGTGTGAAAATATTGGTCAGTTTTAAAGAACTAGAGCTCATAATTTAAATATCAAATCTTAAGGTATAATTGCTGCTGTAATCATTCATGTTAATGTCTCCTTTTTTATGAAAATGGTATTTAAACGACCGGATTTGATTAAGGAATTTGTACATTTTGAGTCTCTTACAGAGTAAAAAAAATTGCTGTTATGAGTCAAGAGCTTTACTTTCCTTATAACTTCCTATCTTGATGTGTGTGTATTTTTAACTTACAGGAAACTTATGGAAAACATCCCACAGAGACATACAACAGCTTAAAATTCAAATTAAAAATAAAGGGAGGCTACTAGTTTCTAACTAATGAATAGCTCATCATCAGGCTGGGAAGCATTAGGTGTGCTCGTCTCTTTGAATAATTAACGTGTCTGTATTTGTGAATAGTCAACTATTCATTACTTCAAAATTAGTAGCCATCTTTATTTTTAATTTGAATTTTAAGAAGCTGTGTGTCCCAGGAAGTATGTTCAAAGTATAATACTTTTTTTAAAAATTCATTTACCTTATAGAAAAAAAGGTATTTATAACTTTACTTATGCACATAATATTCAAGGGGTTTTGAAATTAAGTTCACCAAGTTTGTATTTCAAGTAGTTGTTAATAAGAACAATTGTTTGTATCTAATACAGATGATATTTCTTGTATCAACCTACCTTTAGATAATTAGGTTTACCTCTTTTTAGAAAAGCTACACTTACCTATATAAAGTATCATAATCTTTACACCCATATGCTCTTTATACCCATACAATTAAAAAAAAATTTGCTCACAATTGATTCTAGGATTTAATATTGCTCATAATGCCCTTAAAGCAAGCATTAATGTCAGTGGCTGAAACTCGTAAGAGATTCAAAACAGAAATTCATAACTGCCCATTTCTTTCTGAGAAATAATTTAACACACTGCTTATATTTCTTATCTTTTGATCATCATAGCAACAGATCTAAATTATTTTACATTTAATTATTTGCACATGATGAATTTGATGCATAATACTTCTGGCAATCAATAGTATAAAAGAATTTTGTGACCAAGTATCTTACATTCCCATTTCATACCTATTTTAGTATGTATATGCTCACACATTATTTAAATTTTAATATACATTGAGAGGCTATGTAAATCTCTGAATAGGAAATTAGAATGATTTTCGTTTTCAACTAGACATTTAAAGAGTATAAAAAAATTTAAAATGTTTTTAACCCTTAAAAATAAACTGCTTTGTGAGGAGACAATTTTATAAGTGTTGTTTCTGATAAATGTTCTTTAAATTTCGCCAGTATTTTGTCTCTCAGGTTACAATTATACAAAAAATTGTCTATAGTTTAAAGAGTAAAAAAAAATGGTAAAAGTATAAGAATGGTGAAATGAATATTTTTAGATTTTTTTTCCCTATGGTAATAATTTAGGTCTTTCATCGTACAGAATTTGTATGGTGCTCAGTGTTATTTCCTTATAAATTTAATTTTTATAATGAAGGGACTTTGAATTCTGTTCCATTTCATGTAGTACTGGTAACTATATATATCATGTGAACTAAACCTAACTACTCTGTCATACAAGCTTTCGCAAATTTCCAAAAGGTTTTTCACGCACTACATTGTTACATATTGCTTAGCAACTACAAAATTTGATATGTAGATCTAATATGTGATTTATAAAAAAAAATAATAAACAATCTTTTTATATATATATAAATGACTGCATGACTTAAAACTTAAATGTTTACTATTTCAGGGTTCATTACGTAGTTTTTCTCAAACTTAACTCCTATTTATTCAGTTTTTAACTTATGTGCCTGGATTATTCCTACTGAATGTAATTTTTTTGACCATTTTGATTAATTTTAAAATAAACGGGTAAAATGATATAGTACATATAATATGGATTTTTTTCTTTTTAAATTCGGTTATTATACTCACTTCTATAACTTGTGTAAGAAATTAGACTCATAATTTAAAAATAAAAGTTTAAATCTTTTATTTTAATAACTGATTCATATTAACCCGCGAGAACTCACACCGGGTATGACATACCCAATCCATTTTCATTCAATGTTTTAGTTATCTTCTTCTTATCAGATTAGACCAAAATTTCGTGTAGCTGTATTCAAGGTCACATTCTTTCAGCGAGGTAAAAACTAAGTCTGCTCAATAAATAGATTTTGAGAAAAATATTTCGACGGGTATGTCATACCCGTGCGAGTCCTCGCGTCAGTCAGATCTTTCCTTTTTTTTTCTGTCAGTTTAGTGCATCAAGGCGCGATTTTTGAATTACGACGAGGAAATAAAACAATTGCGACACCTTTTAGAGACTGTTTCTAGTGATAATGAAGCTTTATCCGAAGATAATGATGCCTCTGAGGATGGAGATTACTGTAGCAGTCACGATTCTTCTACTGAAATTGAGACAGAAACCGAAGATAAAGGTTCACTGTCAACAGCCGATTTTTATATTGGTAAAGATAAAATTGCAAAATGGCTGAAGAAAAAATACCGGCAAAATGTAAGAAAGCCTTCAAGGAACGTAATTATCAAGCTTCCAGGTAATACAAATTATTCAAGAGATGTCGCTTCTGCCGTAGATGCATGGAATGTTCTCTTCAATAGCAACATGCTAAATATGATGGTGCCTCAAACAAAAACAACTTATTCAAGCCCTTCAATGGAACTGGAAAACACTAATAGTGAACCGCCTGCAAAAAAACTCAAGACAAAATATAAACGATGTTAAATTTGCCCAAGTAATAAGGACTGAAAAACAAAGTTTATGTGCCAAAAATGGGAAAAATGTCTGTGTTGAACATCAGTATGTAGTTTGTAAAAATTGTCTATAAAAATGTAAGTATTATTAAAATTCACTAAAAATCTTTAATTTATTATCTTATGTTGTTTAGTTACGTAAGGTTTGCATATAAACAATATTAATTGATATTTAAATAGCAGAAATGAACAAGGGTATGAGATACCCGGCGCGAGTTCTTGTGTTTGAAATTGGGCGCGGGTGCTCTCGGGTTAAGAATATGTGCTAAATATTAATTACCTTACATGTACTATAACTCACTTATATGCAACTTTAATAATTTCTATTTGTGCAATTTGCCTCAGCAACAGTTATGTCTAACTATACCTGTGTGTAATTTTATAATATGCTCAATAAGTCGTGTATAATTTTTTAACCCAGCCCAAACTTTGTCCTAATTTTATAAGAAATCAATCAGAGGATCTTCTAGCACTTTAACAAATTTACACAATATAATTGTTAGGAGGCTTCAGACTACCCGCTTTACTTGCTTTAGGTAGAACCTTTCAAAATGTCTTCCTTTTTTATATGAATTACAAATTATTTGAGAGCATAAACTTTATATCATTCATTGTATATACTATAGAAAATGGAATTGAAATGATTAGAACATCTAATCACATGTTTGAAAATTTGAAATTTCCATAATGTGTAAGTAAAATATTTCTTCAAAGGCAAGAACTTTCTTGAAAGTAGATGTTTGGAATTCAAAATAAAAATGTTCATAGGAATTTGAGGATTTTTTTTTTTGGTAATATATGTGTATTTAAATGTGTGATGAATATATGTACACATGCTTCATTATAAGCATATGTAGTAATATTTTTTCCCACTTTTCTGCTCTGTATTTTATTTTTTTACTGTATATAAACCAAAATTAATTTTTTTTCATCTATTATATAACTTCTATTTAATTTTTCCTTACTTAGATTGCATTTCCTTGTATTGGTATATCCTAATTATATTTTAATTTCTTAATCTATCTGTTAAAAAATTTCTTTTTGGAATTATTTTATATATATTTGAGTTTTATGAAATGTTTAAGTTCCAGATTTTATGTATTACTAGCCCAGTAGGTCAAAACTATAAATTCTAATATTGTATAATAATTTAAAAACCATAACCTAAACTGTATAAATAACAGAACACACAGCTTCTTAATATCTACAATAAAAAATAAAAGGGTGGCAACTAGTTCCCTTTTATTTTATAAAGTTTATATTGAGAAGCTGTATGTTATCTGTTATGCACTTTCCTCATGCTTCATGTAAATTACACAAATAGTCATGTTAACCAAACTACATATAAATCAGAATGTTATGAGTAATAATCTGGTTTTACGTTTAAAAATTCAAAGCCACTTACCTCTTTTATTGTACCTTCAGCGGTGCAAAGATAATACAGGAAGTAGCATGGAATCCAAACCATTGAAGACAAAGCAATGCCCCATCCCATCAGTTCACCCCACACTGGGTAAGTGTAAACTTTTGCGTACACAAGAGGCTTGTAATCAATGACAGAAAATAAAAATATTCCCTAAAATCATGGAAAAAATATACATGAAGAACCACATTTATGCATCTACAATGTTTATCTGAACAGACATTGTTAGTAAAAGTATTAGTCTCAATTAATTTGCAACAAACATTTAAATATGTAGAGGGGTGTATAGATATCGCTGTACATGTGCAGCACAGTGTTTAATACAAATCACTGAGGACTGATTTTTATTTGAATATTTTATGTATTGCGTGTCTATTAGTTTGATTATTGAGTAAGAATTAGATTTGTTGATATACAGGTGTGTGAAAGTATTTACACTATCTGTGTATTTGAGTTTAAATAAAACAAAATTTGCTGCAATAATGTTCTGCATAAATGGGTTTCTGATGGATTCTGTAACTGTTAAGTAGGTTTAGAGAGAAGAAATTGTGCATGTTATTTAATAAATTAAAAACAGTATAATGTGAGTAGCATCACAAAGAGTGCACATAAATATAGGCGTTATAGTAATTACATCTTAATTCATTTACTAATGCAGCTTATGAAGTTAAGAGGGCAAAACTTATGGGAATAAGCATGTAAGTAATATTACAAGATGACAATACGAAGCAGTCGAGTTAAATTGGAATTACTTCATTTTTCGATCATTAAAAGGGTTATGTTAATAAATCAAGCAATCTATTTATGATATTTTCAGACAAAACGAGAGGATGAAACATCCAAAATGATTTTTTCTTTTTAGTGCTGAATTGTATGTAAAAATTTCCTTCATACATTATAGTCACTTAAATATTAAAATTGAAATTGTCTGTCTTTACAGTCTATGACACCGAATTTTAATCGATGCTAGCTACAATATTGCAGAAAATCTGGACTATCATAATACTCAACTCCTTCTCTCTTAGGGTCTGTTCACATAGAATCCATTAGCGTTACTCGGATTGAAATATATTTAACCAATTACAAACCTCCAAAAGATTAGCCTCGAAACTGTTACGGTCTGTGACTGGTTTAAAATATGTCAATACGAGTAACACTGACGCTGACTGATTCTATGCGAACAGGTCCTTAGACATTTTGTGGAAGCCATTTAAATTACCAATTTACTATTATAATGTTTCCTCAACATTACTTTTTGATCGCCTAAATTATGAATTTCTGCTGGTGGTCACTAGATGGCTTCAGTTAGTCAACTACACTATTTGTTGACAACTTAATCCATAATATAAAGAAAAGGATAACTTTTTAGAACAGGAACACACAATTTCTAAAATACAAGGTACACCCATAAAGTAACCGGACAAATTAAAAGATCAAACGATAAAATAAAAAAGTGAAAGAATAATCGCCTGGCTAGAAAGAGTGACATCTCAACTCTTGTTAAAGCCAATTTAAACTGGTTATTTAGTCGTTTGCACATCAAAACGCCTTAGTAATTTTCATTTATTGAGAAGGCATTGTACAAAAAAATTTACTTCAGAACGGAACAACGTTGTAACATTAAATTTTGTTACAAATTAGGTAAATCTGCTACCGAAAGTTTAGAGAGGATTCGAACAGTATACATTGATGCATCGTTATCAAGAACACAAATGTATGAGTGGTACAACAGCTTTAAATGTGGGCGAGAAAGCATTGAAGATGAACCAAAGACCCTTCAACTTCAAAGTTTTAAGAAAATGTGGAGAAAATTCTTTCTTTGGTAAAAGCTGATAGACGTATAACAACTCGGCAACTTTCAGACATGCTTGGGGTAAGCAAAGAAAGCTGTAAATTAATTTTAATTGAATATGGACGAAATGACTGCCCAGTTCACTGGAGACGTGCATTGTAAGGAAACAACGGTGCCGAATAGGAAAACTGGAGTAACTAAACTACGTTACATGGGCCGAGCCCGCCAACGTAGTAGCACAACAATGATGTACTTGTGAACAATGAGGACATTTGAGCAGAATAGAGAATGAAATAAAATGAGAAAATATTTCAAATTAATTTTTTTTTAAATAAATAAAAAAATTATTAATAAGAAAATTAAGTTAGCAGAGGGAAAAAAGAAAGAAAATAAATTACATTGATACTGCAGAACACAGGAGAAAAGGAATTACATTTTGAAAAAGAAGACACGAGCCAGGATCGAACCCGGGTCTGGCGAATTGTAGGCGAGGACTGTACCGCAGAGCAAGCAATAGATAGAGAGGAGGGACAAATTCTGGCCTCCATATAAATTACATTTACCAGTGTGACGTAATGTTACACTTGCACATGGAATCGTTTACGTGCTTTTTTTTTGTTTGTTTGTTTGTTGTTGTGTGTGTGTGTGTGTTATTTGTTACTTTATAATTACTGAAGTGGCAACTTCTATAGATATTTCAGTGTATATATACGATGAAATACTTTTTAGTTAGAAGTTTACTATCCTTAAACTTCCTTCTAGCACTTATTCGTCTCGGAGTAAATCCTTTTGGATCTGCTCATTTTCCTAGTATTAGAACTCACGGATTCTGGATCCTTATCTCTCTATCCAATCACTTTTCTTCCTCCTCTCTCAACTTGCCAATTGAAAACCAGCTTACAGACAGCCATTGACTCCACCCCCATCAGCGAATCAACACGAAGATCCTGGAGACATCCAATGAGAACTCTTCATCTCACCCTCCAGTGTTCTGACCAAAAATTTGACTGCTTCACTTTTGTGTTGCATTTTTCATTACAGAAGAAGATAATAAAGAACATTCCTTTTTCATTTCGGCGACACTTTCGCTCTCCATTGACAATCTTCTGAAATATATGTTAGAAGGCGTTGGCCTAGGCAACACAGTTAACCACATGTTCCTATGGTCCTATAGTTAGAAGTTGGAATAGCGCTGTTGCGTTCATGTGTAATATTTTAAAACTTGTTAGATTAGAGTTAGTTTGAAAGACTTTAATGTTTAATTTTAATGAATCTGTGAAGCCGGGTAGGCTAGAATAGATAGCAAAACTATCATGCATACTGATGGCCTTTCTTGAACGGTTTGTCTCGTGTCTACTGATACATTAGTAAAACCTTTATGTGTTCAATTTTTCAAGTAGAATAAATTTCAAATGGATTATTCCTTAACTACCCGTGGTACCATTACGACATCATTTTTACTGAGAAAGGGAGAGTTATTTCAGTTGTGTAAAATAGTAGTGAGTCTGGCATCATCATATCGATATACATCTTGCCAACCACATAATTCGTTATTAACATCATGTATGGAAATATAGCGTATTTAAATATAATTTTAGGTCAGCTTCTAATAAACATACCATTGTGAGAAGAGGTATGAAGAAAAGCCATCCAATCTTGAGATACCAACTGGGAGGAAATCCAACCATAGTTTCAATGTTCTTAGACAGTCGTCGAACTCCTATAAAATCGTTCAATATTATATGTTTAGATATTTATCTAACCAATTGATGTTAAAGTAATAAAGAAGCTTAAATCTAAATAAAGCTATGTATTACCATAAATCCATGCAATTGCTACGGCTTGGAAAAACACTGTAAACAAAAGAGGAATTCCACTGGCTGCATAGAAATCCATCAGTTGGAAAATGTACATACCACCCTGCAACGATTAATTTGCTATAGTATATTACAATTTTTCAAAACTCAATAAAAAGCTGTAATTATGGTTAAGTTAAAAAAGAATGAAACGCGACACCCCATTTGTATATTTAGGAGGTAAGAAATGCCCTCTACTCATGAAAAACTTCAGGTCATTGTCTATATCTACTGTTTATAATGTAGGCTTTGGTTTCTTAAGGTCGCGCATAAGTCGACCTCGCAAATCCTCAATCCCAGAGTAAAGCTATGAGGAATACTGCTCCCAGTATTTACCTAACCTCAAATTAGTAAATGTATATTTTTGAATTTTTTTTTCATTTGAAAATAAATCTTAAAATGCAGTGTGTGTGTTTATCAAAAACATTTTTATTTAAATGTAATATTTTTAAAAGAGGAGTTTTAATTTCGTTGGACTAAATTTTTATGTCCTGTAAAAAATTAACTACTGAAAACTTTAAAGTTTAAAATACTGGGGGCTCTTTATTTAATTATTTACCCTCGCATTAAAAAAAAAATCAAAAATATGCATTTACTAATCAGTAATAAGAAATATACTGTGAGGAAAATACCCTTTAGAAAAATACTGCAAGGCCATCAGTTGACCCGGCCTCGCAGATTCAAGATCTGTGAGGCCAGGTCAACTGATGCGTCGCATTAACAATTTCTCCAGTTTTTCGCATCGATAACCCATTCATTCTTAACTTAATAATTCGCTATCTGGTTTTGTATCTATCTTTTTGTATGGTACTAGAAACTTCAACCCTAGGCTCGCTACGCTCGCTTCTCTGTTAGGGTTAAGGTCAAGGTATATTGAGTTTGCTGGAGTGCCATAGTCTTTCGACTTTACCTCCAGTAGCAAGATATGTACATCAGAAAATATGTGTTCAGCAGTAAAATAAAAATATAAAAACTAAGCCATCTTCAGATAAGTAAAATAAAAAATATAATAAGAATTAAAAGAATAAAATTCAAATATTTAGAATAATTAGTAAAAATGAGCGTCCACCGGGATTGAACCGGGGACTATCGCATACAAGCAACGCGCTTTAGCACATCGCCAATCATGGCACAGTAAGTTGAATGAATAAGTTGCTAATAGCGAGATACATAGGGGTGATTCTCGGGCAATGCAACAGCTTCCATCCATTTACTGTTGTCACCCTTATGCGAAGGAGAATCACTGTTGAATCATCACTGTTTCAGCTTTAAAATTCAATTAAAAATCGAAAATTTAAGATATAGACTTGAAATGAGGTTTATATGAATAAGAAAGCTTTCAGCTTCCAGATGATGTAAATATTTTCTTTGTAAGATAAAAACTCGAGGAGCATCGATATTATATCACTTTGGGGACGATATTTCTTGAAAAACTGTGTTTCATTTTTTGATGAAAATATTAGTCTGTTTTAAAATATTTTTAAACAAATGAGGTCTAGTTTGAAAGAGAAATGTCTGTAGTCTTAGACTGTAAAAAGATCAAAATTCTACGATAATTTTTTGGCGAGTTATCGTAATCTGAAGATGAAAAAGTCTATATTTTTCCACAAAACATAAAATTTAAAAAAAATTAAAGTCCGACGAAGATGAGACATGTCTTACTTTGTTCCTCACATTTTTCTGCATCTATTGGTATCGGTCTCGACACCATACCCCCAGCGGTTTCGGAGGACATAGCGTGACAAGCTTTTGACAACGGCGGCGGCGGCGGGAGTTACTTTTTTTTAGAATAGAGAGATTCAAGAACGATCATATTGCTTTAAACTGGTCATTCACGAAACTTTGTAGATCTATGTTTCGCAGTCAAATTCGTAATCCAATGAAAATCTCGAATAATTTGCTTATAAAGTATGAAAACTAACTTTCAATTATATTTTTTGTCTGTTTCTTTTGAAAACATATGCATGTTCAAACTAAATAACGTTAGATCGAGAGTTGTGGTGGAATAAAAACATTTTAATGGGTAATGGGTCTTCTACAATCATTAATTTTGGCACTCTTTGCTATATCTGTGGATTTTTTTTATTTATGCAAATAATGTAATTACTTAATTATTTTCCGTGGATAATTTATATTTTTTTAACCTACTGAACATTACTCTCTTTCTTCAGTTAGTCAATTGATTTGCGAACTGACGTTAGCATTAATCAGATCTTAAAAACAAACTGAGTACTTTGTTTTTATAATGAAGAGTACTTACGAAATGAATTTTTCTGAATGAGACAACATTTCAACTTTTATTCATCTTAAAATATGAAAAAACTCATTTTTTCGATATCACTGGTTTCTTAATTTCTCTAGTTCACAGGTCTAGAGATTTTACTTGAATTTCTTTTCACTTTCTGAGAAATCCTTACCAATAAAAAGCAAATTTGCATGCACAAACAAGATAACAAAATATGTTTGAAATTATATGAAATACTACTAACCTGTGTAACCATCGGCAAACCAAGAAGACAAAGAATTATGCAAACGAATAATGAAAACAATTTCCGTCTTTGAGTCAAGTATTTAGGCCATTCGTCAACTAAACTTGAAACCAGTGCCTCTACGGTGCAAAACTAAGGAACAAGATCAAAATTAATGCTTAATATGCTGTTAGAACCTGATCATTTGCATTGGTAACAAAATAGCAATTTAAAATAACTGTTTGTGATAGTATAGTTATTTATATAAAATTTCTAATTAAAAATAGCAGTAGTCAAACTCGCTTTTAAAGAGCCCGAACCGCTAGATTTGTTAAATCAGAGTGCTTTTATAAACCGGGTTCCAAAAATTGACTTAAAAATGCTCACCACTTGCTACGGGGATAAAGAAGTTGATTAGTTTGTTTTAACTCTTTTATTGTTCTTTACTCCTTACTCCCCCCCCCCCCAAAGTGCCGGATCTAGGAAATTTCTCTGCGGGGGCAAGTCAGCTCCATGCCGTCCCTGTAGCTGTTTTTCACTATTTAATGCAATAATAAATAACAGGATAAAAGTAATAGTCTTTTTGATGGTGTGCCAAACTTAATTTATTGATACAAAAAAATATATTTTTAACTTAACAATACTATAACATAGAAGTATATGCATTTTTTTTTTTCAGACCGACTGAAAATGAAACCCACTAAAACCCACTACTACCCTCTTGCCCAAGCAATGATGGTCTTCGCAGCTACCTTTCATTATGCTTTAGAAAATGCGTTGTGTTCAGATATTTTTACAAAATTATTTTCCTTGATTTTCTTTCAGAAAATGAGTTGATCGCTCTTCATAATTTATTGGATTAGCCTCTTGGCTTTCTATAGACAGTATTGCGAGGTTTTTCAATCTGTCTTGAGTCATTGTTGATCTGAGATAGTTTTTAATTATGCAGTTTGCTAAAACTCCTCTCCCAGCTTGCTGATGTAGTTGGGAGCGTTAAATAAACTCTCAACGCTATGCACACATTTGGGAAAGCATCAATCAAATCTCTTTCTTGGATAAGGTTTTGAAGATCAAGTTGATTCATTTCTTCAAAATTAACTGCTGAATGCTGTAACTGGTCACGAAGAACTAGGATTTCAGTAGGGAACTCATCTTCACTTATACCTTCAAGATATTTACTAGCTAAGTTTGCAGCACGAGTTTTCAACTGCTTGTCATTCAAGCTTTTCAAATTTTTACAATTTAGAAAAAGAAATATTGTTGAGTGCCCTTATACTCTGCACTCTACATATCTTTCAACTGGATCAGTATCACATCGATTACTTCCTTCACACTATGGTAAAAACTTTCTTCTACAGATAAACTTCTTCCTTCATCTTGCGCCATCTCCCCGGGCATTATTTTCCTTTTTGGGATTCTGCGAGTTTCCATAGTTGGCCCCGCTTCAATTTTTTGCGTTATTTCTTTAGCAGTCTTTATCCATTCATTTATTTCATTTCTCAGCCTTTCAATGGTTTTGGTGAGACTATCCAACATTTGTATTGTTTTTGACAATATTATGTTATGTTTCTGTATTTCTTTGTTAACTCTGTTTATTTCTTAAGATATTTGTCCAAGCAACCAAATACGAAATAAGTCGGAAATCTTTCAAAGTACGAATGAGACTGGAGGCATCAGATTTTGTCTCTGGTATATAGTGTTCTTCTTCGTTCAACTCAGTGAGAGCACTGATTACTCCTTGAAAGTTTTTTAAAAGAGCATGTACTGCTTCGGACTTAGCAGACCATCGCGTATCACTGGTTTCTTTTAAATTCGTTTTTGTGAGTTTCTTTCATCACTTCTCACCGTTGTGTTGATGAAATAAAATAGGTGTATAATCTCTGGATTATTTCAAATACGTTCGCTGTTTCAGGAGATGTTGATGCTGTATGTAGTCCCACCAGATTCAAGGAGTGGGCTGTGCATGGGACAAAAGTTGCTAATGGGTTGATATCCAAGAACCTAGCTTGAACTCCTATATAAACACCACACATGTTTGACCCATTATCATATGTTTGGGTTCGACAATTTCCCATCTCTAACCTATCTTCCTCCAACTTATGAAATATTGTATCTGCCCAGATTTTCAAATAACTGCTATAAAATCAATGAAGCTTTCTCTGATATCAAATTGGCCATTCTCAACCTTAGTAACACATCGGATTAGTTGGTTCATCTGTTCTGTGTGTGATTTATCAGGTGTGCAATCAAACAATACTGCGTAGTACTTTGCGTGATATATGTCATTCAGTATCTTTCGAACATGATCTCCCATCATTTCAATGAAACTGTACAACTGATTAATTGAACACTTGCACAATTCACTAAAAATTACAATTTACAAGCGGACGCCCCGACAGGCGACAACGACAAGTCTGCAACTGGCACTATCTTTTCCCGCCTCTCCCCATCTCTATCCCCGGCGTTACACATTCGCGAAAGAGGACTCCTCACTGTTTTCACAAGTATCATTGTTGTGCTGCTACGTTGGCGGGCTCGGCCCATGTAACGTAGTTACCCCAGTTTTCCCATCAGGCCGAAAGAGGAGAGTAGAGTAGGGGGAAAGAGGGTGATAAATGGTTGTGTAAACCAGGGGTGTCAAACTTGCGGCCCGGCCAATATATTGGCACACAATAATATATAATATAATAACCGACGCAGAATTATAAGATAGGAAGAATTCGCTAAATGTTTTTTTAATTATACTCTTTTTTTACTATTATTAAACAAAATGCGTATATTTATGTTGAATATACTGTAATTAGGTAAATAAACCTACGTTTCTGTTAATATTGATTTTTTTTGCGGCCCACCTATAGTTAAACCTTGTTTGTTTGGCAAAAGTTAGCCTTTGAGTTTGACGCCCCTGGTGTAAACGATAATCCCACTATTCCCCTCCCCACTCGTGGCGCTCCCTTCGGAAGCGGTTTCTTGACGAGCGGTCGAAGGAACGAGGACCCTTCTCCCCCACGTTGGGGGGGGGGGTCAAAGGGGGAACGGTGACCGGATCGCGCTTTTCGGAAAAGGATGAAAAACGACGGGGAGGGGGGTCAAAGGTCAAAGGGGTTGAATGATGTCGGGAAGTTGCGAGAGGCGGGAATGTGGGAACGATCATTCGGGTCGATTAGTCACGCTCCTGGAGCGTGAGTAATGTCTCGCGAGGGGACGAGGGGTGGCTGATTCGCGAATGTGTAACGCCAGCTTATTGTCACGGGCCACCGTCCCCTCCTCTAGCTACGTGCTTGTTTTTCGGCAATGAAACATTCTCCGCAAATCACATCAACGCAATTAGCGCTCTTAGTGGTATTGAAACACGCTTGTTTTATTCTTACGTAAAGCAAGGATTTGAGTTTACTTTCTGTAATTAATAGTTTAATAAAACCCCACCAGTATAAAAAGAAAGTGATCTGATAATATCTAAATTTTATGATTTATTTATATTTTTATGGCACTATGAAATTATAAAAAACGGATACATTTTTCAATCCCATTTTGCCGCCCTCTGGGGCAGTAGCCCCCTTTCCCCCCCCTGAATCCGGTACTGCCCCCCCCCTCCAGATACGATTCATGGCACGAAACAAATCTTCAATTGAACCTCTCTTTAAAAAAAAAAAAATCCGCAGTTTTTCTCCTTTTTTCAAAAATCATTGAATGTATTTTTTGGTGGTTCTGCTTGAAATTCCTCATCATCGCTCGTTTCTTTATTTTGGGCAGCATTTTGTGGTTTTACTTCAGCAACAATATCCTCGGGATTCGATGTATCGGAAGCTATGACATCAGAGTCAACCGATGCCTATTTTCCAATTTTATTGTAGTTTTAAGAAAACTTCCTCTTCCTTTTTTTCCCTTTTTGCCCAAAGTTTAAGGATCGTTCTCTTAACCTCTTCCAGCACCGGATTTTGCGTTTCATGCCGGTAAATAAACATCAAATACTTTCTTTATTCCATAAAAAAAAGTTCATCAGAATTATTCTTGGTAGCAATTAAATGTTTTAAAGTGAGTTTTATTTTTTTTTTTTCAAGCGGAGGCACTTGTCGTCAAACATTCGCTTATACTACGCCGCAATTTACTGTCCATTTTATTATGGGGGAACCACATAGGCGGACAGCATTACCCTCTATGAAGGTACGACACAAACCGAGGCACTTTTCATGGCGCGACGCCGGGATTCGATCCGAACACCCTCAGCACCGAAAACCAGCGCGCTGTGCCACAATACATGGTTTAAAGTATATAAATGTGGCTGATGTTTTAACATAAGAAATAAACATGTTAAATTTTCTAAATCAGTCGTAAGTAAAAATTTAATAACCTAATTCCGTTGTGTATTAACTATAAGTAAAAATAACGAGAGATAATTATAATCTAAGAAAACGGATTATGAGACCATGAGGAATTTTTTCTTACCTGACTGTTGATTCCGAGGATGAACAACATCATGAAGAAAAGTGCAGACCATACTGGGCTCAGGGGCAAATGAATCACTACTTCAGGATACGTCAAGAAAGCAAGACCAGGGCCTAGTTAGTGAAAATAAAAATATAAGTGAGTTCTGATACAATTCATATTTTTTCAACACTCACAGCAATAACAATCATTTGGATTTAAAAGGAAATGAAAGATTTTCTAAACATTACATGCCATCAAATTCATGATACCAATCAATGGTTCTTGGATTTACTGAAACCTTAAACGGGGAGGGGGGGGGGGGTTCATAGAGGATCGGACGAAAACGTAACTCAGGGCTAATTTTGTTAATACATTGTATAAATACATGAAAAATTCAAAGAGCAGGCTAGGGCTGTCTTTCCCCATATTTGTTTATGACCTTCATCATATCATTTGATAGATAAACTAATATGTAGTAGAATAGAAATAAAATTTCTTTTGAGCGGCCATATAATGTTTTGCAAAATAATAAAAAAGTGTTTTAAAGGATAGGTAAATTCAATAAGTAGTGTAACGTAAAAAAAAGTGGAAATTATGGTCATACAAAAAAATAAAAGGCAATAGTGATTGCGAGATTCACGATGAAGCTAGCGTGACTAAATAGGCAACGTGTGTAAATGCTATACCCTTGAACATTACTTTGAAAAAATTGTCAACGTGTTTCAAAAGAAAAATGAAAATAAATAAGTAGTAAATCTGAATCAGTCTTTATAACTAAATACATGGTAAGATGTAAAGACCGAGAAATTTAAAATTATGTATTCTAAGTAAAGAAATTAGCCTCTCTGACCAGGAGTTCCGTTTTTTATTTTCGTTTTCTTTCTGTACGTGTACGGTGCGCTAGAAAATTGAAAACAGTATTTCTTGAGGAGCTGACATTTCAGTTTGTTAATCAATATGTAAAGGCAAATTCTTAAGGAAAGGTTTCTATTAATTATAACAGATTTCCATTGTTGCGATAAAGAAACACACGCCAAACTATTCTCAATCGCTGCCTATTTCCGAGATTATCTTTCATCAACTTCATTCCTAACAATAAAAGTTCGCTTACACACGGCAGAGAACTTTCAATACAGTTATTGCATTTGTAAATACTTTTAAAATTAATTTTCTATATTTTTATCCAATGAAATTTCGAACTTCAAGATGCGGCTTGTAGAACTGTTGGTATTTTAATATGAAAACGCACGCCGATGTCATGCTGATAAGGTTCATTAGAAACAGCTGCCAAATGAGCCAGATTTAAGGCATGACGTCAAGCTTTGTGTATAGTCAACAAAGGTCATATATACTCGGTATCGTATGCAATATACAAAGTATGTAGTATATTTAGAAGCTCTAACTAAAGCTCTGAGTCATTCAATAACGTCATGGGTTGAAATAACAACACTACTTTTTCGATAAGACAAGTGCGCTTATAAATTAACTTTTCCCTCAGTTTCCATACCGCTATATTTTATCTCTAAGAAACGGCTTTTAATCGATATTAACTTATTTAAACTAAACTTGGAAGAAACATAGTAGAATTGCAATGCACTAAAACGCATTTCACATATCGAATACACTCATATATTGACATACTGTTCAGAGCCATTTTATGGTGTCACCAATTTGGAGGCATGTAATGTTAAAGTTTTTATTCTTTGACTACCAAACAGAATGTCGAAACCTAGTTTTGTTCTCGAATTACACTTGCTTTATTTGAACTGTTGAGATGGAATGTAAACCCTCGTAGCAAAAAATAAATTTCTCCCCACAGTAACAAAATTGTGTGTCGTAAGTGTATTACGACATGAAAAAACTGCTGCAGCAAATAATCGATCGTGTCAAACATTGTAACGCAAATTATTAATGTATTCCATGATGTGTTCATTATTTAAGCAACTTGAATTTTTTTTTAAATCCTAAAAGTAAATCATATTTACAATTTTGAATCTATGTACTCATTACGTTTCACTACATCGTTTGAATTTATGCCGACATTAACGGAAGAAAAATTTAAATTAATAAAAGGTCTGAAATTGTGCGCTTAAAATACAGTACTATTTAAAATAAAAGTAATTTTTATAGAATTATACTGTTTCTACTATTGCGAAAATAACCTTAATTTATATCAATTCATAAATCCATTTAGGTGGAATTGAGAAAGAATTTTTTTTCCTATATCGACGTTAATCCGGTGTTCTCGTGGGTCAGTTAGCTGAGTGGTACGCAAACTGTGTGTTTTCGCGACCCACGGGGGGGGGGGGGGGGGGGGGGGTCGTGAAAAAAATTTGATAAGTCGCGGATAGTTAAAAAAATGCTTTAAATTTTTTTATAAATATTAATAATTTTCTGTAATTATCATACTTTTAATGTTTTTAGTTACATTTTTTATATGTTAAAAAGTGATATGATATTGCTAAGTGTCAAACAGTTTTACCCCAAACAGGTGCAAAGGGTAAGCAAAACTTTTTTTTATTGTTTTTATATCTAAATATATACCCAATATTCAGGGTTTTTTTTCCTTTTTTTTCCTGTTAACAATTTCATGATTTTTTTTAAAAAATTGTTTTTCTGCTAAAATATTTTTATTGGGGTTCTAGTGGTTTTTTTATTTAAAGAAAATGGATCGTGGTCGAAAAAAGTTTGCGCACCACTCAGTTGTTCATTAAATTTTTGCGTAATTAAGATCTTTACGTTTATTTTCCATTTCTCATACTTTTTCCTGGTAAGAGTAGCGTGTCTCATTTATTTATTTATTTATTTATTGTATAATTAAGATCTTTACGTTTATTTTCCATTTCTCATACTTTTTTCCTGGTAACAGTAGCATGTCTCATTTAATTATTTATTTATTGCATAACTAGCGGCCCGTCCCGAATTTGTCCGGGTTGAACAAAATATTATACCAATAAATTTCCAGTTGATAGCCAATAAATTGTAAATCTTTTTTTTACCTTAATAATAACCTAAATAATACCTTAAATTAATTTTATGTTAGTTAATAATTAAAATAAATTTTTAAAAGAAAAAGGCGTGCCGGAGAACGGCTAGGTTCGAACCGTTAGAGTCAGAACAGAAGCCCACTGCGATAGCACCACGATAAGGATCGTTGAAATCTTCGGAACAAAAAGCGGTAGAAGACAGTAGCGGAAACAATGGAGATTGTTAGGATTAAGCCCCTAACTTTATTTCTACTGATCAGATATACATAATATATAGCCTATGTCCATCTGGAATAATGTACCTTTCAAACAGTGAAAGAATTTTTCAAATAGGTACAGTGGTTCTGAAGATTACCCTCCACGTACAAAATCGCTCTCTCTCTCTTTATATATAAGTATAGATAGCACCACGCTAAGGATCGTTGAAGACTTCGGCACAAAAAGCGGTAGAAGACAGTAGCGGAAACAATGGAGATTGTTAGGATTATGCCCCTAACTTTATTTCTACTGATCAGATATACATAATATATAGCCTATGTCCATCTGGAATAATGTACCTTTCAAACAGTGAAAGAATTTTTCAAATAGGTACAGTGGTTCTGAAGATTACCCTCCACGTACAAAATCGCTCTCTCTCTTTATATATAAGTATAGATTAAGGTCTTTACGTTTATTTTCTATTTCTCATACTTTTTTCCTGGTTACAGTAGCATGTCTTATTTATTTTTACAAATGTCAGTTTTTCGGAACTTTTATAACTGAAGATAAAGTAAAGTATAAAGTATGTCAGGTAATAATTTTTCTTAAATTAAGTTTTTTCTTCTCCCAATAAATGTAAAAATCCAATCAAATAACAGTTAGAGGAAAGATTCAGAGTTGCTTTCCTAAGTCCGAACTCCATAATAATTCCTTTAATAACGCAAAATGAGCTCTTAATGTTTAATTATTTCTGATTGCTATCGCTAATGGCTAATCCATATCAAGTACTACTGATTATGACCATATCATACTGGTTTTGATTTCGGCAAGTGATGAAAGAATCGAATACACGCTAAAGCCTTAAAGTATTATATAATCCACTTTTCCCTCGCTTTAAAATACTTGTTTTTATCAAAATTTGATCATGAACTGATATAAGAAAAAATATGTTTTAATCTCTTGATAATAAGACTGAAAACCCATGGTTTCTCTCTCTCTGATGTGATCGAGAAGTAACAAATAATTAAACGAATAAGTTTGATAGTCTTGTGCGTGGTTAAAATTTTAGCACACATATTTAACTGTTTGCTTCTTTATGATGACACAATCGATTATTTGGCATTTACATGAACGCCTCGGAACGATAAACGCAAATCAAGGATATCCCAAAAAGATATAAAGACAGCATAAAATAATTTAATTTATTATTAGATGACTTTTCTTGGTCGTATATTTCCTAAAACCCATTTTGTGAACAGTCTGATTTAAGGAATTATGGTGGTTGCTAATATTACGCGCATAAATCTCAAAACCATAAAAGAATCAATTTCTAAACTAAATTAGTTAAAATACTTACAAAAAGCACGAGCTAGAAATGGTTTAGAAAACCTTATTCTAACCATTCAGTTTTCCTAATTTCTTAGGAGTTTAAAAATTCCATTCTTGGAACAAATCAGTTAAATAGATCTTTTTGTTGCGAATTTCGCGAAAAAAAATTAATATTTGGTTAGCATTAATTATGAATTTTGTTATAAGGGGCCACAGTCGGACATTCAAAAAGATACCATATTATTCGGTAGTGTTCATCCGAAGAAATATGCTTATACATCTGCTGATATTTAAACTCAGAAATTTAATTTCCCGAAACAAATGCAAACCAGAGCCTTAGTAGTTAATTCCACTGAATATAAAATTCAGATTTTGCTTTGGTAGTTTCAGTATTTTAGTTTATCTGGCATTTCAATCAATTTAATACATGTGGAATTTTGGAAGAACTATATAAATAAAAGAAATGTATTATTCAAACTTTTTTTTACCACTAAATTGTAAAATTAAGTATAACTCAGACGCTTGTGGCAGAAAGGCTGCTTATCGGAGAATACTACCGGAGATTTTTTTTTTATCATACTGGAAATATAAAAAAAGAGATTTTTCATTCTTATCAAGGAAAAAGTTAACATTTCACAACTTTTCGCGAATAAATAAAAATTGTGGAATGTGACGTATTTTGAAATCCTCAGTTTTCTATAGTGAGTCAGCAGAAGATAATTTAAAAAATCCATATGACAAGAAGGAACAGGTGATAAAAAAAAAATCAGATATTAACTCTGCATATTTTCTTTTGAAGAGATAGGAGTAAAAATTTGCACTCATTTTTTCTATTTTAATTACAGAACTAGTCGTTTCACTTGCCAGATGTGTTCAACTGCTAAGCTAAAATTTTAGTAGGCTATACCTTATGCTCAGACCTTATTTTCAGTTGTATTAACTGCTATGACATACAGTGGCTCCCAAAAGTTTTCGTACACTTACGATTTTCAATGAAATAGGGGTCTATCCATTAATTAAAATGAATATGCCAGAATGGGTATTTAATAATAAGATCTATAATCTATTCTTAACAAAACTACATGAAATATTTTAAAAACATAGTAAAACTTTATTTTTAAGAAATCAGTAATAAAAAAGTAACAAAAACTTTATCTCACAAAAGTCATCGTACACTTGTAAAAAATCTCTACATATTAGTAAATATTCTAATTTTTCGTTAAATTAATATTTAGTAGGATATCCTTTAGCATCCACAACAGCTTTAAAACGTCTGGAAATAGATTGCACTAGTTCTTTTGTAATTTCTGCATCAATGTTCATCCATTCTTCCATCATAATTGTTTTTAGTTCTTTTTTCGTGTGAATGTCGTGTTATCGTACTCGAACCTCCATTTCTCTCCAAATATGTTCTATTGGGTTTAAATATGGCGATTGAGGTGGTGTTTTCAAAACTTGTGGACAATTATAGAGACACCATAGGCAAACGTTGAGAGCCGTGTTCTTAGGATCATTATCTTTATAAAAAAACAAAGATAATGATCCTAAGTTTCCAATACCCAAATTTTGGGATGATAATTTTAAATTGTCTCTTAAAATATTGACATAAACAGCATGATTCATTATGCCATCAATAGATACCAAATTACCTAATCCTGATGCTGACATGCACTCACACACAAGGACGCCTCCATCGCCATGCTTAACTGTTCCTACTAAGTTCTTGGGATTAAGTTCCTCATTTTTTCTTCTCCATACAATTATCGGAACCAAAAATGTTAAACTTGCTTTCATCGGCAAATAAGACATTATTCCAATACGTTTGGGGCTTATTTATCATTGATAGTGCGAAAGAAAGCCTAAGCGTTCTGTTTTTCTCACTCACAAAAAATTTTCTACGTGCAGAACGCCCGTGTAATCCAGCTGCTCTGAGAACTCGTCGAACAGTTTCAGGTGAAATCGAAGTAGAAAATGTTTCATTAAATTCTGCAGAAACTTTTACAGTACTCAAACGTGGATTTTTTCACAAATTTTCTAATTATAAATCTCTGATCACGTTTTGTTAACTTTGCCGCACGACCTTTTCTTACCTTGTTTTCGAACCGATTTTCTTCTTTAAAGCGTTTTATCACATACTGCACAGTATAATGGGATAAATTAAGTAATTTAGCAATATTCCGAACTAATTTACCACTACTATGATGAAAAATAATCAATTTTCAAATGCTGTTTGTCGTTTCTTTACGACTACGGGCCATTTTTAAATAATAAATAGAATATTACGCAGTAGGTAAGCAAAAATTAAAGCCAAAGGACATTTTAAATGCCGCCACAATTCAAAAATAAAAATAAAGCGCCAGACGATAATTTTAATTATGAATTTATCCGAAAATATTTCAGTGTACGATGACTTTTGTTAGATCGTAACAAAAACTATGTTTTCAAAATATTTCATGTAGTTTTGTTAAGAATAGATTATAGATCTTATTATTAAATATCTATTCTGAAATATTCATTTTAATTAATGGATAGACCCCCATTTCATTGAAAATCGTAAGTCTACGAACACTTTTGGGAGCCACTGTATGTGTTTGTATATGTGAAATTTCAGTTGATGGCCGTTAGAAATATGGAGCTATTCCAATGTCAGACATAAGAGGCCCTTTATAACAGAACTCATAATTAATGATAACTAAAGATTCAATTTTTCGCACGAAACGTACAACAATTGATTTATTTCATGGATTAACACCACGATGGTAAATTTTGAAGAGGAATAAAAAAATTTAAACGTTCACAAAATGGTTTACACAAAACCATTTCTAAATCCTACCTAGCTATGTTTTTCTTTTTTCTTAATATATATTCTTATTCCACCCAGATAAACAAGTACTGTCATCTTTTGTTCAGACAAGATTAATCTAATAAATTTGTTAAATTCGTTTTTCACAATTCTGAATTGTGATAAAAAACAATTTTTTTACATGTATCGCAGCATTAACATTTGAAATTACTATTAAAAATGCGATTTCACAGATAAAAATTCAAAGTTTTTTTTTAAACTTTTCTTAAATTACAATAAATTTCTAAAATTCTTAGCATATATTACATGAAAAATAATTCCTTTCTGCAAATTATGTTTTTACGAAACTTAGCTATCTTGCTATCGGTTGGAAGAGCATTGGACGGCAGTGCTGAAGGGCGCGGGTTCGATTGCTGCCGGGGGCGCACACAGATTGTTATATCTTTCTCTAGAAAAATAAATTCCACAAGATTAAGAAATGCAGTTTAATCTCCCAAAGGAGAAAATTTAAATTTAAAAAATCTGAAACTAAGTCATACTTTCAGAATAATCATCTGAACATCACAAAAATTACTATTCTCGTTTTGAATGCCTCAAATATCTTACAATTTTTACAATATTTTTAATGTTCTGTATTCCATGAGACATTACATCTTAGATAATATCATAACCATTGATATTAATAAAATTTAAATTTTAGCAAAAAAAAATTATTGCTTATTCATAAACGTTGGATTTTTGTGTTATTAAAATCTTGTGTAAAATTGTTTAAATGCAGTATTTCAGGTTATTTGGCTGCATTTTCGGGGAATGAATGTTGCTGGTGAAAATTGTTCTATTCAATTTTGGGTGTAGAACTCTTCAACAGAAAAAAAGAAAATAGAAATAATTTTTCCGCCTACCACATGTTGTCGATGCAAGGAAAGTTAAACAATATATATATCATATAGAACAGGTAGAAAGGTAAACAAAATCAATCTATGAGCAAAGAAACAATCGTCGATTTTCATTAAGATTTTGATGTGAATTTAGAATGCGAAAAGCTTGGTTTGATTTGTAATTCGTACGTAGTTTATTCGAAACATTTTGGCAACATTTAAAGTTTTATATAATTTAATTACTTTTAGAGAAAGAATACATTTTAACTAAGATTTATAAATATCCTATTCTTGAGGATTTCAAACTATTTTTTGAGGTAAGAATAATTTCAGTTTGTATATTATGTAATACAGTATAAGAGGTAACATATTCAATTACAACGGAAAAAAATTAATAGAAAACGTATCATAATTTTTACTTAAATTATTTTTTTTTAATCACTGTTTACTTCTAAACCTTCGCACAAAATGAGAATCCAAGATGATTGAAACAAACCTCAAGGTCTCATCTAAAAGAAATAAACAAAGCTAAATTTTAACTGTGCTTTTAATTAAAGGTTGAATACCATAGACTTTTCTAGGAAACATTTCCAACCTTTGAAAAATTATGCTGATTGGAAGAGAATCGGCCTCTTTAGTTTCGTCATTTTTCTGAAAATTCGTGGAAAAACCAGAGAAAAATCACTGGAAAGTCACGATGCTTTGTCATTTTTGGCTCTGCACTTTAAAGCAAATAATCTGACAAGACAGGCAAAGCTCTAACGTTAGTTTTAAGGGAGAACGTAAATAAAGGGGGAGGGGAGTTTTTAGCAGCGCAATACAACGTTAAAGTACCATATAATTTTATGTAAAAAGTCTGTCGATGGCGAACTAAAACGACCAGCAAATCTTCATTAAAAAAAAAAAAAAAAAAAAAAAAATTGAAATATCAGGTATGCCAAAATGTTTGCACTCGTGGGGCCGAATCTCGTTGTCAGTGGATTTTATAGTGGATGTTCTTATAAATATCCCTGCTGACTCATAAGCCTTCACCTTGTTTCCAAATCTCGCCAAAACTCACGCCACACAGTACCTTTGCTGCTGTTTTGTCACCATTTTGCGAAACATAGATGTCAAAATTTCCCTATTCGACTACTTTTAAAATTTGATTACCTTTCTATCTAAGGCGATGCGTTACATACATACGTGCCTATGTGTAATTTAAAGTGAAAGTCGTTTCAAGCGAATTATGTATGATTAAACTTTACTGTGATATAATTTGAATTTGCAGTCATAGAGAGACATATAGTTTTAAATTTCTGTCTCCAATGAGTTTTTTATTCCAATAAAATATATTAGTTTATATAAAAGCAGATCATTTCAAATAAGACATTTTCCATAAAACAATATTCGGATGAGTTAATAAACTTCGTGTAAAAGCTCCCTCTATATTTCTAACTAATATTTCATTTTTTGAAGTTACTGTGATTTTGCTGTTTACAGCTACTTCAATACATCATGTACAAGGTATATTATCTCACGCATATTTAATTGTGTGAATTTTCGCACGTGTGATTATTTCAATACTCGTATGTACGTAGGTATAGATCATGCATCATAAAGTACTCACCAGATTTGACAACTTCAGCTACCAGGATGTCCTGGATCTTCGCCATATATCCGAGTACTGAAAATATAACCACTCCTGCCAGAACACTGGTCATGGGATTCACAATGCAAAGAATGATAGAATCTCTAAATGAAATTATAAAGAAAAAGAGGGAGATACCCCTGATTTACTCACGTCACATACAAAAACAACTTTCACATAATTTCTTTGCAGTGTCACATAGACCCAGAAATGTGTCTTTATCAGTGAAACACTTGATTTGTAGTTCGTTACAGGTCTTTATTTAGAAATGAAGCGAGTACTGAGGTTTTTTTTTTTTAAAGTAAGTTATTTTTTAAGATCATAAACGATACATTGAGACACTCAACATACATTATACGGATTGAGTTCCCTTACTCCGACGGGCTTTGGACCGAGAACATTTGACTCCAGAAATTAGATTCCTATGCGTATAAAAAAATCCCTTTTTAAATGCAAAATATTTTTTTTTTATTTTAAAAAGTAAAAAATAAAATTTCCTCATATTTCGCCCAAAAATCATACTCACCGTGAAAGAAAATTTATTTTTTAACTTCGGAAGAAATATTGAATGAGTTTCATTGACCAGGGAAGGGATCCTGAAGAAATGGGTATGCATGAGATTGTATTACCTTTGTGATATTTCTTGCAGTGTTACTTGTCTCGTTAATAAAGGCTTCTATTTTTAAAAAAAATTCTTTCACTGTATGGACACAAATCCTTGTGAATGAAATAAATTCATACAAATATATGTTTCTCATGTTTTGGGCATGTACTATTTCGTCTTTTGGATGAGTGTTCCAATGTCATTAACAAGTATTTTTACTTCATAATTTCATCTTCATAGCCTTTTCCACTTAAAACATTTCAGGTATTTAACCATCACCCACTGAATAAATAATTGAAAAAATATCATTGGCCATTCGAAATGCGTCTTTTCGATGATATTTTGAGACACTGTGTATGAATCTCTTGTAGGTGGGAGAGAACTAAAGTATCCTTGAAATATGCATTGTTTTCTACTCATTGATTGTGTCAGACAAAAAATTGTATTTAGTGTTGTGACGTGACGCATGTATCGTGTGGGTTCTCACGATCTGCGAAGGGCCCTCCCACAGCTGCAAGATTAAAAACATCTCCATGCGTTCCCTCTGCATTCTTAATTTCTGTGGGGGTTAAAAGGCTATTACATACGGTTTCACCACTGAATTCTAACATTCCTGGTTTCTGCGGGCTAATCCCAGAAGTTTCATCTTTACCGATAGATTTCGGATCAGCCGCCATTCCCCTCGTAAAGATGTCCCTTCAGTGTCGTCATTCAGAATATGCTGACCTTATAGAAGCGATATGTTCCCATAAAAATTCCCCCTGGATCCAGGACTGTCATCGTGCACGAAATCCCTCGATTCCCCCTCTGGGAATCCCGCAATTTCTAAGAAGACGGCTGCCACCGGCGAAGACTTCAAGCAGAGTATATATGCGAAACTCTGTTATTTTGAGGAGATCCTCATATAACGGCCCAAGGAGGCGGCCGGGTTTATTAAGCTCCTGTGGGAGGCTAACCGGGTCTCGGAGCGTATTGTTAAATCTGCACTTAAGTTAAAATTCATTTGATTCTGTTGTTCTAGTTTAATGTTAATTTGTTTTGTTTCTTTGTTATTAAATTTTTGTTAAGTTTTAATTTAAGCTTTGGCCTTATCATTTACAACTAGGACTTTGTTTTTCTTGGTCACGATTTTATTAATTTTAAAAAGCCTCAGAGAATAGCCTACTACGACGCCACAGTGTGCACACTAGTGTATCTCTGATCTCAGAGTCCACAGCAGTTGCAAAAGAACGAATGGAATCCTTGCATTTTCACCTCGTATGTGTATTGCTGCTTGCATGACTTTCCAAAGCTTTGCACCAGTTATATACAAAAACGATTCAAGGAAATTTTTTTATTTAATTCTCATCCCTGGTATGTAAATTAGTTCAGTACGTTGCAACGGATAGCACCTATTTTAACTTGTATCAACTTGTATTAAGCATTTAGTTCATGAAAACTGTCCTCCTACAACCAGAGAAAAAAAACTAACCTCTCTTTATAGTCCAAATTTCATCTATTAAAAGCTAAAAAATTCATATTTTATTTTACTCTCATTTTACTCTGCTTGCCTCGAAAATTTTAAGTTTCCTCCAATAGGGTGAAAAATTTTAAAAAATCAGATCTTGTATTTTCAATGGAATAAAGGGCTCCTATTAGTAATTCTATGTTAAATTTAATGTTTACATATATGGATTTTGATAAAATATATCGCATTTTTTGTTATCTAGCAAAGAGAATTTTTTTTAATGTTGGAGTAGGAGCAGGAAGAATTTTTGCCAGTAAAATATGATTCAAAATTTTGAAACATAACGTAAATTGAGGTAAAATGTTTAATAAATTTAGCAACGTGTAGAGGGAGAATGATTAACTGGCTTGTATGTAAAGTTAAGAGATTATGATATCGATCGTTAATCTGATAGTACTAAATTGTTATGCACGACTTTCAATGTGATGTAATTTTTAGAGTGACGATATTATATTATTTTCTGGTATAGAATTAGGGAAAAAACTGGTGTCACCGCTAGTCTAGATGCCATAAAAATATTAAACCGAAAAAACAATTTAATATCGGAATAATTTCTAATAGAAATTGCTCGAAATAAAAGCCATAATTATACGAGAACTAGCCAAATACGTTCATAAAAGTTTTTCATAATCTCAACGCAGTGGATTTGTTATCCTAATTTCTTCCACGAGGAAACTGAAAAAAAACCGGTTAGTGTATTATTATTATAACAAAATCAACCAATTTAAAATTATTCGGTTTTATAAGATATACTTTAATTTTAATTAAAGTATAAGTTTACTATTATACTTTAATTTTAATTACTTTATACTTTAGTCTTTAATTTTAAGTTAATCTCTTAAGTATATTTTAGAATTTCGTCATTATTTCTTACCTGTAAAAGTTGTGATGAAACTTGTTGTAGCTTCCAAGGCTGATAACAGATCCAAATCCTATGCCAAAAGTGAAGAACACTTGCGTGCCAGCAGCGACCCATACCTGAAACAAAATAAAGATCACTTTTCTTAAAATAATAGTAAATATAATTATACAGAAATGGACAAGTAACGTATGGATCAGAAATAATTCCCGAAAATTCAAGGATGTAAGGAGGCGTTATCTGAAAATAACAAGTATCTTAAGAGCGATTTGCTACACATGAAAAGATGACACCTTTAATAGTACATGAAAATGCGCTATGTACTAAGAAAACCTTGAGAAAGGCCATTTGCAACTCTAGATCTAGCATCTTAACTCCATTCTTAGCAAAATTTTGCAACATCCAGGTTCACTGTCAAAGGAAACTCCGGTACTAAGGATGTAGTAATGATTCTAAATAAATATTCTTCTTACCGTAAAATCTTGAGTATAATACACACATTTTTTTTCACATTTTAGTCAAAAATGAGGGTGCGTATTATACTCGTGTACAAAAAAAAAGTAGTTTTAAACCCTGAATAAATGACAAACAATAGTGGAGCTGTATTCTAGTGAAAGTGATCAAGACTGATAATTTGACATTATTGCTTGTTTTGAATTAAAAAATTAAAGTTTTTATTATATACCGAATTTGACGTTTTCATTTATTTTTATTACAAACTAGCGGCCCGTCCCGACTTTGTCCGGGTTGAACAAAATATTATACCAATAAATTTCCAGTTGATAGCCAATAAATTGTAAATCGTTTTTTACCTTAATAATAACTTAAATAATACCTTAAATTAATTTTACGTTAGTTAATAATTAAAATAAATTTTTTAAAAAAAAATGCGTGCCGGAGAACGGCTAGGTAGAATCGTTGAAGACTTCGGCACAAAAAGCGGTAGAGGACAGTAGCGGTAACAATGGAGATTGTTAGGATTAAGCCCCTAACTTTTATTTCTACTGATCAGATATACATAATATATAGCCTATGTCCATCTGGAATAATGTACCTTTCAAACAGTGAAATAATTTTTCAAATAGGTACAGTGGTTCTGAAGATTACCCTCCACGTACAAAATCACTCTCTCTTTATATATAAGTATAGATTTTAATTTATGTTTATAAATATTTGTGCAATTTTTAAATAAAATATTGAAAAGTTATGAGTGAGTATTATAGTCGAATTTTAATTTTTTCCGAAAATTTCGCGCAAAATCAAGTATGCGTATTATATGCATTTGTGCGTATTGTAGTCAAGATTTTACGGTAATTCACCACCATAAGAGACGTGTCGACAGTAAAATATAATCAATAAATAAAGGATAGTGAAAACATTAAGAAATATAATCTAAAACATTACCAGCCACAGTTCTTTTAAGCTATTTATTTTGAATATATGGAAATCCTCCGAGGTTACATTTAAATACATGATTTGAAAAGTCATAATTAAATAATACTTGACTGCTTCGCTTTCGATAATTTTTTCCGAAAATTTTAAAATTAGACAATAATGTTAAATGATATACATTAGACAATAATGTATATCATTGATGAAATGCTTGTTGGTGTCTCCAAATTAGTTTACTCTAAAATATTTTATGTTACATGTCATCTTGAAAAGGCAAATTTCATAAACTCGTTTACTGTTCAGTACTTACACTACTGTAACAATTTTTTTAAAAAATAAAAACTATATTGTTTATTCGTGGAAGTGAAACGGAGCTTTATAATTCCATAAACATAGGGAAAACCAGGAGGAAAGAACCTTTTTATTCGCCAATTTCTTTTAACTTCGAATTAATTAAACAACGGTAATTTAGACTGATAGGCAAAACATTTTTTATACAGTTATTATACTGCAAACTTTCGATGACAAAGTTTTATTTTATTCAGAAAACGTACACTGCAATATTGGCTATTTTCAATGAACACATTCAAAACGTTTGAGATCACAGCAAATTTATTTATTTGTAACCGTTGACTTCGTTCATTTCATTTATCAAAGCAGATAAATCGTAAAATTTCCCTTAATTGGTTCTACTTAAAGTTTTATCTTAAAAATTCAGGTCTCCATTTCTTAGACCATAAAAACAAGACAATTTCAAGTTTTTAGTTTCGGATGCACCACTTGCACATAAAATTGCGATTAATGTGTTCAATTTTTCTTATAATCGATTTTATTTTGTTCCAAGAAGTCGAAAAGCTCCCAGTTCTATGTAAGATCTGATCTAGTGTATGATACGACGATAGATTATCGATGATAAAGCGTTGCTCACTTTACATTAAATGTAAACCAACGCATTTTCATAATTGAATTTTCATTATGTTTCTTTTGCATCATGTAGGATCAGTTACTTCTTTGAAAATAGCAATAAGACAATAAGTGAATTCCCTGGAATATATCCATAATTTATTTCTTTCCACATAATGTCATGAGAAACAATTTCAGTCTGCTGATGACTCATAATCAGACAGCAATCTCATTGTTTTTCGACGCCTACATAAACTAAAAATGCTGTCTGTCACCGTCTGGGGTCTGAGAGCACATACTCGTTTTCGATTTCAAATCGATCATTTGAAATGTATGATAGTTCGTCTTCAGAGTCAAAATTATCACTTTAATCCATTTCAGACCAGTCTTCCTTTCTATCATTTATACCTTTCAATAGTTTTTTTTTCTTTTTTAAACGAACGTCTCGCCATTCTTTGGATAAAATTGTATACATGGATAAATAAAATACAAAATAAATTTTCACATTCGGTACTTTAAAAATATGCACTATAAAATTTACTGACAATACGTACAAGAACGATGTGAAATTATAAAAATCTTTAAAAAAATGTAAAAATTAAAAATAATTTTTCTAAAAATAATGCAAAGTTTTTTTACAGCTGTCATAATTTCAATTGTAAACAGCAGTCACCCAAATTAAACTAAAAAGACTTCGCAAAATGCTGTAAAATTATAAAAATTGGGGGGAATACCCGAAAATGTACCTAGCACACTGAAATTATGAAAATTAAGTGACATTTCGAAGATGATTCTTTATGGAGATGCTATGATATTAAAATAGATAAACATCCTAACCGGTGTTTTGACCGGTTGGTGCATTAAGGTATACCCGATATATACTGAAGAGCCAAAACATTATGACCACCAATCTAAAAAACGTGATGGCCCTCCTTTGGCTCGTAAAACAGTCGCAACCCGCTTTGTCATGGATGCCACAAGTCCTTGGTAGATGGTCGGAGACAGATTGTACCAGATGTTCGACTAGCGGTCACGCAAATCCGGGATATTCCGACAGTGGTTTTTGAGCTCTGAACTGCCGTTCCATGACACCCCAGTTGTGCTCTATCGGATTAAGATCGGGTGAGTTAGAAGGCCAAGACGTTAACTGGAATTCAGCATTATGTTCCTGGAACCGCTCCAGCACAATTCGAGCCTTTTGACATGGAGCGTTGTCCTGCTGGAAGGCTCCTTTTCCAGTTGGGAACACAGACGCCATGCATGGGTGCAACTGGGCCGCAAAGATGTTCCGCAGTCCGCAGAGTTCATGTTTTACCACAACCATGGGTCCAAGAGACGCCCATGAAAACGTCCCCAAAGCGTAATACCGCCCCCACCGGCCTGTGTATGACCTGCTGTACATTGGTGGAGCAACTGTTCGCCTGCAAGATGACATACCCCGACACGGCCTTCGGCATAATGAATGGCGAATATTGATTCATCCGACCAGGCAGGGCGTCTACTGCTGGTTTCACCGTCATTCATCTACTTTGCATAATTACTAACAACGGCAGTTCGCGACCAACCCACGAGTCGGGCAGTTTCAGAGATACTCGTTCTAAGCCGTCGAGCCATTACAATCTGCTCTCTGCTGGGAAAGGTCGCTTAGATCAGCAGCCTTTCCCATCATACGCAGAAACAAGGACAAGAATGATTCCTCAAACTCCCCAGCTGCAATTAAATACCATTCCCAACTGGAACATGTGCCCTCCACGTCATTCACACGAGTTCATTGCAAAATGTCGGGATGGTCATCATGTTTTGGCTCTTCAGTGCATATCTAAGAAAAAAGTGGAGGAATAAAATTATTTATAATATTATTAATATGCATAATAAATAGAAAAAGTCATATCAGAAAATATGAAGTGAAATTTAAATTTAAGAAAAAAAAAACGTGGGAACCGCTAATTAACACTAGAGCTACCAATTGGTCAAATTGACCAGTTGGTAGTTCCAGTGTTTATATATATATATATATATATATATATATTAATATATATCCTCTCTTTATTTAGTTGGTTGACAGAGCTACAGTCATTTTTTGCTAGACGACGGCTAATTAAACCGGGATCTACTGCTTAAAGCCGATTTCAAACGGCTACAAACATTCATGCCAAGAATGGGACTCGAACTCACAAACTCTGGTACTGATTGCCAGCATCTTAGCCATTCGGCCATCGCCCGGCACTCTTTATTTGGAGTTTGCATAATGGTAAGACGTATAGTCATAAGCCAAGTATTTCAGAAATGTTTCGAAGCAGAACTTTTACCGCTATGCACGCAACTAACCGCGGAAGCAATAAAGCACCGAATCAGAGAGCGTGGCAGATTGTTGAGTAAAAAAGTGCAGCGCGGACTTGAAACGATTCCAAAAAACACGAAACATTCACCCATCTTGCTGTAGGTGGAATGAGAGGAAATTCCTAGAGGATGGATCTGCAAACAAGATCTTTCGACCCCAGTCGCAATAAGGTGGAAGTGGGTTCTTAAAGATTTATGACTTTTTTTCAAAACTAAATTTAAAAAAATAGAAAAAAAGTAACTACTTTCATTTTTAAATTTATCCGCTACTTAAGCACCGAATTAGCTTACATTGCGAGTTTAGAGAATTTTACGATTTACAGTGTTCTAGATAGAATTATTCCGAACGACAAAAAATAGAAACTAATGACCCATTTTTTCCTGAGGATCCGCTGCGCTGACATCGGCCTAGTATTTTAAATAAGTTAGCCTGTTTTTTGAGGGATGGATTTTGGTCCATTTTTTTATGAATGAAGAACGCAACTTTATATGAAGAGAGGTAATTTTAACCAACCGTAAGCTGACTAGCGTGCGTAAATGGAGACACTTTGAGTGTCGCGCTAATTTTATGAGGCTTTCCATTCCAATTTTAGAAAAAAAAACAGATAGTCCAGCTTATTGCATTCATTATATATATTTAAAGGATATGACCTATATTTTTTTTAGGATTGAAGAGAGAACTATTAAATAGAAGATACAATATAAGTTCGATAAGCAACGCAACATTCTTTTGTTTTAATTATCTACCAGTTACATGATATTATGAAACATTCCATCAGATATAGTAACGTTTCATGACAAACTATGAAAACTACGTTGGAGAAAGCTCCATAGCAAGTAGATAGATCAACATTGTTAAGATATTTAAGGTGTAAGATATTTAAGGGCCTGAATACTTCATAGGAGGCTCCTTCTTATAAGGTGAATTCATTACATAAATTTCCCGAAAGAAAAAGCAAAATATACAAAATAAAAATGTCATAGAACGTGCGTAGTTTCCGTCTTACTATTAAATTATTTCAATAAAATTCCATTACTACATGCTTTGTATTTTGTAAATTTGCTGATACGGTGCGGGCTTTATACCCACTTAAGTGCATTTCTTTAAAAATATATGTTAACGAGTTTAATGTGCAGTTTTAAGCAAACGTTAAAGAGAATTCATATTATACAGCCGACATAATAGATCTCAAAGATGAAATCCCCTGAACGCCTTTATAAAAAGGAGTTTAATAGCCAGTTTTATCTATCCTTAAAACAATAGCTATTATATATCCCAGACATGTTCTTTTATTTTAATGCGTAAAATTGTGGGTAAGCTCCTTGTGTCATTTACAGAGTCGAGTTGAATGCAAAGTTTTATGTATCCCTAAAACAATAGATATCATATGGCAGAAACATTAAAAAAATAATAATAATAATAATGCGTAAGATAATGGAAAATCCCTTGTGTGACCATTTTCTTTGGAACAATCAAATTGAATTAAGTTAAAAAATTCTAGAAATTCAATTTCTTCAGTTTTACGTAAAAAAAAGTCAGATGAGGTCGCAGAAAAGAAAATGCCCAGAGTAAAGACCTGCGCACGTGTTTGACTTCAATCCAAGATACGAAGAGAGGAAGTTTAGAAGACGCCTCTAGTGCAGCCGTGTACCACTGCCTTTCCGGATGAGATAAACGGAAAACATTCTAAGAGCCCCTTAAATGGATTTTGTTCTCCGAAACAAAAATAATGATGAAACTAGTGCACGCTAGAGAGATAACATTTTGTTAGTTAAGTGTGTAAAGAAGAGTAATTTCTTAAAACATATCAATGGCAAAATACGTCGAGTGTATAAAGAAAGAACTAACAGATACTTCAGAAATTTTTTTTAGCTTTGGAGCAATGTACAACTTGTTTATAACGACTACTGTCACATTTCCTCTCTTTTTTTTTTATACTCTTAAAACAGCTACTCGGTTCAAGACATGAACCCTTGACCTCCAAACGGCCGGATAGTAAGTAATGCTTGTTGAAAGAACGGTTATTGATCCCCCTCCCCCATACAATCTTCCAAAATAACCTCTCAAGTTTAATAAAAAGGGGAAAAAGTAAAAATGTTAAAAAAGTTATAAAAGCTAATTTATATATATATATATATATATATATATATATATATATATATATATATATATATATATATATATATATATATATATGTGTGTGTGTGTGTGTGTGTGTGTGTGTGTGTGTATATATATATATACAGTGGTGGAAATTGATTTGTGAAAACACGGTATTTTAACAATAACTTCTTTAATATTCATTAAAAATGAATGAAATTTCATACATTATACATGCTACGTATGACAAATGATTTGCAAAAATAAAATTTCATCTATCCTAATAATAGTCCAGTTCTGTCGCTCTATCTGAAACGCTTTCGGAGCGACCGCTTCATAAATATATCAGCCTATGGCATCCATTTTGTTTTATGAGTTAGGCTTAACAAGTTAAAAGTAAAGTTAAAAAAGATTATTTGATATCTAAACCCAAATAATTTATTAGAAACAACGTAATATGGACACAAAGCAACTTTATTTCGATTTTTAGCTGTAATAAACGGTAATGACAATTTCAAAACAGCTCGCCAACGTTTAAAACTGTTCTCAGCATAAACTATCCTTTCATTGTAACGCATTTTCGTTCTGATATTCATATTCATTAGAAAATTATCTCTTTTCCGCCACCTTTCGAGTTTTCATAGTGTTTCATTTAAATTAATAAGAAGTATTCATTTTATATACTCAGAACTTGAAAATGTGAGTCATTCATTCACCGTGTTTCATTCGTCGTCGTTAATTTAAGAAAAATTGAATCGGAGAATCTTTTTCACAGTAAAACAGTTTTTCATTATATTATTTTTAATATATATATTTATATTTTAACCATATAATATATATTTTAACCAGATATTACAATAATGTCAATTTTAGTATTTTCAGAAAGTTGCAAACTCGACGCATGCATAGTGATATGTTCAAAACCGTCTGCTTTCAAAGCGTGCTTTTCAAAGCAAATATCTAACATAACCGCAACATTTTCTTAAATTTTTAAAAGTGTTTATTTGAATATTTCTAAATTGCCAACGCACTTGACATTCATGTGCTCACATGTGGCTTTCATAGGATTTTACGTAAAGCATTCTATTACGATGATTATGTTTTTAATTTCTGTTTATTATTGCATTTTTAATATTACTTTATATATATATATATATATATATATATATATATATATATATATATATATATATATATATATATATATATAAAGTACCCGGAAAAGTAAGTCCCGACTTTTTCCGGGTTGAACAAAATATTATACCAATAAATTTCCAGTTGATAGCCAATAAATTGTAAATCTTTTTTTTACCTTAAAAATAACCTTAATAATACCTTAAATTAATATTACGTTAGTTAATAATTAAAGTTAATTTTTTAAAAGAAAAAGGCGTGCCGGAGAACCACTAGATTCGAACCGCTAACGTCAGAAAAGAAGCCCACCGCGATAGCACCACGCTAAGTATCGTTGAAGACTTCGGCACAAAAAACAGTAGCGGTAACAATGGAGATTGTTAGGATTAAGCCCCTAACTTTATTTCTACTGATCAGATATACATAATATATAGCCTATGTCCATCTGGAATAATGTACCTTTCAAACACTGAAAGAATTTTTCAAATAGGTGCAGTGATTCTGGAGATTACCCTCCACGTACAAAATCGCTCTCTCTTTATATATAAGTGAATATATATATATATATATATATATATATATATATATATATATATATATATATATATATATATATATATATATATATAATAAATACAACGATCAATGTATGCAATTGATGTAAAAAAAACGAAAAAATATATCTATAAAAAAATCGTAACGGATATTTTATAGTCAAAATAATGTAGAGGAAAATATTCAAATTAAATCTAATAGAACTACTAAAGAATATAGAGTGGCTCCCAAAAGTGTTCGTACACTTACGAATTTCAATGAAATAGGGGTCTATCCATTAATTAAAATGAATATTTCAGAATGGGTATTTAATAATAAGATCTATAATCTATTCTTAACAAAACTACATGAAATATTTTGAAAACATAGTAAAACTTTATTTTTAAGAAACCAATAATCAAAAAGTAACAAAAACTTTATCTCACAAAAGTCTTCGTACACTTGTAAATAATCTCTACATATTAGTAAATATTCTAATTTTTCGTTAAATTAATATTTAGTAGGATATCCTTTAGCATCCACAACAGCTTTTAAACGTCTGGGAATAGATTGCTTTAGTTCTTTTGTAATTTTTGCATCAATGTTCATCCATTCTTCCATCATAATTGTTTTTAGTTCGCTTTTCGTGTGAATGTCGTGTTTTCGTACTCGAACCTCCAGTTCTCTCCAAATATGTTCTATTGGGTTTGAATCTGGCGATTGAGGTGATGTTTTCAAAACTTGTGGACAATTATAGAGACACCAGATGCGAACGTTGAGAGCCGTGTGCTTAGGATCGTTATCTTGATAAAAAACAAAGTTGTTTCCAATACCCAAATTTTGAGCTGATAATTTTAAATTGTCTCTTAAAATATTTATAAAAACAGCATGATTCATTATGCCATCAATAAATACCAAATTTCCTAGTCCTCATGCTGACATGCACCCCCACACAAGGATACCTCCACCGGCATGCTTAACTGTTCCTACTACGTTCTTGGGATTAAGTTCCTCATTTTTTTTCTTCTCCATACAATTATACGCCCATCAGCACCAAAAATGTTCATCGACAAATAAGACATTATTCCAATAGGTTTGGGGTTTATTTATCATTGATAGTGCGAAGGAAAGCCTAATCTTTCTGTTTTTCTCACTCACAAAAAATTTTCTATAGGCAGAACGCCCATATAATCCAGCTGTTCTGAGAACTCGTCAAAAAATTTCAGGTGAAATTGAAGTAGAAAATGTTTCATTGAATTCTGCAGAAACTTTTACAGCACTCAAACGTGAATTTTTCACAAATTTTCTAATTATAAATCTATGATCACGTTTTGTTAACTTTGCCGGATGGCCTTTTCTTACCTTGTTTTCGATCCAATTTTCTTCTTTAAAGCATTTTTTCACATACTGCACAGTAGAATGGAATAAATTAAGTAATTTAGCAATATTCCGAACTGATTTACCACTACTATGATGAAAAATAATCAATTTTTGAATGCTGTTTGTTGTTTCTTTACGACAACGAGCCATTTTTAAATAATAAATAGAATAATACGGAGTAGGCAAGCAAAAATTAAAGCCAAACGATATTTTAAATACTACCATAATTAATTACGATATTTTAATACTATTCATAATTTTAATTATGAATTTATCCGAAAATATTTCAGTGTACGATGACTTTTGAGAGATAAAGTTTCTGTAACTTTTTGATTACTGGTTTCTTAAAAATAAAGTTTTACTATGTTTTCAAAATATTTAATGTGGTTTTGTTAAGAATAGATTATAGATCATATTATTAAATGCCTATCTGAAATATTCATTTTAATTAATGGATAGACCCCTATTTCATTGAAATTCGTAAGTGTACGAACACTTTTGGGAGCCACTGTATATAGATATACCACTGTGTGGATTAGCCCTCAACATATGGGGTATGGTCGTCACTGGCTATTGGATGCTTGAGCTGAAAGTATAGTTTCCAGATCCTTCCAGTCCAACAGGAGGGTAACAGTATGTCTAATTACGACATATCTTGACATGGGACAATCTCCGATGTCCTCTCAACGTATCTTTCGGTATACAAATAATATTAACTTTGCAGATGTAAATTGATAAAAATTAAAATTAACGCGTCATTTTTGACAGGCTAACCACTAATATATATATATATATATATATATATATATATATATATATATATATATATATATATATATATATATATATAATAAACAAAAACATAAGGTCAAAAATTAGATTTTCGTAACATACAAACATGGAAATTGATTTATGAACTATCACATTTCATTGAAATTAATAGTTAGTAAAGCCACCTTTCTTCATGAAAGTTTTTTTTGTTCTAGATGGCATTGATAAAACAAAATTTTGAATGTACTTCTGATGAATTAGTTTCCAGTTTTGACAGATTGAAACTTTAAATTCTACAAGAGATGTGTACTGCATCCCATCTGCATAAACCATTCGAACAAGCTGTCCCCAAACGTTTTCGATGGGGTGAAATCAGGACTATTAGGTGAATGATCTAAAACTAAAAGAACAATATTCTGTTCGTCAAACCAATCTTTCATGGGATTTGAAGTGTGAATACTTGCATTGTCTGTCATGAAGATGTAATTTAAACTATAATATTGCGATGCAAATGGAAGAAGGGGATTTTCTAAAACTAAGCTGTAATCAAATGAATTCTGGCGACCATTTAAAAATACAATTTCACTTCTGCCATCATAAACAATCGCTGCCCAAGTCTTCAAACTTCCGCCTCAAAAATTTCTGCTGAATGTAGATATTGGTTCTTTTCTGAGATCCCTCCAATAATACCTCAAACCATCGGGGCCATCCAAATTAAATTTCTTTTCATCGGAGAATATGATCTTCTTCCAATTGTCGCCCATTGCCATGTAATTCTTGCAATACTGCAAACGCATCAGCTTGTGACATAGAAGTGACTTTCCATCGACCATCTCAAGCTCCATGAAGAATGTAAAATTTGCCTAACACTTCTAGAAGTGAAAGGAAGAGATAGCTCTGCACAAATCTCCTTTGAACTGTGGCCGGTTTTTTATGCAAGTTGAAGAATCCCCCTTTCCTCCATCTTAGTTAAACGTGGATTATGTTTTTTGTTAAAATTTTTGCTATAATTTGTTGGATCTTTTCTATAGTTATAAATTACACCATTTTAATTAATTTACATATTTTCGGAACAGATATTCACATTCTAGATATGCATTGTTTTTGGCTCTTTCGTCCTCAGACAAGACTTTTCGTTTATCCATCGTGAAAAGTATGACTGAAGCGTATTGCTTCCAATATATAACGCTTTTTATGTCTACAGCACATGTCACGTTACTTTGTTTTATGCAAATTTTTGTCACACTACTTCAGAATAGCCAATGAAATGTGATATTTCATAAATCAATTTCCATGTTTGTATGTTTCAAAAATCTAATTTTTTACCTTATTTTTTTCATCATTATGTATGAAATTTTATTTTTGTAAATTATTTCTTATACATAGCATATATAATTTATGAAATTTCATTCATTTTTAATGAATATTAAAGAAGTTTTTGCTAAAAAACCATGTTTTCCTATATCAATTTCCAACACTGTATATATATATATATATATATATATATATATATATATATATATATATATATATACGGTCCCCACCAGTATTTTAGTATTTGAAATTAATTGTAGGTCTAGCGTAAAGTTACAGAAGCTGAATGCGAAGCCTGACGAAATTTTTGTAATGAAAAGGGGCTCTAGGTTTTGGTTCCTAAAACATTGGGTTATTACTAGAATTTAAAATACTTCTGTTTGTGTATGCGTTTATTACTTGTCCTATCTTCATATCAGTACCTGACTGGGGTCTCATACTGTGAGCCCCAAGGACATTAGAATCAACAACTGGAATTTAAATGATACACCCAAATGTTAAAATCCTCTTTTTGAACAAACTAACTTTCATAACATAGGATGAATCAGCAAAACGTTATAAGAATGAACATATTTCTTGACAGACGGTATCAGAAGTTTTAAATGATCTTCTCAAATATTTGTTTACTAGAACAACGTTTAGTCAAATGCTATATCTTCATTATAAACAAAGTAATTTTGTTATAAGATTCCGTTTAAAGACGGACGTATAAATTAAGTTAAAATTCTAAATCTAGCCTTTGAACTTTCTCAGTAAATAAATCTTCGTTTCAGAATTGCTATTTATACGAAAAAATGACTAGCTATGAAGGTAATTAGCTTTGTAAATGTATAGATATTCTAGACCGAAAAGGGAAGTAACATCAATTTACTTACTCATTTATTTTTTTTAAATAGTGCTTAGGGATTGAGTGAAATACAGGCTAAGTATCCCTTATCCGAAATGTCTGGGACCAAAAAAGTTTGATATTTCAGGATTTTGGAACATTTGCTTATAAAATACCTAAATGTAGGTCTAAATTTAAACACAAATATACCTTTGCTGTATTTTATAAACAACTTTATCTCGTAGCGTGTAATTAATTTATATTTTTAGTAATTTGTAGATGAAACAAAGTTTTCTACTACTCTACCACTTGAAATAGGGTATCAAAACCTCAACTGCCTCTATATATAATTTGTGATTGTTTGGAATTGAGATTATTTTTTACTTTAGTTGATATCCCATATTTTCAGTTGCAATGTTAAGCCTCGGGGAATTTTCACTTCAGTAATTTAGGAAATGTATATATTTTAGTTCTTTAATTTGCACTGATTTCATTTGTACCTTCATATACACATGATGGTACACGTTGAAATAAAAAGAATATTATCCAAAAATCTTTGTAAAATGCACAGAGCTCGCTCCGCTGGGCGGTGCCAGATGCAAAAATATACGACTATAGAAGTGATTTTCAACCTTTTTTTTCGTCACGGTCCACTTTTAATAATTTTAAAATTTGGCGGCACACTAACAATAAGATAAATTTAAAAGAATTTGGATAATTGATTGATGTAACAATAATATATTTTATAAAAATAGCATACGAAATAATTTTCATTGAAATATAAAATGAAACTGCATTACAAATTAAAATGTTTATTTTACTACAAATTACATTTTATGCGAAATTTGAGCTTGTTGTTTTTGGATAACTTCATTTATATTTAAACGTAAAAATGACAGATGCCCGGTGGCGTAGTGGTTAAAAGCATCAAGTTGCCACCCCACAGGTCCAGGGTTCGACTGGGCAAGGTCGACTCAACCTTTCATCCCTTGAGTAGGTCGATAAAAGAGGACCAAGCATGCTTCGGAACTTCACTCTGGAGGTCCCAAGTCAGGTTGACCACTTGACTGAGACATATGCTGTATGGCACCCCAAGCCCACGGTCAGGAAAGCGGAGATGGACACCGCCGGCCTTGGTGCATAGCGGACTGTTGCGCAATGAGTTTAGTTTTTTTTTAGTAAAAATAATAATGCTACTCTCATTTCGGGATCCAGATTCAAAAGTCCAGAACTGTAATAGTCATGCGCATTGGTTCAGACAGTCCTCGCTATGAAGATAGAACTGATTGAACTACTTGTCTGACGTTGCTTATATGTATGGCTATTCGCAGTGGCGGCACACTTCACGAATCTTGCGGCACACTAAAGTGCCACGGCACAGTGGTTGAGAATCACTAGACTACAGCATACAAGTAGCCTCGGACCAAGGTTTTGCCCTTGCTATGGGCTCCTCATTAAGTCATAATCGATGAGTGAGCTGGAGGGAAAGAAACTCTGATTGCTGAACTTCTTTAAATTCTTCATTAGGTTTTTTTCCGAAATGGGCTAGTTGACTTAAGTTCAAAATCGTATCTCATTGGCCAACAAAACCTTCTTTGGACTTCGCTCTTTATTGAGGTCTCAGTTTCTCTCCAGAAAAACAAAGCTTCTTGTAAGGGAGAATTCCGACGGTATCATATCTGTACAAATGAATTCAGTTCTGTATCCTATGCTGTAAATTAAGAGAGTTTAGGAAGTGTAGGAATCGCCGGTGAAAACTGTCCGAATATTTTACGACGCAGAATGTCACTGTATTGAAAGTCGATAATTCTGTAGTATCACAAAAATGTCCGTCTGTCAACCCTGTAAAGGTGCACCAAAAGCTGTTATCAAGTACAGTTGGTATGATGAAGTTATCAGAACACTTGGGAAACCGCGATCAGGAAACAACACCACTGGCCGGATTTTTTTTTATGTAGTTCATGCAGAGGTATAAATAACTATTGCGTTGAACCCCGCAACAACCAGTTCACTACGCTATTAGCAATCCACGTGAGGAAAAATTCAAACTATTATCACATCCAGTCGACATTATATTTTAAGTAAAAAGAAGTTTTATTTTGAGCTTATATCTTCGAAGATATTATAGATTGACAAAACATTAACATCGTACATGATGAAGATCTCCTGAAAACAGCATACAGTAAGGACCATGCCGGTCTAACGAAAAATAGACCTGAGTTTACGCGACCGAACAGGTACGCAAGCACTGCACTAACTGCCAAATATTTCAACAAAAAAATGGTATCTCCCACAGGGTCGAGCCGAAGCTCTTCCCTGGGGGAAACTACAAATTTTCAGGCACTCAGTAAGTGAAAACTCAAGTCTGTAATAATATCCACTTTTTTCAAATCTGGACAGAGCGGGGAAGGAAGTAAGGTTGCCATGCATGGAAAACCGCCAAGCGCGGAAGAGGGCCGCCAAAAATAATAAACCAACAGCGTGCGCACTAGGAAACGGCGAAGAACGTGCCAAGCTAAGTACTTCAGTTTCGCCAAGAACTCGTATTGGTCTCGGCATACATTGACGTCAGTAGACAGCGTTTTTCAAAGAAAAACGACAAGTTGGACCCCGATGCGAGGATAGTATGACCCAAACCAGGACACTAAAGCGAGGCTAGCAATTGAAAAAAAACCAGCTCCCCGTACAGATATTAATAATAATAGAACAGGTCCGAGAACCCTATTGAACACGGTAACACTGGGTACAAAAGCGATTGACATGTAAACGCCCTGCTTTCAAGCGTACACCAGCTGACGTGCTCAAAATGATACCTTAAACTAAGTCCAGCTACAAATTCTGCGAAATACAATATCTTTCAGAAAAACCGTTACTGGACCAGAACACACACGAAGCGCGGGAATTCCGGGAGCGACACGAGGAATGGTCCAAATAGGGACTATATATTAATTGAAAGAAAATAAACTAAATTATAAACTTTGAATTAGGATTACTAAAAGTTAATAAAAAGAGGTTATATTTAATTAATAAAAACTGTACCGAAAAATCGTCGTTACACTTCTTATCTATAAAACTATCATTTGGTTGGTCCTAATGTACAGTTCGGAAACTTGGTCTCTAACAAAAAATGGAGAATACAGAATTGCAGTTTTCGAGAGAGGGGTTCTTAGAAGCAACCTTGGTAGTATCAAAGAAAATGACCTATGGCGGAGGCGTTTTAATTCAGAAATCTATAGATTTTTTAAAGAGCCCGATGTTATTAAAAGTTTTAAAATTAAAAGAATGAACTGGGCCTCTCATATTGCTAGAATGGATGAAAAAAAATCCAGTAAAGAAGATTTTTGTTGCAAGGCCTTTACTAGTTGGAAAAGAGGAAGGCCAAAACTAAGATGGCTTGACTCTGTTGAATCAGATTTTAGAGTGATTGGAGTGAGGAACTGGCAGGCCAGGTCTAGAAATAGGGTTGTCCTGGAGGAATCTGCAACAGAAGGCCCTGGCCCACCCTGGGCTGTCGTGCCAAATATTATGATGATGGGCTAGTTGACTGTGCTTTCTCAGTACACCAGTAAAAATTTAAAGAAATTCCGTCCTAGGAATTCCCCCCCCCCCCGTGTACTCATCGATTATGCGTTGCTGAAAAGCCCATAACAAGGGCAAAACCTAGGTCTAGGGCCAACTGAATGCTAGACAGGTATATCTTTACTTTAGTTTGAATTTTAGGAAATTTTGTAGTGATAGACAAAAGTTATTTAATCCCCTGTAAACAAATGACTTCTGAAAAGTTCTATCTTTGAGAAACTGTGTTCTTTATTTAAACGTTCACCTTCATATGCAAAGAATAGCATTAAAAATTTTGCTCATTTGTGATTAGGAAAATAGGGAGAAAAATTCCTCATGACTTAAAACTGGGACTGAAGATTAGCGAGTCAAATGATGCACCACCTTAACAGTAAGATAGATCATGAATACAGAAGTAATATGGGAGGTGAGCTGTTTTCCGCTTTGTCAGCACTCAACAATTCCGGATAAGGAATGCTGCTCAATATGCATTTCCAATCTGCATGATTGTTCTGCCAATCCAAGTCAAAGCTTTATGTAAATTTCGAAAAGTACATAACAGGAAAAAGGACCTCGCCTATGAAGAAATCTAGAAAGAATTTTTTATTCACAACAGCTTAATTGCAACTTTTTATATCGTTTTCTAAACCCCAAATCTTTCATTTTTACAGCACATTCGGACTTCGTGAAACATTTCGTAACAACAGACAAAATTAACTCAGATTTTTTTCAAGCTCACTTAGAAATAAGGAAGTGGATCAGTGATGTTAACGGTACATTTCAAAAGAGATTCAAAGGTTCTCGGAATTTTTCTATGTCTTGTCTGCGCTGGTTCTATCTGCTTAGTGCTTCTCTCAGGTCTTCCACCTTCATCTGATCAATAAGCAATCTGATTCGCCGTGCAGATGAATCCAAAGTGCGAAGATATGATCTGAGATAATATAAAATACTGGTTTAAACTGCTTCATATTTCAAGGAATTAGAAACTAGACCTTGATTTAAATAGCAGAAATTCTCAATAAAGCCAATCAGAAAACCTCGCTATCAAGGAAAAAAAAATAAGAAGATAGCTGATCTACAAGAATGATATAATGATGAAGATTCTCTAATCTTTTTCTTTTGGCAAATATATCATAACAGTTGTACACAAACATTGCTTTAATATGATTCCTACTACATGAATCCATCTTCTTATGTTCAAAATGACCACAGAGATTGCCTCAACACATAATGTAGCTTTAGGGTATAGCGCGTGTACATGCGTTTAATGCTTTATGCTCTATAGCAGTGTTAATCAACATGGCTCCTACCGCCCACTAGTGGGCAATTTAAGCTTTCGCGGTGGGAATTTTTGACCGTTGTTACAAATTTTGTTCGCCCTCCATATATCAAATACACTGCTAACACATTAGCGAGTTTGACTTTTTAAAATATGCTTTTGCAATTTACTTTAGAATTCCATCTCTAACCTTGGATTACAGGTAATGACTCACCGGACACTTCTCGGAGTATACTGGTGGACGAGGGAGCAACGAATCAGCTCCGTAGCCATCCGTAGCTATTTTTGTACATATATACATAAAATATAAATAAAAAAATAAATTTAAGGGCATATATTTTGCAAATCCTCCGCTCTAAATTTTACTTCGCACTTGCGCTAAATTGAGTCACTGCGGATATGCACCGGTGGGCGGTAAAGAAACTTTGCCATCAACAAGGATACAAGTAATAAGTGGGCGGTAGGTATTAAAGGGTTTACGACCCATTATCTATAGGATTATTCATTGCTTTTTTAGGTATTTTTATGCTAAATTTTGTTAAACTTAAGGCCTCACCAGTTTCTCATTACTCATCTCCTAATGAGATAAATCAAAAATGTTTATTTTTCCAGATTACACAACTATACATTCAACGCTTATTGAACATAGTTAATTTCACTAGATTCTGACTGAGAAATTTTGAAAGATATGATTCTAACCAACTTTCTTTAGGTTAATTTTGACAAATTTTTAATTCATGGGGCGTTTATTTAGGCAAATGGATTTTTATGGTCGTATTCCAAGGCTGGATGGACTTATAAAATAACTGCACATATAAAATAGTTTCATCAAACTAAATACGCCCACAAATTCGTACATCAAAATAATTTTTAATGCAGTTATTATTGATGTGTAACAGAGAGTGTAAATATTAAGTAGCGGTATTTCATGTTTGGTTTGGTTTAGGAGCGCTACGGTCATTTTTTGCTACACGAGGGCTAATTAGACCGGGACCTACTGCTTAAAGCCAATTCCGAACAGCTACAAACATCCATGCCAATTGTGGAACTCGAACCCACAGACTCTGGTACCGAAGGCCAGCGCCCTAGCCATTCGGCCATCGCCCGGCAGAAGGTATTTCAGAGTTTAAATTGATATGAAAATATTTTCTTCCAACGCAACAGGCACTTATTTTGGTGATATTCACCGATTCACACCGCAAAATTTTGTTTAATCTTATCAATAGGGCACCATATAGGTGAACTAACATTGCTCCCTATGAGTTGGCAACACAAGAATGCCCGAAACTTAGTCTGGATTCGGACCCAAAGGAAAACTTCCCGTGTTATTATTCACTATTTATTTTCAAATTATTTTCACAGTTTAATTGATATGCTTTCGAAGCTAAAATTTGGTAAATCAAAGTGTTTTAAAGCAAAAATGCAACTCTTTTTAAAGTTTCATAAAAATGCTTTGAACTCCGAATAATTCTTTGCTAATTCTTTAATAATTATTATTTTTCCGTAGTTTTTTTTGTTTTATAGAAAACAGAATAAAATAACATATAATAATTCAATTTATAAAGAGTAGAGCTACAAAAGGAGTTACTCTAATCATACTCTTGCAGGGGGTGGAGGCTACGTTTATATCAGCTGACTTCATTTTTGGGAAGGAAGCTAAGCCATGTAACTTGGATGCCATGAAATGTGACATACAGAACATACAGCTGTTAATGTACGTGATTTTCATTTCTTTCACATAGAGTTGACATTTTTGAAAGCAATAAAGTAGACTTATTTTTCTTCTTGATAAAAAAAATCTAACAGTTTTGTAAAGATACATTGATGCTACGATGTAGATGCCGTTGGTTTAAATTTTTTCTGCTAACTCTAGTATCTCTACTTCATGAATTCATATTTTAATATACATTCTAATATCTTAGGATATTGTTAATGCTTTAATCTGCAAGCGCTTTGACACATGCTTTTGGTAACATACTTTATTGAATTACTTTAAAAATTAAATGTAACTTTGTTTTATAAAATTGGTTTGATTTCCTTTTTTATTTCTCAATAACATTTTTAATTTGAAAATATATTTTCAAACTTTTTCTTATAATACTCCAATTTCTTTTATGATGAGGGTAAACTATCTAAAAAACACTAGAATATGGCATTTATGACTTGCGAATGTTCTTTCCCCTTTCTCGAAAGTATTTACAACAGTTCGTTAATTTAATTGTTCATATCAAGTTTTCGTATTTCATTATGTATCACGGATGCAAAGCTTTTTTTTAGTAGTACCTGGATCAGATCACACGTTAGATTAACAATATAGTTCAAGTATGTGTAGTAACAACTACTTATAAGTTCAACCATTCGGAAAATCATACCTTAAAAGTCCAGTGGGAACGCTAATGCATTTTATATGACACGCCGTTAAACCATGGCGTGTGCCGATGGAAAAAATTCATCTGTGGCTTCAGGATCATACCACATGATCATTGAAAGTTCGAGAAAATATTTACAGAGCATACAGAAATGTTCTGCTGCTGAATTTTTCTTGAAAATGACTGATGAGTTAGAAATATAACATTAATGATTTTATAAGCATGGGCATAAGAAATGTGACTGAAAATACTTGAATATGTAATGAACAAAAATAATAGAATGTTCTCTACATAATGTAATATGCATTAGTTGATATGAGTCGTTAAAAAGGCAAACGTGCCACGACAAGGGTCTCCGCATTAGAAAAATATTATTAGTAGTTTATAGGACTCCTGCGACTGGGCAAGGTCGACTCAACCTTTCATCCTTTGAGTGGGTCGATAAATGAGGACCAAGCTTGCTTTGGAACTAAACTCTGGGGGTCCCACGTCAGGTTGACCACTTGACTGAGACATTTGCTGTATACACCCAAGCCCACGGTCAAGAAAGCGGAGATGGACACCGCCGGCCTTGGTCCACAGCGGACTGTTGTGCCATGAATTTAATTTAGTTAATAGGGCAGAGTGGATAAAAGGTTTATAGAGGATAAAAAGTGAGCTTAATTTTTTTTTACCTTACGGCTATTAAAAGTTTTTATAAAATAAACATACGAAATCGTAAAACGTTTAATTTCTTTATCAATTTATTCCTTTTCTTTATCAATTGATTATAGGAATGTTTCCACCTTGTCTTTCTATCGTAATGACATACTGAAATTGAGTTGCTACAAGATGAAGCTTTAAACTGAGTTCTGGTGGAAATACTGTGGCTTCATACCTTGGGATGTATTTCTTACACATAGCATCTTTTCCTCGTAGTGAATCTTATCATTTTAACCCTAGTCACCTAAATGTTGTTTTCTTATGCCGCTTTCGTTAGTTAAATACAATTTTTTAAAATAATGTTCTCAGTTTCAGATGCTCATCGGTATGTGTCTGTTCCCGCGCATCTTCCACACTAAAGTACTGATACATTCAAAATACTAAAGTATAGAACACACTCTCGACTTAAAGCATGACTTGCTAACTATTGGCAAAAAGTGGAAACTCATGACATTCCTTTTAATTATATTTCTTTATTAATTTCTAAATTCCTGCCAGTCGCTTTCATACATCTACTCGCCCTAAACCGTAAATACAGAAATCACGGTAAATATGATGCGATGTCTAACACTGAAAATTCATCATAAGTATTCAAAATAATATATATTATGGCAAACTGTCAGTTTCAGATAGCCTGTACGCTAGCTAGAAACACAGCACTATTTTCTCTGAAGTTAAAGTTTTCATCTTTCAGCACTATTTCTTGAGTAATAGTTTACATAAAGCTGAAGAGATAGCTTTTACACGAAAATAATATACAAGCTGTAGTCGTAAAACAATATTGCAGCATAAACTGAAACATAGACTGGCACGCACAACCCACGCTCGCCAATTTATTTTTTCCGCTGGCGGGAGATATAAGAAATATTAATTTAAGACACTTTTCAACAGTACTGTCAAGAAAGGTCAAGAATAATCGCAACCTCGCTGCGAAGGCCACCAGGGTACAAAGGCCATCATTGAGGACTTTTAATAATTCGTTTGGCGGCTAGTCTCATTTTCAGCTGTTAAAAGCTAGCATTCTTTCATTATTCTTTTCCATAGGCGCCGATGAGTGAAGCTAAGTGAGTCTGTAACTTCCTGTATCTATCTTGTCCCACCATCAAATTAATTTTGCACCATTTAAAGAACAGGTATAGCATCATGATAAGTATATTGATTGAAATAGAAAATTGTAAACTCTTCATAAAGAAATTCATAAGTTTGTATCATTTAAGAATATTATTTTCTCGCATTTTTTAATAACAGTTTCACTGAATAGAAGTTTTCCCACGTTGTATGCAATATGCTATAAAACTGAAAAACCCCAATAATTGTAATTCAAAACTATCCAATGCACGTAGATCAAGGTTATATAAAATCCATAAAAAATTTGTCTTAATTCAGAGACAATTTTCTGACTTACATCTAAAAAAGATTTTATGAGAAAAGGAAAGAAAGTCAAACATTGTAACTGAAAATTTAAAAAAAGTTAAAGTTTTCACCGAGGAGATAAAATTTTTAAACTGACTTTTATAAAATCTGCTATAACAGAATATTCAACTCATGTATAATAATGAATATGTCTGCAGGCTGTTTGCAAAAAATATACTTTAATTTTAACCCCCTTCCCCCCAAATAAATAAATTAATTAATAAATAAAAAGTCAAGTCAAAACTTTTATGAAACTTCAAAAATCTACTTTCTATGAAAACCATATTTTTTTCCCATTGATACTTTATTCAGTGTAAATCAGTGTAAGGGCCTGTTCACATAAGAGTCCGTTGCGTTGCGTAGCGTTGCGTTAAGGAAAAGATGACGTTGAGACGAAAATAAACCAATCAAAGGCGTTAAAAATTTCATTACTAATCGTTTGGAGGCCTATGATTGGTTTATTTTCGTCTCAACGTCACCTTTTCCTTAACGCAACGCAATGGACTCCTATGTGAACAGGCCCTAAATCTCTCTAATATACATCGTCTATTTATAAAGCCCAATTTTTCTCTCATTCTTTTGCGCACTTATGTTTTTCTGACGTCTTTCGATCCTTACCCCGTTTTCTTAAATACTTCGCAAGAGATGACGAAATATCAACTTCTAGGAAAACTCGAGTGCGTTGTTTACATAAAATTGTTAAGCCTAGGAAGAGGAAGACATAGCGTATATATAATCGTCATAACAGAGCGATGGCGAGATAAGAGTAGATCTTATCTCGCATTAGTTTTCATCGCTCCAGTATATTCATTCAGATGTTATTCTAGACAAAAGGTTTGGTTTTGTTTAACCAAAGGGTAACATCCTTCCACGTCATTGTTCCTATTGCGTCACCGAGTAAGATAACATAAAAATAATCTTTTTTTTCTTTTCAATAACATATTATTAATAGCACATTAACATAAATAGTTACTAGAAACGAAATTAAGGGCCTGTTCACTTTGGAGTCCGGTAGCGGAAGTGTTAAAGTATTGAAATATATTTAACCAATGACAAACCTCCAAACGATTAGCAACGAAATTTTTAACGTCTGTGATTGGTTTATTTCCGTCTCAGCGCCATCTTTCCTTTTCCGCTTCAGCTACTGGACTTCTATGTGAACAGACCCTAAGAATTTGAAAACCCTGTAAACTATAAGACCATTTGATTAGTTTTGTTATGTAAGATGAAGACGTAATTCCAAGCAGTGTAATATCATTTCAATTACATCGATGAAATTTAGTAGATAAATAATACATTCATTCTCTTCGACAGATCACTTTGTATCTCATACATTTTACTTTCTCACTAAGTAATGACGGAATTTTTACCATAAAATAGTGTATACAAACAACAGATAGCTCAGGTAACAAATTTAACACATTTGTATGAAACCATTCGCTGAAAGTTTATTATTATTATTATTACTACTAAGCAGTCATTATGCAGCTCATCCATCTTAACTTAAGTAGTTTCTTTAAAAGGTAAAGATTTGATTTAAAATGTCTTAAATTTGTTTACATAAAATTGTTAAGCCTAGGAAGAGGAAGACATCAACTTTACAATATAAAGTTGAATACATGTAAGCCTAGAAGGCAACAAAAAATTGTTTGATAAACTATTGAAAACTTAAAAAACACTGTGTTTGAAGTTGGTTGGTTAGTTAAGAGCCCAACGGTTATTTTTTGTTACAAGAGGGCTAATTAGACCGGGACCTACTGTTCAATGCCGATTCCGAACGGCCACAAACAGTCAGGCCAAAAGTGGGACTCGAACCCACAGACTCGGGTACAAAATGTCAGCGGCCTAGCTATTCGGCTATCGTTCGGCCAATGTTTCAGAGGCTGCGAAAGGATTCTTGATTTAGCAATATTTGTTTAGAAGAAACTTAAACTGCAAGTAAAAGGCACCGTAGACAGCAAATTATCTTCATAAAACAAAAAGCATAAAGCAAAAAATTATATGATTCGAAACTATTAAGTTACCCGGCGATTAACCATAAACAAATGTGCTACAGATAACCAGTCGCTGCCGTAATTCCTGAATACGCAGCCGAGGGTCCGTCTGTTCGTGTATAATTTTCGGCCTTAGGAGCCGTGCCAAGGAGTATAATTAACTCCCGGCGGATGGCCCCACCAGCCCCGCAAAGAAACATAAATAAGAAAAAGCATTTAAATTATTTTAGCCATTCAAAAGCATTTTGCCATCCAAATAACATAAGTTATTTGGATGGAAAAATCCTCAAAATGTTTAAATTGTATTAAACTATGCATCCGTTCAGGCAATATATACTTGTTTTCTCATAGATATTTTATATATAACACTAAGTAAACCTTTTGGAAACTGCCAAGGAGTGTTGCGCAAGGTAATAGATGATGTCCCTTATCCTCTTCAAACCACATAGTGACAAGTCTCGCTTGATATGATGTACGGGTACGTTATTGTCCAAGAAACACGGACGATCGTCAGGAAATAAAGCCTGCACGCAACGGAAGCATGTGGTCCGTCAGAATTGCTTCCTCAATAGACTTCTGATATCACAGAATGCAAAAGAACAAATGAGGGTTCTAGGGACTGCTAAGCGATAGCACCCCACAGCATCATTGAGCTATCGCCGTGCTTGACAGTGGGCACTAAGTAATCAAGATGGTGTGCTTCGGATGAAGTTTGCCAGACACATACCAGTGGTAGAAAATAAGTGAAACTCGATTCATCCGACCAGATGGCACGCCACCAATCATTCGAATTCCATTTTTGTGTTCGTGGCACTATCTGACGCGTTTTCTTGCATTGGTGTCAGTAATGAATGGTCTCTTGGATTGTAGTACGACCATACGTACCAGCTTTATGCAGCCATCGATGAACTGTTATCACTGATATAGGATCATGATGATTCGTTTTAACCTTTGCTGTTATTTGCCGTACTGTAGGTATCTGCTATACTGTTTTAGGTTTCTGTCGTATAATCCGTACGAAGTTTAGCCTTTCGATCGCCGACACCTTCATGTGATGTCCACACTTTTTGCATTTAGAGACAACACTTTGTTCATTACTGGACTGCGTAATAATCTTTATTGCACCTTGTGTTTCCATTTCTGCTGTTTTAGTTACAGTAGCAGATCCAAGTCGATTTTATCTTTCCGTAAGTCACTCAGATGAGATTTTTTGTTCATTAATTACACAACTGCGAATTCTAAATCAGTTGTGCTACTACTGCGTGCTAGCTGATACTCATACTTCACCATATATACCTCTGCTTACCGATGACGTCTTCGTGGTGATTTGCATACCACGCAGTACACGCGCCTTTTTCAATCGCTATTTCCATTTTTTTTGGTATCCCCCTATATAATTAACATATTCATCCCAGTGACATACTTAGAAAAAATATCCAGTGAAGGAGGAGTCATAGGAGAGTATTTGGTGGATACAACTGTGCGATAATATATGAAAAACCCAAATCTCTAAGAAAAGCTTGGCCCCTGCAGCTTCCCCCCCCCTCCTACCTACGTTCCTGAATTATCATATACGAGCTGCTCAAAAAAATTAGGAGAGCAAGCAAAGAAGTTAAGAAAACCGTGCGAGACAGCCACGTATTGGCATAAAATGGATAGTACACGCGTATCAATGCGCAATACAGAAAAAAAAGACGTAAAAAATTTTTTAATTAAGCTTTAATTCTTTGAAAATATGGAAAAAACATGAAAAGATGATTTAGGGCAACAATTTGGTTACATGTAAACGATAAAAAAAGTATTGTTTAGAAATGATGCAAGATTTTTAATATGGCGTGTGGTCTCCTCGAACAGCTAAGACTGCTGCACACCTGTTTTCCATGGATGCGATGATGTTATCGATAAGACTTTGAGGAATACTGTTCCACTCCTCAAGAAGTGCAATCTCCAAGTCTCGGAGAGTAAAAGGAGGCCTTGGTCTCGCAGCATTGCTTCGTCCGAGCATGTCCCAAACATGCTCGATTCGATTCACGTCAGGAGAGCACGCTGGGCATTCCATACGCTGTATTGTTCCAGCTTCAAGCATGTTCTCCACAAGACGAGCTGTATGCGGTCTGGCATTATCATGCTGGAAAACAAAGGATTCTCCAATGGTTGCAGCGTAAGGTATGACATGAGGTATCAGTATCTCGTCTGCATCCCTTCGGGCCGTCAAAGTACCATTCCGAATGATATGCAGGTCCGTACGTCCACCTATGCTGATTCCACCCCATACCATAAAACCAGCTCGTCTGTATTGTGACCTTTCACGAACGAATGCGGGGTTATTTCGAGTGCCCTTTCCCTCCATACCAAAACACGCCGGGTGTCACATTCCAGACTGAATCGGGACTCGTCTGTAAACAGCACTTGGCTCCAATCATGTTGCTCCCAATCTCGATGTTCAGCAGCCCATCTTCTTCGGGCCGCACGGTGGCGTGAGGTCGACGGAATGCAGACCATTGGCCTACGTGCATAGAGACCTCCCTGATGAAGCCTATTACGTACTGTTTGGCTGGACACGTTTCGTCCTGTTGCCAAGAGCAACTGTCTTTGCAGCTGAGTAGCATTGTCTGTTCTGTTTCGACGAGCTGTTAACAGTATATGCCGGTCATCAGTTGCTGTAGTGGCGCGTGGCCGACCTTGTCCTGGTCGACGTCTAACATTCCCTGTTTCTTGGAATCGATTCCACAGCCTTGCAACGACACTTCTGGCGACTCCAACAACGTCCGCGACACTTCGTTCTGTGTTGCCCGGATTCAAGTCTGCCTATAATACGCCATGCCATGGATTCCGGTAAATCACGTTGTTGAGACATTTTCAAGTCACCTTTTCTCAAAAAGAATAACTGAGCAATCGAATTTCACAGTTAAGGCAGTGAAACAGACGTTTCTGCCACATCCCGATTTCCGCCCTTATGTTCTTTTTCTAGTTTTTGACGTCATGAACTTTGATTTGCATATGAAGTTTTCTTCTGTTTCCTGCTAGGCTTTAAATTATGGATGATTTATTTTATGTTACTTATTGGTGTAAGTATTTGCGTAATTTCGTTAAAACCATGTGCTCCCCTAATTGTTTTGAGCAGTGTACTAACAAAATCATTAGTTTCAATTCTATTTCTGAACTTAATGAAAACAAGCTTTAATACTTACTTTGAAGTTCAGATTATGCATGGTGAAAAAAATTGCAAATTTTGTTTTTGAATTTCACTGCTTTTCTACATTAGGAAAACTCTTTTTCTAATGTAGTAAAGAACCGGAGGAAAAACAGAGGAAACTTATTTTATCCGTAAATAGTTCTACCAGAGCTCTAAAAATAGTACGAGAACTTTCTTCACGTGTAACAAATGTGCTTATGCCTCTCCCCAAAAGAAAATAAAAGAGTTTCGTCTCTGAAAGTCAATAAAATAAGTTAGAAAATACGTTATATTCATTATAATATGGCTGGAAAATATGTCATATTCATTACAATAAAGAAGTAACGCCATCTGTTATTTAAAAATAGTCAAACAATTTAGGCGGTGAAAGACAAAGTGGTTAAGTTCAAAGCGTTTTATTGCAAAAACTACAAAAAATTCCACGATAAATTGAACAAATTATAATTCATAATAATTATTATAATATTGCAAATAATTATTTACTATTCCACTATAAATTTAACATGGAGATTACATTTTTGCCCTCAAATAAAAAAGGTTTAAAATGTGACTTAACCACTTTGCCTTTCATAGCCTCAATTATAGATGCCGTATTCGGATCTTGTATCGTTTCTAAGCACAATACAAGAAAGATGATATGCTTGTTTTGATCACCGTTAACAACATATCTTTCCCGGTCATTTTGTATCACACGACAGCTTATGATTCTCGTTGCCTTTCGTTGTCATGTTGCGGGATGCCTCCACGCTGCTATAACGGTATCACATGTCTTTTAGATGTTTCGAGAAAGAACAATAGAGAAAGAACAAGTGGATCGGGATCTTGTATCGACGCATCCAGTTTCGGTGCACTCATATGATGCGGAGAATTATGCACACATGCCTAATGATCTACACATCTTGATATGAATGCGTATAAATGATAAAAAATGTGAGCGTCCATTTATGACTGAATATATTACTTTGAAGCGTGCGAGTGTTTTTTGTCTATTACCCACCTTTACATATGCATCAGCCGCTGACAAATGAACCCCAAAACAACTCTCAGTTCCCTTTTAATCGAAGGCAGTGATACAACACTAATCACTGTTGTATGATTATTTATGACAAGAAGGATTCCGAGAGCGTGCGTTGAACTAAAGATGAACAGATAAATGGAATCTCACCTTGGGTTCCAAGAGCTTGGACCATTGTGGGGTGACAAAGTAGAGGATGCCGTCAACAGCTCCATCCAAGGTAGCACCTCTGATTAGAAGAACGGTAAGGATGACGTAAGGAAAGAGCGCTGTCACGTAGATGATCTAAAAGAGTACATTCACGTTTGAGTAATAATAATAATCTATACTTATATATAAAAAGAGAGAGCGATTTTGTACGTGGAAGGTAATCTTCAGAACCACTGTACCTATTTGAAAAATTCTTTCACTGTTTCAAAGGTACATTATTCCAGATGGACATAGGCTATATATTATGTATATCTGATCAGTAGAAATAAAGTTAGGGCTTAATCCTAACAATCTCCATTGTTACCGTTACTGTCCTCTACCGCTTTTTGTGCCGAAGTCTTCAACGATCCTTAGCGTGGTGGTATCTATACTTATATATAAAGAGAGAGAGATTTTGTACGTGGAGGGTAATCTTCAGAACCACTGTACCTATTTGAAAAATTCTTTCACTGTTTGAGAGGTACATTATTCCAGATGGACATAGGCTATATATTATGTATATCTGATCAGTAGAAATAAAGTTAGGGGCTTAATCCTAACAATCTCCATTGTTTCCGCTACTGTCTTCTACCGCTTTTTGTTCCGAAGATTTCAACGATCCTTATCGAGGTGCTATCGCGGTGGGCTTCTGTTCTGACGCTAGCGGTTCGAACCTAGCCGTTCTCCGGCACACCTTTTTCTTTTAAAAAATTTATTTTAATTATTAACTAACATAAAATTAATTTAAGGTATTATTTAGGTTATTATTAAGGTAAAAAAAGATTTACAATTTATTGGTATAATATTTTGTTCAGCCCGGACAAAGTCGGGACAGGCCGCTAGTAATAATAATAAAATACAAAGCTACACGGAAACTGCAATAATGATTGTGTTCATCTGGAAGATTAATGAGCCTGAGATCGATGTAATACGTAATGTTACTGATTATTAGTTATAATCGTTAAGAGACGTCAGACTGTTGTTAATAGAGAACCTGAGTCATGATTGCCGATAAGGGATGGCTCCGTAATCCTTAATGATAATATAAATAACTGGAAATCTGAGAGTTTTGACCAGAATGGATTTTCCGAACTAATTTATCTATAACTTAATCTTAAGTAAACTTTATTATATACATATATTGTCTAATGCGGAGATCCTTTGTCGTGAGACATTTGCCTTTTGTTATTCACCGTGATTAAACGGCTACTTTATTATGGGTTTCACCATCAGAAGCTTTGCCTGAAAATGCGATAACTTATGAAGCTATTGTACAAATTTCATCGGACGAAAGTGATTCTGCACCAGAACTACACATGAAGGATGCGATTAGGTCTAAAAAACGAATCCTACTAATAAATTGTTTAATCGTATATTTTAAAAAATTTTGTTCCTGTATTTGTGATTTAAAAAAAATTAAAATAAAGCTTTGATTAATTTGAATTTCAAGAGACTGTCCTTTTTTTTAAGATCGGTAAGAAGGATTTTCTTTGTGTTTAATGCATACAATTTGCCCAAATATCGAAATAAATGAATAATTTTATTTAATTTTCCCATTATTTATTATTTTTTAAACATTTTTCCATATGTATTTTATAAACAAAAAAAGTCGTTGAATACATCAATCATTTTACCATTCATTTACTCCTTACGTTTCAGATTTGGATTTTATCAAGTTATTTAAAACCACGGTATGCCAGGAATTTCATCGTTTTGATTAATAGCAAAAGATACCAAAACTAAATAAGAATCAAGCGTCCCAACAAAAGTATTTATTTTAATCTTAATAGATAATAGCATAATTACAAACTAAAGATCAAAAGAATTTCTGATGTTCAGAGTAGGGAAAATTCGGAGAATTTCAGTCGATTTTGTGTATTCAGCTGGTGAGGTTACGGAATTATGAATCCACGGAAATGAATAAAAAGGATATTTGATGCTTTTAAGCTCGTTTTCGTACGTACATTAATATATATTTCCAAGAATAGAGTGGTAATTTTAAAATGATGTAGGATTCATAAAAAGAAGATATAAAGTTAAAGGATAAAAGCGATCGTATAAACGTGCTAGAGATAAAAATAATTTTATTAGATGTATATTTAAAAAGAGTTTAAAAAACAAAGACCATATTAATTTCAACATTTGATGCGAATAGTTTTATTACTTTCTGTTACATTTGTGTACACATAATTATGGGAAAATTAAGTATCAATAAATCCAACACTGAATCATAATTTCCTCTGAAGATTATGAAAATAACTTCCTTTTATTATTATTATTATGTATTAACTAAGCAACCCAAAACTTAGCTCAATAATTGGTATTCCTCAAAAAGCGATGAATGATGTAATTCACTAGCTCAAAATAATTCGAAATATCGTAAACCTTCGGTAGAATTTTCACCGTATTTTCATTAGCAGCAATTTGAGGCTGAGGGATAAGGTTAAAAACGGAAATGAACAAGGCTGGAGAACATCCCTGGTGTCAAGAGTTTTTATTTTTAAAATTATATATGTTTTGCGTGACATTCTTCCTAAATTTTCAGACTCCTGGGCTCCGTAACACGCAGCTTTAAAAACAGAAGAAAAAGCATGAGCCCATACTGAGTGTTATATTCTTACGTATAAGGAAAACCGTACTGATAGAATAAATACATTTATGCATTGATTTAATCAACACACTGGGATGTAGGCCGCGTGTAAGTAAAATAACACACCTGACCTGAAAAGTCGCAAGAAATTGGCACGGTACTCAGAGTGTTACAATGTACGGCCATTCCTATCATTCAAAGCATTCACAAACAGATTTAATACCATGATTTAGAATTTTGATTCCTTACCTTGCCACTTTGGTGAAGTCCTCTCCATATGATGAAATACACGAACACCCAGGCAAGCACCAGATAGAGGGCCAATTCCCATCGCAGAGTGCCTAAAGTCTCGATTCCTTCAGTTATTCCAAGCACACGACGTCTGAAAAAGATGAAAAAACAGATGATTTATGAGAATTTTATAATTAGATATGATCTCTCGTAACAAAATTGTTTCTATGTTCAGAAAAGTGCGAATGACAACTGTCTCAAATGAACACAAGAACAATACTCGATAAATGCAATCTGATACATTTAAGGATCTTCATTGTAATTTCCGCAAGTTTCAGATGAAATGATGAGTTAAGTGATGTCATAAGATCACTATTACTGCGTTATAAAGATTTCAGTTTTGGAGTCAAATTTTAATGCAGTAGAGGGGAAAAAATAATTTTATACATCGCTGCAGACAGTTCAGCTGATTATTACTTTATTGTTCGTAATCAATCGTTTTATTTACAACATCATCTGCTAGTATTTCTCTATCATAAAATCCTCTCATACGTTTCATAAAAAAAAAAAAATAATTGTGCGGTCGAGGGACCCGTCAGGAACGAAGTTCCTTACGTTATTTTTTCAACTCTAAACGTGATTTAATATGTAGATTTCTATTGATTATATTAGTGTATTTTTGTCACGCCAAAAAGCGTAGCCCTCTTTTATTCAACCATCTCTCTCTCTCTCTCTCTCTCTCTCTATTTTATTAAAATTAAAAATTTAATATATAAACTAATTATTTTTATTAAAATTAAAAATTTTAATATATAAATTAATTATTTTGATTTAGATGTTACCTAGCATAATTTTTAATCGGATTAATTTTATTATTTAATCACCAACAAAAATAAATTAATGACACAATATAAATCCCGTGTGAATTAAAACAATAACAAACAAAAAATAAGTTTAAACAGAAAGACGCTATTAAATAGGGACGGTATGAAATCTTTCAAGTAAAGCATTTACAACTGGTCGAAGTTTATATAAACGATCATGCTGAGGGTCATCATGTGGTGGTTGTTTACTGTTGTCATTAAAATGTAGAAATTCTCTTATCTTTTCAAAGCGTTTTAATGACATACATTCTTTCATTACATCATTGCCTATGGCAGGTGACCAATATGGCCTAGTGTTTGGTACATGTACAATAGACATCATTATACAAATTCTAATGTATTGTTTAATTTCTAAATTCGTTACATTGACACACTTTTCTGGGATTTTTTGCACACTGAATAAATTTGTTTCTTGAACTATATGCTCAATCAAATCTTCAGTAAAACGATAACTAAAAAAATTTAGAGGTGTGTTTAAATTCATAATTTCAGGAGAGAGATTCTTGTCACCTCGGAATAAAATTTCATCATCATTTAGAAGTAAATTAGTTTTCTTCCAGTTGATTGCAGGCTTTGTTCTCCCTCTATTATTTCTATTAGTTTTTGGCATGTTCCCACTATTAGGCAGATAAAGAACATCGCTATTATCAAGTAATGATACCTTATCTTCCGAATCACCACTACCATCAAAAATTTCATCACAAACTTTGTTTGGTTTATAATTAGGATCACCTGTGCTGCCATCGCTTTCTGAATCAGATCCATCTTTACTATGATTACTCCACGATCTGTTCATAAATTCCTCAATTTCTTTCTGTGTTAAAAACTTTCTTCCTGCCATTACCTTAAAAAAATGGCGTAAGCACACCATGTATCATTTTTGATACATAAAATTGAAATCGTACTTGAATTTTTTATAAGAGATTAAAGAAGTATTTTATTAATAATTATAAAAGCTACGTACCTCTAAAATATATTTATAAAACTTTCAAAGATGTAAACTGACTTTAAAATACTGAAAATATAGCAAATACTAAGGCAGGTCTGGTATGAATTGAACGGCTATCTTTTACTGAGATCGCAGTTGTATTCCTGCTGCCATCTATCCTACGAAAATGTAACTAACAGTGATTAAAAGCTTTGCTATGATGTTTCAAAATTAATACAAGGTGCACAAGTGGATAAAAAATATTTCTTTTGAATATAAAGGGGAAAAATAACTTATGTATCAAATTTGATACAATGTGCAGTGAAGGGTTTTAAAATTGCCCGTAGCGCTTGTGCGGGGATTTGAACCGGAGACCTCTCGCTCCGTAGTCCGATGCGATAACCATTCAGCCACAGAGTCCTTGCGAGAAAGCTCTTATGAAAGGGACATAACACTTTTTCGTTACGTAACGATTCCTGCCAGTTCACTCTACTGTAAGCCGAGTAAAAGAACTTCGTTACAAAAAAATTATGCTTGTGCACATTAAATGTTTTAGTCCGGGTTTTAAAATGGTCATCATATATTAAAATGCAATAAAAATCAGTTATAGCTGGCGCGCACACACAAAAAGGTGTGTGTGTGTGTGTGTGTGTGTGTTCGTTCGTGACAGACATATTTAGTTATACTCATCCCTACGAATTTTAACTTAACTTCAACGCATATCTGAAATGCCTTGAATCTAGAAATTTAGAAATGCAAAGTCGATCAACTTATTGCTTATCAACATAGTCTCAATTTTGATTAGCCTTACAGAAATAGGTAATCAAAAATTTGACCATGCTTTGCTAGATAAAATTGAAAATATCCAATGCAAAAACCTGCTCACGTATGTTCTTTTACAGTGACTGATAAATAGAAAAACTTACTCCCAAAATTCCACCACAGAAGAAGTATCTCTGCTGAGTGCCGCGGTTGCATTGGCTGTGAAGTTTTTCAGAATCTCACGCGTATCGTTGGAAACGTCCAAAGAGCTTTTCACGGCCTGACAAGCCTCCGTATTCCAATAGCTGTCGCATCTTTGCCATGGCAAGAGTGCGGTGAAGGATGATACGAAGTAGAAGCATATCCAAGAGACGATAACAATGAAGTAGATGTTGTACAGAGCCACAATTGTCATCGAAGCATAGCCAATGCCTAGGAAATAAAGATATATCCTCATAATAATATTAAAGATATATAAAGATAATATCAAAGATATATCCTCATTAAAAATTTACACTTCACAAAATTAAAACAAAAATTAAAAAAGCTTAAACATAAAAATTTTCTAAATATTATATATGATGTCTAAATATCAAATTGAGGAATGTAGATTGAACACATTATCCCATTTCACGCATCCCTTTTTTTAATCTACGAAAAAAATGTTTAGTTGTAGAAGATTTGTACAAAGTCGAAGTTCTCAAAACTAAGAATATGAATAACACGTAAATCCAAGAAAAGTTTGAAGGTTCTTCCATTCCATACAAACTGATGAAAATGTTAAAGTGGCGCATCAGTTGAAATTAGATGTTTTCGATGTTCATATTAGGCTATGGGGAAATTTCATCTCGATATTTTTCTAATAAAAGATTAGCAAATGTATATTTTTGAATCTTTTTTATATAATAATAGGCGTTTAAATAGAGCAGGGTGTTTTTGAAATATTAAATTTTCAGTAGTAAATTTTTTATACATAGTTAAATTGCGGATACTATCGCCACAAAATTTAAACTGTTTTTTGGAAAAATTTTACTAAAATAAAAGGATTTAGAGGGAAAACATGATTGAATTTCAAGGTCCATTTTCAAAAATAGAAAACAGAATCCAAAAAGTATTCATTTTCTAATTTTCTAATTACGATTAGAGATACAGCAAGAAAAAAATTCCCTTAGCTTAACATAGGCAGTTAAGATATGCGGTGTAAACTGAAGCGCAACCGCCTCTAAAATGCCATTTTTACGACAAACTTTTAGTAATTATAATACAACACAATGTAATTAGTAGAGACAACATTTGTGCTTAGTACAATACAATGTAATACATAATCTAGGCCCGGGCTATATGGCCATCAATGCCCCCCCCCCAAACACCCCCCAATCATTCGAAATTCCTTATTTAGCTTACAATTTACGCTTAGATATATTCTACTATCAATAGTTACCTGAAGTACTTTAACACATGGAGAAAGAGAAGAAACAAATATGTTAAATATCCTGCATAACTGCATATATCTATCATCATACTTTAAGCGCACTATCAAGTTTAAATACTGGTTAACAAGACCAAAATAAGAAAAACAAGATATTTATTTGTACTAAACAGATCGAATATTATTACCATGTTCAAGAAAAATATTTTCAAATTTTCAAATGTAAATTTGCTTTTGAATTTCTAGATTACATTATGACATTTTCTTACTAAACTTTGATTCCAAACATTGCTAAATTTCGATTTTTAAAAAAATCGAAGGTCAATGAAAAATAACAGACATGAGTTTCAAAATCAAAACTATTCACATTTCAAAGACATGAGTATTCAATGTTATTACAAGTAACAACGTATAAACTTAATTACGCGAAACAGCAAACAGATGTTTCAGCTGGTGCTCATCCTCAGTCTTCGTTGAAGAAGTTGAAGGTTGAAAATTGAAAAATGACAGCAAAAGCGACAAACAATAAAAAAAGACAACACATTTACACAAACCAGAGTCACTGCGTCATATGCACAACAGATTTAACCATGTCATCTGTGTGCAGGAAATATTTCCTCCAGTCTAGCACGAAAATGTATCAAAGTGTATATTGGTTATTTAATTCAAATACAGATAAACAAATGGGCAAAAACTAGTAGAGAATTAAAAAGCAAAACTTACCTTGAAAATTCTTTTTTCGAGTCACCTTTACGCATAGTTATTGATTTATCGGTCTCGGTAATTTAACACATTGTTACTATTGACCGGCAATTTTATTTAAATATCTACGCAAATAACCTGCAAAGACTAAAAATTTGGAATATAATACGGCATTTTTATTGCTTGGAATCCGTTTTCTTTATTTGAGGGTCTGAGAATCCCAGATTAAATGATAAAATGTGAGGATTTGCCTGAAATTCATTCAGGTCATAGTAAAGGTAGTTTTCAAATAAATCAATGTTCAGTTTTTAAAAATTTCCTCCAATATGACTTTTCTTTATCCTAAACTATCTTCAACATTTGCGTGTAAAAACACGAGTTTACTCGGTACTCGTCAACGATGTATTAACTGTATTGACTCTTTTAAAGTTTAAATCTGCCAAGTTACACTACAGAAATTCATGATCATTACACGAAAAACGTGTCTCTTTTCTCTCTCTTAATTGAATGTCCTTTGAATAATTGGTCAGATTCGTTTTAAAGGCCGACTATTATGCAAGGTCTTTTGAAAATTTAATGAATTTTGAGCCAAGAAAGTTTTATTTTTGTTGTACTCACCTTTGAAGATAGGCACTAGTTTCCATACACCAATTCCTCCTAAACTTAAATATTGTCCAATAGAGACCTCCATGACAAAGGATGGTCCAGCCAATAACACGAGACATATTAGGTACGGGAAAAGAAAAGCACCTGTAGGATAAAAAACAATAGAAATATATAAAAAAGCAAGTTGTCATACCAAGTAAACTGTGAGTGTATCCGAGGCTGTCAAAATACTGAGAGTGCCAAAACTGAACAAACAACCTTGGCAAAGCAAAATAACTGAAGCTTTGTTGAAGAATATGCAAATAGGACCTTTCGCTGTCGAGCCAATCCGTCGAGAGTATTTTACTGAGTCAAGTTAAAGTCTGCTTTGAATTTTTTTTATTTGAGTTCATTTTAAGCTATGAATATAGCTCAGCTGATTTTTTTAGCTTTTAAAATAAGTATATTAATATGAATTCGGTGTAAAGTCTAAAATCGCGCATTGGTATTCATAACATATACTAATTACAGGTCTAATAAAATTTTAAAAACTTGAAAGATCAGATGTTTAAAATACTAAAAAGCAAAATTAATTCAATGACTTCAAACTTCAGAATTTAAACTTCAGAGACTGAAATGAATTAATCGAGAAACATAAAAGTTGTGAAACAGAAGTGTTGGTATACAACCGATTTTTATTTTTATTGTATCATATTAATATTGATTAGATTGTTAATAGTAAATGGAATTTTTGAATTATATATATATATATATATATATATATAAAACGCGTACGTATGCGGCACAAAAATCGACGATATTTCTACACTCCGAATGGCAAAGGCTGTAACTACCAGATGTAAACATTAGCGGCCATCCGCAGTTTGCAATCGCGTGTCAACATGGATTTATGCACTGAAATCAGGAATGCTCGAAAGCGAGCTGCACGATCAAGTGAAAATTGGGAACAGTCTCAAGAAAGAAAGCGAAGAAATAATTCATTAAGACAGAGGCGTGGAAGAGAGAGCATAAATACGGCGAGGTTAAGCTTAACCGTCGCCGGCATAGCAACCGACATTAATAGTTAATTTTCTACACTTTTTTCAGTACTTGCTGAATTTTTACTCCATTTTATAAGTGAAGAAATTTTTCCAACAATTTAATATTTGATATGATTAAGTGTAGATATCTGAATTGTGAACAATAGTACATACAGAGAGTATTGTAATCCACGCTCTGTTTCAGCACTTGCTGCATTTTTACTCTTTTTTTTAAGGGAAAAAATTTTTCCCCAAAAATTTCTTATTTGATGTAATGATAAAGTGTAGATATCTTAATTTTGAAAAATAGTACATACAGAGAGGGATGTAATTTTTAAAATCATTGGTGTTGGGTTTCTCAATCTTATCTTTAACTCTGTTCTGAAGTAATGGAAATTCACATTATTTAATCACGTTTTAGAATCAGCCTTATAGAGAATACCCCTTAACAATGTATATGGTTAACATATGGTTAACAATGTATATGGTACAACCCCTTATCAAGGTAATGGTAACATTCCTTACATATGAGGCGTTGAAAGGCAAAATGGTGTAAGTCACATTTTCAACTTTTTTCATTTGAGGGCAAATATGTAATCTCCATGTTTAATTTATAGTGGAATTGTAAATAGTTATTATTTGCAGTATTGTAATAATTGTTATGAATTATAATTTGTTTAATTTATGGTGGAATTTTTTGTAGTTTTTGCATTTAAACTCTGTTGACTTACACCACTTGACTTACTGACTTACACCACTTTGCCTTTCACCGCCTCATATGTTACTTTAAGTTGAGTTGTTTTGAAAAAGAAAATATGGAACTAAAAGCGACCATGCTGGTCGTACAGCGGCTAGTAATTAAATAATGATCGTAACGTAATAACTATGAATAAAACGTTTTCATACAGAGCCCTAGAAAACCTTACAAGTTGAGGATTTTAAAGAAGAAAATATTGACTCAATAATGATGTCCGCAAATAACTTTTTCTTTGCAGCATTTCTCGCTTTTTCTTTTGCATCATTTCTCGCACGCAGCACGGTAGATACAATGAGCTATATATTTATTTCTTCTGACCTTATCGTGAGTGATCATTTATATTTTTTTCTATCTATCTATTTGCTGTTATTACTAAAAACGTTTTAGAGGAAGAGTTGATACAAACGAGGAAAGAAAAATCCTTATACGTTTGAAGAACCTCAGCAATTTTTATTGAGAAATCGGTAAAATAGTTAAAAAAGATGTCAATTTACTGTGAGGAATCTAATTCGCGTTTTGATCGAATAGCAGTGTGGGAAAATAAACCATGACGTCGCCTCCTTTGAAACCAAAATAAGAAAGAAAGAAGAGATAATATGACCGGTAAAAAAAAAATAAAGGCAAAAATTTCTTGTATTGAAGTTGCAAAAATGTTAAAGGTAGTTTTATAAAATGGTTCATTGAAGAATAATAATTCAAAAATTCTTGAATGAACCATTTTATAAAACTACCTTCAACATTTTTGCAACTTCAATTCCGCAAAATAATTCATTGTGCTGTGTTCAAAGTGTGAATTTAAAAACTAAATAAATAAAAGAGAAAGAGAAGAAATGTGTAAAAAGGATTAAGAGAAGACGCATTTGCAAAAGATTATTTTCAAACAGGTAAAGTTTTATGATCTCAAACCGCGATTACAAATGAAGTGTTTCTAAATGAAAATGCATTCACTCTATTTTGTTTCAATGAAAGTGTTAACACCTTGAGGTCTAGTAAGAGTGGACGTAGGACCTCAAGGGTTTGAGAAAAGAGAAAACACTATCCAGAGCTGCCTCAAAAGGACGTTATAGTGACAGTAATGCATGCGAGGGGGGGGGGTAATTTTGATAGTGAGGGGTTACATATCAGTTGTTGGTATGAGGAAATACAAATGGTGTTTAGGAAAAAATGATGTATTTAAATATTATAAAGGAATATCTTCCAGTACTAAATTAAACTAAATTTACCTAGGGACTTTTACATTCAGTATAATAATGGCCCTCAATACACGCCCGACTAAGGATACTTTAACGTACAAATCATCATCTAAAGCGCACCCATAATCCGCTAATTTGAATCCTATTGAACGTGTAATAAACAGCTTGACAGTAGGAGAAAATGTAAGACACTGAACATGGGTCATTTGAGAAGAATTTTCCATACGAAAAAATCCCTTTAAAGCAATGCACAAATAAGTAAATTCAATGCCAGAGAGAAAAAATAGCTTTAAGTTTGAGCCTGGGGCTTACCTCAAAATATTACTGGTAATATTCTTTTAGTTATTTTCAACCATGCAATTTCTTTTATCCCTAGTTTAGGTAAGCAAGAAATGCTACCAACACTCTGGTAGATTAATAGCATGACACTTCATACTTTATATTATACAGTTTTTGTTTTGAAAGCATTTCCTTTCTGTGAACAATATTTTTTAATCCTTTCTTCAAAAGTATCAAATATGCCAATATTTTTGTACCGTATTTTATCTTTAGCACCTTTACCTTGAAATCTGATTACGGAATACTTTCAAAACCAGCTGAGAGATTTAATATGCATGTTTACCTCCTGCTTTAACTGCTAGACACAAACAGTCCTTGGGGGAACAAAGGAACAAAACCTTTCACGCACCTTGCACTACTCCTAAACTATTTTAGGCTGACAAAACATCTAACTTACGCAACAAATTAAGTAATGCAACGGAACTTTTACGGGTATTTCACTATGGTAGCTATTTTACTTAGTAATAGTTTGTCAAAGCTGACTCCAGAAAAATGTGGTATTTTCAAGCGAAAGCAACTTTAGTATTTTCATGCTATTCGGATGGAATGAAAGATGTGTTAAAAAAATTGAACATTTTTCTTGACATAAATTGAGGATCTAGCATAAAAAGTGGTGGTCGGGAAATTATTTCGGGTTGCATAGCATTTTAGGAGAATGTAATACTTCCTTTTCCGAAGCTAATATGAATGCTACGCGTTATATGGATATATTACAAGCTAATGTATAATCTAGCGCATCGAAACTGGAAATTATGGATTATATATTTTCTAAACAGGATGATGAGCTTAAATATATAGCCCCCATAACAAGGTTGTATGTTCATTAATGTACGCTCAACTTTTTCTTCCCAATGACTAATTAGACCGGGACCTACAGTTTAGAGCCGATCCAGAATGGCTACAAATACCCTTGCCAACAGTGGGACTGTGATTCTGGAACATAATAACAACGCCCTAGCCAGTCGGCCACCGTTCGTCGTTTCATGAATGAAAAGAAGAAAAATCAACTGAAAGCATCGGCATAGTCCGTTACGGTTGTGTACATTGTCGATCTGTTAATAACAAAATTAATGTTGATTTTGCAAGAAAAAAAATGGAATGGCAGTTCGTGCCTACGTGTGCAAACCTGAGACAAATACGAATTATCTTTATCCTTAAGTAAAAATGCAATTTTATAAGTAATACATACAAAGTGGAAACCAGTAAAGGAATATAGTATGTTCCCTAAAACAGAGAGACTAGTAATAATGATACCCATTGCACTAGCGTAGTTTGTTTTCACTGAAAGAAAAAATATTTCTGTTTTCTAATAAGTTTCTAATAAAAAGCTAGGGAAGATGCCAAGGCTAGTTAGGGCTGAAAATCTTCAGCCTCAAACGGACTGATACCACGTGAGATGCGGGGTCCTATTTAAGAAAACCGTGTGGCAAATCTGTTGACATTGATAACAAATATTGCTAGCAAGGTCCCTGGAAGCTGTTATGCATGCGCGAGAAAAGCTAGTCTACTTAGAAAATAGGGGAAAACGTCATATTTTCGGATGTGTTTGTTTATGAAATACGGAATGTATTTCAGACTGCTTTTTGTCCGCAATTTTAAAGTTATTTTTTAAGACACTATTTTTGATCGAATATGTGAATAATAATTTCAAAATAATAAAAAGAAAGAAGCAAATCTATTTAAAAAATAGGAGTTTTATAGGAGTGAATATTTTCGGATTACATCACAATCAAAATTATCTAAAGCTACGTTTTCGGTGGTTCTTTTTTTCTGACGTTTCCCCGGAGATTCAAATTTTGGAGTTACTTCACCCTTTGCTTCTCTGCGTATTCTTTTTACACTGGACATTGATATGCCGGTCATTTCACTAGCTCTCTTTAGGGATTGCGAAAGTGGAACAATAACATTTCCTTCTAGTGCTTCTTTATCACACAATTTAATTACATTGTGTATTATACGTTTACAATCACTACGAAACGGCTTATTCCGAGCAGTTGTGTTGGGTAAAGGATCCAGTAATTTTAATATAATAATCAAAATAACAGACGAGGAAAAAGCAAGCAAGCGCAGTTAGTAACCGATTCTAAAGAATGTAGAGAGAATGCGAGACTTTCCCCCCCTCCTTCCTCAGCAGCCTTACCTACAGCGTGAATAGAATCGTCTTGGCACTATGCCAACCGTGGTTCTTCGTACTGTGGTCGGACAGTAAATTTGTTTGAAAAATAATCAAATATGGTTGGGCTTTATTAAATACTAGCTGAATACCCGTGGTTCTTCGTACTGTGGTCGGACAGTAAATTTGTTTGAAAAATAATCAAATATGGTTGGGCTTTATAAAATACTAGCTGAATACCCGTGCTTCGCTACAGAGTTCATTCAAATTAAATTCAACGGTCAATGTATGCAATTAATGCCAAAAAAAAAAGAACAAAAAACATATTTATTATAAATAAAACGGTCAATGTATGTAATTAATGCCAAAAAAACAAAAAATACATTTATAAAAAATTCGTATAGACAAAATATTGTAGAAAAAAATATTCAGTCTAATAGAACATACTAAAGAATATAGCACAGTTAATATAGAACAGTTTGAGGAACATTTCTTTTACTGTATTTTAATATTTTTTTGGATAATGTCCAATCGTCAGCCGCATTAACAAGAAAAATATATATATCTTTGTCTATTTCGTTTTTATGCACGTGACGCAAAATTTATTTAAAGTACCACAAAAAGAAAAGAAACCACGTGATCAGCATTTAATAAATTAAATTCTAAAAATTAATCTTTAAAAATTCATTAAAATTCAGAAAATAGAGGTAAAAATTCGAAAAAGATTTCATTTTAAAGGAAATTTTATGATCTTTCTCGTGATATAGATTTTATAACCCTCAGATTATTATTTTAAATGCAAACTTAAAAAAAGTTACAAAAACAGCTTGAAAATTTAATTTTAAAAAAACTAAGAAGACTTTTTAAAAAATCTTTCTTATTGCACCCCTACACTATCAGAAGAATAGGCATGCAAAATTTCAGCCCTTTAGGTCCAGCGGTTTGATCTGTGCGTTATCTGTTAGTCAGTCAGTCACTGAATCGTGTCCGGGGCCACCCGTTTGCTGATTTTGGTACGATTCGGCCCCATAGTCTCGCTGTCAGCGAGGACAGCCGCGGAAGCTGTCGAAATAAGCAACTTTTAGGGGGAAAATCTTTAAAACATTAATTTAAAAACTCCGGGTTACGATTTTCAAAAAAATAATATGCCTATGTTTTAATCTGAACTATCAATTAAATCTATAGAAAATTTCAGCTCAATTGAAGGAATACTTCTTCACTCATAAAGGAACAAACATAGGCCTATTCGAAATAATCAATAAATTTCACAGTTTCAATGAAACACACTGATTTTTGAATAAAATTCAATAATTCAAGTTCGATTTACGCAAATTGTGCATAAAATTGTACATAAATTCAAAACATAAACTTTATAAGTTAAATAAAGTTCTGTAATATTATACCAATAAATTGTAAATATTTTTTACCTTAAATGTCGAATAAGAAGCGTAGTTCCAAATGTAATTTCCTTCAATAAACCCTTAAACTTTGCCAATTTCAAAAATTTTTTTTTGTATTTATCAATACCTCCTCCACTTGAATCTTTAAAATATTAAATGTTTTACTGATAATAAATGAAAATGTAGTTTGATGAATTGCTATGGTTACTTGACTATGGTTGGCAAAGAAAAAATTGTAAATGTGAAGCATTTGCTCAACATAACTTTATTTATACTGATCATATATACATAATATATAGCCTATGTCCATCTAGAATAATGTACCTTTCAAATAGTGAAATAATTTTTCATATAGGTGCAGTGGTTCCGGAGATTACCCTCCACATACAAAATCCGTTCTCTCTCTTTATATATTAGTATAGATTATATGAGATATTTATAAGACTGATAATATCGCACTTATCTGTCGTCTTAACGCAAGAAATCTCTGCGAAGTGAACGTTGGAATGGACAATAAATTGCCGAATACCATTATACACATCTGCTGACAGTAAATATGGAAGGGAAAGATTTGAAGACTTTTGTGGTCGGGTTATCAATCACAGAGTCCTAGTTGTTTTAAAAGACTGGACATTAATAGCCTACTTCTCGGAACTAACTGAAAGGGAAAAAAATTCCAAATCATGTTAACGAGCTTGGACAAGCTTTTCGGAAAGAAGAAAAATGACATCTAAGGAATATTTCTTTACAGAATGTAGTTTTATATTACCTTTGACCGGCATTTAAATGCTGGAAAACACACATTGTTGGTTTTTAGACCTTTGCAGTGCGTTGCTACCACATAAATTTTGCTGCTGTTGTTGTTTTAATTTTACACCACGCAATTTTTAAATTTTGGGGAACACTGGTGGCCTGGTGGTTTTTGGCACTTAGCTCAGATGTGTATAAGGAGGAGGAGGGACCAAACTATGATACCTGCCATCACGGCGTACTGTATATAACAGGACATATAAACAACCCAGAGAACGACTTTCATGATTGTAGAAACTGCATGGATGGTATCTACCTCATTTGAGACATCGACTTTATAGTGCATTATTACATTTAAAAATTTTATTTATGAATCTTTAAGAGATAAAAAAAGAAAGAAAAGAATGCGCTAAAAAATTAACTTTACCTCCTCCGTTCTCGTAGCATAAGTAGGGGAACCTCCATACGTTGCCCAGTCCTACAGCATAGTTAATAACGCTGATCAAAAAATCAAGCTTCCCGCTCCACTGACCCCTATCTCCAGCTTCTTTCGAGAGGCTGTCTGAGGTACTCGATGAGGAAGAAGCGTCTACCTCGGTGTTGGTTCTCTTGGAAATGCAGACGGACGTTGGAGCGGTCGCAGGGACGTGCCCATTCGTACCGGTAGATGTCGTTTGAACGACGTCGACCATTCTGATGGCACTTTTTAAGAACAGTCAATAAAAGGGGTTTTTACTGCTCGAAGTGTAGATCCTAGAAAAATAATGCAAAAAGATACAAACTAATAAATTAATGGAACTGAAGCCCACTTACCACTAATCTTTTATAAAATTATTTGATAAGTTTACCAACTAAAACTGTTAAAAACCGTAAATAAGCATCCCAAAATAGTAATTCTGCTATCAGTCGTATATAAAACTGGCTTGAAAACCCGTACTTCGCTACGGAGTACATTCAAATTAAATACAACAGTCAATGTATGCAATTAATGCCAAAAATATGTTTAAATATATTTATAATAAATACAACGATCAATGTATGCAATTGATGTAAAAAAAAAACGAAAAAATATATTTATAAAAAAATCATAACGCATATTTTTATAGATAAAATAATGTAGAAGAAAATATTCAAATTAAATCTAATAGAACATACTAAAGAATATAGCACAGTTAATACAGTACAGTTTGAGGAACATATCTTTTACTGTACTTTAATATTTTTTTGGATAATTTCCAATCGTCTGCCGCATTAGCAAGAAAAAAATATTTTTTTGTCTATTTCGTTGCTATGAACGGGACGATAAATTAATTTAAAGTACCAAAAAAAGAAATCACGTGATCAGCATTTAATAAATTAAATTCTAAAAATTAATCTTTAAAAATTCACCAAAAATCAGAAAATGAAGGTAAATTTTCGAAAAAGATTTCATTTTAAAGGAACTTTTATGATCTTTCTTGTGATATAAATTTTATAACCCTCAAATTATTATTTTAAATTAAAACTTAAAAAGTTACAAAAACAGATTAAAAATTTAATTTTAAAAAATCTAAGAAAATTTTTTCAAAAATCTTTCATATTGCACCCCTACACTATAAGAAGAATCGCCATGCAAAATTTCAACCCTTTAGGTCCAGTGGTTTGGTCTGTGCGTTGTATGTCAGTCAGTCAATCACTCAGTCAGTGAGTCAGTCAGTTACGGAACTGTTTTATATAGGTATATGCAGACAATACTGGTCGTAAAAATCATTGGAAATTTTCAGATATTATGGTTTATTTGGGCACACCTTTTCTGCCATCAATGTAGGATTGAACCAAACGGTTCTAGAGCTTGTTCTGGGAAATCTATGCAAGTTTATTTATTTTTACTACATAGAAAATCCTCTAGATAAACGTTTTAAATAATTTAACAATCAGATTCACTCCAAATTTTTCAATCCTCTATCAAATTATTTACTACTTAACTAGACAGTATTAATAGTGTTTTTATGTGTGTTTGTAGTTTGGTTAATTTGTATTTTGAAATCCAATATACGAAGGGAATGTAACTTTTCCCACGATGCTATCCCTGAAATTTACCACAAGCTGGAGAAAGAAACTCTTACAGTTGTTATGGAAAATCGAGACTTCACTTGCGAAAATGCAGTTATTACGACTCAGTGTTTATCAGAAAAATCTCCTTCTGTCACATTGTCGTTGTGAAGCATTGTTGTAACAATACAGGAAAAATCCAGAAAGCTTAACGTATCAAAGAGTTAGGAAAAGCACTTCGTAAATATAAGCAAATCTGTACAACTTAAGGTACAGAGACAAATAGAATAAAAAATAGGTCAGAAAGAATAATAAATATTTTAGTGATGAATTCATTTAATACTTTAAATCAACAGGAGGAAAAAAAATTGGTGGAAAGAAAAAACTTTAAAATCAATTCGTAATCCTTGTAAGCAGATGACATAGACTTGTGTGTTTGAATGTCGCACAGCTGTAAGTTGACAGTATTGATTTTAAAACCTCTTTCAATGAATAACAAACGAAAAAAAAATCAAAAATTGGAAGACTAGGAGTTGTAGCAACGTACGTTTTCATATCAGAAAATACTGTATTATTAGGCTGGTGAAACTCCGATTCTTTTGCATTAATACGGGAAAAAAAATTAGACCGGTAGCAAAGATAGAAACATGTTGTAATGCTGTATGTGACAATAGACTAAATACTGGCAGGCCATATGTGCTATATTACTTCTTTAAAATCTCAAAACTAAGCATGCAAAAAGAAAAAATACGTCAGTAAGAAAACAAGATGTGGCTTAGCCAATCAAACTATAATAGGTTATGCAATATGTTGTGCCATTTCTGAACGCAGGTAAAAAAATCTCTTTGCAAATACTTTCACTGAAGTGGAGAAAGTGAAAGTAAATAATTCTCATGTCTCATAATTTCGAAGAAGCATGACTTACTTCCTCGAACAGGTTTTCTTGCACATGTGAATGCAATTGAAAGGGGCAAAAGTTGTAAAACAGCTTGCGGCAGATATTTTAAACACAAGTGCGTGTAACTTGCGGGGCTGCATAATTACGCAAATAAATTCAGCCAAACGCTTCTTCAAGTTTCGTAGGAATGCAATCTGCCATCTTCTAAAATTAGACTACTGATTTGAATATGGAAATTGATAAACCTCACAACTCCCCCCCCCTTTTTTTGGCCTTTGTACATATTTCATTGAAATTATATGCTTTTTTATGAGAATTATAGATTTATATTAATTATATATTTTCGTTTGACCTAGATTTGGACTACAACGTTTTATTAAAAGACGATCTTACTGCAATACGAGCTAATGCACGGATTGAAATGGAATTTGAAAAATTGGACTTAGAACAGTTCTGGTGTACCCAGTTAGAACTTTATACAGAATTGGCAAAAGCAGCATTAGACACACTTTTACCATTTGCCACCACTTACCTTTGTGAAATGAGTTTTTCATCACTTTTGTACATCAAAACAAAAGCCAGAAATCGTTTAAATGCATGTGATGACTTACGCTTGGCTCTTTCAAAAAAAAAAAAAAAGGCCTCGTTTTAAAAGGATAATTATGTACAAACAACAACAACGTAGTCATTAAAGATATAGATAGTGTTTTATCTAAATAAATAAAGCAAATGTTATGTCTGTCGTGCCACAATTCCGGGTGAACCGGGCTTCCATTATGAAATTCGACGATATTTGAAAATGTCGAAATCGATGTATTTTTTTTTCATGAAAGTACATACATATTACATATTTTGAAAGAGCTTTAAAACTGATAATTTTTTCTGTGTACACTTATTATGTTACTTTAATAGTTTTAGAGATATTTCAATTCTAAGTCCATACTCCACTGAACAAAACGTAAAAACAGCGTGATTCATTCACAACGTGATTTTCACTAAAAAATGAATCACTGACAAGATCTATTTTACCATCATGTTTTGTTTTGCTATTATTGAAGTGTGTATAATGTTTTTCATTACTTACTACGATTTAAAATAATTTTTTTGTATTATCGGTAACTGAATTAGTTGCATTCTATTCTTTTGGTTCTATTTTTAATATATAGTGGCTTGGCTGGTAGCACATTAAATAACAATTTTTTGTTATTTATATTTGTATTAAATAATTTTATTTTATAACGTGCATCAATTTTGATTATCGTTTGCTTGCCGAATGGCAACGATTTTTAATTAAAAAAAAGCTGATTGTATTCTTTTTTGCTGTTCTAACAAGTCTTTAAGGATTGTGAAGCAGAATATGTGCAATTTTTATATTGGGTTTTCTTTTATTTCATGCAAATAACATTTCACATGTCTTTTTCTTATGTTATTTATACTGTGCTTAGTTTTTAAATTGATTTTGGTTAACAATTAATACACAATTTGACATTTTTACTTTACAGCTTTCAGTGGTACAGTTTGCAAAATGTTTTTGTGTATTATTGCCGAAAGAAATTGTTTTAAAGTTTTTCATGAATCTTAATGTAAATTGATAAGTAATTAACAGCTATTAACTATTAGTTATACACTTTTAAAATTCAATAATTATCTGTTTAATTAAATTTTAGTTTAAAAATCAATAATTAACTTAGTACTAACTTTTTTTAGGTAAACTAATAAACTTTATAAAGTTATTTGTTTAAATGTTTTTGTGCTGGTTTGTCATTATTTATCGTGTTTATGACCTCAATATCCAATAAAATGGATTTGCTCCCTTGAAATATTAAAAAATTTAAATTCATTAATTTCTTTAAAAACAAGCTTTTTAAAGGCCATTGGTTTTAATAAACTATAATTGTAAAAATATTTAAATTTTATTTTACTCGAGTCTCAAGAGGTTAATGCTGTTCCGTTATAATTCAATTCCAGACTGGCATGAAACTTTATCGTTTTGTAATGCAGGTATGCTCATATCATACCAGGTGGTGGTGGGTGTTAATGCGAATAGCAAATTTTTCTTTTTGTGGGGTAGGGGGAGACTGCAGATTAAAAGTGCCTCTTATGAAAATTCTCCCTCTCACTGAATCAATTCAAAGCCGTCTGTCTGGTTGACGGATGGCCTGAGCGTAGCTGGCCGAAGCCCGAGCATAGCCGGGCGAACCCCGGCTAGTATATAATAATATAGTAATAATCTAGTATGTATTGTAAATGCTGTTATCTTGCAATAAATGTCTCTTCCTAAATATAAAATAGAAACTATTTTCAAGGGGGTGCGAGAGCTTATTTTCAGATTCAATGGGATGTTGACTATTAAAAAGGTTAAGAACCACTGTAATAAGGTATCTTACTATTAACAGCTGAAGGTAAACAGATGTTAGTTTGTCAGTCAGCAGACACGGGGACGTGCTAATCTCGCGAACCGAGCATAGCAGGATATCGCGACTGGTACCGATATGCGCGGACGGCCGAGACACGTGCACTGATGTTATCCTCAACTTTCAAAACTTTAAATTTTTTAATTATTCATTTAAAACCGCCGAACTCAATGGAAGAGGAGAGTTGAAACAGATGACATTCCGGGTGGGTCAGCTCTTTTCCGTTTCGCAAATTTCCACCATTTTCATGCATGCAAAATTCAACTTTTCCGTCCTCCAATCGACAAATTTTTTATTTCCATGTGTTTCACAACTCTTCATCTTTAGGGATACACACATTTTTATAAATTTAAAAATGTTTTTCATTGCAAACGAAGCTTTTTCCCCAAAGCAGTTTTCCGAATTTCCCGAAATCGACAATTTTGATGGACAAATATTTCGGTTTTCTTCATTTATTAATGTCAATTTTACGATTTATCGGCATTTGCTAGATGTTCAGCTTCCAAAATATACCAAATACATTCAATAAAAAAAAGTTTTCATTCTAAAAGATCGTACTTGCAAAACTCACTTTTAACTGAATGCCGTGTTCGTAGTTTTTCGACATATTATTTTACTCACTAATAATTCCAGAAAGTTCGTGAAATTTGTTTCTAATTAATGAGCAACTGATAGGATTCTTTCACCACCAATTTTGAATTCGTCAGAACTGTCTTTCTATTTTTTAAGCACTTTTTCCACCCGAGATTAATATTTACATTCGGCTTTACCGCAATATATCTCCCATCTTGCTAACCTGCCTGTGTTCTGTCGTGGCGTAGTGCTATCGCGCTGACCTGGTAAACCCTACGTTGTGGGTTCGGCCCTAGGTGGTGACACATTTTCCAATTTTCTCTATCTTGGTGTTTTTTGTTCTCCCCCGCGGAACTCTGTAATCATCTCATTACGAATTATTTGACCCTGCACAGGGCCATTTTTTTCTTTTATTATGTGAACTTTCCATCTTGTTTGCTGAGGGCCATTTTTCCGTTACTTTATAATTAATTTCAACGTATTTTCTTTAAATTTTTTAATTCTTCATTTTAATCTTAATTTATTTAATCTTAATATATTTCTAATTTTTTAATTTATCTTACCCTTCTACTTTTTGAAGGATTTAAACTTAAGTTTTATATTAATGTAACTGGTAACTTTAAACTTGATTTAATTTAATATTTTTTTCTATTGAGCACATATACATTGATAATAAGCATCTTGCGACAGGAGTTAAAGTCAATAGACCCAGGAACTCTACTCTTTAAAAGAAATTCTGCTCAGTTGCCAAAAGGAAAAATTATAAGTTGAGAACGAGTCATTTATTAATTGAAATCCAGAAATAATTTTAAAGTACCAGAAATAATTTTAGTTTTAGGAAATGAGAAGTTAAAACCTTTAGAATTTTTTTCTAATTGAATGAATTTCTTTTTTGTCTAAAAAGCAAAATTTGAAAACGGAAATTTGAAAGAATTATTTCAAAAGCCCAAAACCGAAATTTGAGAAAGAAAATTTTAAATTATTATTTCCTTTTTTAAAAATTCTAATATATTTTTAAAAGTGATTAAACGGTTTTTAATCATTAAGAAATGAAACTATTTCATGTTAAATCGAAAAAGCAACACATCGGGTTGCCACTCAGCTAGTAGTGTACTATTTTGTGGCCCGCGAAATGTAGGAAACATATGCATGCGGCCCGAGAGAAAAAAATATTGAGTATGGCTGATCTATAGTATACCCCCAACGGAATCCTTGTGGTCTTCAGACCAGAGTTTCAGCATTACTGGATTTAAATAATTTTAATTTCCCAGCAGGTGCACAAGCAATAGAACAGGAAAGCGGCGGCACGAAATGATTAGCTGAGAGGAAATTTAAGCCTGGACCATCCCGCGTACCAGGAAGTCAACAAATACAATCATGGGGAAACCATGATAATCATTAATCGCTGTTCTAGGAAAAGGAAAATTCATTGCGAATAAATAATTTTGCAAGACACGAAATTAACTATCTTTTTCAACACCTACCTTAAAGATGCAATTTTTTAAACATTTTCAACCTTCTTGATTTGAAATTAAAAGCCAACGTTTGAACTATAAAAGGAAAAGTTTTTATCTTGTTTTAAATGATTAGCAGAAACGCGGATTTCTCCATTCACCGTGCTAATTAACGCCCCAGTGGCACAGAAAACAAGGATAATCCGAAAAAAAACATACATAACTTAAAACTAAAGTATTCAGAGGTTAAGGATGTAATTTAAATAATTTTGCATAGATTTTCAGAGTTTCTTCTTGGCAAAAGTCCCTTCACTGGACAGGTTCACTAGACCGTGTTACAACATTGGAACACGGTCGCTGAATCTCAAACTATTCTAATCTTCAAAGAGTCAGAACCTTAGCCGAACACACCTTTTCTGTTCTGTATGTGTGTATGGCTCCATTTAAAACCATTATATAATAATACCCCATTACTGCTTTTCACTTTTTGAAAAGTTTCTTCCTGTGTGATCTTCCGGTGCAAAAGAATGATACATTGACCGGATATGACCATGAATCTACGACACCACCGTACGTGCTCTCTGAATCTTACGAAGATTTTATCAATTGAAATACACTCATGGACAAAAAAATTAGCGCACCAAGAAATAATTGCGGGATCGTAACGAAACTTGCAATGAAGGTACATGTCGGGGAGATATGCAAATGATTAGAAATGCAGCGTGATTGCGCATTACGTATAGCCGGTAGAGGGCGTTGAACATCGTACTCTGTGGAGTATAAAACAGGTAACCAAAGCTTGTTTGAGTGTGCTGAATCATTTACAAAGGAAGAGCTGAGATAGACATGCCATTACGCCGTGTTCGAAGACAATATAAGCAGTTGTCGCAGTTTGAGAGGGGGAGAATCGTCAGGATGATGGAAGCTGGGTGGCCAGCTAGGCGAGTAGCTCGTCCATTTGGCCGCTCTGATTGTGTTGTGAGGAGGTGTTGGGACCAGTGGACCCGAGAGATGTCATGTACACGAAGACCAGGCTCAAGACGCCCTCGACAGACCAGTCGTCGAGAAGACCGCCACATCGTAAGAAATGCACGCGTACAGCCAACTGCTTCATCGGCCGCCATCCAGGCACAGGTAGCACCTTCACTAGGGGCCTCTGTGTCTTCTCGAACCATACGAAGGCACCTGGCTGAAGGACAGTTGGTATCGCGGCGCCCATTACGTGTGCTGCCCTTGACGCCCACCCCTCGACGCCTCCGTTTGGAGTTTTGCCGCGCACGAGGAAACTGGACTGCAGCGGAATGGAACAAGGTCGTCTTTAGCGACGAATTCAGATTCAATATCGGCAGTGATGACAATCGTGTTCGTGTGTGGAGAGCCCGTGGTGAACGCTTCAATCCTGCCTTTGGTGTACAGCGACACATCGCTCCCACAGCTGGTGTGATGGTATGGGGTGCCATTGCCTACAATACACGGTCACCCCTAGTATTGTTCCGTGGCACCATGACAGCCCAGCGGTATGTTCATGAAATCCTGCAACCACATGTGTTGCCACTCATGCAACGGCTCCCAGGAGCCATTTTTCAACAAGACAATGCTCGGCCTCATACGGCAAGGGTGTCACAAGACTGTCTCCGCACTGTTACTACCCTTCCTTGGCCTGCCCGATCCCCAGATTTGTCTCCAATCGAGCATATCTGGGATCATTTGGGACGACGAGTTGGGCATCCCACGAGTTTGAACGAACTAGAGGCAAGGTTACAGCAAATATGGAACGAAATGTCTCAAGACATCATACAGAACTTGTATGACTCAATGCCTGATCGTATCGCATCGTGCATTCGCACTAGTGGGGGTCCAACGGAGTATTAACACCTCCGTTCTTTTGCCATTTTCTCTGAAATAAATTATCCTTTTTCTTTGATTTTCTTATCATTTACTTATATCAAAGTAGTCATTACGTATGTAAAATTTCGTTTCGTTTTGACGACTCCTTCTTGGTGCGCTAATTTTTTTGTCCATGAGTGTACATCGACGATGTTTTTGATCAATCACCTGTTACAACAAAATATGCTAAACATCTCTAATACTGAAAATAATTGTATACCTTGTAAGGATTTTGAAGAAAAAAAAACTTGGACATATTCCATAAAAGGAAGATTTTTTTACAGTCTACCTGTTTTTAACTTTAGTTTTTATAAGCAGTAATCAATAACTAAAATAAGTGAAAGCAATTTATTAGTTTGAAAAAAATATTTATTTTTTTTCGAATACAAAATCATTTTACCTTGTAATTTTTTAGCAGAGACAGATTTAAAAATATATATAGGTATTTTTTAATTCTATAGGTCAGAACAAGCGGCAGCTGAGGCTAAAACATTTTTAAAAAAATAAGGGTTAAACAAACATAGCAAACATGCCGAATGGGTTTACAGGCTTTTTCGTTATCATGCTTCCCAGTATCGCTACCATTCAGTACATATGGAGAACACAGGACTGAAAATGTGAGATTTCTCCTATTCCTCTTGAAGATCATAAAGCAAAATAATTCAGAAACAATGTTAAAGTGATACAGATCAGATGGTTTGAAAGCCAGTTATAGTTCGTAGCAAGGCGAAATCCGGATACAACTCTTTACCTCGGTCCTACTGGAATGCATAAAATTTTGTTCCACCTCGATGTTTAGGAATATCTCATAAAACGCTCTCTGTAGAGATCATCTTTAAAGAATTTTCTCTTTAATAGTTTAGCAGCGTCGGAAAAGAGTTCAGTGTCAGATGTAAAGATAATTGTTGACCCGCTTATGGCAAGCCTTTCCTCGACAATGACCAAGGAATCCTGTTAAAAAGAATTTCCTCATTGTTTATTAATAAATGAAACCTTTAGGACGTAGAAATTTCTGGATGACAATGTAGAGGAAATACCTCAACGGGGTTAATAGTTTGCAAAGCAGCTTTCGGGAGGTTGACAACTTAAGAGTATACTTATATTGCTATAAATAAAAATGTTTATTTTTGTTTTTATTGAGCAATGATCGATTGTGTATCTTTACTAAACTATCCGCAATTCCAAGTTTAATGTTTGACATATTTATTCTTGAGTCATATTCCACGTTTAGATGATTCTTTTTATATATTTTTTTTTATTCCGAGATGGTTACAAGAGTTTGCTCACGAAGATAAATGTTTCAAAAGAAAAGTAAATGCTTCAGAGTATATTCCAGTGATTCTTGACAAACATTTCTCCTTTGCAGCCGTGGCCTTTTAAACATAAAAAGTCGATGGAATCATTGTGTTTAATAAAAAAACTCTTTGTGATCATTTCAAGATAACACACACACAAAAAAGAAAAAAATTCCTACGCAGAAATTGACAATTTTTTTTAATATCTTAAATATTTTTCATCAACTAAATAGGTTCTTAAAATCAGCTTTTAAAAGCCTTGTTTAGGAAAGACTTTCTTATAATCGGATCTCTGACAATAACTTGACGAAACCGAAAAGGTTCGCGGACTACGGTCTCAGATCCTCATGTTAAGGACATACAGGTTTCAGTGTATAAAGCAGAACTGAAGACTACTACTTACTAGATTGATAACGCAAAGGGACTGATTTTAGATTTCTTGAGTTCAATTCAGGGACATCGAGAGCCGACGCCGGATCGAAGGCAAAATTTTTACCGGGCTACAGCTCACCCACCCTCCCTCTTCCTCCCTTCTCCTACCCATTTCACTAAGCCTAGTTTAACTCTTCCCCTCCGCATCTGCGAAGATATTACAAATGCGTGTAAATATTATAATTGCAGCGTCGCTTTATCAAAATGCTATTAGTTATATGAGGCGTTTGACGATTCACTGGCGAACGAAACCAGTACCACGAATGCTGTTTCATCGCCTTAGTGCTCAGAGACTGTTGTTATTCGTCTAACTTCTTCGTTTCGGAGGTCGAGAGAGTCGTCACGTCTGAAGCAGCTACATGAGTAGCAGAGAGAGTCATGATGGCACGCCAAAAAAAGATCTAAGCAAGGTCAGACATGACAGACACAGGTCTCTGGCGCCTGCTCTGTATATAACAGTAGTATGAGAAACTGGAAGATGTAAAAAGAATCATACAAAGCAAAGTCGAGCCACAAACACTCTTAAACGATGTAAACAGAAAACAGCTCGTTGCCGGTTCATTCCGGTATATCAATTTACTTTTACTGCGTGTTTATCCAAGAGCCCGTAATTTGACGTAATCGTTTGTTAAATGAGAAGTAACTCCTTATATAATTTAGCCGCATTGCAAAAACGATTTTTTTTATAAACGCAAAGGAATCGATTTAAATTGTACATAAAATAATTTTATAAGTCTATTTATGAGTGGAATTTTTAAATCAAATATTTTTCCAAAATTATACACCTCTATATTTAAATTATACACCTCTATATTTTTCTTATCTTTAGGGAGTTAAAAAATAAAACTATAAACTCGGACAAAAAAAGTTTAATAAAAGTGCAAATATTACAGAAAATGCAGAACTTTGAGGGCAAAATTTTAACTCTGGTATAATTATGTTCAATAAGTAACAATTTTATTCACTTTAGAAAAAAGACAAATTTTTATTGAATACATTAAAGGATTTTATGGATTTCATGCATCGGTAAATGAAAATTTAAACTCTGAAGTTAATCAGTTGAATAATAGCATCGTGAACGCTATTGGGTAAATTTTTAAAAATTATAGGAAAATATTTTCTTTCCTCTTAACTCAATTGATCCTTTTGTTCCATAGAATGAGAGATCTATCCTCATTAATTCATAGAAGTATTTTTTTTCTCAATGCGGAGGTACCTGTCGCAAAGACATTCGCCTATAATTCACCGCAGTTTTGCTGGCCATTTTATTATGGGAGCGCCACATAGGCAGACCAGCATTGCCCCCTATGAAGGGACGACACAAAGGGAGGCGTTTTAGTGGCGCTTCGCCAGGATTCGATCTGAGCACCCTCAGCACCGAAAACCAGCGCGCTGTACCACAAGGCCGCCACGGCCCTTAATTCATAGATGTATCTATCCTAATTTCAAATGGACGATACTCCCTCTGTATGAGCTATCTTATTATTTGAAATTAGGATGGTCGCTCAAAGTTACTAACACAGTAACACATATTTTACTCGTGCGTTCAAACAGGTCACCATTCAGAGAATTCCTCCACAGGGATCTTATTCTTTTAATCCCTGAAATCTGAACTTCCTTTAAAATAAAGCTTCTTTGAGTGTATAACCCTGCTATAGACGTCAATCGTTCAGGTACGTCAAGGCTCACAGTTAATTACTTATACAAGCAACCTTTAAACGCTCGCGAGTGTTTACAGCCATTTAATAGATAACTTTTTACTGGAATAGTTCCACTTGGCACGACAGAGAAAATAAGAGAAGAAAACAAAACAAAAATTTACACAGTTTCTGAGCAGTCTCTTAAAAAATAAAAAAAACGAAACAAATTCGGACGAACAATATGAAAATGTCAGGATAGATGGCTTGGGAACATACACTTGAACTCAAATTCAAAAGCACTGGAAATTGAAGACAATTCCTATCGTAAATTTTCGACAATTAAATCAGTGATAGCAACAAAGTATTTAAAAAAGTATTACAAAAGTATACCCCAAGTATTAAAAATATACCCCCAAGCAAAGTATTACAAAATTATAAATCAGTAGGTATGTTTAATTATACGTTTTAGGATATTAATATGCAGATAATTTACCTGTACGGATTATTCAATATTTCATACCATCAAAAACTATATAAATCAAATCTCAACACTGCACATTATATTACTGCCTTTAATTTGATTATTCAACAAAATGCAGCCATTATCGTGAGTTATCTACAAATATTTCATTCTTTCATTTTAGAAAACTTATCTGGACGTTTATGAATGATTATGATTGATTACTAACATTGTACCCTAATCGTGCGATATAGCAGAAGTGTCAACTAGGTTATCAATATCCGGCCAAAATTAACTGTAAATAGTAAAGATATATTTATTGCAGTTTTATCTGGCATCCTGCATCATAATCAAGGTATGGTGAAAATCTCTACGAACATTCTCAGCAAAGGGTCCACGAGTTCCAAGTCTGTGGTTGATTTAGGTGTTTGTACCTGCTCGTGAACAACGTCAAACAGCAGATTTCAGTCTGTTCAGCCCTCATACAACAAAAGATGACCTCAGTACTCAGAAAGCAACCAATTATAATTAGGTATACTAAATTTTTATTTTTGACTTTGGGTCAAACAGGAAACACATCCAAAACTGATCATAAACGCTAAAAGTATTTTCCTATACACAAAACAAGAAATAAAGGTATGTTGTTGTTCTGGCAAGCTAGATTTTTTTTTTCTTCTTTCTTAGATTTGAAAACTTCAGCAAATCCTATCTTCTTAGATATTTTGGTTGATTGATTGACTGGATGGTTGGTTGTATGTTTCGCTGGTTCAGAATGCAACAACAAAATTATGACTAATAAATTAACTGGGCTTTATGGTTTAAAACTGATTTTCAGTGGCTACTTATGAATATAGCAGGGATTCGATCCCAAAGACTCATGTTCTGAAGACTAGCGATTAAGACCCCTTCGGTTATAGTTCGACAATATCTGCTTAAGATCGGTTTGGTTTGGATTGGTTTGGTTTGGTTTGGTTTGGATCGCCACGGTTAACTTTTGCTACACGAGGACTAACTATACCGAGACCTACTGTTTAAAGTCGATTCCGAACGGCTACAAACGTCCATGCCAAGAGTGGGACTCGAACCCACAGACTCTAGTACCGAATGCCAGAGCCCTAGCCAATTCGGCTATCGGCGCCAGATTCCTGCGCCAGATTCCTCTGATTTCGAGGCAGACGCTTTACATATAAAACTATCGTATTGTAAGAAGGTCTTATTTTCTGCCTCAGTCTAGCAATTTAAAATGTTGGCTGTCAAACAGATTCTTTTATTTTAGTCCTTCAGGACTCGTTTCTAACCGTTAGATTCTACTATAACTATTTTCAGCCAGATTCGGGGGAACGAACCCGAATCCTCGAGGCATTCGCTTTTCCTGTTATTATTCCAACGTTTTTATGGCGTCTAATTTCTTTTTAAATCCCTCACGTTAGATAAAAAAGATCTAATCTGTAATTTCAATGTGTGTGGTTCGAATATTTGTTTATCATTCTGGGGTCTGAATAAAGCCAAATGGAATAACTTTAGTTACATAAAAAAATATCGAGAGAAAGAATAAGTCTATCTACAATACAATAATTAATACTTTAATGATGTTAAGTCATTTTAATTTCTCAGTTAACAAGGAAAATGTGTAAGAGGATGTCGCTGAGGTTTTAACATCCAAAGCAGATGTATTTCAGTGGCTTCAAGTGTTCGTACACTTACGATTATCAATGAAATAGGGGTCTATCCATTGATTAAAATGAATACTTCAGAATGGGCATTTAATAATAAGATCTATAATCTATTCTTAACAAAACTACATGAAATATTTTAAAAACATAGTAAAACTTTATTTTTAAGAAACCAATAATCAAAAGTAACAAAAACTTTATCTCACAACAGTCATCGTACACTTGTAAAAAATCTCTACATATTAGTAAATATTCTAAATTTTCGTTAAATTAATATTTAGTAGGATATCCTTTAGCATCCAAAACAGCTTTTAAACGTCTGGAAATATAATGCACTAGTTCTTTTGTAATTTCTGCATCAATGTTCATCCATTCTTCCATCATAATTGTTTTTAGTTCGCTTTTCGTGTGAATGTCGTGTTTTCGTACTCGAACCTCCAGTTCTCTCCAAATATGTTCTATTGGGTTTAAATCTGGCGATTGAGGTGGTGTTTTCAAAACTTGTGAACAATTATAAAGACGCCAGAGGCGAACGTTGAGAGCCGTGTGCTTAGGATCGTTATCTTAATAAAAAAAAACAAAGTTGCTTCCAATACCCAAATTTTGGGCTGATAATTTTAAATTGTCTCTTAAAATACTTATATAAACAGCATGATTCATTATGCCATCAATAAAAACCAAATTACCTAGTCCTGGTGCTGATATGCACCCCCATACAAGTACACCTCCACCGCCATGCTTAACTGTTCCTACTAAGTTCTTGGAATTAAGTTCCTCATTTTTTCTTCTCCATACAATTATCGGAACCAAAAATGTTAAACTTGCTTTCATCGCCAAATAAGACATTATTCCAATGCTTTCATCGGCAAATAAGACATTATTCCAATACGTTTTGGGCTTATTTATCATTGATAGTGCGAAGGAAAGCCTAAGATTTCTGCTTTTCTCACTCACAAAAAAATTTTCTACGGGCAGAACACCCATGTTATCCAACTGCTCTGAAAACTCGTTGAACAGTTTCACGTGAAATTGAAGTAGGAAATGTTTCATTAAATTCTGCAGAAACTTTTACAGCACTCAAACGTGGATTTTTCACAAATTTTCTAATTATAAATCTCTGATCTCGTTTTGTTAACTTTGCCGGACGACCTTTTCTTACCTTGTTTTCCATCCGATTTCTTCTTTAAAGCGTTTTATCACGTACTGCACAGTAGAATGGGATAAATTAAGTAATTTAGCAATATTTCGAACTGATTTACCACTAGTCAAGTAGATATATATATATATATATATATATATATATATATATATATACAGTGTACGTACATCGTACACTACTATGATGAAAAATAATCAATTTTCGAATGCTGTTTGTTGTTTCTTTACGATTACGAGCCATTTTTAAATAATAAACTGAATATTACGGAGTAGGCAAGCAAAAATTAAAGCCAAACGATATTTTAAATGCCACCACAATTCAAAAATAAAAAGCGTCAGACGATAATTTTAATTATGAATTTATCCGGAAATATTTCAGTGTACGATGACTTTTGTGAGATAAAGTTTTTGTTACTTTTTGATTACTGGTTTCTTAAAAATAAAGTTTTGCTATGTTTTCAAAATATTTCATGTAGGTTTGTTAAGAATAGATTATAGATCTTATTATTAAATACCCATTCTGAAATATTCATTTTAATTAATGGATAGACCCCTATTTCATTGAAAATCGTAAGTGTACAAACACTTTTGGCAGCCACTCTGTATATATATATATATATATATATATATATATATCCGCACGTGTACAAACACACAGTATACACAAGTACAAGTATACGCGCGCGTAACACCTACACACGCACGCACACACGCGTGAAAACATGCATGCCTATAGTACATATTCTCTTGAACTCGTTAAAACAGGAACAAGAGGTAATTTGTAATCGTAATCGAACTGGATGAAATATAAAGATTGATCAGGCCAGCAAATATAAAACGTGAGTATATGCGTTGAAGGATCGACCCCAAAAGTACACCCGTGGCGTGTATTTATCTGTAATTTAAAGGTCTTCAAAGGGATTGTTAGTTTCTAACGTAGGTCATAGAGCTGAAGTACGAAGATCGTAAAAGAATAGGCAATGAGGTTTATTTTGGATGAAACATGTTAGTTTCAGCTGTCATTTCATTTGCTCCCTTAATGCTATACAAAGGTAAAAGCTCCTACCACTCAAGTCAGACTTAGAATTGCTAATTGACAGGCGACGAGTGTTTGTTTCGTATAGTTGAGCTCTTTTAAGGTTGTTATGTACTAATCGTATTGGATTCGCTCACCTCAATGTTAGCCTATAGAGAAAATTTGTCTACTAACTGAGAGCTCCATAAATGTTGATAATACAATAAAAATGGTATTTTCAGCCTGAACTTTTCTGCACCTTGCAACAGGATTCATTTCATAGATTTTATCCCCAAAATAATTTAGGAGCGTTTAAAACACACTATACCAGATTTTTCTCCCAAATAATTTAAATTTTAAAATATTATTCGCATTTTTTTTCAAAATTGAAAAATGCTCCAAGGTGAAAAATTCCTTTCTCTGTTACTGAGTACAATTTTCTTTTTAATCTTTCAATCCAAGTCGGCAAAGCTTGGACACATTTTCTCCATAGGTTTACATTGAGGTGAGCGCATCTGTAGAAGTGAAAATGGTATAATTCCCCACGGTGTGTGGACAATAAAGAATGTATTATAAAGGATGCAGAGGCAGGGGTAAATACAGGATTGTAAACCAATAAAAAAAAATAGAAGAATAGCTGTCGGTGTGGCCAGTGATAGCGATCTGAAGTTTAAATTTTACAAGATGGATGGTCGTTATTTTATGGCCCACAGTAAAAACGTCAGATGAGAAGAATCAAAGTTGTTTTGCAAAATAAACGTATGTGGGGGAGGTACTACATGACTATGGACAGAGGCGGTATAATAAAGAACTAATTAGGGATAGGAACCACTGAAAGAGAAACAGCCCACTGTCCAATGAAAGTGAGGGGCGTGCCAAAATAGTCCCCCTGTAAACGGACAACAGCTTCGCTAAGGACGGAAGGAATCGAAAAAGAAGGAGACAGATTTTAGATTGGGTTCCTGAGAGTTAGATGTCGGAGACTCTCGTCTGCCCCATAGCCTTGGAGAAGTGCGTATATCCCGCCAAGGTGTTCCTACACTGGAGACGATACTGGGGCCCGGTCGCCGATGCTACGATCATCGCTGCATACATCCGTTATAGTAAGTGCCTCCCCGATAGACTCTAAAAATCATATTTGACTCTATACTTTGCCTCTGCTTCTGGGAATCTTATGTCAAAATTGTTAATATGAAACGGATTGTAATATTAATAGCTATGACCAGTTAATTGAAATTTGGGTTATCAAATAAATGTATGTTTAAGGTCAATGCGTTGTATTCCTTGCTTGTTCCAACCCATGCATGCATCCATTGCTTCTAGGTAATTAACTCCTATAACATCCAATAGGGTTAGTACACAGCAGCCTTAAAAACAAAATAAAACCATAGAAAGTTCAAAAACGAAAAAAGAAAATTCTCACTCTATCGTGGGAAGTAAAATAATGCGACTTGAGGTGTACTCAATTTCAAAGTATGCTAGATTTGCCCGGCATTTTGTTAGTAATTTTTCATTAGTCATGTTTCATGCAATATTGTCAACTCTTATTGCTTGCTTTACATAAAGTTTAATATTTTCGCACTCACTTTGTGCAAAATTAATATTTGCAATATATAACAGAGATTAAAAATATATAGCGAAATATTGATAACTTCTTCAAATACTCCAGTTATTCAAACTAGAATCTCAAAGGACGTATTACGAAGACAAGCGTTTCAGATGGGTGTATCTAATGTTTTATGTTTGCTTTGTGTCGAAAAAATTATAGTTGAAAAATTTTCTCAATATTTGAGATTTTTACGCTTTATTCTCTCCTTCCCCTTACATAACTGATTTGGAACTTACCAACACCAAGCTATTTCTATACTATTTCGTTTAAGTCCTCATCAGCAGATTCGAGCAGCTAAGTTAAGAGGGTGGAAAAATTACGAATACCGCGCGCATGTCGTAATACTCTGTCAGCACTACGTTACGTTTACTCGTATCAACATCACACGAGGACAAGGAATGGTCTCAGAAAACGCTTTTTGAGTACGTCCGTGAAAAAAAAAAAAAAAAAAATTTTTTTGAAGACGGGCCAAAAAAAGAATCGCTCAAGGTCAGGACGGGTTCGTCTGGCGCCTGCCAAAGATGAAGGGCGGAATGATATCTGCCGGTCCGTCATCACTGCGAGACAAGAATTAAAAAAATAAATAAATAAACAAAAGTCTTGCTAGTTCATCCTGCAATGATTTTTCATCATGAAATTCTGTACTCCTCATCTTCATTCTAGCGGAGTGCGGATAATTTCTTTTCCAAACGTAGTGTGTCAATTAAGAAAATAGTGCAGAAAGATGGTCTAACGATTGTAAGATAATCACCCTCTACCGTAATTATTTAATAAAGTAAAATGACTAAAAAAAAAAAAAAAAGAACTAGATATGCGTAAGTCTGAACTTCCTATTGCTAAAAATAGCGCATGTGTAGTATTTGCTTCGCTTTTTATTTCATTCCTTATTTCATTCATTCATTTCAGCTGAATGCGATGGGGGAAAAACAACAGACGACAAAAATTAGTCTTCGCTAGAGAAGTAGTTTACATCATCGAGATGACTTGCACGATTTCCGGACTTATCGGTTACGAAACGCAATACTCTTATCTACTATTTAAAAAAAATTCAGGAAGTAGATGGAGCTTACGCTCAAGATAATTTGTAAACTATAATATTCCTGTATATCAGTCCTGCAGAACATACGACCCGCGAGCTCGGGCAAGCAAAGCCTTTTGTGAAGACGAATAATATTATAAAGCTTAAGGCTGCTGTATACTAACCCTATTGGATTCGCTCATCTCAATGTTAAGAAAATTTTCCCAAGGATTGCCGACTTGGATTGAAAGATTTTTTTAAAATTGTACTCCGTAATAAAGAAAGAAATTCTACACCTTGGGATACTTTCCGTTTTTTAAAAAATGCAAATAATATTTTAAATTTAAATTATTCAGGGGGGAAATCTGGTATAGTGTGCTTTAACCCTTCAGCAGGCGCGCCCGTGTACAGAGTGCAACATTTTCGTAATTTTGAATAGTTTGCTTTTACTTGTAAGGTTTGAATGTTCTAAGCAGTTTCTATTTATAGCTACACCCTTTCTAATGCAGGTCTGATTTTCTAACCCTTGCATTTCTTTCCATTCATTATTAGTCGTGATTTAACCGTGGTAAACCAGCGATTATACTGGATTACAATACGACAAAAGCAGGCGTTGATGTAGTCGATCAAATGTGCAGCTATTACAAGGTATCCCGCATATCACGAAGATGAACAATCTTATTGTTTTTTTTAGGTTTTTGGACAATAGGAATGAATTTGCTAGTTATCCTTAGATCCAATAAACCGAACAGTTTTGAAATAAGGCGATTGTATATGCCTTCTTTGGCCTTTAATTATAAATATATCTCAATATTATCAACATTTTAAATCTTTTCATAATACGCAGAATTATTATTTTTAATTTGAAGAAAAAAAGTTCATTACAAAAGGAATAATCAAGGTTGAAAGAGACGTTGCACTTTGTGCCACGCGTGCCTGTTGGTGTTCCATAAATTGGCGCGCTCGCTGAAGGGTTAAACGCTCATAAATCCTTTGGTAGACGAAATTTATAAAGTGAATCCGTTGCAAGATTCAGAAAAGTTCGGGCTATCTGAAAATACCATTTTTATCAAGTTATCAGCATTTATGTAGATGTTAATAGTAGACAAATTTTCTCTGTAGGTTAACTTTGAGGTGAGTGAATCCAATAGGGTTAGTACACAGGAGCCTTAAAGATAAGGAATATTATTTTTAGGTTTATAATATAACGAAACGAATATGCAGGCAATGAATTTATTTAATTTTTATTTATTTAGTCTTTAAAATAATCAGTCATTTATTTTTTTGTTAGATTAAAATATTTTTCGCTTTCCCGTCTATCTTATTTTCTTGTGGCCCGCAACAGATTTCCATAAGGAAATATGGCCATCATCCCATTTCGAGTAGTGCAGGCGTGCTCCATTCAAATAAATATGAACTCGTTAGGGAAAACAAAGAGATCAAAGAACCTAACAAAATAATACAGAAAGCCACTTTGTTCTGCAACCTTAAGTATAATGCCAAGAATATGTCAAGTCCACCACAAGCAAATAACCTACTAAGCAAAATAAAGATAATAAGTAGCGAAAATTTCTCAAATGAAAAAGAGATATACAGAAAAATGTTTTTTCTATGAATATGTATAGAGCCAGATGAAGCAATTATCTTTTTTAATGGGAATAGAATCAGAAGTAAATATATATAAATAGATACAGATAGATATATATAGAGAGAGAAGGAGATAGAGATAGATACAGAAAGATAGATAGAGATAGATTGATATAGAGAGATAAATATAGATAGATATAGATATATGGTAGATAAAGATAGATATAGATATATATAATAGAGAGATAGATAGAGATAGATAAATAGATATAGATAGATAGAGAGATATAGATAGAGATATAGATGGATAGATGTAGATAGATATATATAGATATATAGATAGAGATATAGATGGATAGATGTAGATAGATAGATATAGATAGAGAGATAGAGATAAAAAGATAGATAGATAGTGAATGTTCATCAAATTTGACAAACTTTCATAACGGTTGAGAGGGAGCACTGATGTCGCGTTTCGTAAGAAAAACAAAAGTAAGATGCAACTTTGATTATGGGTGATTATTCTTTAAACAGAACAACAGTTAAAGAATTACCGCTTTTATCCATATTTAAAACTAGAACGAAAGCATTTTCAGTCTGAAATGTCCAAGAATTCAGAACGGCAAAAATGACTCATAAATGGAGTTCTAAATTTTGTGACGAATAGCATTCAAATAAGTCCTTCTAGTAAATCACCTTGGTACAAAAATGGATAATGCATCAATCCTCAGATCGAAACGTCTGTGATTTGAGACCCTACTATTTGTGGCCTTTCACATAATGGTTAACGATCTTGCTTATTTGAGAGATGTTTTGCAGCTAGGCAAAACTCTTCGCTTGACAGTCATCTTAACTTAGCTCAGTCTATGACCAGTCTTGAGACCAGAGACGTCGAAAGCTGACAACGCATCCAGGGAAATGATTCTTGACAGACTTTTTGGTCTTACTCCCATCTAAACGAGTACTCGGGGCCAGGCTTAGCCTAAGTGCCCACGAGACAGGAGAATTTTCTTTCCTCTTCCCTGTCTCGTACGGCCGGCCGTGTTAATATACATTTCATTTATTGAAATTTAACTAATTTCCTTTCTTTAACTTTTCTATCGACTTATTGCTTTCCTTATTTAGATCCACTGTAATAGGACATGAATCGGAGTTTCAGCTTAATATCAACAATTGATAAAACAATAGTCCTTTTATAACTTGATGAAAGTCTTCATAAACCAGGGGAAAAAACTAGGTACAATTATGAATATATAAACATATATGCCTTCAAAAATGGAGTTGTGATGAATAGCATTCAAATATTGTGATGAATAGCATTCAAATAAACACCTGGGTACAAAAATGGATGATGCACCAATCCTTAGACTGCTAGATTGATTGATGCCCCAATCCTTAAATTGTTAAATTGATAGATCAATAAATTCATTGTTTTCTCCTATAACAGTGGAACCAAATAAGAGAAAAGTTGGCTTTTCATCTTTGTACCAACAATTGATAAAACGGTCCTTTTCATAACTTGTTGATAAATAAACAAGGACCCTTTATAAATCTGGAATAAAAATTAGGTACAATTATGAAGATATTAAGAAATGCATTTTTTCTATTTAAGTTTCGTATTTTGAAATTGAAGTATGCACCAGATATGCGACACTGTCTACCAAGCTTAATTATAAAAAAAAATTCCATCTAAATTTATTCTTTTATGTAATATTAAATAAAACTTATTAACACTGGTGATTCTAGGCTCCAATGTTCCCACCATGAAAAACCTAAAATAGATGAAACGTTTAAAGCGTAAATAAAAATAGAAACCTCGTGCGTAAGCTGTTTACAACACGTGCATACAAGATTAGCTTTTATCCAAACCACCGTGACTAAATTAAAATATACAGAGTGATAGAGAGAGCAACGCTTTCACATCCAAGCCTTGGATTTGGTTTATTTTCAGCTCTTCAGTTTTTGATTTCTCTGTCAAACTTATCGGTTTTCGGCGGGTGGGATGTAGGGTGACCTTGGGTTACTCTGGCAGCACTCCCGTCCCTGTACTCAGATAACGCTCTTGACATTCATGGCAGCCAGCAAAAATTACCTGGTAGTTAGTACGGATGAATGAAACAGGGGGGAAAAGCTTTAATTAACTTTCTGTTCAAACACTCAAAGACTAAACTTTGCGGGAACTCCAACTTGATACATTTTTAGGGAACGGTTTTCCACCTAAGTGAAATAAATATAAGTCCCTAAAAACTTAAATAGCTTATTTTTATAGTTGAACTAACGTCCTATCAAAGTCAGGAACGCAACGTAAATCATCTGTTTTAGATTTATATATAAGGATGTAAGTGGAAGTAAACATATTTATGATATCTCTACTAGGGATAGGAAAAATATAGCCTATGAACAGTAAAATTACGAGTGACCGTTCAGGGGAAAGGGCCCGTGCAAGACTATGAAAGAGTGATAATAAGCATCGTGTTTGTACAACGTTTTAAAAAAAATTAGAAATATAGTATTTCTCAAGTCTGTAATTGTCAAGCTTCGAACTTACTACAGCAGTCCGTGTTCGAATGCTCAGTTCGAATGCTCAGCGGGGATAACAATTTATCCATTGGTTTGCTGCTTAAAAGAAGGATCGAAATGCTTACTCTAATAAGGTACTCAAAGACCTTGTTCACACTGCAACCGGAGCGTTGCGTATCGTCAGCGTTACTCGTATCGAAATAATTGTAACCAATCACAGACCTCCAAACAATTCTCGAACTCTTAGCCCGTCTGCACACGGAGCAACTCAAAAGAAACTTATAACTGACTCAAATCACAAACCAGTCCGTGATGAGTCGCAACCTATGTAATTGAATAGAGCCACGCACACGGCGCAACTGGTTACAAACCCGTCCGACGGGTTACTCCGTGTGCAGACGGCCTTAAGGTCACGAAACTCTTAAGGCCTGAAATTGGTTAAAAGGATTTAGATACGAGTAACATTGATGCTACTAAACGCCCCGGTTGCAATGGGCGCAAGACCTAAGGATGCGGGGGGGGGGGGGGAATAGCATTTCCTCTAACGTTAGTTTTCAAAGGCTATCCAGTTAAGTTAGTGTGCACTCTTTATAATATGCTACCTTTATTTTTCCCCTTTTAAAATACAACCTAATAAAAACCGTTTCAGCTTCGAACGTATCAAATCCAGACTGATATTCGTGCCAGACGAAAACACCCATTTGTCTTAAACTGTATACATTGATTTCAAAGCTTGTAAAAATTTGTAGATCTCTTAAGGCTACTAAATTGAATAATCATGAATGAACAAGCATTCATTCAAACATATATTCACAAACTTTTTCTTTCAACTTTCTTGCCGTAGTCTTTTCTTTTTTCATCTAGGGGAATAATTTGATCATATCTGGCTTATATCCGCTGATCTTATTGGCTTAGGTTATACACATATTCTGGTGACTTTCGAGACATTATTTCCTGACGCCGTCAAAAGTACCCCATATTTAAGTATGGTCTGGTTTGGTTTGGAGCGCTACGGTCAATTTTTGCTACACGAGGGCTAATTAGACCGGGACCTACTTCTTAAAGCCGATTCCGAACGGCTACAAACGTCCATGTCAACAGTGGGATACGAACCCACAGACTGGTACCGAATGCCTGGGCCCTAGCCATTCGGCCATCAGCCGGCATATATATTTAAGTATGAAACAAACGTTAACAAGATCACTTTATGAAGTACACCCCATAACAAAAAAATCAACGCACCAAGGAGTTGTTCGATTGTAATAAAATTTCATATGCAAAGATTTTTCGACCAAACATGCAAAGAATTAAAATTTGGTGTCCAACGAATGAATAGCGAGAGCTCCAGTGCATCAGAACTGCGCATCCAGCAGGTGTATATAAGGAGTGATTCTCGATCCGATGTTCAAAATTTCTGTTGCATTTCGACTGCAGATATCTTACGTCGTCTGTAACAACGCTTCGCCGTAGGATTCGGGCTCATTACAAACATATTTCAGAGTTTGAAATAGGTCGTGTCATCAGATAGAAAGAAGCTGGTGATGCGAATCGCTCGACATCTGGATCGAAGCAATGCAGCGATTAAACGATGCTGGCAAGTGTGGGTCAACGACAGATTTTAGCGTCAGGCCGGCAGCGGTAGACAGAGGACCACAACAGAACGGGAGGACAGAGCTATTGTCAGATCAGCTGTCACATCAATGGATTCGTCTTTATCAATTATGCGACGTATGACCCGCATACTATAATGTCCAACATGACCATTGAGAGAGCGGAATCTACGCTTGCGCCGACAGTCACGTCGCTTACCCTTCACGCCTGTACACCGTCATGTCCGATTACAGTGGTACTCAACTCGATCAACTTGCAAATGCACCGACTGGGGACTTATAGTCTGGTAGTGACGAGTCCCGTTTCCAACTGTGTCCTCGCGACTACCGAAGATGTTTTTGGAGACTTCGAGGGTAGCGTAGAGACCCTGCCTTTACTATCGAACGCCACACGGGCCCACAACAAGGCGTTATGGTGCCATTTACTTTGATAGCCGGACCCTTTTGGTAGTCATTAGTGACACACTTACAGCACAGAGGTACGCAGACGACATTCTGCGACCCGTTTAGTTGCCGTTCCTCTTGCGCCACCCCGAACTTGCTTTCCAACAAGATAATGCCCGGCCACATACGCCACTTGTTGATATGAATTGTCTTCAAGCTTTCCGAACACTTTCTTGGCCACCTAGGTCGCCTGATCTATCCCCCCCCCCATAAAGCACATTTGGGACATGATGGGAAGGCGATTGCAACTATCCCAGAATGTTGCCGATTTAGCCCGACAGTTGCAGAAAAATTAGCAAGAAATCTTGCGGGACACCATCCGAGAACTTTATCAGTCTATGTCAAGCCGGGTGACAGCTTGCGTGCAAACCAACGCCGTATTGACTTCCTCGCTTTGCAACTATCAAACTTAGGAATAAATTATTCAGCTGTTCTGAAATTTTAATCGTTCTTTGTTCTGTGTATGTTCTTGACATCCACCAATTTTTGTTGAAATCGGACAACTCCTTGGTGCTTCGATTTTTTCGTTACAGAGTGTAGTTCTTCGATATATTTGATATGTTTAACAGATGATCCATTTTGATTAATGACAGACCATGGTCACAGACCATTTACTATTTACTGACAAAAAATTAATATTTTAAATATACAGGATACACACCAATTTTTTTAAAAATCAGAAAATGCCTATTTTAATATAAAAAATGGCAAAAGATTAACTAGCACTGTAAATCACTTAATTCTTTTTCATGCGCTCCTAAACGACTGCTTTAACATAAAATTAAGGACATCTTCATTCCATCTATAACATTAATCAAAACAGTAATTAATGCAAATAGATTTTGACAGCTAACAGAACTCTACTATAAATCTTAACCTCACACTGCATGGTGTTGCCATTAGGCTACTATAATTTTCCCTCCCATCCTATTCGAAATGCAGCCAAATAAGCATATATATATATATATATATATATATATATATATATATATATATATATATATATATATATATATATATATATATATATATATATCTTATGATAGAATTTTTGTTTGGGAATGTAATAGCGTTTAATTTTGTTTTCAATTTTTTCTTGTGTTATGATGAAAAACGTTTTTCAAAAAAGAATAATAAATCATGCCTTTTAGATTTAAGTGATGTTTATGTATTCATAGCATATTAAAACCATTTAAATTTTACTAGTAGTATATAAATATGTGAGGCATTTATAAGCTGTTATAATAAAAAAAACTGATTTTTTAATTATGCTTACTGGATTCTTCACTACCTATTAAGGCACTAACTAATTTTATGTTAGGAAATCCAAAATAATGCTACAATCACACTCTGAATCAAACACAATTTGATAATTAAGTAGCTCACGTTTTTCACCCACACAATCGAGGGACACTGCTTGTTATAAGCAATTTTACCAACCATCTAATTGTATTACTGCCCCATTATTATTTAATTTCCTCTTTAACAGAGTTATATATGACGGGTGATATTCGTCGGTCGCGTTTGAAAACAATCTGTATCGGAATTCCAGCTTATGAGGAAAAGCGGATAACTTTCTCTCTCGTTTAAACGTTAACCCATTAGTGCCTAGCGTCCTTTTAAAAGGACGTTTACATAATAAGCTCTAAATCACTGATTTTTTTATATTTTTTTTTTCGATCCAAATAGAAGAATATCATGATAAAGTGTTGTATTTGTTATTATTCAACAGTTGGCAGCACTACATTAATGTTCTATTTCTGCTTTGATCTAAAGTAAGAATTTGATCTAAAGAAGATCTAAAGTAAGAATTTGTCGTTTTTTAGCTTTTCAAAAGGGCGTCACGCAAAAAATAAGTTTATTTTATTGTTTTTCAATATTACGAAAATATTTTATGCTGTTATCACAGTCAATACTCTTTTCTTAAATATGTATCTTTCAAAATTGTTAAAATTATTTTTTAACACTGTTATATTTTCTTTTGCGTAGCGTTCTATATATAGGACGCTAGGCACGGATGGGTACATGTTTTTCTCACCTGTGTCCGCTATACGAATGCGTCTTTTTTTCTCAATTTATGATGTTTTATTACCATAGAGAAAAGGAAATGCTATTTATTTTCAGAAAAATGATGCTATAAATTATTTTTATAAATAAAGATTATTGAGTATTCCTTATTTATGAAAATAATTTTTAAATAAATGTTCTGTTGATTAAGGAATGATTAAAAAAAATTCTTATTTATGAGAAATATTAGCCTCTTGATAATGCAATGAACGTATTAACAAATTAGCCTCTTAAATACAAAAATTTTAATCAAAGATGTGTTCTGTATTTAGTGATTTTAAAAAATAAAGAAAAATTACGAAGTACATAAGCAATTGTCTAGATTTTTTAAAAATATGTGTATTTTAAATGTCTATAATTTAATAAATTTTAAGAATTTTCTCTTTTAATCCAAATTATATTTGATCTAAATATACTGAAATGAGCAATCGATAAGTTTTAAAGCTCTTATTTATATTTTTGTTTTTATTTTAATTTTGACTGTGGAGAGGCATTAGCTTTAATGGCAGAGTTATCTGATAATGATACATTCTATGAAGCGGATATTTATTTGGACCCACCATCTAATGAAGTTACCGATGACTGGCACTATACGGGTTAATAGAACTGAAAAATGTCCACTTGGAGATGTTAAATCTATTAAAAAGAAGAGTAGGGGATGTTTGTATTTTCAGAACAGCAAAAATTTTAAAATGGTTCGGTGGAATGACAATAGTGTCGTTACTTTGGCGTCTAACCATTATGGTATTGAACCTGTAGCTCAGGCCAAACGCTGGTCGAATATTGATAAAAGATTTGTAGTGATTGACCAACCGTATATTGTGTCTCAATATAATAAATTTATGGGAGGCACTGATCAAATGGATCAAAATCTGGCACAATACCGGTGTTCCATACGGTCTAAAAAATGGTGGTGGCCACTGTTTTTGTTTAGCTTAGAAGCACCAATCCAAAATGCGTGGCTACTGTACAGATTATGTCCTTCTAATGACAGCAACAGAATGGATCTCCTCCACTTTAGAAGAGAAATCTGTCAGACGTATTTTTCTAAGTACAGTAAGAGACCAAATAACAGTCTGGCTGCAGGGAAACCAAAAAAACTTTCAAAAAGAGTGTCTGGTGATGTCCGGTATGGCGGAAAAGATCATTTAATCGTTGTGAATCCAAAACAGATAAGATGCGCCTACTGTGGCAAAAAATCCACAAGAAAATGCAATAAATGTTTAGTTGGATTGCATGATAAATGTTTTGAAATCTTTCGCACAAAATAGCTTGTATATAAATTGTGTAAAAAAAATTACGAATAGCTTTTTTCATTATTTTGTATTTTAATAAGCCCTTTTTATATGTAAATTTAAATATAAAAGTGTGTAAAATTTATCATAAGACATAATTTATTAAATTTGTGCCTTTTAAGCTATTATTTTTGACATTTTCAGCTTTTTAAATTGTTTTGATTTCTTTTAAATGATTAAAATACAATCTAAATTCCTTGTGTTTATTTTATTATGCATTTTTTCGCAGAGTTCCATTGGTTTCATGGGTTTATTTATCTAAAAATAACATTAAAATGAATAGTTTTAGAAAATCTAAGGGTTGAAGTGTTTGTGTAAAACCTGTACCCTCCCGTGCCTAGCGTCCTTTTTATAGGACGGTAACATTATTTTAAATAAAAATTAAAATTTTAATGCAAGAATTTTTTTATTATTTTTTTAGTTCATTTTGCACCTGTACGAACATAATTAGGTAAAGAAAATTAAAGAATTCGATGTTGGGCATTAATGGGTTAATATCCGTTGTACAATGCCATTAGAAAGGCTTTATTTTCCATGAAGAGGCATGCATTTTTTTCAGAATGAACTTCAAAAGTGAAAAAATAGTAAAATATAGCAACAAACCTAATTTATCTAATTAATATTTCCAGGGGGTGAAATGTTCACTTGATACAAGGAAAAAACCTTAGAATCTCAGAACTGAAATTCTGAATAACGTGGTAAATTTAAGAATCCAGCTCACGTAGCTGTAAATGAGAGTTCGTAAAGAAAGAAAAGTTTAATTTCTTTCATCATGTCGCTTACGAAATGACGGTACATTTCTTGGAAGTTGCCGAATGAAGGATACTTATTATTCAACAAGATCACCAGGGTAATCAGAATCCGCTTCTCGGGGGACTAATGAAGTTTAAGAGATGGTACATTACATTTAATATCACAAACCTAGAATTGTTTCTTTACAGATATTTGTTTTTAACGCAAGAGAAAAGTGGGTAGATATAGTATTACAACCTCCGTCCAAGGTTTATCCAGTGTATGGCTATTTCTTGAAGATTTTCGTATTTCAAAATATAAATGTGACATAATTAGAAGTCTTAACAGCGTCACGTCAATTTAAGGGAAAGTATCGTTGTACCTGGCGCTCTCAGGGACAAAGAAAGCCGACGCCGATTGGTTTGCTTTTTAAGAGTGTGGGGGAGTGTTTTCACTGCTTTGGTGTCTAGCTTCGATGACTGAGATTAAATTTTAACTGCTGTAAATATTGTAAATGGGGTTTTTTTCTGCATTGTGTTTATCCTGTGGTATTTTAAATAAAAGCATTCGAATAACTGCTCAAGAGGTGTTAACTTAAAACAGAAAATAAAAGAGAGAGGGGGGGGGGGAGGGTTGCTGACAAAGTTGTCAAGAACCTCAAAGCTCCAACAATATATTTCGCTTCAGCTTTACGTCTCATTATGAAAATGACATCCCTTGTTCCTTTCACTAGAATCCGAGAAAGAAAAAACGTAAATGTCATTCCTTTACTGTGACACCCGCAATTAACTTACCTCCTTTAACAGAAAAAATATAGCAGTATTTGATATGTTTATAGCCTAAGAATCTTAGACCATAAGAATTCAAGATCTCAAGACATAACTTCAGAAACACAGCACCCATTTTTAAAAAAGCCTGTTTGTTTTTTCTAATTTTTTAGTTTTTCCTTTATTAAGCTCGAGAATAAATATTTAATACATCTTTTATGAACGACGAGCATTATACAACTCTAATCTTACATGTTTCTTTAAAATAATCTTAAATAAATTTTAAAAAAATTTTAAAAATAAATAAATAAACAAAATATTTTTAAAAAATCCGTCCAATGAGGAGGCACTTTGTCGTGAGACATTCGCCTTTTGTTATTCACCGCGGTTTTGCTAGCTACTTTATTATGGGAGCACTATTTAGGTGAAACAGTATTGCTCCCTATGAGGGGACGATACGGAAACGAACAAGCCTTATTCGGGATTTGAACCCAAGCCTACTGCGTTGAAGCTCAGCAAGCTAACCACTATGTTTCTTGAAATTTTTTTTTTTATTTTTTTTTTTAATGACAAAAACCGTTTCTATATTTTTATCGCTACAACTCAACATGTAGAAAACATTAGACTAATTTAGGAATATCCCTTCAATAATACCCAAAAGATAACTATTAAAGGAGGAGGGAGTTAATTAGTGTTTCATGCATGCTATCGGTTGTAATTTCTGAAGTTACACGTGTGCAGTCAACTCGTATTATCCATACATAAAAAAAGTTTTTCATGTGTTTTAATGCGCAGCAATTAGATCTAAGTGCATTAAATACCACAGCAGTTACCAAGTCTGAAAGAATAATGCTTTTTAGAGCTTTAATTGTTTTACACAAACACAGAAATATTAAATTTTAATAAAACGATAGAAAGTAACTTTACATTATTACCGAAATATATTTAATACCATATCGGAAGTTCTTAAATTCGATCTTTGGTCACTCAGTTCTCGAAACTTTGTTCAGTTATTCTAAATCTGAGCTATGTTTCAATTACCTTTAGCATAAAAATACAACAATGTAAACAATTCTACACGAACTAAAACTTATAAAGATGGCATAGACTGCCGAACAAATTAACTGAAAACTTACCCTAGCGTTGAAAATTTTTAACTTTTCAATAAAAGATTGTGCAGTTGCAACAAATCCTCCTACTAAAAACGGACAAATATAAGTAAAAATAAAAAAAATCAACAGAGCAAGACCATTATTACAGTAAGTTTCTTACTGATAATAATTGTCTTACTCTGTTGATTTTTTTATTTTTAGTTATATTTCCCTTTAGCATGTAACTTTGTTTCTTGTTAATGTGTTGGGCAAGCACAAAAGAAATTAGCTTCAATACTACAGACCCATGAACATTAATTCAGCATATCGCACCCCGGCAAGAAAAGTGACACAACTCAAAATTGCAGCATTTTAGAAAAATCAACTTAAAGAATACTATGCAGCTTGAACTAGCATTACAATAAAACTGATACAACTGCCCTCAGGTGGACAAATCGCGAGATGTGTCGCTTTTCGTGCACGATAGGGAACTTCATACGTACATATTTTTCAATGACATAACCTCCAAATTGTCATTTTTTGACTTGTGTCACTTTTCTTGCCCGGGTGCGATATGTTCGGCTGGTTTGGGAAATACTAGTCTTATTTTGCAGATATGAGGGCTAAACTGACTGGGACTTTAAGCTTAAAGTGGATTTTGCACTGCTACAAACTCCAGTGCCTACCACGGGATTCGAATCCACGGACTCCGGTTCCGAAAACAAGTGCCCTTACCAGACGAGTCTTCGTTTGGTAAGTTCAGGGAAGGGAAATATGATTAAAAATGATCGGAGACTTGCTGGCGGTATCTTGCTGAAGATCTATCCCATAAGTGTAAATCAAATATGATATCATCTAATCAACACCAGAAATGCTCGTAATTTTTGCCTTTTACATCTTATAACATTAATACGGGAATTTTAGCAGCAGTTTTTTTAAAAATATCTTTTATTATTAATATCAGACCGATAACGCTTGAACTGAAATATATACCTTCTATCGCTGTTTCGAATCTATGCCGGACATGGGCACTGTAGCGTACTGGAAATAGGGTCTTATTTTTTCCCGAGACCCCACAAGGGCTTGAAACACAGCTGCGTGTTTTTCAAGGAATGTGTTGTTCGGTTCCACCAGTTCGGAACACGTGGGGGATTAAAAACCGTTTTCCTCACAGATGCAGCCACTAAAGCTGTCATCTTAACTTTTCGGCAATGTAATAAAGTTCGGCGTCTAAGAAGAGCTGTCAGCCGATAATCTGCCGGCCCCTCCACTCCGTCTAAAAATCCAGACACGAGGGAGAGACGCTTGAGAACACGGGAGGGGCGGATGTGTGTTTAGGCTCCGTACGTTGTGAATCTGCACGCGTTTTTTAAATTGAATATGTTGAACTGTTTTAAATGTTAATTATTTTTATTAATAAATTGTTAAGTTTTGTTTTAAAAATTTGGCCTTCGTTTGTTAATTAGAACTCTGTCTTTCTTGGTATGGATCAATAGTTGTGAAATTTCTTCAAAATGCCTCAGAGAGAATAGCCTTACCTACTTGTCGTGACGCTACAGCACATTAAACATATAGACCGGATGATCCTTCCCTGTTGTCAGAGGGAGGGGAAAAGAACGAGTTGTCCAGATGTCGCCCTAGGTGCTCTGCCAAAATTAAGGTGGCACCAGGGGTTAGTGTTGGTTTATTTATACGGTGCCTTCATTGGAAGCAACCAACGAATCTTGCGGATGCTTTGGGAGAATGTCGCTGGGGAGAATTATCGCTGTGTCTTTTGCAGGTTTACATTTGGTCAGACGCACTTCCGAATTATTTAAACGGGATTTCAGTTTTGCTTGCTTAAACTACTGATCTTTTTAAGTATAAACTGGCAATCTAACTACTCCTGACTCAGGGTCTGACACCGAATGTGTCAGTTAAATATGGATTTAGCTTCAAAATTCCTTTTCAAAAACTAGAATTTTTGAGAACTTGGAGCTATTGTAAATCACATTTCATTTAAAGGAAATTAAAAAAAAAAAAGAAGCTTAAAAATTAAAGCCATTCTATATGTAACTCTCTACAAAGCATGAAAATTCCTATGTAGTTATCTGAATAAAAGTTGTATACTTTAAGTTTAAAACTTAATTTTTTGTTACTGGTTAGAGTAATATTAGCTGGAATGAAGAAAACGAAATAGATCCTAAAGCACATTTTAGCTATTGATAAGTGAAAGATAAATAAAGACCATTTTGGGGAACAAATCAAGTAAAAAAAATCTCTTCCTTTAAAGCTAATAAACTTTTTTTTAGTTTGGGCAATTGATTTAAAAATTATTAATGCAATTTAATACGAATTAATTAAATTAGGGATGGACACATAACCAAATATACAATTTATTTTGTTGCTAGAATACTTTGGAAAAAATGTATTCCTCTTAATACAGTCAATATCATTTCATATAAATTGGTAAAATATTTTACAGGAATTTTTTTTACCATATAAAACACAAAGAATTACTCCATTTTTATACATTCATTTTTTCTACCCTTTCCAGCGATATAATTGTATCTAATTACATTTAAGTAAGGAAAAACTCAGGTGAGAAATGTTTATAAATGTTGTTATGTATACATCAAGATTAACGAAAAAAAATATCTTTTAATTTTAATGAAAATGTGACTGATAGGGAGGATGTTTAGTTTCAATATGAAAAAAATTCAGTTTCTTTTAGTTAAAATATGATGCGATGTGAAACAGTAATCACATTAAGAACTTTTATGATGATGACTCAATCTAAAAAGCATTACTTTGAGTTGAAATATTATAGAGCATGAAATGTTTAAAATGTTAAACGACAAAAGATGATATATATTTCCTAATTCCAAGATAATTTAGCTGTCATCAAAAAGCCATTTAGATCTCCATACTTTAGATATATTTAACCCACGGGTATGACAACGTGCACGTTTAATAAGTAATTTAATACATTTGATTTTGCTCCCAGCTACTGGAACTTAATCCAAGCCAAGTGCATTTTTTCCAACGAAATAATTTTATCAGAGCAAAGTATAAAGTGTTCTAAGAAAAAAACACTTAATACTTTGGTCAGACGCACCGACAAAAGCAAAGACACTGCGAAATTCATTAATAATAAGAACCATGCGAATACGATTTTTGGCAGAATAAATGGAAAAAAAATTCTTAGATTATTTAACGTGCTTATAAAAAAAAATAGAAAGGGAACAATTTTTGGGAAGTCCCAAGCATGAGGGTTAAAACCTTTTAACTTTACCTCTTTCGTTTCATCAAAATGTCATCACCAAGTGTGGTGCAAACTGTTTCAAATAAAGCTTTCTCTTAAATAGATATTTTGCTAAAATGTTATTAGGGTGGAACGCTGGCTTTGAATGGAAACCCATGACCCATTTTCTCTCCTTCAGGCGGAAGAAACAGCAAAGAAAAAGAAAAAAAACAATATACTTCAAGCTCCACTACTGGCGACAGAAAAAAAGCAACTCTTATCAAGTGTGAAACAAAATGAGCTTCTTAATTAGAAACATGGCAAAACTGGAATATAACGGCTAATCCTCGAGTATAAGCCTCTAAAAATTAAGTATTAGAACCTCACATTGAATCTTTTTATCGTTATTCCTGTTGAAACTGATAAATTTCCTTTTAATTTTTTAAAATTAACGTTGGTGGTATTTATTATGAACTATATTAAAGATTGATATTAAGGATTACGTGTTTTTTCTCCAGCGAGGCAGGTACTTTGGCCTGAGGACATTGACCTATTCACACCGCAAATTTGTTGGTTACTTTAATATGGAAACACCATATAAGTGAGTCAACACTGTTCCCTATGAGGACCGTACAGGAGTGTCCATGCCTTATCTGGGATTCGAACAGGAACCACTATGTGAAAGCTTGAGAGGCTAACCACTAGCCCAGGGATGGCGAACCTGTGACCCGCGGGTCACATATAGTGACACGCGATCAATTTTAGACGGCACGCGAGACGATCACATTGTTTTAATATTAATTTAATTTAACTTTTGAAATTTTGATATGGAAATGGTTGAATTTCAAAACAGTGTTGTATGGACGAATAAATTGCAGAACTGTTTAGTTCTGCGTAACTTAGTAAAAACGTAAACTTAGAAAAAACTACAAGATTTGGAAAATTGTGACGAATATATTTCAACAACAAGCACTGAAAATAATATTTTAACTGAATGTCGATGAAATTTTTCATCGACTAATGTCGATGAAAAAGTTAGCAAGAGCTCTTTTGACAATGTTTGGATCAACCGATGTTTTCGAGCAGTTTTCGACAATGAATTTTAGCAAAAGCAAGAATAGAAATCGCCTCGGCATCGACTTGTCCGCTGCGTGCGTACGATTAAAAGTTTGAAATATTGAACCACGTATAGAAAAATTATTGTCCGAAAGAGAACAAGTGTCACATTAAATTCGATAATTCTGTACTTATTATCTTCTGATATTGATAGTTTTAAATAAACCATAATAAGAAGACAAATTTGTTTTTGTCTTAAATATATATCGTATAATTTTTTGAATATCCGAAGGTCTAAAAAAAAATTTAAGTGACGTGCGGTGTTGATTTCTACGGTTTCAAGACATTTTTTGATACGCGTTAGAAAAAGGTTCGCCATCCCTGCACTAAGACGATGTCAGCGGAACTAAAGATTATGATAATAAATCCCGTATGTTATGTAAAATGTTATATAAACTTCATCACACAGAAATTTCAGCCAACTCAAAGATTTTAACAATGCCTAAACTAGATATTCTAGTTAAAAATTCTTATTCTAACTTTATCATATAAAAAGTGGTAAATTTATTAATACCTTCCTGTATGACATTTTAGAAGTATTAAAAGAAAAATAATTAAATTATCATTTTTCAAACTTTTTTTTAATAAAAACACATCTCAAATTTCTCACACGGGGATCTCTTCACAAAATTTCACTCAAACTAATATTTATTACTCCGAGGTACAAGTACTGACCAATTCTTTAAAGTAATGAAAAGAACCTGAAAATGTAGATTTCCAAAAATATATCTCCAGAAGAAATTTTTCAGAAAACAAAGAACAGCATACAAGTTTGGCTCCCTATTCAACATAACAAGATTGTTGAATTACAATATTCCTTTAAAAAATTTGGAATAGAAAGTCATATCCTCTTTCCTTCTTTCTTCACCTCATACTGGCACTTTAGTTTACAATTGCTTGTAAAATTTTGCATAAATTACACTCATAAAAAAATCCCCCTCCTCTTTCTCCACCAATAGCAATTTTTTGCAACAAGGAAAATTATAAATATTACTTATAAGCATAAAAAATTTTTGCACAAATGAAAACATATTTATACGGCTTTAAAACCGGATATAATTCTTGATAACAGTAGATAAGGGATGCAAGGGTTTACGTATTAAAGGGGAACATTTATCGAAATCTCAATCAATAATAATAATAATAATAATTCAGTTACCCCTATTCTAGTTCAAGATTGTGAAAAGTTTTCTTTAAAACAAACACGTATTTGATCCACTAAGAATTCAAGAAGTCGAAAGCTTCCTGATACCGTATAATCTCTGTCAACCTCTTTATACAGAGAATTTCAATAAAGTGGCGGCACAGAAAATTAAAGGCATTCAGTAAATAAAATCACCAGTAAGTTACACACTTGCTATAAAATCATTACAAAAGACAAAATTAAACTACTCACCGAGATTCTGGATTGTTAACTGCGTGATCAGATAGGATAATGATCTGGCGATGAACTCCTCGTTCTCTCTGAAGACTGTGGTCGTTAGACCGGTCTGAACACTACAGACAGCTAGGCTCTTGCTGCTAACTTACTTTATTTCCCTACAGTAGAAAAAAAACACAGATCAACCTCACTAGTTCATGCATAAGCAGGTGAAATCAAACTCTGTTTTGTAATAGTTTTTCAATATTTCAGAGAAGCAATGAAAGACTGATATTTCATCTGTGAAATGAGCACATCATTGTAGAACACAAAAGCTAGAGGATTTTTATGAGATTTCATGAAGAACAAGGCTTTGGGAAATAGCAATTTATCAACAACCTGTTAACATAAATAGGGCGCAGTTTTGTTAAAATATTGAACGGCGTTAGAAAATGAGTCTTTGCAGACACTGTGATAGTATATGACAGATAAATGTTTTATAACATTACTGGCAGTAAATCATCTGAATGTAATCCTACGAAAGCCTGCCTTATCAGTGAATTGCCAGTTAATGTATTTGAAATAACAGATAGTATTAGTAATAACAATTATGATTATCATTATGTCATAATAAGCATAAATACCTTCTGTTTGAGTGATCCAGAAATTTGTATCAGAACTGAACTGACAGGGATAAGAGTTGTTTTAAAACAACACATATATTAGTTTTAAGATAAATTATTTTCATGCAAATGTACAAATGAATCATAATCAAAATAATTTGCTAGTTGTAATTTGATATTTTCCTGTTACTTACCCTACGCGAGTTTGTTGAATCAAGGCTTAATTAAGGTTATTTCCCTATTTTGTAGAAATAAGAGTTCCCGAGACATCTGTATTTCTTATGAAATGCCATTCCCCGGCTTCAGATGATTAACAAAATTGCGGGGGTTGTTAGACATATTTCCTTGTAAGTAGCGCATCTTTAAAGACAGACAGACATAAACAATGATTTCCTTTTAAAAAATCCATTGATCGGCGTTTAGTTAATACAGAATAATAGCGTGCTACGAAATCATTAGTGCTATCTACCGGATAAGAGTGCTTTTCCACTAAACTATTAATTTTTTTCAATAAGAAAATCCCATTTTGTAGCTATATATTATTTCTAATGAAATGAGTACTTGTTTCTATGTTTCAATTTACTGTACTTCCCGATTTGAAAATATACGCGTTTAAGATAAACTCAGATTAAAAATTTTATACAAGAGAGCAATCTCTCGCATTTTTTGCATTAAAAGAATTTTTACCCGTATCATCAAAGGTCAGTATTGTGCGGAATGGCACTGAAGTCCCATTCGCAAATTTTGCACAGGTAGCCCTCCTACAGCACGGCATCTCACAACACGGTTTCGCTCTAACACGATAAGATAAATTGCGGGAACCCTCGTATAACACTGCAACCTGTAACACGGTTTCGCTCTAACACGATAAAAAAAAATGCCGAAATCCTTTGTACAACACTGTACTTCTATAGCACTAGATAACATGATTTTGTTTAACACATTTAAAACTAAATTACCTTAAAATAATGACGGGAAGGAATAATGAACTATAGTGGCTTTACATGAAAATGTATAAACCAATTATAATTTATTCATTTATAACTCTATAAAATTACAAGAAGGCCTAAGCTTAGCTGAAAATCCGAATCATTTTTCTTGAATACAGACCCTTCCGCTGAAAGAAGCCGAAAATTCAAAAAGGAGCTACAAAATTGTCTATTTCCATACCGTGAATCTACAATGACCTTGTAAGAACCAGCAAATAAACCAACATAAGATTTTTTAAAGAGGATAGAAGATGCAAAAATCTTAAATGAAGAAAAAGATCTGAAAGTGAAGGTGATATCGTTCAATCGAAAAAAAGTTCTCGTTTGATTGTACTGTAGCCGTACTGGAAATATGGTCTTATTTTCCCAAGACCCCACAGAGAGCTTGAAACAACAGCTGCGTGTTTTCCAAGGAAAATGTTGCAGTTTCCACCGGTTCGGAACACGTGAGGGGATTTAAAACGTTTTCCCCAGATGCAGCCAGTAAATCTGGTCGTCCTAACGATCTGGAATGCAATAAAGTTACGAAGAAACTTTCACCAACGATTGCCGACCTCCTCTCTGAGAGAGAGACGCTTGATAGAATCCGCGAAGTGTAGACGTGTTTTTTTCTAGGCTCCTGTGTGTTTGGGGCCAGGCGTCCTGGAGCGTACGTTGTAATCTGCAGAGAGTTAAATTGAATATGTTGTAACCTTAAATGTTAAATTTTCTGTTTGTAATAAATTTCCTCGTAAAGTTTTTGTTTTAAAAAATTGGCCTTCGCTTTTTAATTAGGACTCTGTCTTTCTTGGTATGGATCAATAGTTGTGAATTTTTTTCAAAATGCCTCAGAGAGTTTTAGCCTTGTCGTGACTCCACAGTACTGAGCAGTGATGATGAAGAAATTTATTAAATTAAGGTCGAATAAAAGAAATAATAATTTTTTTGTTTCTTTTCGTTTTGTGTTATACATACATTTATATTTTTAATAAAAAATTAAGTTGCTTACATGGAATTTAAAAAAATTTTTGTTTTTACTAAGTTTTCAGAACGTAACTCCCCCCCCCCTTTTTTTTAACTGTCTCTGGGTCTCATATAACACGGTTTCACACAACACGGCATTTTTTAGGAACCTATCTACCGTGTTATAGGAGGGTTACCAGTACAGAAAAGCTATTTCTGAGTACCATCAAATGTCAGAATCATAAATATGGGAGGGTGTTCTACTATCTCCTTTTGCACATTTTATGCGGGGAAAAGTATGTTTACCCGTAAGTTTTAAGACATCAACCTTCACAGAGAATAAATATTTTCAGAAGATTGACACTCAAGTAAAAAACTAGAAGTCAGTTAAAAAAGCAGATATTAAATTATTTCACCGAAAAAAAAATTTATCAGTAGAATCATTCATTATTTTAAATAATCTGTACTTTTACTTCACATAAGGATTCATCAAATCAAAAAGAGTTTCAATCAAAGTGCTCATTTCAAATCTTCTGTACCACAGACAGTTTAGTAGACAAAGTTTAGAAGATAAGTTAGACAAAAAAAATTGAAATTTACGTGTACGAATGATTTTTAATTTTGTAAATATAATTTTTGAAAGTAACAATTTTGTATATTTTAAGTGAAATTTTCATTTCATTGCTATGATTAACAGCGATAAACTATTACAACCCATCGAAAATGCCTTAATAACGTTTTATTTTACAACCCTTTACCACGAATAGACCCACAAGAAAAAAGGAATTTCTCTTGAAATGAAATATTTGTCACTTCAAAGTCCTGAATGAAAACCAGATTTAGAGTACCTTAGAAAATCATAGTCTTCGAATCCCTCCGGAAGTTGATTGTACTCTTACTGTATAAAATACTTGATATAAAACGTTTATAAATTAAATAAGACGGAATATCTACTAGTTTCTTTAAAAAAAAATATAGAACGAAAAACTGTTTTTGTGTATTGGGGAAAGGTGCTATGGTCAATTTTTACTGTACGAGGGCTAAACAAAACGTCCCTGTTTGTGTAGCTCTAGTGCGGCTCATACATGAGTTTAAACACTATTCTGAATGGCTAGAAGCACCCATGACACAGAGGTTACACACCAGACCAGAAGGTTGCCGTGTTCAAATCGCGTTCGGGTCACCATTGTAGTCCGAGGCTGGAAGTTCAGAAGGAACGAATATTGAGCTAATTTACCGAGCACGTTTTATTAACTGAAGATAAAACTAGCCCCAAAACATCAACAGCTAACATTAAAAACAACACAGAATTCAACTACGGCGGCTTCACGCGTATCAGCTTGTTGAACTCGACAGTGAAACTAAGTTCGGTAGGAAAAAACGATTCTTCCTGAATACCTAGCTAGCGGCGACGTCACCGTTGACGATTTGGAAAATCTGCATATTCGTTCTCCTCTTCTTCTGCAACTGTGAGACACAGAATAATGATCGCCTCAGTGGCCAAACTGTAACTCGCCCCAGTTACCTAGGCCAGCGCAATCATCCGGCCTATGGCGAACGAAATAAAACAAGAGAAAAGGGCTATTTCATTTTCAGTAGGCTTACATACGATGTTTTTTTTCCGTCTGTAATATTTTTAAAGCCTTTCTAGCCTACGTTGTATTTTATCAAAATAAGTTTTAGTTTTCCAACATTACTTACGGGATTTCTCTCACGAAGGAATTGAAAATATAAACCAAATGAGCTAACATGTGTGGCTGTATATGGTTAGAAACGTACAAAACGAATATGAAAATTAAGTAACCATAGTCGAAAGGATGCATAATTAGCCGCTAGGTAAAATACGTACTTCTACATTTATGTGTCATAAAGGCTGCGTGTTCTTCAAACCTGCGTTTAAATCCCAATAGTTTCGCCCAGCCAGCATCAGAAGCAGCAATGACATAAGAGTCTTGGTTGGACTTCGGCCGTGTACCATTGCGTCGGAAGCGTAGTGTGGCGTTCCTCCGTTGGCGATGAGATTGTTGACATGACCTGTAGTTGATTTTAACCTATTACGGGGTCATGGATTCAGCACCAGTGATTGAAAAAAAAATTATCGCTTCACTTCCGCTCCGTAATCAATGTGACCACTAGGCCATATTGTTAATTGTAAGGCATCGCCTTCTTCCCAGTCATCCATCCTTGTTAATTGGAGGCTATCATTCTCCAGTCTTTACACTAATGATTTTGAAATCAGTATCTATACTTGCGCACTGTGATGGAAAAAATTTATTGCTTCATTCCACTCGTAATCAATGTGACACTAGGCCTTATGTTAATTGTTAGGCATTGCCTTCTTCCAACTCTATCCATCCTTGTTATTTGGATGCTATCATTCTCCAGTTATTTACACTAATGATTTTTAAAATCAGTATCTATACTTTGCATGAGCACTGTGATTGGGGAAAAACGAACTTATCGCTTCATTCCGCTCCGTAATCAACTGTGACACTAGGCCTTATTGTTAATTGTAGGCATCGCCCTCTTCCAGTCATCCATCCTTGTTATTTGGTGCTATCTTCTCCAGTTCTTTACACTATGATTTTAAAATCAGTATCTATACTTTCTTTCTTTGATTTTTCTTTTGTTCCTTTTGCCTCAAGGAGGAATGTCAAAGTCATCTTTCGATTTCAGTCTATGGGCAGTCAATTTCTTGCCCGTTTTATTCTGCTTATTTTAATGAAATTTACTATTCACCGTCACTGAAATGTTTGTACAGCTCAAAAGTATGCGTCCTTAAGACTTAAAATCACGAAAAGTCACCAAAATTGTTGGGCATTTTGTTTTGTTACATCAACACATAATTACAAAATAAAAAGTATTATACATGAAAAACTTTACCATTAAACTGACGAATCCTTCCAATTTTTTTATGCTAAAATTTTCAATGAATTTAATGTGTAGATGAATATCCAAAATTAGATATATGTACACACATGTAAAGATAAAATATGTTATATACGTCATTTAACACAAGCATTATGGCATTTCCGACCGATATACCTGGAATAACGGTAGACGGGCATTTTGAATGCTTGTTTCAGATAGAAAAATTATACTTTTTTCTACAATACTGCACATTAATAAAACATATAATGTTCAGTTTAAAATTTTTTATTCCGAACTACACTTTATTCAATTTAAACATAATACCTTTTTTGAAGTTTTAATCTATTTTACAAAGTTGCCGAACTCATCAAAATTACAGATTTAATAACATAATTTAAAGCGATATTTTTCAGCAAACGGAATACAACAATCAGAATCGCTTTGCGGAATTGTTCTAAACACTCTCAGCGTCCTTAAATACTCGTTAAACTGACCTAAATTTACATAGCTGAATTTGAACATTATAAACGAATATTTACCTAACTCCTATTTGAAGTTCACACCAACTACCTCTTTCTGTATTTTTCCTGGAGAGAAGCCATATACAAATTTATGGCATGTGGAAAAAGTTTTGTTTCCTTACATTAGTTTTAGTTGCATCATTTGGATGTACGGATAGAAGAATTGTATATGACAATATCTTTGCCACTGATAAAAAGTCTCCATTTCGTAAGTTCCTATTAATTACTTTCTTCTTGGCATTTGCAGTTGGTCCAGCTACATCCCGTTAGATATTTTGTTTAAGAACGTCTTTCCTAGTACTTGGTGAATGATCTTCTGTTTCCTAACACCATACCATCATAGCCATACCGTCTGTTTCTACATTTCTTCGCTGATTTCACCCTCAACTTCAGAGATTTCTCATATTCACGTCTCTTTTAGTCCTTGACTCTTTCCTCGAGCAGTTAATTCCCAACTCGGAAACTGAAAAACTGCGGGAAAGGAAGTAGTTTTCTTGTTCGCTCTTAAACAAAGTTTTCTAGAACAAGACGCAGAAATGACACCTACATTTTCCTGCTCATGCGAACAACATCATCACAATCCGATGAGCTGGATTCATCCCTTTACGGCAGCAGGAACCACTCTATATTCATCAGATATTCATCAGGAGGAACTATCAGTTGATATACTTTGATCAGAACAACCCATCTGAATGTTTTCAAGCAAAGCAAATTCTGAAACGCCCTCAACATCTCATCTTTAATTAGGTATTTCTACTCTGTAAGACAGTTCAAGATAAAACATTACTGTTTTAGATCTCTCAGAGTTCGAGCAAAACTGATGGTGCTTTGAGTCAAATACTTCGTTTGAAAATAATGCTTTCCAGCACAAAAAGGGGGAGAAACATAGCTTCTAGTAAAATTTCTTCTCCTACCTCATTTTACAACCCCTACTGTGAAATACATGACCATGATTCCCACTGCTGGTCTAGCTGGCTTTCGGTTCGAAAGTCTGCGGGTTCGAGTCCCACTCTTGGCATGGACGTTTGTAGCCGTTCGGAATCGCGCTTTAAGCAGTAGGTCCCGGTATAATTAGCCCCCGTGGAGCAAAAAATTGACCGCAGCGCTCCAAACCAAAACAAACTCCTGTTTCCAAGCCCTATTAACTAAAAATAGAGATAAAACATTACGAACGTTCAAAATGACCGGCACCGAAATTCAAGATATACGCAATTATAACTGCTAAACTAATTATTTAAAACGCACAAAAATTTGATAATTTTTTTATTTATTTAGAAAAAGTTCAAACTATACCAAATTGATAAACAGAAAATGTATATAGCTAAAATTCTTTTTGCGGCCGAAATAACCGATTCCGAAATCTTGCTTCAGAGATGCCGAATTAAATTTTCATAGCTACATACACTGGTTGATAGAAAATAAATTTCAACTAATAAAGCTAAATTTCTCTGTTTTGGGAACGTGCAAATGATTTTCTTTTACGAGTAGACAGATGAGAAAATTGTAGTGAAGTGTGCAATGATCGAGATTCAAATCCAGGTACACCTTCAATCTAAGTAAGTAATAGTCTATATGTTACTCCGTTTGCCTAAAAGAGCTCTTCAAAGGAATGCTATTTATTTGATCTTACAAAATGAAGAGGCAGTTACAGTACTCCTCCCTCAGTGATTGAACACAGGGTTGATGAATAGGGGGTAGAAATGGATGTATTTAGAACGAGAGTGACGCGTTATCACATGCGTGAATTTTTGAACTTCTTTTTTTCTCTTTTCGATGATCGACGAACACTCACACGTATTATATAAACAATTCTTCGTTTCTCTGCTGACGCCATCTTTCGAGAATTTCTGAAGATCCGTTTACTTGCCTAATCATAAATGTATCGAAGCTTGTAGGAACTCGAACCGGGGAGAACGTCATAGAAGGCCGGTATTCAAGTGTTTTCGTTCAACGAAAAGTAGTTAAAATGTACGTAATTATTTAAGATAAAGAGTTACAAATTAAGACAATAACTCTCTTAGTGTTTCTGAAAACAGGAGGTGAGGAACCAAATGTAAGATATTTATACGCATTTATTTATCATTTTCAGATGACGCTTTCCTGCTTTAATCAGATGAAACCTTAAAATTTAGATGACAATGTATGTGAAACAGTAAGCATTTTCCCCATGGAACTGTATATCACTGCAATCACGCCTGCATAGAGTTTAATGATTCTGTTTATGGATTATATGCAATGCAGTAATTAATTAACTTTTATCAAGAGCAATTTCTTATTTAGACAGCAAATTAATTACTTTAAATACTAACATTTAACAACAAATACTTAGGTGCAAAGCCCATGTATAGTATGAGCACTTCCCCATCTATTTCAAAGACGCCTTCAGTTCATATTATACTTGGAGCATACTACAGGACAAAAATCACGAATATTCAAATTATTGTCAATGCGTGCAAAAGAATCGAAAGAGATACAGGTGGAAAATGAAATGCTGATTTTTAATTTTGGAAATATTAATTCGTTGTAAAATTAATTAGCATATACTATTAGAAATTATTAGCGTACATAAAATTTCAAATATTGACGAATTAAAATACTTCAATATTGCTGATTAACATGGTAATTAACGTCGTACATGACTTTAAAAGCATTATGCATATGACATAAAGTTTTTTAATCATCACAAAATTAATAGAGATTTTAAGTAATATTTCTAAATGAAATAAATAAAGTTTACTGTTTTCCAATTATTTTTATCAGAATATAAATTAATTACAAAGCATAATTTATTGTGATTAACAGAACCTTTTATCAGAATTAAATATTTGACAATCAATCAAATTTTGAAAATACTTTTATATCATATCAGGAATTTAAAACTTGCCGACGAAGGCTGTTGACTAAGAATCACTAACAACACCGTGAAAAATACTGTAGAGAAATTTAAATACGCTATATGCATTAAAGTACATTATTATTATTAATATGAAGGCAATGAATATATCTTTATTTAAATACTGCTCCAAAGCATACAGTATAGGAATATTTTACACAATCCTGAAAATTAATAGCGTCAGAATTGAGTAAAATTGAAACATACGAATCCTTGCATTTAATTTTACGGGATTAATTTTCTTTCCCTCTTTTAACAAACACTACATTATCACTGTCTATAAACTTAGCTTATAAGAAGTTCTACAATAATTTTTTTTAATTTTTTTTTTTTTTTAAATATAACAACCGAGAGAAAATTATTTAACAACTGAATAAGTTGCTTCAACGCGACACGAGACTGCGAAAATTTCCTGCGAGTGCATTATTCCACCATTTCTCCTTTAGACTTCAGGAAAGTATTTTCGATTACGAAAATGTGGTTCTAATAGCAATTGGTCTTTTTTTTTTATGCCTTGAACTCGTAATCGGTTCGAACATGAAATCACGTCTCAATTAGAGTCAAGCATCAAACACTGTTGTAACTGTGATACGTACCTGATTTCGATGTTAGTGGAATAACAACTTGTTAATCTTGTACAACAAGTTAATTCCATTCACATTCTCTTTAAATCGTCAAAAGAGAGAATTTCCTTCCGTATGCGTTGTTGCTAAAGAATTGTTGCTTAATATCTCAAATGTTTAGTTATATATTTTCCTCTAAATTCAGTCACGCAACATGGGACGAGAGAGTGAGTGTCATGCGAAGAAGATCTCACGTAATGTGTGACAAAATAAAAAGACTTTCCAAACAAATGTAAGGAAATAAATGCTGAGTCTGTGTTCAAGAGCTTTAATCCTAAAATCTCTCAAACACAGAAGTATTACCCTGAGAAGTATAACACAAAAATGAACAGTTTCAAAAGACGTTGTTACATAATCTGTATAATCTACGAGAGAATAAATACATATATTGTCTAACTAGCGGAATACCCGTACTTCGCTACGGAGTACATTTTAAGATAATTACAATGAAAAAATAATGAAATTGCTTTTTAGAGGATTTCCTTATAAACAATATTTTTTGTTTCTTCATTGGGCGGAACTAATATTACCAGATTCGTCCGCGAACTTACGCGTGAGCAAGCTACATAAAACTGACCAGGGGAGAAACAATTTTCTCTTAAATCTACGCCAGTGGGTTTTAAAGTTTGGCCTTGAGACTTATTTATCATCATAGCGAAGCATACTTTGATGGGAAATTGCAGTTTTATATATAGGTTTAATTTAATATCCATAAAACATACTAATTTGAATTAAATTCTTAAAAATTTTCCATCTCAATTAGTCTAGTGGTTAAATTTTACATTTTACTGTATTTTAATATTTTTTGTCATTATTTTCGTTGTTATGCACGTGACGCAAAATTAATTTAAAGTATCATAGAAATAAAAGAAATCACATGATCAGCATTTAATAAATTAAATTCTAAAAATTAATCTTTAAAAATTCACCAAAAATCAGAAAATAGAGGTAAAGATTCGAAATAGATTTCAATTTAGAGGAATTTTTATGACTTTTCTCGTGATATAAATTTTATAACCCTCAGATTATTATTTTAAATGCAAACTTACAAAATTTTACAAAAACAGCTTTAAAATTTAATTTAAAAATCTAAGAAGAATTTTTTTTTAAATGCTTAGTGCACCCCTACACTATAAGAAGAATCGCCATGCAAAATTTCAGCCCTTTAGGTCCAGCGGTTTGGTCTGCAAGTTATCTGTCAGTCAGTCAGTCACGGAACTGATTAATATATATACATAGATAACGTGATGGGAAGCAGATTAGAAAGAATTTCAAATTTATTAAGTAAATACATTTAATAGTGTGTTTGGTGATGGGAATTTTCGGATTAATTTTTTCATAAATAGCTTTCATCTGAGGGTTTTGTGGCTAACAATAACGCTAAACGTTATCGGAGACTTGTTCCCTATTGTAGCGATGAAATAATGCATGTCAAGTAGCTGAAATACGTGAGCAGGTAAAAAAAAAAAAACAAAAAAAAAAAAAAAAAAAAAAAAAAAAAAAAAGGAAGGCCAGGGAGACTATTTGGCTCAGACCCCTCGTTAAAGCTATAAGCAATAAATTTATTTAGAAATAGTCAATAGCAGAAACCCTCTAACAGAGCTAACTACGTCATGACTGACTTGAAATTTTGCTAAAATCGCGTCACAAATATTCTTCTCTGAGGCAATCCAAGTTGAAAAGTTGGACAAACAATATCAAATCTCTCTTTCCATACTATTCCAAACACAAGCTAATCATTGAAAACCGATTTAATCAAATCATTGGCTAATAACAATACGATCATTTAATAAAGCTTTAGAGGTCGCAGAAACATAGAAATTTTCCGTCACGTGTTCGTTCCAAATAACACTCGATTACACAATAATCAGAGTTTTGAATATGAAATCGTGGACTTAATGTAGATAAAATTTTGGTTTTATTTTCCAAAACAAATCAATTCATAAAAGCTCGTAATATAACCTTGGATATGGAAATGAATATTTCCAATCACTTCTCAGAAATTCACGAAATTAGTGATAGTTTTGTAATATCCTTTAGGACTAGAATTACCGATAATTGAGATAACCATTTCTACCAACGTTAAAAACTAGTCTTTTTTTAATTTCGTGATTCTAATGTTAATAAATTGACTGGATTTCAAAAAAATTTTAATGACGAAGAATAATATGTTATTCGGTTAATTTTAATGAATTTACAAAAACTGCATTTGTACGAATTTTGTCATCTTTACTCCTGCTAAGTGCAGGAACACTTTAATTAGTTCGAACATTTTCGTCAGATTATACCTTTGAAGCCCGGTATAAAGGGCTTAAGTCAAAAACAGTGATTTAAAAATACCAAGTTATTGGCTTTTATACCAGTCGCAGAAATATAATTTCGACTTGAGTCTTTTGTACAAAGAAATGTAATTTCGTATACAAAATTGATAGACCTAAGCCTTTATACCAGTCAAAAGATTTTTGTGTGTGTTTTTTTTTATCAGTACTAACAAATACATCTAAAAATCACCGTTTTTGACTTAAGCCTTTATACCAGTCAAAAGATTTGTGTTTTTTTATCAATACTAACAAATATCTAAAAATCACCGTTTTTGAACTAAGCCCTTTATACCAGGCATCAAAGATATAATAAAATCCGTTGCAGTATGTGATTATGCAGTAAATAAACGACGACCGATTTCACGATTTTAGCAGACTTATCTACACTAAAAGAATTTCCCAAATTTCCCTTTTACCTATGATTAAGTGATCTAAGATAATAAAGACAGTGAGTTAAGGTTTCCATGGTATAACCCTTCTCTGTACGAGTGACAGATTGCATAATTTATATTTTACATTATTTCTCTAGCAAGCAACGAAAATACGAACTATTTTTCCCCAACAAGGAACCATAAAATCCTTCTCGTGACGTGTAATTATTTAAAAGTTGTAAAAAAAAAAATACTATGATCTTCTCATTTACATACACCCACGAGACAGAAAAATTTGACTGTAAGAGAGGGGGGGGGGGCTCTAAATGAAATACTTTAAATGTCACACATGATTTTCTTTTAATTGTTAGTTTTAAGTGTAGAAGTTTAAATGGAATAAAAATGTCCACAGTAACGGGGATACGCAATTAAATCGCACACAAAATTTATTTTTACAGATATATAAAAATAGCGTACGCTCTGAAATAAAAGCGCATTTCACGCTAGGGGAAAATTTGTCATCCTTTTTCTATAGATGTCATGACTACGGCAAAAGTATCTTTGCAATTGTTTTGCTTTTGAAAAGCAACTTTTGTCATTTCAGTTCCTAGAAACTCCTAAATTCTCTATACAATAGGAGACGGCATGTGACTATAACTAAGCCACTGACGAGCTATTGGACAATGGTTAATATTAAGCCATGGCATTAGGGAGCTTTACAGAGGCTGTTCGCACATTTTTTAGACGATTTTGGTAAGCGGTAGTAAAAGCTCGTTTGCTGCAAAAGAGATAATTGCAAATGTACTATGTTTTTAAAAGTCAAAATTATCGTCTACGGCTTGAAAGTTTTTTTTAAAATTCAAAATGGCGTTTTTAACAAAGCAGTGGTTTGAAGGCTACATTTATGCTCTTTCCGAAGAGAAATATGCATATTCCGTTATCCAAAAACGATGTGAGAGTCATGGTTTTGTGATATCTAAAGCGTCGATAGGTAATATCGTCAACAAGAAAAAAAAAATGAAATTGGAGCCTCAAGTGGGACAAAAATTCCAAACAGGTATCCAAGGAAAAAATGGACATCTTCGACTATTGCAAAGGTACGTTGTTTAATGTTAAAAGAAAATACCCCTAGTCAAAGGACAGTTGCAAAATCATTAAAATGCTCGGTGTCCACTGTAAACAAAATGATAAACGTTGATTTAAATCTTAAGAAAGCGAAAAAACGCAATGTGCACCGTCTTCTTCCAAATCATATCGCTGAACGCAGGACACGCTGCAGAATTCTATATGAGAAACACTTATCCAAAGAAAAATGGAAAACAATTGTCACAATAGATGAATCATGGGTGTATTTAAATGATTGCAACAAAAAAAGAGCCATTTATTAATAAAAGGGGAGAAAAAAATTTAAGTACATGGTTCAAAAATCGAAAGAAAGTTTTTCTAAGGGATTCATGATTGTTGCTGGTTTTCTATAATGGCAAGTTAAAAATAAAGAGAGTGGAAAAAAATGTCAGATTAACTCCAAAATATCAGGAACATATTTTATTGTCAATTTTTCTGAATGAAATACCATCGCTTTACCCACAGTGCCATCAATCTGTGAGACTCCATCAGGACAAAGCTAGCAGTCACACATCAAAATGCACTGTAAATTTCCTAAAAGAAATGGAACAAAAACTGGTATCAAGGCCATACCCTTCACTGATATCCCTACTAAATCTCCCGATGTATCACCTATGGATTTTTGTGCTTTCGGACTTTTAAAATCTGCATTATCCAAACGTCGTCCCAAAACCCTTACAGGTTCAGGATGAATGGGATAGAATACCTCTTCTGACACTTCAAAAGGCATTATTATCCTGGAAATTGCGGTGTTGAAAGATAGTTCAGAATAAGAGATGTCAAATAGAACATTTAAAACACAATAATTTTATGTAATTTAGTTTTGTGAATACAATAAACATTGTCTAAAAACTGTGTGAACAGCCTATGTATTCTTAGCAAAAATGCGATCACTTTTATGTATGTGGGCGTTAAATTCCACTGACATCTTTCACAGTGAGATAGTGTCCACACAGGAGTTATAATTCAATATAGTAATCCATGAAAGAAACGTTGACGTCCGTATCTATGGGTGTCCACAAAGCAGGAGCTTGAAGAACATTGAGGCTAACGTGTTTATGACTGGGAACATTTATGCACCCTTGCGATTTCTTCAGTTCAATTCTCCCAAATATTGTTAGCTTATTTAGAAGCTCTTTTCCTGCCTCATACAGACGAAAATAACGACTACTCGTACACAATTAAAAAATGTGCTGAAAACGTGGTCAGAAATATATTAACTCTTCCTCGAATCTGAGCTAAGGCAATATCTAGTAAAAATAACCACAGTGAAAACGTGACTTACCGCAAAGAAATATTTATTAGTTAGAAAGAAAAAAGTTAAGTTACTTGCTCTTCTTGTGAGAGATAAATTTGCCAACATGTGCAGATACATCGAAAAGAGTGCACAGAAAGCCACAAAATATTTCACATTTCTTTAGCGCTGTTCCTCTTTTAGAAATGCAAATAGTCGAGTGGGCGCTGATTCTGTAAAACCGTGATTTGTATATCAGCTACTTACCACCTGTGTTTCCGCGAAACTAAAAGGAAGATTTTCATGCCGAAAGTTGCAGGAAAGACGAAATCGTATACGTATTCAAGCCGAGAGGAGATATATTAACGCTGTATTTCACACTTTCTAAAGAACAGAAAATTTGATTTGACATAGCAATAAAAATTACCCGTTTTTTATTCTTTTCTCAAAAGCTTGAATGAAAAATTCTATCGATGGAAAAGCTACTGATCCTTTGTCTATAAATTTAAAAAATTCGCTTAAAAGCTTATCTAGATATGTAAGAAAATTTGTTTTTTTCAGTAAAATGTTAAACTATAAAAATGCAAAAAATTGAATAATAGGCGTTCATTAAAAACCTGAATTTAAAAAAAGGGATGAAAGTTGAGTTATCTTTAATATGCAACTGATGAAGTATCTTTCAAATTTCATTAACTCTGACGTTATCACGTAAATGTCACAAACCATTGCGTGAGGATATTTTAAAACTAGCATTTAGTTGTTATTTTATAGTTGAAAGTTTAAATGCTTTAAACAATTATAGCATCAAGAATTTCTGCCAGATTCGAGCCAAAATTCTTTGAATTCTAATTATTATTCGCAATAAATGCTAATATTTTAGGCTAATTCATAACAGATCTGTTCATTTAATCCAAGTGTTTTCGTATTCTAAAATAGCTAATCTTTTGTTTAAAAAAGGTGGACTAATCCCAAAAAAATTTATAATACAATTGAAAAGTTTCTAGATTTTTTTCGTATATGGTTTACAATACCGTCCACATGATATAATGGTTAGTGTCGTGAGCTTCCACGCAGTAGGCTTGGGTTCAAATCCCTAATAAGGCTTGGTCGTTAATGTGTTATCCCCTCATAGGGAGCAATGCTGGCTCACCTGAATAGTGCTCCTGCATTAAAGTAGCCACAAAGACTTCACGGTGAATTACAAAAGGAGACTATCTCCCTGCAAGTGCTTCCGCATTAAAAAAAATATAAATTTGGCATCATGCATTAGATTTATAATTTGATCTCTTAAAACATTTTACGACTTTATTAAAAAAACTACGTATTTATTCCCCTCTTAAAATTCGCCGTAGACTGTTTTGTATCCATCTTTAAAATAAAGACTATCAAGGAGGACGTCGTTCTTATCTTCGAAGTTTACGTGTTTTACAATAAAGCCGTCGTTTCGTTTAACTTCCTTTGAAAACAAATTTCCGCAGAACTTTGAACAAAGTTTCCATGTGCCTTTCATATACAACCTTAATTAATCTCCATGTTACGTAAAAAAATTTCTGTTTTACGAAAATTTTATTTCTATGTAGAAGTATTCGATATAATTTAACAGGAATTACACCATGCTCAAGAAGGTGTCGTTAATACATATCCTACCAAATATGCGTAAATCTCGATACAATACATTTCTACCAATAGAACTGTATTGTACTGAGATTTATAAATACGGCGAGTTTGCTAGTCGAACGCATGGGCGTCTATGAATATTTTTACGAAACGAACTAACTTCTACGTTTATCTACATTGCCAGTGGCAATGCAGCTAAAAGCACAAAAGCCAACTGAAAATATCCAAGAGCTCAAATCCTCAACTGCTCTGCGTTGGAAATAACCCCCTAATCACCTTTCAGACTACTTTTCATTATAGGATGAGTTTACGTGAGGACGATCTACACTACTTCTGAGAGTGAAGCATAAGCCGGGCCTCACACCAAAAAAGCACGCGACACGATAGCGCATGTCATGGTGGACAAATGTTTCGGTTGCCGTACTCAGCCGGCTCTGCTGTCCCTTTGAAAGAAAACACACTGTAAAGAAATATGTAGAAACTGGGGAAAACCATGTCCATCCACTGATGCAAACATTTTTCCCCACTGGAAGATGGCCTTTTTCTAGTCTAATAATGCCATATGCGGCTAAAAATGTCCAGGTGGGATTAGTCGAACATGAAGCAAAACTTTTCTCTGGCATGCACAGTTACAAGATTGAAAAATCATAGAGCTTCTCTCGTATAATCTGAAAGAATTTGGAATAGATATCCTTCTACAACATCACTGGAGGAACTTTGAAACCTCGCATAAAGTATGATATCATACTTTAAGCAAGGAACTTGAAAACCTTGCATAAGTATGATATCCCATTAACCACTATTCACAAGTTGAATAATTTTATTTCCAAACAGACTGAAATCGTAATACGTGAAAAGATTGTTTTACACCATATTAAAAAGAATTTTTATTATATGTCAAGTGTTTCCATTGTTTGTCTACCACTTATATGCATAGGAAAATTCAAAACGTCACTTCCTAATTTGAATTGCAAATCGTTCTTGTAATTTTCGCAAGGCATTCCAACGGCCATCTGCCAAATATCGGAATTGGAATCTTACAGCGTGGTTTCCCTATTAATTATTACAATCATTAAACGTAGCTAATGTAAATACCTGTAAAAAGACCTGAAAACGTAAATATTTTATAGGCAGTATATGCAACACAATAAGTTGAAATTTGGTATTTCCTGGGAGATCCTTCAACATTGTTTTTAAGTATGTAGTTTGTATTATGTAAACAAGAGGCTTTTGTGTCAATGGGCTCAGATACAAGTGCTTTGGAAATAAACAGCATTATGCAATTTTTACCATTGTATTCAGATTTCCACCTGTAGAATATATTTAGGAACATAAACAAGTTCAGATATTTCGTTTCCTGGAAAACATCTACAAAACCGGAACTCTAGGACATCACATCTTATGAACCAAAGATGATGCACGCTTCTTAGTAATTTGAATCAATCGAACCTTGGATTCAAGTACACTGGTTTTAAGTATTGCAACTGTCGTTTAAAATATAAATTATGTCTTATAGAGAATGCGTCAAATTTCTAAATGCTTAAAATTTGCATGTGAGAGAAAATGTACTCTTACTTTACATGCTTTCACATTAATATTGTTTCGTTGACGCGTTAACTTTAAAGTTACACTAAGTTCTGACTTTAGACCCCAAATAGGAAACTGGTTTCAGGACAATCAAGCAATTACAAAAACTAGAATAGAAAAAAAAAAGGGAGAGACTATATAAAACACGAAACTGCTTCAATCAAATCTCAAATCACTTTAAACGAGATCCTTGTAGTTAAAACTTCATCCTTAATAAATTCTTTTAACAGTATCTATTTCACAGTGGAAACGTCAGTATGCTCCCAGTAAACCCCAATGTAACGCTATTATACCCAATGGGATCCTCATATACAGTTCCATAAATTTACTGGAAGCTTAGTACCCAAATAATGACCGTCAGCAAGGCGAATGCGACTTTCTTTATCATCCTAACATTTAATTTAGAAACAACCGCAGAAAGAAAAAAAAATTCTTAACAACTCAGACATGAACCTTTTTATCAATCCAAGAGAAAATCTTAAAACTCAGAATGACTCATAAATAGGACTCACTTTCCCTTAAAATATTCTTCACGGGTATCTTGCAGTCAGCGAGATCATTGAATTGAGATCGTCATGTTACTCATCTGTTTTTCCATCGACGACTTTACTTTTAAAGTTTATTATTCATTGCTTTTCAGACCAGGTTGGGTCTCAAAGGAATTTCCTTTATTATTTTCTGGTTATTTCCTGATTAAGTTTTTTTTAAAGCTTATTTAATAAATTTGAAGTAAGTATAATATTTCGCATAGATCGGTAGTTAGTTTCCTCGATCGAGAATTTTATTTAAACAACACTTTCTTCACGTTTGAGTCCGCCCTCGCTTACAAACAGTAAAAATACGATCCTCCCTAGCAGAGTGGCTCAAAATCAGCTTATAAAGGTAGAGTTCCTCTATCTTTATATCGTTGTGGCGCAGAACAACCTAACACATCAATCTTCACTGTCGTGGGTACCCTCCTCAGTTGTCTAAAATCTCACCACTTTAACACCATTATCGAAGTGAGAGAAAACGTGTGAAAAGAACACATAAAGTACACGTGGTTTGATTTCAACGGAGTCCTTGTAAACCGTTGAAAGCAAACTGATCACGGATGTACATTTCAAAATACCGCGAATTGATAAATTTTCCTGAGAAAAATAACAGGAACCAATTTTATAAATTCAAGTTATGTTTATTTATTTTCTTAAAATATGCCATTAACTTTTTGCTCTATAATCGTTCACTGGAATTTGCTTCAACACAAAGTGCATAAATGAAAAATAAGTCATCTTTAAGGTTAAAAAAGTTACACGACGTTAGTAAAAATGTTAAATAATTTCGGAGTATCTGCAACCTCAGGAATTGAGTTTTACACAGGAAGCGCAGAAGTTCACGGGAAATTTCAATAATCCTCAGTTTGAATACATCAACCAATCAGGACACTTAGGATGCTAGATTTCTACCGGGGGGGGGGGGTCGTCACAGTTTCAATATCTTATAAAATCCCCACCCATGTACTCTATTCCTAGGTTATCGGCAGTATGACAAAAAGCACCTCTATGCCAACTGACGGAATCCTTTAGTTCTACCACCGTTTTTATACCAATTAAATATATTCAGTATCACCTTACCTTGTAAAGTACAAACGGCTGTAGCTCCAGTTTTTAAATGGGGCAACATTTATAAAGTAATCAAGGACTAAAATCAAATCAATTTAAGGTGCAACTTGGTTCTTCTTCGTCACTGGCCCGAAAATTCCTTCCATTGAAAATAAACTTTTCGTCCAAGGAAGAAAAACTAAGGGGATTGTATGCAAATTAAAATATAGATACTTAACTAGTAGGGCTTTCACCTAAACGGTGCCTCCATTGAAAGCAACCAACGATTCTCGCGGATTAAGTGCGAATGTCTTAATGGACAAGAGCCTCGCATTGCAAACAGAGCCGGACCCATCCATTGTGGCGCCTGAGGCAAGTTTTAAAATCGGTACCTTTTCAAATTCTTAGAGAGACTCCAAGTAATGAAAGTATCTATTAGAAATAGTCTGCTCAATAGAAAAACGGTCATTTTGGGGAAAATATGTATTTATTTTTAAAAGTTTTTTATTTTAAAAAAAACACAAAAAATTTAAAAATTACAGAACTTAAACAAAGCAGACAAATTAAATAAATTTTAATATAATTTGTCATTTAATAAAAATAATTTTTAAATCCTTCTTCGAGACTTTTTTGCAGCAAATGGTTCGATAGCATCTATATAATTTATCGTCTTTCATACCTTCTTTTCTATAGAAATTATTGCCAGATCACTCAATCGTTCTTGAGTTGTTGTTCGTAAAAAATTCTTAAAAATTTTCAGTTTAGAAAATCCGCACTCAGCTGCTGCTACAGTAACAGATAGTGTAGAATTTTTATAGCTACAAATTTTTTTGTAAATATACATTTAAAATTTATTTCTCATAATCTTCAATTCAGTAGTTTATAAAAAAAACAGTTTAAATGTTCGCTTATAATTGTATATTTTTAGGAATTCCATCATGTACTACGTTAAACTATTAATATATATTTTTTATTTTTAAAAATTTCGTATTTTTGGTAAGTCTTATTGTGGCGCCTTTTTCAATTTGGTGCCTGACGGGGTAGCCTTGCAGCCTCATCTGTGGGACCGGCTCTGTTGCCAAACAACTAGTAGAAATGAATATCTGTGTCATTACTAACCAACCTTAACTACTAAACGTAGAAAAGTTGTATAGAAACATGTAAAACATATCAAAAACATAATTTACACTGAGGCTGCTTCAAAATTCTTTTCCACTAGCAAAATTGAGTACATTCGACTCCCGATTAGCGCATTATCCGTGCTGCGATTAAAGGAAAAGGTTTAAAATCAATTAAAAATTGCGTCAAGGAATGTCAATATACCATTCAAACAAAGGAATGCAACAGACTTTTACAGATGAAAAACCGACAAGTATGTAAGTTTTATTATTCTACGCCGTTCATTTAAAACAGTATATGCAGCTCATTTAAAATCACTGAGCAGGATTTGTTCCGTTTTTTCTTAATTGCGATAAAAGGGTTATATTTGTACTGTTCCTGTATTCCGTTTCTCCCCTGCACACCCGCGCATCAATTAGCTTGGATAATCCAGAGTTCAGCGTATTACCGGCGCGAATCCCCTCTACATTGGATCTACAGATATTCAGTTGCGGATTTACCAGCAGGCTGAGTAGGCTGGAGCCTAGGGCGGCAAATTTAGTTCATAAATTTTTTATTTCGATTTACAAATTTAAAAAAAATTATTATACACACACAAAATACGAATTTCGAAAATTGGAGAGAAATTAAAATATTTAACAAAACTCGAAATATAGTCCTATATACAGTGCTAAATAACAAATATTTCAACATCTCTACATAAACAATTGCTAAACGCTTTATTAATTATACATTAATGATCATGAATTTTTAGAATATCGCAATAGCGATTCGATATTATAGTCGAAATTTAGTTATTTTTACATATTTTCTTCACTGATAACTGCTATAATTTTTGCGAGTGATTACTTCAGGGTTAACACGTTTCTCGTTGTCATAGATAGACTCATATCCGAGTTTTTTGCTTAAAATAATGTTTTTTGATAATTCTTTGCTGTAAAAATAATCAAGGATCTAACACGGTACCATAGTTCTCAATGATACTAACCATACGGGAAAAGTTGATGTAACGAGGATGATGGAGCACAAATCATAAAGTTGGAATTTTATTGATAGAAAATTGATATGATTGTGGACTAAGATATCAAAATTTAGAGGCGGCAAAAATTGAATAGCCTACGGGCGGCAAATCTGTAAATCCGCCACTGCAGATATTTATCTTGTTCTTATAACTCTTGATTTTCACGTGAAAGGACTTGATGGATGTAAATTTCAGATTACACTGACCAAATAAAATAAAACTATATAAATTATATTTACCACATTGTTTAAATAATAAGTAAATAATATATAAAACACAACATATTTCTCTAATACTAGTCTCATTTCTTTTAGAATGAACAAAGCGGCTAGAAATACCAACACAGTTAATTAAGTAATTATGGAAAAAATTGAAGGCAAAATGCAAAATAAGTTGATAATAAAAAAGAAATCGTCGAGGAGAAAAAAAAATAAAGGATGGATCCAAAGTCCGTTGTGAAGTGCAGACTACTAAGAACTAGAACTTTTAAATGCGAAACGCCGGTTCTGTGAAGCTATGCTATGAAAACTAAGCACAACAGTTGTAGTTTTTGGGGAGATCGAATCCTAGAATTGAGAAACTACAATTCTTTACATCAGTGGCGCGAACACTATAGGTCGTGACCCCCCTGCGTGTCGTAAAAATAATTAGAGGGGTCACGGATAGTTTGAAGCAAATTTATATATTATTGAATTATTTAATTAAGAATTTGCTGTAAAAAATGCTAATAATTTTGAAATAATGCCTTTTTTAACTTTAAATTTTGCTAATTTTTACCTAATGAAATACAAATACATATCAATATTTAAATATCAAGTTTTGGTCACATGAGATTTGCCAAAAATAGAAGGTACGCGAGCCTATTTTTTATTGTTATTATGCGGTAAATATATACCTAAAATCTACAGTCCACTGAATTTGAAAATAGTTTGTCAAAATTTGCAAATTTCTTTTTTTTATAATTGCTAACATTTTCCTAATTTTTTAGGAAAAATTTGTAACTATCAAAAAGTATTCATAGGGGTCGTGCGATTTTTTTACCCAAAGAAAGTGAGTTGCTATCGAAACATTTATTTACCACTGCACTACATCATCAGCGCATTTATCGGAGAAGTTCAGTTGCTAAACTTTTATAGAAAAACACCGTGCAGATGAAAATAAATCACATTCGAAAGCGAACTTATGAAATTCAAACAAATTTTGCGCTACCTTTGAATGTTGAAAATATTTCACGATTGTTTATTATATACTTTTTTAACTTCTTAAAATGTTTAACACTTTAATTTATTCATTCACTGACTGCCTCTGAGAAAATCCTAGAAAATAGTCTCCTGTGAGAAGTCATGAAAAAGAGAATTGCGGAAGAACCGATGGAAACTCTAGAAAACATTGTTTCAAAAAAATAAAAAATCAGGTGAGAACACCCGGTCGAAAAAAAGTTGAAAAAATGAAAAGAAAAACACTTACTTTCCTCTGCACACTCCGAAAAAAAAATTCTAATAATATCCTTGTCTCATGCGAACTCGTCTATAATCTGGAGTGATTTGACTCTGGTGTGAAATTTCGGCGAAGGAGGTTGCTCTAGAACTCTAAAAGAAGCTATTAGCTCACGTATCTTTATCATCGACCTGTACGATCACCGGTATGATTATTGAGTATTCCGCCACTGCCAGAGAGGAGAGTTTTGGGAGACCAAGTAAAGGAGTGCAGCGACCTCTGTCGGTCAGTAGGCTCAACGAAAATGTTTACGGCACGGTGTTATGCTGGCATTCCGAGCTCGGGGTGATGTTTACCGTTCGCCACTGGCACAAAAAGAATTCTTTTTTAAGAAAAGGGTTCTGCTCAAATTTCCGTTTTTGTCCGAATTTTAATAAAAATAAGCTCTGTAATATTTTTTTTTTCAAAAAAAGAAAGAACTCTTGCTAGAAACGTATTCGGCCCCTGATAAACCTCTCTTGACGTTAGCTTTTATGAGGATATACCTTTCATCACCCTTTATAACTCCTTTTTTATCCTCATTTTTGCGATTACTCTTATTGATTAGTACATGCATCTCATCCGACAAAAAAAATATACAAATGAGGAATTTATCGCATTATGAGCTAAAAGAATTCAAACATACCGGCCTTCTCTATAAAGGGGACTAGGTGCAAGAAACCATTTGGGGCCCTAAATTTTATGTAAAGTAAAAAAAAAATACAAACACGAACATATATTACTAATGCATGTTTATTTAATGCATGGTTTTGTTTTTGCTAATACATTAATTACTTCAGAAAAATTGCAATTTTTTGCAATTTCTTTTACGATGCTTAATACAGCAAGTGCATTTAAGCGTTCTGCACACATGCTTGACCAAAGATAATTGTTTATTAATTTTAGCCCATTAAAAATCGTGAGCCCCAATTGGGGATCACGAATATTTTTAATGTTATCCCCCTTAATTTCTAATTTTTTGTTTATTTTTAGGGTTAAGTGTTTATATTATTGTCTACTCATCAATACTTATATTTAAAGAGAGAGCGATTTTGTACGTGGAGGGTAATCTTCAGAACCACTGTACCTAGTTGAATAATTCTTTCACTGTTTGAAAGGTACATTATTCCAGATGGACATAGGCTATATATTATTTATATCTGATCAGTAGAAATAAATTTAGGGGCTTAATCCTAACAATCTCCATTGTTTCCGCTACAGTCTTCTACCGCTTTTTGTTACGAAGATTTCAACGATCCTTAGCGTGGTGCTATCTATACTTATATATAAAGAGAGAGCGATTTTGTACATGGAGGGTAATCTTCAGAACCACTGTACCTATTTGAATATTTCTTTCACTGTTTGAAAGGTACATTATTCCAGATGGACATAGGCTATATATTATGTATATCTGATCAGTAGAAATAAAGTTAGGGGCTTAATCCTAACAATCTCCATTGTTTCCGCTACAGTCTTCTACCGCTTTTTGTTCCGAAGATTTCAACGATCCTTAGCGTGGTGCTATCGCGGTGGGCTTCTGTTCTGACGCTAGCGGTTCGAACCTAGCCGTTCTCCGGCACGCCTTTTTCTTTTAAAAAATTTATTTTAATTATTAACTAACATAAAATTAATTTAAGGTATTATTTAGGTTATTATTAAGTTAAAAAAAGATTTACAATTTATTGGCTATCAACTGGAAATTTATTGGTATAATATTTTGTTCAACCCGGACAAAGTCGGGACGGGCCGCTAGTAATGTATACAGTTAAACTTTTCAGTTTGATTAAAAAATTTTAGATACATATGATATTTTTTCAAGAGTTTGCTTGTAAATGACGCTTTTTCACATCTCTCTATTTGCTAAGTGAATATCTGAAAATTTATATTGAAATGAATTATTTTTTTCTTATGGGGGTTATGTGCATATGTGTTCTGAATAACATAGTATCAAAATTGAACAAATTATTTACTTCATAGCTTGACCGCCGGCAAAATACTATGATCCCCATTTGGGGCTCACGGTAATTGTAATGTAAAATGGTTGACTATTTACACTACAAATAGAACTTTCGTTTTCTTTGCAGTTATCTGGTGCAATACGTTTCTGGAAATTCTACAATGGTCTGGAAATTCCACATGGGCATTTTCCCATGAAAATGTGGAATGCATCCACTGACAATAATAGGCATGAAGGGGGTGGGGGAGGGGCATACACCAGGTGATGGGAACAGGTGATTCTAAAACCCACATGCTAAGTAGCTAAGCTTTAGTAATTAAGCTAAGTAGTAGTATAGAAAAAGAAACGAATGGGTTAGGGATGTCGGTAATATTGAATAAAATAGCAACCATAGACAAACCAGAGGAACACTGCTTTTATTTCGATAATTTTTTCACAAGTTTTGATTTGATGAAAAATCTAAAAGAGAGAAATATACCTGCGACAGGAACAGTGAGATATGATAGGATGAATAAATGCCCTATAAAAACAGATAAGGAAATGAAGAAAGAATTTCGCAGGGCTTTCGATTATAGATATAATGAAATAAACGGAATATTTGGTCTTATTTGGAAAGATAATAGTAATGTTAAGATGCTATCAAATCATTTGGAAATTTTACCTTTGGGACGTGTGCCAAGATGGTCTAGAACTGAGAAAAAACAAGTGTTAATTCCACAGCCTAATGTCATTGCAAATTACAATAAGAACATGGGTGGTGTTGACAAGCTTGACTGGAATATACAAAAATATAGAATACAAATTAGAGGCAAGAAATGGTACTTTCCTATTTTCACTAATGCAGTGGATATGGCCCTAGTTAATGCTCATACAATATACTGCATTGCTAATGAAAAAATACCCCTATTAAATTTCAGAAGAGTAGTCGCACGGTTTTATCTGAATTTACACTCTCTGTCTGACCCAAAAAATAGTGGAAGACCATCGTACAGTGTGAGTTCACAGAAACGCATTGGAGAAGACGTAAGAAAAAATCCTAAAGGACATTATTTAGAAAGAACATTGGATGGAAAACAGAGAAAATGTGCAGTATGTAAAAAAAAATGTTCGGAAACAGTGTGCAATGTGTGATGTTGGATTACATGTAGAATGGGCTATTCCTTGGCACTCATAAAAAAAATTATGAAATTATTTACATGTAATGTACCGTGATCCCCAAATGGGGATTGATTTTTAAATCAATAAAAATCAAATATTTTCTTTGAATATCGTAGAATTAATTATACTACGTTTCTTTTCATGCAAAAACATAACTTTATTTGAAAAAAAAATATTTTAAAAAAATCTGGCAGTTAATGGGTTAATGTGCTGAAAGAGCGCTCAGCACTTTCTATAGTAATAGACAACGTGAAGAAAAGTTTTAACACAGTTAATGCATTTAGAAATAACTCATTATAATTATTATTTAGTATGTATTGCAATATGTCTTGTGCGTTATTGACACCCCTTTCACTCAAAATCAATTCATGTGCAAGAGTACATTATTTTAGTTCTTGATCATGTTGGGCCCCCAACCGCGGCATCCGCCGCACCCCCCCCCCCCCAGATGGCCGGCACTGAATACATATATTACAATACTGATTTATAATACAGTCACCAAATACTCTTCATCGAACTTACTGCCTGCCACGCACCTTCCATTTTAGCAGATTCTGACTGCGACACTTTGATACTTTGATCCTTAAATGCTAAATATGAGTATTAATTACGGGTAGTTTCACAAAAGGGTGTATTCGAAGTTTGTTTTGAAACATTCTATCATATATGGGTTTTAGTTCAGTTGTACCTGAAATTAACTGTATGATTTTCCCTATGAGAAATATCTCCTCACACCATCCCGGATGTTGTTTATGTCCGGCATGCTTTTGTGCTCCCACTCGCAACCCTGAAGCGGTATAAATGAATAGCCAGACAAGTCTCTCTTTTTTTAAGCCTTCAGATATCCGTACATATTTTTCTGAAAGTCTTACATTCTAGCAAAATTTTTGTCTGGTTCGGTCCTGAAAAGTAAAATTATTTTCTCAATGTTTTGTCTGGTCGCTGAAAAAGTTATTTAGAAACATGATAAAGTTATTCTTGGATGGAGTAATTCATAAGCATACTTCGTCATTTCACGAACTGATAGTATTTGTTTCTTGTCATGCGATTTACTATGAGGCATTTAATATTCAAGCAAAATATCAAATTCGGGTTTCTGGCAGTTTCTTTCTTTTTTTTAATTTAATCTTTAAAAGACTGGTCTGCCCCTTAACTCAATCATTCTATACTTCGATCTTTCCAAACATTATCTGTAGTAGTGAAATGGAATACGATAAAAAAATATATATATATTCGTTATCAATTTTTATCAGCGGGGAAGAAAACTTATAAATATTGTATGTATCCACTGCTGCTGAGTATTATCAAAATAATGAAGCCCTTAATTTCTGAACCCATTGCATCGCGAAATAAGTTTTTTTTTTTTGCTTTTAAATGTTTAAATAAAATCTAGGGAAACAATTCTCCAAATAATTTCTGGATTGAGAGAACTCATTTTCTCTAGCGATCATATATGTTTTCACCCTCATGTTAACAACAGCGTGATTTGTATTCCATAATGTGTTGCACTCGTGTACATTTATACACAGCTGTCAACTGCCCGAATAAAATACGTATTGCGTTTAAATATGTATAATCATTTTATAAATGTACAGACAAAATAAAGTATAGATATGTATAAATATATGTACTTAATTTGTATTTTTTCTTAAAAAGAAATGTCAATATAAATATCAGATTTGAGTTATAATAATTATGTAATGTTATTATTCCAATTATATATATATACGTATATACATATACATAGAAAGAGAGAGGGGGAGAGAGAGATAAATAGATAGATAGAGAGAGAGAGAGAGGGGGGGGAGGGAGGAAGAGAGAGATAGATATAGATAGATAGATAGATAGATAGATAGATAGATAGATAGATAGATAGATAGAGAGAGAGATAAAGACATAAAGGGGAGAGATAAAGAGATAAAGAGGGGGGTTAAATTTAAAAAACTTTAGCAATCTTTAGCTGACTCACAGACAGGCATTACTAGTTTTCCTTCAAACCTGAGGTCGTTTTCAATAAATGAAATTAAAAGACCTACACAGCGCTAGTCTTACATAGATATTTTATACATGAGAAAAACAATAAGACAACTTACAAGCACTATGAATAAACTCAACAAGGATATATTGGATGTAGTTTTACATGAAGAAGTGCATTTCGAGATCAAGGTAACGTTTTCTATAGGAGTGCGATAATACTTAACAGTATTGAAGAACCGTACTTTGACCTCATATCAGAAGCGTTGAAACGTCAAAAACAAAATAGTAACTTAAAATTTGGATAAATACAATGGCTGAACGGGACTTTCACAGTGAGTAAGTTTTAATGGGACAAGACCCATCTTGAAACAGCAGAAAAATCATCGAAAACGCCGCCAAGTTGCCATGACTTTGCAACTTTAGATCTTAGCAAAAATATGTATTCACTACCCAGTGCCACTATCAAACAGAGGACGTCAAATAACTGTACAAAGAGACATGGAATGTCACCCCAGATCAAGGCCTTGAAACAAGTGAAAGATTAGTTTTACGCCACCCCTTCAATGAAGATTGAAAGAACACGCCAAAGTCCTGAAAACGCTAATTTTCAAAACAGTAAGAAGCGCATTCTATTGTGATAATGGGAAACCTACCTCTTACTCTCCCTCTAAGCACCTGTTGCTCGTCATCCTTTTGGCGAGTCTTTCAAATTATCTCTTTTGAAACCTTTTTTCCATCCTCCCTCAGGATTTCGGAAAGTTGGCATATTTCCTAAGACCGATCTCCGCGCATAAACGAAGATACTTAATAAAAACTAAGTCCAAAGCCTGATTTGAGTATTTAGAAAGAGATATCACTTTTTTTTTTCCTTTTTCGTTTACATGGTCATGCATTGTTTTATGAAAATATCCTGTCAGTTTATTTATTCCGCTCTTTGCACGTGAGTTTTTCTTTGGCCTTGAATGCTAAACAAAAAATTTTTAGTATGGCTCTTCTTTCGACTTAGGTTACATGCATTCATATACATTTAAAATAACTGAGACACTTTTTTTTGTTTGTTTTAAATTTGAATTACGCAGAACTTCCAATCATCCGTGAAAAAGGTTAGAAATAAAATATAAGTAAATTGAAAGAATGCCCATACATATCGTAAACAAAGATTATGTAGCAAGCACTCTTCATGAGAAAATCGGAAAAGTATCGCTATTTTAACTAAACCAAAACTTGTGAATTGTTCATTTTTTTTGCTTTGCATTGAAATATTTTTGGATTAACCACGTTTTCCTATTCTCTGCACTAACGTGCTGTCGGACAGTCGAGAGTTTCGTGTAGTTCCTGAAAATTACTCACAAAGTTTATTAATTTGATCTTCCAGCTTCCGAGCGATCCTAAACTTGTAAGCCATGTAAAAAAAATAAAGAAGCAGAGTAAGCAATTTCCAAATATGGGTATAATTTCGTAAGCAAATAAAAGAGTAATGAGCTTACCGCTGCTACAAGCTTCCCAGGCTTGCAGAATTTATGTGAAAATATTTAAAAGCATATAGCTTCCTGCTATAAACAGCTGATATGATGAGCCATTTTGAAATAAATATCTGAAATTTCCACAGTAAATATGTCTAATAGAGGATACCGCCTCGCCTATTTCACCAGACCTATCAAAAGCTAAGTCGGTAAACAACACCATGTAAATGCATCCCAATTTCCCTCTAATTAAAGTTTTAAAATACGTTTTCTAATAATTATACATCTCCACTATAAAAAAGCTTGAAGGACTTTTCAAATTGGTCGTGGGCTGACTTTCAAAATGATATCCAAAGAAAGTTAAGAACGGATAAACAAAGTCCTGTCAAATGATCCGATGAAATAAAATCTTGCGAGGCAAATTTTAAAACGCACATCGCACACGCTAAAAAAGAATATTAAAAGTATTTGTTCACTAGCTTTAATTGGTTCGTTTTATACCATAGATTCTGCATTTCACAGACCCATACGTTTTAACGTCTTCCTTCTCCGTGGGAAACAAATCCCTAGATCCAAACAGGAAGGCGACGAGTTTCATTTTAGACGAGGAAAATGTTAACTGTGACAATTAGGTCATGCATTAACAAACCGTGGACGTATGTCAGGCTTCTGTGCCGAATTTCCCCGTGATCTTTGTTTGAACTGATGCAAGAAAACGTTAAAGCAAATTGAAAAGGTTATTTAAACACGCTCAGGCTTTGGTATCAAGTGGTAAATTCATCTCTAATTTAAGTAAATAATATTGATATTAAAACGTTCAGTATCTATCCGACTTCAAAATACATGCTCGTATTCTAGACCAAAACTTTTCTCTAAACTGAAATTAAGCAACCTTAGGGCCTGTTCACATACAATCCGTCAGCGTTACTCTTATTGACATATTTTAAACCAATTACAGAACGTAACAATTTCGTGGGCAATCGTTTGGAGGTTTGTAATTGGTTAAATATATTTTAATACAAGTAACGCTAACGCTGACGGATTCTGTGTGAACAGGCCCTTAAAATATGCTTGACGATGAAATTAGTGTTATGCGACTAAGACTGTAACTAAACCAATATTTTTCTAACCATCAAAAATACGATTTTGGGATTTTCATGCTATTTCACTGGTTTTTAGTAAAACCAATGTAATAACATGAAAATTCCAAAATCGGATTTTTTGGAGTTACGTTGTTTGTTAATTATAATTTCCTTCATAGCAAAACAGAGAGCCATTCCACTCGCAAATATAAGCTGAAGAAAAAGGAGGCTATTCCTATCTTTTAATAGTAGAGAAAAACCACGAATAAGTCCTCTCCAATATACAATACACATGCAGTAACTATACTTCCAACAATCAAAGCAATACAATACATGACACTGCACATACAGAAAGATTTCAAATTGACGTAGAGTTTTGTATCAACAGTGACAGTTAAACAAACGTTCCCGCGCGCAGTCACATATTCAGGAACAGAAAAGTATACAATGTATAGTATGCGATGCATGTGAACAAACAGACGTTAAGCGCACAAAAACTAGTGAACATTTTTACGAAATGAAAAATACCGTGGATTCATTTTAACGGTAAAAGTTCACTAAAATATTACTCAGAGGCATTGCATATGAATTAACATTTAGATAGTAAGAAATTTTTTTAACGTAGGATTACGTTCCTCTATAACGGTCCTCCGGAAAGGAAAATTTCAGACGCTAAAACCGTCCGTCCGTACCCCGCGAGTTATAATTTTGACAGAGAGCCAAACCCAGTCTGCATCGCTTGGACAAGCAGTTGATAGTTAAACAGAAAAGTTCCGAAATGCGTCAAAATTTTGACATACATGTACGTATATATATATATATATATATATATATATATATATATAAACATACGTACATATATAGATACATATATACATGACATACATACATATATACATACAAAAGAAGTAAGCAACGATAAGTAATCCTACGTTAATAACCCGCGGTAGTTTCGTTAGAGACTACCTGAAATTTTTTAAGCTTTAAGCACATTAATATAATACAAAACGATACAATGCAGTAAAAACTGTTTTATAAACGTTGATCATTACAGTATAAAAGCAGCAGGTAGGAAAACTAAAAATCCACAGAGGGAAAAATTAAGGGTGAGAAACTTTCATATAATTAAAGCTAAAGCGACAAAAATCGAAGGTCGACAGTAATTCACTACTCTGATTTTGGGAGAGTTCCCGCTCTGAGCTATACCGTCCAAGTATACATTAATGTGGTTTTCCGTTTTTCATATTCTCTCTTTCTCTAACTTAGTGACCTTCGCATCAAACCAACTAAATTTGCTCACGTGTTTGACCCCATTATTTCACAACTTAATACTTTGCTCTTTGTAAAGAGAAATACTCTAGTTCTGCAGACCCCTAGGAGGCCGTCTTAATAGCTATTTTTGACGGATGCGATAGCGATAACCCATTTTATTCCAGGCGAGAGGGGTAAAAAATCTTAAAGCATCCGTTCCTAAAAGCAAAGACTCCGTAGCATTCCTATACAAGCTAATACGGATATATTATAGGCTATTTATTTTCTCCTCCCCTCTTTCTCTTTTCGGATAACATCAATTTAATTCGTAACATGGATTTGTCTTGATGGACTTCAAACGGGTGTTTTTAGGTCAAGACCAGGTTACGCATTTGTTGCATAGTATGTTTTCTTTTTATTGCGGAATATTCCCGCTTTTAAACTTATGGATGTTAAGGATCATTTGACACTTTTCGATAAACGAATTTGGAACAGAGCAGTTAATTATACGATACTTTGCCGTTTCTATCATTTTCTTTTTCTAATGCGGGGGCTCTTGTCGTGAGACAGTCGCCTTTTGTTATTCACAGAGAAGTCTTTCTGACTACTTTATTATGGGAGCACCCTTTAGGTGAGCCAGCATTGCTCCTTATGAGGGGGCAGCACGTTAACTAGCAGGTCTAATTAGGGAATTGAACACAGGCCTCCCGACGCTAACTACTACACCATGTGGGCGGCTATGTTTCTATCATTACCTTCTCAAACATATAAGCTGACGAATTGTATGGTTTTAACGTAGGATTACGTTCCTCCCTAACGGTCCTCCGGAAAGCACAATTTCAGATTCTAAAACCGTCCGTCGTCGCGAGTTATAATTTTGGCAGCGTGCTAAACCCAGTCTGTATCGTTTGGCCAAGCAGTGAACAGAAAAGTACCAAAATGCGTCAAAATTTTGACAATATATATATATATATATATATATATATATATATATATATATATATATATATATATATATATACACACTAGTTGGTACCCATGAAAACATGACGGCTAGATAGTAAATAAATGTACTAATACACAAATTATACTCAACACATCATTGCCAAGTGTTGAAAATCATAATAATGCGCAGAAACAATGTGTTTAAACGGCCTAATGTTTAGTGAGTACCTAAAGCCAGATTTAAAAATGTCCCTGAGCATGCGCAGAAAGGAATTTTTTTTAAATTGTAAATTATCGCTAATTAAACAGCGCGAAATAAACAATTTCCACGAGGTTTAATCTTATATTTCACAAACATAATTATCATGATATTAAAAATGGCAGAGTGAGATCTAGAGAGACTCCTCAGAATAAAGTGTTTATCATTAAAACATGTCACTGAGCATGCGCAGAAACAGTGAGTTTCTGAAGAAAGATTTAAACATGCCACTCAGCATGCCCAGAAATCAATTTTTAATTGTAAATTATCGCTAATTTATAGAAATTGTGGTTACAAAAACCGAATTTAACAAATCTACAGACTACAATCTTTCGTTTAAGACCAAAATGAAGTAAATTGATGCAGTAGTTTTCCCTCATGGACTGCCCAAAAAGTCGGCTTAGCAACTTAAATATATAGATAAGAAAGAGTTGATAGTGAATATCCAGCATAAGACAAATTACACTATGCAGCGTGAAACAAAAACATGAAAAGAAAAGAATTAAAAAGTATTAGACAGCATCTCTTCATCAGCGGTGCTGTATAAAAACCAATGGATTGTTTCTGATAAGTATCATCTAACCACTAAACATACTTAGACACCGAACAATCCATAAGAATCAGAAGAAATGAAAAAAAGTAGCTAACCATACAAAGAACACCAAGCCTGGCCCTAGACAATGTTGAAGTTAAGAGTAATAAACCGCAAGGAAACTGACGTCACAAACCTTGCGACCATGGAGTTATTGGAAACACAGATGCAGACTTACAAAGGAGACTGCGTTAAAAGACATATAAATAAAATAAATAAAATAAAAATAAAAATAAATAAAATAAAATTTTAAAAAAAATTAATTCTGCAACCGCTGTTTCATACCTTCCGACTCCAACGAGTGTTACGCACGATCATGCGTGTGTTATTATTGAATGGTTATTTGTTTTGTATTGTATGAATGTATGTACATATCAAATTTCATTAAAACCGGTACAGTAGTTCTAGAGATAATCGACCAAGTCTGCAAATTCTCTTAATTTCTTACACCAGTGTACATACAAAAGAGGTAAGCAACGATAACTAATCCTACGTTAATACTCGTGGTAGTTTCGTTAGAAGAGACTACCTGAATTTTTTTGTTATTAGTACACTGTCAATAATTTTAATACTTCAAAAAAACGATACATCTTTTAGAAAATATCATTTATTGTCAGCCAGTTTTTTAAAGTTCTATTATTTTTAAATTATACACTATACTTTCTCTTTTAGTCTTTCGCGCAGGACTTTTTTTAAGAGAAATTGATGGAACGCGCTTGTGCGTTGCGCAACATTTTGTAAAATGTTTTAGATTTTTCCATTTCTTGAAACTGAATAATAATCATTGTCTACTTTTCCATTCGGAAACAACTTTTTTTTGTCTTGATTGTATTATTTAATGCAATTCATAACAAATAAGGACGGTGCCATGAAATTTATCTTCTGCAGTCTAGAATTTTTACTTCTATCTATCCTTTTCTATTTTTTTTTTAACTTTGGCTTTTTTTAAAATCTACGACACTTTGAAGTTTATGCAGAAACAGATTTCACGTTGAAAATATTTCCTTTTCTGGATAAGACTTCCGTTTTATTTCATTGTTTCCAGAAATCCGTAATAATTTGCGCAACAATGTAAAGCGTGTGTACATCAATCTCTAGGAGAAACATGATAAAAGTAACACACACCCTCTCTCATAAATGCAACCATCAAGATTAGAACTGCTGACTTGAGAATGGTTGCTACAGAAAACAGTGGGGACGTTCATAGTCGTTAATTTTTACTATAGGACGGGAATAATTTCTAAGGAGACACCAGAGGGAAGGATTTCCCTTGAAAATTAAAATTAATAAACTGCGGACACCGTTTTAAATTAATCTTCCTACCAAATGATATATTATAAATTTTATAATCCTTTAACTCTTATATTTTATATTGAGGATCACAAAAAAATAAATAAGTAACTTTAAGTTATATTTATGTCATTATGAATAGTTTTCCCCGGGCTAATATTTCATGTTAAAAATCCGACGTTAATTTAAATTTTCAGTCAACCATTTAACACGTTGCACGCGCTCACACACACAAATGAAGATGTGCTTTACAGATTTTGGTCATATCTGCAGAATAAACGAACAAAGCATGCTAGAGAGTATCACGGTGTGTTCAGAAATAGTATAATTTAAAAATCAATACGACTATTATAAAGAAAAGATTCCAAAGTTGGATTTTTGATTTTTCACTGTTTTAAATCTGTGGCTTGGTACAAGAAGTGCCTAAGTCAATTTTTTCCAGGATGACTTTGTTTGCTTATGTCTCTTTTAAAAAATATTATTTTCAATGTAAGAAGTACCCAATTCTGTACAATGGTTTAGAAAACACTTTTAAAGCATCGGACAGACTTGGGTAATTCTTACATTGAAAATATTTTTTTAAAGAGACATAAGCTTACACTTATAGGTATACCATGGCCGCCCTCGTCTTAAAGCATCGTGAGCTTGCACAAAGTAAGCTCAGGCTCGAATCCTGAAACAAGCATAGGCGTTCTTGGCATTTCCGTGGTAGGGAGCATTTTTGGTTCCCCGTTACGCACCGTAACACGCCCATAATAAAGAATCCAACTTTATATTAAGCAAAATCAGTATATTAACCAAAGTCCTAAATAATATTTCCGTCAGATAATGTGGACCGTTCCCTTCAACCCGTCACTACGTTGAAAATGTCCTTTTTTGACTATTTTGGTCAATTTTATTTTTTGCAAGAATCGTGTAAATCAATCTTTTCTCTTTTCAAAACCGTTTTGATTTTCATTCTACATCATGGGTGGGCATTAAGTTGATCGCGATCGACCGGTGGACCACCAAGACATTTTGGGGTGACCGCCTTTACCAATATCTAAGACGCGCATACTAAAAGAATCATATTTATGGAACACCGACGCGATTTTCTTTAAACGCGGTTTTAAAAGAGTAAGTTTTTTTCTTGTAGTTATGTAGGTAAGGACATATTCAGAATTTATTATTAAGTTATAATAAATATTGTAGACCGTTTTTTTTTAGCTCACCACACCTACGTGACTGGGTGGCCCACAACACCTTGAAAAAATTAGAAGTAGCCCGCACCCTGGAAAACTCTGCCCACCCCTGTTCTACGTCAATCAGAAGCAGAGTTATAGCTATTTTAAAAAACATCGTCTGGTACAAAATTGAAGTGACAAACAACTTTAAATGCGTTTTTCTCAGAATTATGTTTTTTAGCAGAATTCTCAACCGTTATCATTATAGTTCACATAATAATGCATATAATTTGATAAAATTTTCAGGAAATGTTTTAGATGCTATTGCTAATGAAATGGCGTATAATAATTGATGTATAATAAACAGTTTTTTATTTGGGGCTGTTTTTATAAGGAAAGGAATGGCGAATCGGGGAAAATTTTCATATTGGAAAATAAAATGGTCTGTATTATTTTAGCATTTTAAAATTTCTCTTAGATTTTAGGTTATTTTGAAGAGAACTGTCATATGTATCATTTGTGCGAATGAAATTAAAATAGTAGCATTATAATTTTGTGCAGAGTGATAGGCGTTTTAGCTAAATTTCCTTAAAAATTACTTCAAATTCACCAATTTATAAAAAAAGTATGGTATTTACAGGTAAGTTTTGTTTATTTTTTAATTTTTAAGTGCTATTTTACCATAAAAGACAAAAAAATCCTTAAAAAATGATTTTTTTAAAAAATTGGCTCCGAACGTAGACAGTCACCTTCCAATTTTTCTGTCTGCGATACTGGTGATCAATGACAACATAACTTTTAGATACACGTGTCTCTAAAAAGAGGGGACGGTAACTCTAAAAAATGACATAGCAATAAACAGAAGAGGAGAAATAGAGCACAAAAGACACTTCTCCCCTGAGTTCTGTTTGATCGTTAGGAAAAGGCTGAATTGCCCTTTCTCTAACGATTGTAATTATTTTAAGACTATCAATGACATAATCTAAGAATTTTTTTTTAGTTCTATCAGTTGCTTCTTTTGGGAATTTAAGATTTACAGACCAAAATTATTTTAAAGGGAAGATTTATGTTTGTTTTGGTCAGAAATGGTATATATCCAACCCTCTCCCAAGCTAGAATTTTTTCAGAAAACATTGATGATGATCTACAAAAATATTACTTCTTGCTGATATTCATAAAAAGGAGAAGAAATTTGCTATCGGCAACTTTGAAAAGGGTGAAATAATAAGTTCTTCAGAGATGACCCTCTTAAAGCAGACAATTGCGATTAACTTCGTGAAAAATTATTAAAACTTTAGATTATAGACGTGTAAAACGCAAACACTGGTCAGCAAAGTCTACCTACAGAAAACTGGTAGATACTGAGTTTATTTACACACACAAGAATAAATGGAATGTTTAATTCTTGGCAAACAAAAAGGAAAATGTGACTGGATCGGAAAGCTTCAGGTCGATGACGTGGTATTGTCTATCTGATCTAGAAACAACCATTGTGTAGTGGACTTCGTCGCTACAGCAAATTAAATTTATTCGGAACGTTCATAAAAGTCTTATGTCCTACCGGACGTTGAATCTCTAGAACAGGTGTGGCGAATCTCTTTTCGACCGCGTGCCAAAAATTTAATTATAAAATTCAACCGCGTGCCGCGTGAAATTTTTTGAAAAAAAAAGGGAGGGGGTTATTTTTTAATGTCGTGTGTCTACGAAATAATCATTATATTTTGTTGCAATTGGTATATTTATGTATAACAGAATATAATTTATATTACCTTACCAAAAAAAATTATTACAAGTAAAATATCAATGAAGACTTTTGCCGTTGTAATGTCAATGCTAATTTTTCTATATCTGGCGTATATTTAGTGGTATTTAAAAATATGTATGCAGTACTACATTCGTCTGGAATACACTTCTTTTATCGGATATTATTTTAAAGAATACGCTGTATGAAGTTCAAAATTCTGTTTAGTTTTTTTTTTTTTTCAATTGCATTACCTCCGATACATTTTTACTTTTAATTCCCAAGAAGTTTGCTTTCCAGTCAAAATCATCTCGCGTACCAAAGGTTCGCTACCCCTGCTCTAAAATATCTGCACATTTTTAATGCTTGTTTATTGGTAACAATGCAGGAGTTTCATAAAATATTTTTATTTTAAATTATATCATAAAATAATCTTCATATTTACCATACATCGAATATTCCTTTAACATCATTCATCGAATGAAAAGAATTCTATCTTTTAAAGGGACTATCTTATTTTGAATGAAATTTTATCTAATAAAATAATTATAAATTTTTAAAAATGTACGGAAAATAAATGACATCAAGCACTGAGTATAAAATTTCCGCTCTGTTTTAAAATGTATCCTTTAAATGTAAATAACAAAGAATAAGATTAAAAAATTATTCAAATTTGAAGATACTGTTAAAATATACAGAGATACGCATTTTTCCTTGACATATATCCTCCGAAAGAGAATTTCAGATCAGCAACGCTTATTAGGGTTATCTATTATACTGAAATGGGATGCCATCAATGGAAACGTTTATGGGGGAAAGTTATTCGTATTTTTGTTATACGTGATAAGAAAACTACAGAAAGCAGCCCACGCTTCTTTGATGTTCAATGATTGAGTTTCTGACATGAGCAGTAATAGATTTCAGAATTTAGAAGTGACCTACTGATTGCCATTATTTGGCTATTTTTCAGTTTGAACAAAAGCAAAAGGAACAAATCAGTTGCCCTTCGTTTTAATACTATGCCCTTAGATAGTTCAGGGCCAATAAATTGTAATCTACACACTTTTAATGTCACTTTAAAGACAAATTGTTTAAATGATTAAATAACTACCACGTATTTAAACATCCACCATAAAGTTTATTCTGGGGCACTTCCTATTTAGTTATGTGATAAGGTTTCGTTAACTCAAATTTTTACCTAATTTCTAGTAATAAATTTCATGAAAAGGAGATTCGATTTCCTCTTTTATGTTCCCTTATCAGGAGGTATGAGATCGGACGAACGAAAATTTTGTTTCCACTGTTTGGGGAATGCCTTAGGCCTGTTACACACACGGCGGATTTTTCCGTCGCGGAAAATTTTCCGTTGCCGCCGTTCCAACCGTAGACTACAGAAGTCTATTGGAGCTTACAGCACTTAATTATTTTTTCGTCGCACACTGAGGACCGCTATCCCCCCCCCCCCAAACTGCACCCACGCACACCTTAATTTTTCTAGCTACGGTGGTGGTGATCTACAACAGGATTTCCTGATGTGATATCTGAAAGCAGGGGAAATGATTACAGGTAACTTATGGTAATAAATAGAAGTCGAGATATTGGGAACAAAATGCCCTATTCCGTTGAGTTTTGGCCGAATGATGGCCGAATGGCTAAGGCGCTGGCCTTCGGTACCAGAGTCTGTGGGTTCGAATCCCACTCTTGGCATGGACGTTTGTAGCCGTTCGGAATCGGCTTTAAGTAGTAGATCCCCGTCTAATTAGCCCTTGTGTAGCATTGAAAATGACCGTAGCGCTCTAAACCAAACCGTTGAGTTCTAATTTATCGTTAGAAAAAGGGCGAGTTTTCTTTTATCTCATTGGAATTACTTTTAGACTCCTTTAATAGCACAATATAGGAAAAATAATACTCTTTGCTTTATTTCCCTATTCACGTATTTCTTCTTTTGTGCACTCAAGACTTATCTCTCCAAATTACTTAAAATGAAAGATATATTTTTTTTAATTGAAATTGTACCAATCATTAAAATTCCCAGGTCACAACGCATTAAGTTTATTTCTTAAGACCCGTGAAATACCTTTTATTAGTCAGATTACTTGAGTTTTATTTCCATGTTTGTGTTGAGATGAACTAATGAATTTTAAAATATAACGTCACTTTAATACTTTCATTTTAAAAAATGTGGACTCTTTATGTGGGTTAATTTGACCTTTAACAAATGCATGCGTCATATAATTCATTGTTCTGTACTATAGTTTTTCCAGTCTTCGTTAACATTATACTTGTGCTTAATGTTTGTTGTTGTTTTTAATGCCCCCTGGTCGGAATGTATCAGGTCCACATAGTCTAGAGGGCTGAAAGATGCGGCTCCGGTTTATAATGGCACCACAAGGGTCGGAGTCTGATTTAGCCAAGTGACAACTCAATTTGGACCAAGCACCTCCCCTCAGGGGTGGCATCTTGGTGGTTCGTACCTTCTCCCACCCTCTCTGACCTCATAGACATATTTTCCAGTCTACCGATTTAGCGTGCCCATATACAGCCTAGACATAGAGGTATTTAAAGGTACTTGTCGGGATTCGATCCTAGCACCCTCAGTACCGAAAGCCGACGCGGTACCACTAGGCTACCTCGAGCCCTATTTAATTTTTAAAACGAATAATTATCCTTGAAATAATAGTACCCTCGAAAGAGAATGCATTTACTGTTTGAGTTTTTACAAAACAGAAAATTCAAAATAATTGACTCGTTTAATCATATTCCTGAAATTTTTCTCTTTTTTAAAAATATTATAATTACAAGATAAAAAGAACTTTTTATGTACCACGTTTTTAAATTTTCTGTTGAATCATATAAACTTGACAATCCAATGTATTAGTAAATACTTTTTTAAAATTGTTTTGATGAATTATCCCATCAACTTGAAAGAAAATGATCAAATGCGTAATAAAGAGAGAAATTATAAGAAATTTTCAAACAACAAAATTAACTGAAAAGGGAATTCAATTCTGCTTAAAGATGACTAAAAGTATAAAAAAAATGCATTGTCACCGTGTTCTGAGCTATTCTAAAAGTTTCAAATGTCTAGCTAGTCGGAAAGTTAGTTAAAAATCGATTGCAAGATTTGTAATGGACAAACACACAAACAAACAAGGAAGCGAGTTAATAAAAACATGGTAAAATAATTAAAATCCAACTTAAAATATCATGAAATTAACAAAGAAAAATATAGCAAGTAAAAATTTAACTCTTTAAATTCTACCAACAAGCATGAAAGACGGCTTTCGAGCTTCTTGTACTTTCGTTATTTTGACAACGTTCAAAATAATATCGATAGAAGACACTCTACTGGAAGTTTTACCGGCAGTGCTCCAAAATCTATTTTCGCCTCTTGTTTTTCTCCCGGATACGCGAGGGGCAACTATGTTTTGTTGTGTTAAAATATTACATGTCTTCCTGTTTTTTTCCCAGTATACACAACCCAGGAAGTTACTCTCTAATTTTTGTCTCATTTGCTGCTGTTATTTAACCACTCATTTTTATGGATTACGTGGAAGAACCGTGCCCGTTTAATTCCACAAGAAAAACAGACTGGAGGAAAAAAGTTTGTTTCTTGTCGTCTTTCCTTACCAACGGTTTTGATTATGAGTGTCAGTTAAAATGTATAAAAATATCACTAAAAAGTTATAAGTCGTGAATTGAGGCACAAAATATACAAATTCTCACATTACTAGACATTTCTCATTGAAGAGATTACGTTAATACAATTCTGCTTGTGATATAAAAAAGTAAACAAACTATAAGGGTTATTTTATTAAGTGGCATAAAATGCACGTTGAATATGCAGCTAAAACATGTAAGACTTCAGAATTTTACTAACAACTGTTGATAAAGAGAATCAACTTTCATGTCATTAACATTAAACAAAGATTCACTGCTATTATTAAAGGGCTTTTGTCGTAATTTGTACTTCAGTTTCACAGGAAAAAATAACATCGTTTTGACTCAAATCGTGATCTCTAGTTTTGCTAATAAATTATGCCTTCTTTTTTCTTTGATCATCAAAACATCTTATTCATTAAAAACTTCTGTGTCAGAGCATTTAATACACTGGCATAGCATGTAATAAACTTAGAATTATTTTTTTAAGTCTTACAACTTCATAAGTTCTACAGCCTTTTAACATAGCGGCTATAGTTTTTGTTGTTTCCTGGATATCCAACATGTATTTTTTAACCCTTCGGAAGGAACATCTGCCTCTCAGGCAGCCATGGTTTCTTTATTGAACGCTGGGCCCCCCACACCCTTCGACCTTGGGTACTGTGAGTCTACACATGTGTCCCAGAGTTTCGCGACATCGTGAAAGCGCACAAAGAAATAGGCATAAGAAGGCAAGTTAATTGGAAGATATGATGGTAAATAATAGTGAAGAGCAATTTTAGGCAATAAACGAATCGCTGAAAGAGGGCTTAGAACGTAAAAGGTAGAGAAATTGAAAGGGATATCAAAGTGTTGCAAGTTAGGGAGGCAGAATTTATTGAGGGTCATAAAAGTGGACCTCACAAGAAGAGGAGAGTAGTCATCGGTGGGAACGATGAAATAAGGGGTCAGGAAGATAGATACGCCCCTTAACTAGGAAAGGTCACCAAAGAAGTTATAATTAAAAACCCAAACGAATGATGGTGTGTGAATGTTGTAAAAAGGGACTAGAGACACCAATGAAATTTCAGAGTGGGCGGAACAAAAAATTATGTAAGGGAAGAAATTTTGAGTAAAAGAGGAGAGAAAGAGGCTGCACATAGAGATAGACTGAAGTGATTTGACGGTTGATAGAGATGGAATGAGGAGAGAAGGAGTCTGTTGATATAGAGAGGTAGAAATGATTTGACCGTTGATAGACATGGAATGAGACTGGTGTTGTTGCATGAAACGAATTAAGCGAAGTTGGTCAGAGAGTTCGGGTAGCGAAGGACGACTGTTGAAATGAGTCTGATTTTACATATATTGATGAAAAGAGTGAAGTGTCAACCGGAAAAGAAGCCCCAGCAATCAACTTAAGCCCTGCGGTCCCACACTGGAGATATTAAAGACGATGAGAGATCGGAGATGAGAGATGAAAGTGCCATTTAAAGTAGAAGAGATCGATGAAAGGAATTGAGCATCAACTGAGATAAATCCCCAGCAATCAACTTAGCCCTGCGATCCCACCCTTCAGATGTCTAAGATGCTACTGCCAGAGGTATGATGTCCAACAGTGCCCGACGTATCATCAAACGGAGGTATTGTCTGTTATTTCCCAATTTGTCGTTAGCCATGCTACTTTGTCCTAAGTAATTAATGATAACGCGGATTATTGATAGATTTGAAATAACGCTAAATATTGATCAAATATATATAGGACGATAGAGCGCGCCATGTAGTAGAATGATGACAATTATTAATTAAGGGTGTAAAGTATATGTATTGGAAGAATAAGTAGTAATTAATTGAATGTGCAAAATCGATTTAAAGTGTGATGATTATTTTTATTATGAGTGTATACATATATGTGTTTAATATTCAATAAATCAATTTGTCAGTACAAACTAGAGTTGTTTCCATCATTTGGGAATCACAATGAATGCAACGTACTAACCACAATCTTGACCAATCTTAATCAATGAATTCAAAATCATAATTATCATTATTATTATATTTATTATATAATACCCCAATCAATTATTACATTTTCACCGCCACAACATGCTTCGGTCAACATCTTGTCTTCAGTGTGGAAGAGTGATTCGTGACGTTAGCCATCTATGGTTCAGGTAAAAATTAGATTAATCAGAGAAAAAATTAAAAATCCCAACCCAATCACTCGTTCGACTAACTAAATGCCTCTATACACACCGAACCGTAATATAACCTGTGATAATTGGTTCTGTTCAATAGAAGCTGCTTAAGAATTAAGGAGAAATGGTTTGACGATTGTGTCTACCATGAAATGTAATAAATTACAAATACCATCTGAATTTTTAGTTAGGAATACCTGGGAAAGAGATATTTCAATCTCTATCTGCCTTCCAGGCAGATGTTCCCACTAAGCGAGAAAAGAATCATGTTCCGATCGAAGGGTTAACGAAAGCCACATAGCCTTAACCCTTCAGCGGTCGCGCCAATTTTTGGGAACACCAGCGGGCGCACGTGGTACAAAGTGCAAAGTCTCTTTCAACGTTGATTATTACTTTTGTAATAAACTTTTTCTTTTCAAATTGAAAATAATAATTCTGCGTTTTATGACAAGATATAAAATGTTGATGGTATTGAGATATTTTTATAATTAAAAGTCAAAGAATGCAGATACAATCGTCTTATTTCAGAACTGTCCGGTTTGTTGGATATAAGGACAACTTGCGAATAGATTCCTATTATGTCCAAAAATCTAAAAAAAAATGGAGATTGTCCATCTTCGTGATATGCGGGATACCGTGTAATAGCTGCACATTTGATCGACTACATCAACTCCTGCTTTTGTCGTATTATAATCCAGTATAATCGCTGGTTTACCACGGTTAAATCACGACAAACGTTGACTGGAAAGGACTACAAGGGTCAGAAAGCTAAACCTGCATTAGAAAGGGGTACCTATAAATAGAAACTGCTTAGAACATTCATACCAATGCGCATCTACACACAAGCGAATCAGCTCCCCCGTCGCCTTTTGACACATTTTGGTGTCTATTAGTCCCCCCCCCCCAATGTGGGGGAAGTATTTCGTCGCTTTGATCATTCGTCTTAAAGCCGCTCTCCGGGGCGGTCTGAGTACGAATGATCAAAGGCACGAGGGACGCCATAAAACCTCTTCTCGGAAACGGGACCAATAAATCACTGCTTTCCCCTACACTTCGCTCTCTGTTTCGCGAATATGTGCTCGCAGTGTAACATGCAAAAACAAACCATTCAAAATTACGAAAATGTTACACTTTATACACGGACGCGCCCGCTGAAGGGTTAAGCAAACAACTCTTGCATTGCTTTTGCATAACTGGGATAAAGTAAGCATATAAGGCAGTAATGAACATTTAGCACACTACTTCAGTTAAATTTTTCTATATAGAAAAGATTATTTCATTATAAGCGAATAACATCTTTAATTTTACGAGTATCATATTCCTTCCCTGAGTAATAATTTTTGAAGAACAGGCAAAAACGTATAGCCGAAAAAATAGACAATAAAAATGGTAAAGAATAGATCAATTTTCTTAAATCTTGTTTAAATTTCGTAATCAGCCCGCATCCAACCGGAAAAAAAATTCCAACCTTCCTTGAAAAATACTCTGTTTTTGCGACATTGTGTAATCTGACGACAGGATAGCGGCGAGTATTTACTACGTCAAATTAACTCTTTATATGTTGTAAATAAAGTCAAGATTATATATGATTATGTTTTTATTTTTTTTTTTTTTGTGCTTGTCTCTTCTTTCTAACATGAATGCATTTCAGCGGTAGTACCAGACGTCTGATGTCTGTTTAACATTCTCATCTGCTTAGAAAAATGTAGTTAGTATAAGTATCTCATGCAGTAAAGATGTATGCGAATTCTTTGCGAATAATGCAAATTTTGCGATGATACAATTGAATATAACAAAACCGAATAAATTAAAATTTACTTCAGGGAACTAGATGTAAAAAGTTATTACTGTCCAAAATAAATTAAAGTCAAAATTATAATGAAGTAAATACACAATTAAAATTGAATACAACAATATAAATAAGATTTTACTTAATTCACATTAAAATTATTTAAAACAATTTATTATAAGTCTTTATGCATTTATTTATTGATTATTTAACGGCTATTAATATCAGCATAGCAATGCAACCAGAATCCATTTCTGCTATTGTACATGTTTGGGGGGGGGATTATGTGTGTATGAAGTGGGGGAGGAATTGAGCATTTTGCGTATTTAATACTGATAGATAGAAAAAAAAATTTCGAGCACTTAGGGGAGGGAATGACCCTAAATTCTCCCCTACAGTTACACCACTGCATGTACAACTTAAAATTGAACGAATCTAAAAGTAAAACTAATTTTTTTTGTCTGCAATGTAATACAGTGTAGAAAAATCGGCGCAAAAAAACATCAAATTTGCCTAAAGGGAAGGTATGCCTAAAAGGAAGAAAATTGAAAAGTTTCGTAAAATCGGAATACAGTTTACCAAATAATAGGTAATATTAGATATATTTATTTTATTGTTTACTAGATGTATCTTCGCTCGAAATTCAGTTTCTGTTATTATATTTTTTCAATGATTAGCCTCATGTTATGATATTCTAAAGTTTTCACTAAAATTCTTTTGCGGTAGCAAATAGCATTAGTTTGTTGTCGGTGCTGTCGTTGTTCATCGCTTTCCTCTCCTTTCGATGTTGAAGCTCGAAGACGATCGTATGTTCGACGCGTTAAAAGTTTCTTCATCAGTCTCTCTGCTTCGGATCACTGCAATTCGAACTCTGTTGCCTTCGAGCTCTTGGGAATGTTTTTTCTTCAGATTCTTGTGTGCGTCTAACTGCATTTTGAATTCTATTGGCTTCGCGCTCTTGGAAGTGTTTTTCTTCAGATACTTGTGTTCGTCTAACTGCATTTCGAATTCTGTTGGCTTCGCGATCTTCTGTTTTTTTTTCATTACATTGCTCATTTCTCAACAATCTTTGACATTTTGCCCTTACTTCTGCAGGATTAAAAGTTGCTCTCCTCTTTTTGGGCATATTAAAGCATTAATTTACAGCTAGTTAATAACGTTTGAATGGATTTATTATTATAGAAAAAGAATCAAGAATGTTTGAATAGATTGAGATCACATTCAATATTAAAACACAGCAAATCTGATAATTATTATAGAAAAAGTATATACACGTATTTCATGCTCGGAATTCTTTCTCAAAACTATAATCGTCTGCTACGTTTCAATGCCACTTTCAGACTTTCTTAATTATAATATACACGTATTTCATGATTGTAATTCTTTCTCAAAACTAAATCATCTGCTATGTTTCAATGTCACTTCAGTTATATAAATCATCGCGTCAAGGCTAAACGCACGTGTTTCTAGTTAAATGAACGTGTCCTTCAGTAAATTTGAGTTTGAACAGGTAGCTTGAGATAGTTTCAATTCATAAAATGGATAGATAACACATTCATTGAAAATGAATGACTTTCCATCCTTATATTTTCATTTTTAAAAAGAAATATTCCGCCGTTGCCACGTATATGAAAATAATATATCAAATTCATTCTTGCATGCGCCAATATATGAATAAATCACGTTTTAATTCATGTCTATTTATTTTTATGGAAATGTTATAATTTAATTGGCAACAATGAAATGTTACAATGGCTTTGAACAAAAATATCCGTTCATACCGCGCAAACTTGTTCTAGCATAATTCGGGAATGGAACGTCGTAGCGGGATGAAAGTAGTCTATAACCTTCGCGCAAGTTCAAGCAATAAGTTGAGCAAGTTTCATCGCAATCGGATGAACGGTACGGCAGCGCATAAAATATGAACAAACAAACATTCATTTTTATATATATTGAAGATTATTTATTAAATTGAGATGAAATATGGATATCATTAATATCATTACTGCAATCTGTAAGAGGAATTTCTTTTATTTACGGCAAAGGTGTTTTATTTTCAACACAATGGGGTCGATCCGTTTCAAGTGGTCCAGCACTGGTTTCTCGACCATTTTAAAAAAATCTGAAATTTTCTATAAAACAACCTTAACATGATGGAAATTTAAATGACTATTATTTTAATTTTACTATTTTTTGTTTGTGCATGGTGACCACGTTTATTTCATCGTGTACAGTAATTTTCGTACATTTAAGCGTTTTCGGAATTGCAAATTACTCATCTTTCATTTCTCCATTCCAAATGGAGTTTAAAGCATTTTGTTCAGGATAAAATGAGCTAAAAGTCTGGTAATATAATAGTTTCCTAAAGTAAATACTTTTTCGTGAAACTTTAGCGTAAAGTTTAAGATTTTTTTTTTCCCAAAATGCACTTGTGCTTTCTCATAAAATTTTGAGAAAGAATGGACCTGACCTATTGTCAAAACAGTAACTGGCTGAACTTACAACATCTCTGCTAAATTGTGTGAAGACATTTCTCAGCTCTTTGTTGAACATTATACGCAGTCTCTTAGAAAGCTAAACATTGGTATTACACTATGTTTTCAACACCATATTTTGTGTGTAAATATTGCAATAAAATAGAGAAATCTAATTTATTCTATGTTACTCATCGTAATAGCATTTGTTGACATCTTGTCCTTGCCATATCTCAGCTTGTTGTCAAATCTCAAAATCTTCAAATTTTTTGTGCATAACACAACTATAAAATACCATCAGGGGTCAGAATTTCAAATTTTTTTCTTGTGCCCCACCAGAGGTATCGAAGCCTTAAAAGTGCAATTTTTGAAATTTTTTGAACATTTTTGGATTTTTTTTAACGAAGAGAAAGTTAAGTCTCATATCTGGAACTTGGTATGTGAGTTCAAGCACTTTCTACTTATAAGTAAAAAAATGTGTCATCTTGACAGCTTTCTTTTCTAGAAAAACTTCCTCTCTTAAGCGGTCAGATTTTGGAAAAAAAATCCTAAATTATATGCTAAAATTTCACCAGTAAGGATTTATTTTTGGAAACTATTCTATTACCAGACTTTTAGCCCATTTTATCCTGAACAAACTGCTTTAAACTCCATTTGGAATGGAGAATTCACAATAATAATGCTTCCCGGACGGTTAGTCCATAAGCTTGGTGAACCTGAAGACCAGAAGCTGCGTAGCAATACCTGCAAACTCAGTCGAGGGTTGATTTCCCTTGTTCGGTTTATGATTAGCCTTAAAAGAGAAAATGTAAATAAAAGAAATAAAAGATGAGAAATTTTAAATTCCGGAAACGCTTAAATGTGCGAAAATTGCTGTGCAACGATAAAAATAAACATGGCCACCATGCACAAACAGAAAATAATAAAATTAAAATAATAGCCATTTTGAACTTCCATCATGAAAACCTTGTTGTACGAAAAATTTCAGATTTTTTAAAAATGGTCAAGCAACCAAAAAATATTTATCTGGACCCCTTGAAATGGATTGACCAAGTGCAATGGCGTTAACAGAAGCCTATGATAAGAAAAGGCTGGGAAGAAACTCGTGACGTCTTATGTATCTGATTATTGGTCTGAAAGTTTGATTTGGTTCGGAGTGCAACGGTCTTTTTTTTTGCTACGCGAGGGATAATTAGACCGGGACCTGCTTAAAGCCGAATACGAATGCCAATTGTAGGACTCGAACCCACAGACTCCGGTATCGAATTGTGAGCACCCTAGCCATTCGGCCATCATCTCGCTATTGTTCTGAAAGACTTACGCTGTTTATTTGAGTGCTTCAACAAACTGTTGAAGCACCAAAAAGGTGCGGGAATTGAGGCAAGACTCATATCACAGTATACTGTGATATGAGTCTTGCCTCAATTCCCGCACCTTTTTGGAAAATATGACAAACATGCATTAACTTATTCAAAGCATTGTAAATATTTTACTAAACGAAATATTTTATTAAAAATCGACGAGTGTAATTAATGATGACGGTGGTAGCATTTTTGGTGAGGTAATCCTGAAAACCTTTTCCCTTATGGAGAAGTACGAAGCAGAATTTGCAGATACATCGCGTTTCCCCCCTTATTTTGTCTGCAGTACACACGCGATATTTTCGACATGGTTAATTTTATTTTCCTTTAGCAATAATTTATATCCAATAATTTATTCTATTGTGAGGCAACCGCCTCAAGCGTCGAATCGAAATAGGAGCCAAAATGAGATTAATCGCCAAAATTTTTAACGAATAAAGAAAAAATATTAGCAGTTAAATCTAACATATCACGAAATTCGTAAAAATACTCAAATATAGGCGAATATTTCGATCATTTTTTTCAAACTGCTTTATTTGAGGAGAAATTTTGGATGCCTGTTTCCAAACGTTGTTGTAGCTCTAAGAATTCTATTAACACTACCTGTAATTGTAGCAGCAACTGATCGCAGTTTTTCTGGGCTGAAAATTTTAAAGAGTTATCTACGAACAACAAATTAAGAGAGATTAAATGATCTAACAATACTTTCTATAGAATAGACGGTGTCTACAACAATAAATTATAGAGACGCAATCGAGCGATTTGCAGGGGGGGAAAAAGGCTCGGAGAAGGATTTAGTAATTATTTTTATCCAAAAGAAATTATAATCAAATTTATTTACTTATTCTGATTTAACGTAGGATTATGTTCCTCCATAACGGTCCTCCGTAAAACAAAATTTCAGACGCTAAAACCACCCGTCGTCGCGAGTTATAATTTTGGCAGTGCGCCAAACCCAGTCTGTATCGCTTGGGCAAGCAGTAAACAATTAAACAGAAAAGTACCAAAATGCGTCAAAATTTTGACTGACACACACACTTGTGTGTGTATCTGTATATATATATATATATATATATATATATATATATATGTGTGTGTGTGTGTGTGTGTGTGTGTGTGTGTGTGTGTGTGTGTCGGACTTGACTTCTACTCCCACACTATTTAATATAAATCCGAACCTCTTTTGTATCATGATGCAGTCGGTGAACCGGTGGTGACGCTCTAAAGACTCTAAATATTTCCATCAAACAGTGTTATGGCGACACAAGCCATAAAATAGTCCAATTGATGTCCCAAACATATTTATTAAATTTCTTTAAGACTCTCAGCTCCATAACTAAAAGAAAAGGCTTCCCAATCCCCATTAAAATCTGTGCGCCTTCGGCACACGTCCTTTCCATTCCCTAGTTATCCATGGCTCTGAAGATTTCCTTTGTCCCTAAGTTTTAATAATGCGCTACCGACGCTCATTACTTATTCATTTCGTCATGTCGGATGATCTTTTCGCTAACTAAACATTTCTTTTCTTAGCGCCAGCTCAAGGCTAAATCCGTCTACTAAAAATTATCCCATGTGATTCTGTGGTTCTTCGGTATTGAATCAAGTCGAACCCACTAATTATATTTTCACTGCAATGCCTTATGCCGCTAATTTGAACTCCCAGACTTTTAAATTGTTATTTTATATTAAATAGTCGCCCGTTTTAAGGTCACGCGATCGCCCCCCCCCCCATATTTTTAGCCTCATATATATATATATATATATATATATATATATATATATATATATATATATATATATATATTGTAACGACTCCCACACAATAGCGATATTTTGTGCGTGGAAATTTCGAGCGATGGTTGGTCTCTGGTCTTCCCAAAGGGAAGACCAACCAACACACGGTTTGTGCACATAATTGATTTAGACGGCTGGAGACAGACAGTCTTGGCGACATAAAGACCGGAAGTGCTACCGACAGCTCGCGGAACAGTTCGTCAGCTACAAAAGGGAAGTTGCTGACATGAGGCGTCTAGTCGTCTGTGCACAATAACTGAATAAAGAAAGGCGGCGTTTTCTATACCTTTCGATAATGTTCAGCGAAAGTATATAAAGTCGCCGGACGCGAGTTAAAAGAGAGTCAGTGATTCAGAGACTAAGTTATTCAGAGTGACGCTGGAGCCGGAGACAAGGAGATACTGTCGGGCCTAGATAGACTTGAATGAGCGCAACGCCAACTCAAGTCTGACCTTCCTCGTGAACCTACGAATACCGTGAACCCACGAATTTAATCTTTTTATATATATTGTAAATAGCCTGTATCTAGTCGAGAAATATAATTAAAGCATTAAATACAAAAAGGCTGGCAGTCTTTTATTTAAGGCAAAGTCCTTACAATATACATATGTGTGTGTGTGTGTACATATATAGATACATATATACATAACACATACATACATATATACATTAGGGTGGAAAGAAAAACTTTTCTTTGAATTTCAATATGCTCTAGTTTTCAAAAGTTGCCTTTTAACAAAATAAAGACGAAAATTAAATATTAGCGTAATTGGTGCATGTTTTCAGCTGGCGCAAAAAGGGCAAACTTTTGGTTTTTATTAAATTTTTGACAAATTTCGCAATTATTTTGAAATTGAATATACTTGTAGCACAAAAAAGTAGCAAAATATGTAATTTAAACATTCCTTTTAGTCAGGAGACCTGCTAAACTGATTATATAATATGTTTTACTTCATAAAAAAAAAAAAAAAAAATAGTTCACATAAAGGCACTTAAGGACGAGGCACTTAAAAGACACTCGGACATCACGGTGGAACGAAAAAGCTTTTTTTCTGAATTTCAATATGATCTAGTTTTCAAAAGTTGTCTTTTAAAATTAAAATTAAGAATATACAATCTTTTTGCACTACTAAAATATTTTCAAGTGCCGCAAAGGGCTTCAAAATGGATATTTTTATGAAAAAGTGATTATATATGCATTTTTTGTTAATTTCTTTTATAGTATATTAAAATAATGTATATTTTCTGTAAATAAAATATTCAAAATATGGTATTTTGACAGAAAACTTGCATATTCTAAGTATTTCTAATTTTTAGATGCCATAACAGAACAAATGATTTTGTGGAATTTCGCGATTTTCATCATATTAATTTTACAGCAGCATATTCTTATAATACACATTGGAATGAAAGAAAAACAATTTTTAATTGACGGACCTTAGTTAAAATAAACAAATGACACTTATTTAGAAAAATATTAATGTAATGTCTATAAAGGCAAAACGTTATTTTGAAAAAAATATTCATACTTTTCAAAAGTCCATAGTAATCACACATGGTTTCCATTGCTTATTTCACTGACACATTGAATTGTTTTATTGTTTCAAATTTTGGCATTATCTTTTGAGAATGTATTTTTGTTTTTATCAATGCATCGCTTGCAGAAGTACCACGAACGGACAAGTGTGACCCGGTAAGTAATTTAACAATCCTTTCTACTACTTGTGTGGGACATGGAATGTTGTTGAAGTCAATAATTTGTTTTCTCGTGATCAGATTCTTTTGCTTCTTTTATAAACTGTTTTAGTTTGTCATCAGAAACATGCCTCGTCATAGGAGGTTCTGTTACTTTAACATCATTCCATTCAATCATATCAATATAATCCTTAGCATCAAAGTTTATACGTGGAACTAAATTCTTTCTGATGCCTGCCTGCGATCGTCTAATATCATACAAAGAAGGAGATTTTCAGAAGCGGCAAAGTATGCATTTCTTTGAATGACAGGGTAAATTACATTTATAAGAGTCTGATTGAGGTAACGTGAATAGCTTACAAGTTTCCACAAGTGCTTCGATCCACAGATACAAGATGGTTTCAGCTTTATGTGAAACCAAATTGGTGCATAAACTTTCAAAATGTACTCGGTCAGTATTCGGAGATGTTTTGCAGGACATTCTGTTCCCACATACAAGCGAAGTATTCGGTTTGCTAATGTAAGCCATCGTGAATGAAAAAATTTTCCTGGTTTTCTCATGGACAAATCAGAAAAGCACTTTCCAAGAGAGATTGTATTATACATTTCTAACAAATATTTTGGGTGCACATTTAAATCATCCTTAATTTCTAGTAATGGAATGCTATTTTCAATAGGTGAAAATTCAATCACTGGAAGTTCATAGTAGTTTTCTAGTTGTTTACCTATTTCTCCTCCAAATTCATTTGGACCTTTAGTTTTTGCATCTAGGAAACAAAATAGGTGACGTAGGGGCAGTTCATTTAAATTATTGACTTCAACAACATTCCATGTCACAAACAAGTAGTAGAAAGGATTGTTAAATTAGTTACCTGGTCATCCTTGTTCGTTCGTGGTACTTCTGCAAGAGATGCATTGATAAAAACAAAAATGCATTCTCAAAAGAAAATTCCAAAATTTGAAACAAAAAAACAATTCAATGTGTCAGTGAAATAAGTAATGGAAACCATGTGTAATTAATATGGACCTTTGAAAAACATGAATATTTTTTTCAAAATAACGTTTTGCCTTTATAGATATTATATTAATATTTTTCTAAATAAGTGTCATTTGTTTATTTTAACTAGGGTCCGTCAATTAAAAATTATTTTTCTTTCATTCCAATGTGCATTATAAGAATATGCTACTGTAAAATTAATATGATGAAAATCGCGAAATTCCACAAAATCAGTTGTTCTGTTATGGCATCTAAAAATTAGAAATACTTAGAATATGCAAGTTTTCTGTCAAAATATCATATTTTGAATATTTTATTTACAGAAAATATACATTATTTTAATATACTATAAAAGAAATTAACAAAAAATACAAATATAATCACTTTTTTCATATAAATATCCATTTTGAAGCCCTTTGCGGCACTTGAAAATATTTTAGTAGAGCAAAAAGATTTTATATTCTTAATTTTAATTTTAAAAAACAAATTTTGAAAACTAGAGCATATTGAAATTCAGAAGAAAAATTTTTTCGTTCCACCGTGATGTCCGAGTGTCTTTTAAGTGCCTCGTCCTTAAGTGCCTTTATGTGAACTATTTTTTATGAAGTAAAACATATTATATAATCAGTTTAGCAGGTCTCCTGACTAAAAGGAATGTTTAAATTACATATTTTGCTACTTTTTTGTACTACAAGTGTATTCAATTTCAAAATAATTGCGAAATTTGTCAAAAATTTAATAAAAACCAAAAGTTTGCCCTTCTTGCGCCAACTGAAAACATGCACCAATTACGCTAATATTTAATTTCCGTCTTTATTTTGTTAAAACGCAACTTTTGAAAACTAGAGCATATTGAAACTAAAAAAATTTTTTTTTCGTTCCACCCTAATATGCATACAAAAGAGGTAAGCAACGATAACCCTACGTTAATAACCCGCGGTAGTTTCGTTAGAAGAGACTGCCTGATTTTTTTATTCATTTTTTTAGTTAAAAAAAATGATCCTTTGATCTTGGTCAGTAGTTCCCAGCATGAGATAATTTTAATACATACTTTTCTCAAAAGTCTATCATTCTATTAAGCAAATTATTTTTAATAGTGATACATTCATTACCTAAGAGTCCCTCCGAAAATTCAAAAAGGCGTCTTTTTTAAAACTTGCTCTGGCGCCACTGTGGAATGGCCCGGCCCTGATGAACCGTATATAAATTTGATCTTCAACACACACACAAAAAAGACTTTCTTGAAATCATGTAACAAAGATATAACACTAACTGCATGGGTATGGAAACAAATTTCAAGCATGGATTTCTTAGCGTATATAGAAGCCTGAAGCTCACGAGATTTTGTTTATGCTGCTACTCTTTCCCTCAAAAAAGAGAAAACAATTATTAGAAGAATGAACTGAGTGTCATGCTCTGTACCGTGTCAAGATCGCTCCCCCTCTCACCAAGGTCTTTTTCAACAAAACAGTCAAATTTTTTTACATTCAGGACAGAAGGAATGATGCACGTTAATTGCCTCTTGTCAGAATAACTATACATTTCTCACAGATATTTAGACTCCGTCCTTTTGTAGTAGCAGTCATTAAGTAAGTACTACATCATCGCCGTTTGTAGGCGGAGTTATGTATTAGCATCCGTTTTTTGACAGTTATTATACTCTGCTCTTAAAATATGAAGAAAAAAAACAACTCGTTAATTAAAGTATCTTGAGGATGTTGCTCACATCTAGTGCTGGCGCGTGGCCTTCGGGGTGAATATTTTTATTGTACGTAGCTAATGCGGTTATTTCACTAATAAAGAGAATGAATAGTTGAAACACTCTGCTTGAAACGTCAAACTATTTAGCCATACAAATTAAAATATTAATGTTTATAAGCTAAGTATTTAGAAAATAAATTATTCATCCTTATAATTATACACATGGAATTTTTTTAAACTGTTTACGGAAGAAAATGTAAGGTGCATTCCGCATAAAAATGTCTCGAGACAGACCCATAGACGTACACTATCTGGCCAAAAGTATCCGGACACCCCCCTAAAGAAGTGAATCTGGCAGGTGACGTAATTTGATGCGTAATCGAAAGCTATAAAAGTGTTGGTAGTGGTTTGTCAGGTCGTTTTTCATTACAGAAGAAGATAAAGAACATTCCTTTCTCATTTCGGTGACACTTTCGGTCTCCGTTGACAATCTCCTGAAATATCTGTGTTAGAAGGCGATGGCCTAGGCTACACAGTTAACCACATGATCCTATGGTCATATGTCAGGTCATATTTATGCGTTTGTGAGACAATGAGTAAGTCAAAGGAGCTTAGTGACTTTGATCGAGACATTATATTGGGATGCCACCTTTGTGGAAAATCAGATCGTGAAATTTCGGACATTCTACAGAAGCCAAAATCCACTGTGAGTGATGTAATTGTGAAGTGGAAAGGTCCAGGCAGTGAAACTGCAGAAAAATGAAGTGGCAGGCCGAAAAAAATTAGTCAAAGGAGCCGTAGAACTCTGAAAAGGGTAGTGAAACAAAATCGCAAGTCCTCGTTGATTGAAATCACTCAGGAGTTCCAAAGTTCATCAGGCGTTAGTGCTAGCAGCACGTCTGTTCGTCGAGAGTTAAAAACCTGCGATTCCATGGTCGTTCAGCCGCTCACAAGCCGAACATCACTCCCTAGAATGCGAAGCGTCGATTGCAATGGTGCAAAGCTCACAGTCATTGTACTGAGGACATGTGGAAAAATGTTCTTTAGAGTGATGAATATCGCTTTACAATCTGGCAGTCCGATGGACGCGTCTGGGTTTGGCGGATCTTCTTACGTGACTGCATTGTGCCGACTGTTAAGTTTGGTGGTGGCAGCATCATCGTGTGGGGGTGTTTTTCATGGTTTGACCTGGGTTCCTTAGTTTCTGCGGTTGGAAACATGAACTCTGAGATGTATGTGGGCATTCTGGACAATGCTGCTCTCCCAACTCCATGGCAATATTTCGGGAAAGGCTCATTTCTCTTCCAGCAGAATAACTGCTCCATTCACACATCGAGATTTGCGCAAGGATGGTTTGACGAAATGGGTGTTCAAAAACTGGACTGGCCTTCTCAGAGCCCCGATATAAATTCCACTGAACACCTTTGGGACGAATTAGATCGAAAATTACGTAGCCAGCCAAATCGACAATCCTCACTGCCAGCACTCACTTCAGCTGTGATGGACGCCTGGAAGTCAATTCCTATGGACACCTATCAAAAATTGGTGGAAAGTCTCCCAGAAGTGTGCAGGATGTCATCGATTCAAAAGGAGGACCAACATCATATTAATATATACCTCAGGACTCTCCGAGTCCATACCACTGGGCGTCCGGATACTTTTGGCCAGATAGTGTAGTAGTCGAAGAAGTAAGAGTCAAACTGCTTGTTCTGTTTGAAATCATAATGCAATATTTATTTCTTCTAACACCGCATTCATTTATATATTTTTCTCTCAGTCATGGAAACATGGCTCGGGGCAGGAACAGAACATACCATTTTCTGTCGGTATTCCAGATTGATATCCCTAATCACTGAACTACTGTACCATACGATGGATCAACCCTGTGTTCTCCTCCGCTAAAACTATCCAGCGGTAAGCACGGATGTTTGTAGCCGTTCGGAATTTATGCTGTAGGTCCCAGTCAGTTTAGCAAAGATAACCAAAAAATTCCTGACTAACCAATCTCCACCGAAAGAGAAACATTAGAGTTCCATATTTTTGTATGGGAACACTAATAGAAATAAAGTATCTCGGGAAAGTTTTACCAACGAAGAGGGAACAACCTCGTCCTTGTTGAAATCCTGAGTGGCATTCAAGAATTTCAAAACGTAAGGGAAGATGAACTGGAAGGAGTGGTAGAATAATGACGACTGTAGGATTTTGTGAGACGAAAGCATTGTAAATGCAGTGATTAATGGAGCTACTAGAACAGCGGGATGAAGAAAATGAAGACGACAGTAGTACAAATACGGTATAAGTATATAGTACAAGTTTCGGTTCAACAAACCAAGTTCCAGTTCAATATCATATACAGTGACTCCTAAAATCGAGGGTACACCTTTTTTGATATGAACGGTGATGTTTGAATGGAGAAAAAGTCATGAAATAAGGAAAACAGGCAGACTTTATTAGCATAGACGCATTAAGGCATTTAATGGTCACCATTCCTAGCAAATAAAAACAAACAATTATGTTTAATTATACAAAAATACCAACTTATAAAGAAAATGGGCAAATGCTTGACCTCTCAAAATTGGGAATACGTGTAAGAGTTTTCTTGCATACAAAATTTTAAAAAATAAAATAAAAAATAAATAAAATGAAGAATCAATATTTAGTAATATATCCTTTTTGCTGTAATGACTGCCTCCAATCGCCGTGGCCTTGGATCTATAAGATTTTTAGTTATTTCGGGGAAAGACTGTACTGGTGTTTTAAGCTGTTGTGGATAATACTACAGCAGCCATTGCTTTACTATATATGCTGTGATCTTGGGATCGTTATGTTGTCGAAATGTGAAATTTGATCCCAATCCCAATTTAGCATCACTATCCTTCAGTTGTTTCTTAAGTATATCAAGGTGTGCCTTCTTGTCCATACTTCCATCAATAAATACAAGCTTCCCCCTCCCCCATCTGCTGCCAGACACCTCCAAACCATTAGTGACCCACCTCCATGCTTAACGGTTAGAATGGATTATTTGGTTCGAAAGCAGTGTTTGCCTTGCGCTACACCATACGACGGCCGTCACTGCCAAAAACATTGTACTTGCTTTCATCACTAAAAACAACTTCGTTCCAAGACTGGGCTTTAAAATGTGGTCCTTTGCAAACTGTAATCGCTTACCTCTATTCCTTTTACTAATAAAGGGCTTTTTCTAAGCTTTCCTGCCATTGTAGCCAACTCTTCTGAGGACTCTGCGTACAGTTTCAGGAGAAAAAGACTTACCCGAAGTTCTAGAAATACTTGGAGACTTAATACTAAACATTTGATATAAAATTCTCCTCTCTACTGCTGAATTCCAGTACACTTTTTCAGCCTCTTCTTTCTTTATTTTCTAATATTCCATCCCTTTAAAATCTTTAGACAACTTTTCGAATGAGATTCCCAGTTCGGCCAACTAGTTTAGTTACTTTTCACAAAGATTTACCTTTATTTGACAGATTAATGACTAGTTTTCTTTCTTCTATCATTGTTTCCTTTCGATTCTCCCTTTTTATCTAATAAACAGTTAACAAATGCTAATTATGTAATAGAAAGACATTTTTGAGGAATTGCTGTACTATAAATGTTTATAGTATAATATTTATTATAATTAAAGATAGTTAAAACAAGCAGTTTCAAAGGTGTACTCTCAATTCCAGTAGCTCTTCTCTAAAATCCTCAATTATTTGTTTTAATTAATTGATATTTCTTAATTTCTGGGAAGTTTAATACCAAAATGTTTGTCCTTTTGTGGCACTAAATTAGAAAAACATTCATCTTAATTTTTGCTGAAATTTAACCCTTAACAATCTGAAAATTAAAAACAAATGTATCAACAATTTTAGGAGTCACTGTAGATTTCTGTTCTGATAAATATGACGCAGATTTTTTTTTTTTTTTTTTTTTTTTTTTTTTTTTTGAGGGGGGGGGACCTGTCAACTGACCAATCAGAGCGTTTCTCAATATTCCCAAAATTAACCAAAAAGATGTAAATATGCCTCGTAAAGTAATACAACATACTTTTCCTGTGGAAAACCGGAAATTCGCTGTAGTTATTTTATTATAACTTTATTTCAAATCCTGTCTGAAATTGAGTATGTAATTTATTTTTTACGATATACCGGGTCATTATTTAACTATCTATTTTTTCCGTAAATTCGTGCATTAATGAGCATGAATAATCAAGAGTTCTTTGACCTATATTATACGTCAAAAAAAAGTTTCTTCAAAGATGGAGTAAGATATTTTATGCCCTCAATTTCCAAATATCCCCACGAAATTACATCTTTATTTAATTTTTATACTTGATATTATCATCTAGATTAATAGGTTCGAAACTTTTTTTCCCTTTTGCACCCCTTGGAAGTATATTTCCATGTACTGCATCCTTCACCAGCAAAAAATTTGTAAGTAATGTACATGCTCCTTAATCAAATTTATGTGTAGTAACTGCAAACAAACGAACTAATAATGGGCTTAGAAAAGTAGTTTAATTAAAAAAGGTGAACAAGTGGTGCATATGTATTTACATTATAAACTCCCAAAGAAAAAAAAATTAAAATAAATAGCACATACGAAAAACCACATTACTGTGGACATATGTTGTGTTACACTACTGCGACTTCTTACTATCATTATTCAATTTTTTGGACCCTCCTTAGACACATGTAACATAGTCTGAGTTCATGTACATAGATCTATCTCTACGGTCATCTTTTATCATTCGAGCTACATCATGCTGGGAACTACTGATCAAGATCAAAGGATATTCGTGTAAAACTGCCGAAAATTTGTGTGAAAATTGTGAATGGAAGGCATTGTACTTTTAAATACTAGCAAAAAAGACGGACTTTTTGGAAAATTAAATTACAATTTTTTTCATGATACAGCGGAATTTTCGCAAGTATCCTATTTTCCTTCAAACAGAAAATTTCCTGTTAACTAGTACTTGAACCTTATTTTTGAGACTGACTGAAATTGTACAGGTATTCCCCGACTTACGACCGCTCGCACTTACGCCCGAAATTTTTAGTTTTTTACTTATTTTTATTTTTTTTCTCAAAAATATTGTTCCTTGAATGTACAGTACATACTTATATGTATAACATGACTATTCTCTCTATTCTAAAAAAAAGTAACTCCCGCTGCCGCTTTCAAAAGCTTGTCACGCTATCTCCTCCGAAACCGCTGGGGGAATGGGGTCGAGAACGATACCAATGAATGCAAAAAAATAGGGGGACCAAAGTAAGACATGTCTCGTCTTCGTCGGACTTTAAGTTTTTTGGGAAAACATTGACTTTTTCATCTTCAGATTACGATAACTCGCCAAAAAATGATCGTAGAATTTTGATCTTTTTGCAATATAAGACTACAGACATTTCTCTTTCAAACTAGACCTCATTTGTTTAAAAATATTTTAAAACAGACTAATATTTTCATCTAAAAATGAAACACAGTTTTTCAAGAAATATCGTCCCCTATGTGGATGTAATGTCGATGGTACTCGAGTTTTTATCTTACAAAGAAAATATTTACATCACCTGGAATCTGAAAGCTTTCTTATTCATATAAACCTGATTTCAAGTCTATAACTTAAATTTTAGATTTTTAATTGAATTTTAAAGCTGCTAATTCAACAGTGATGAAACGCCCTTCGCATTAAGGGTGACAACAGTAAATGGATGGAAGCTGTTACATTGCTCGAGAATCATCCCTGCGTATCTCGCTATTAGCCATAACAGAGGAACGAGCCTAGCGAGCCTAGGGGCGAAGCCCCTAGTAAATAACAAAAAAATTAAACTTTGTTAAAAAAACTTGCAACGTATCTTCTGTCGTAAATTCTGAACCATTGTACTAACATGATAAGTAGTGATGACGAAGAATAATTTATACCTTCTGAATAAAGTACAATGTATTTTAAATTATGTATGTATGTATGAAAGTGAAATACTCGTACAGTCAATAAATCCGGGGACTTTATTTACTACAACAACGAATACACTTACAAAGTCTTCTGAACACAATCACCTTCAAAATAATGTCCTTCCGCAACTATACACTTCTGCCAGCGTTGATACAGCTTCTGGAAACAATCCTGGAAACCGTTGCGTGAGAGCTGTCGTAAAGCGGTTGTCGCTGTTGCCATCACTTCTTCGGCATTTGCAAACCGCTTGCCCTTGATGCTATCTTTCAGTTTCGGGAACAGGTAGAAATCGCAAGGAGCGAGGTCTGGGGAATACGGGATATGTGGCAGAACTGTGGTGCCGTGTTTAGCAAGGGCTTGTTTCACCATCAGGGATCGGTGCGCCGGGACATTGTCATGCAACAACATCCACATGTTGAATTTCCGAACGTGTGGACGTTTACCACGGATTGCCTCCCGGAGACGACGAAGAACCTGTACATACCATTTGTTGACGATGTTACCTTGTGTTTGGCGCAGCTTGTCCTTTCTGGACCTTGCGCCAATAAACTTCAACCAACCAATCAACCACTGCTCCTACCCGTTGGATGTTTGCCTCCGTTTGTGGGGTCAGTGGCCACCCACTTCGCGGATCATCTGGAACAGCGTCTCTCCCATTTTTAAACAAGCTGTACCATTTGAAAACTTTCGATCTGCACATAGCTTCATCTCGATACGCTTTTTGCAGTAACCGTAACGTTTCTGCAGGGTTTTTTCCTAATTTGTAGCAGAATTTAATGTTGGAACGTTGCTCCAAAAAGGACGTTTTGCTACATCGACATCATAGGCTGACAGTCTGCAGCCAAATGGTGAGCTGCGCGCCTTAGCAGTTGTGCAAAGCGTCATGTGACGTCTCACGCGTACGCACATAACCAGACTTGCAAACCACATCGTTATTTCGGTTCCCCCACACACCGGGCATGAGGGGGGAGGGTAGTCCCCGAACTTATTGACTATACTGTTATATATGTATGTACATATACAAAAAAAAATTGTTTAAACCTCTACATACGATCAAATCAACTTACGACTAATGTCTCGGTCCCTATCTAGGTCATAAGTCGAAAAGTCGCCAGTGTGTTTCATTTTTACTGATATGCGCTGAAATAAATATATATATATATATATATAAACAAATAAAATTGTAACGTATTCATTTAAAAACTTTACAGTTTTATTTATTTATTTATTTTAATAAACAGGTAAATAAAAGGAGAAAATGGTGACATCTTTTGATAGACATCAAACTCAACATATCAAAAATCAAAATTTTATGTAAATGTATGATAGATAAACATTTTATTAAAGACATAAACACTCAAAGAGAGAGACATGTGCAACTTTACATACTGAGGGATTCAACTGATTCATCCTATTTTAAAAGAAGATAATTCCATACCAAATAACCGTGTGTATAAACTATGCATAGCCGGAAGAAGGAAACAATCAGAGTTTTGGAGGGACCTTGATAGACGACTTTGCGATGAACAGCGCCTTAACTTCGACTCCGTTCTTTACAGCATATCAGTTCCAAAAGCACAATCATGTATCCATCGACCTTGCTATTTTGAGGAGTCCATAATTAGGGCGATACCTAGGTCAGAGGCTTCTGGGTGCAATGAGATGCCTATCTTTGCCCTCAAATTCAGACACGTTTCATGCAATTATCAAGTTGCTTCAATTTTGTTACCCGAATCATAGATTCCGATAAGTTATTTCCGTCGTATGCTTGATATTCCTCGCTAGTGGCTTGTGAAAGTGAAAGAGAAATTTCTCTTTTGAAAATTTATTTCGACTTTATTGTACTTGTCAGAAACGCTGTGTTTCTGAATTCAAAATGAGGGCGAAACACAGATCTATAGATGCCTGTTTTTATTTTACGCCTGTTTATATTTTTCGCAGTTACTCTCCCAATGTAGGTGTATATCATGCAGTTTATGTAGCTTTTTTTAATCCTTTGAAACTTGATCTGGACACTTATTTATTTCTGATAAAACATTTTACGGTATCTCTATATTTGAATCGTTTATCCTCCTTTTGATAATTGTGTGTCTACATTTTGTTAATCCTATCAGTTATATTGCGAAAGTCTACAATAAAACTACACCAATTTCTGTGGGTGTTGGAGATAAAATCTTGAACATGTACATATCAGAATCAGAACGAATCAATCTGTTTGCCAATCAATGTTCTTATGACGTTTCCCATACTGCCAACTATCGTTTCTGACTAAACTAAAACATCAGATTTGTATATCAACTGCTGCGTAGTTGAGTAAGAGAGAAAATATTTAGCTAAAAGGGGGCGATGGTCTCATAAATGTTGCCTTTTATCGAACACTTTAATGGCTTCTTAGATGAACCTCGGATAGTTACGTGATGCGCTACTGATGCCAATTCCTTGTTTATAAGTTTAAAAGTGAATTGATAAGCAAGAGTAGAAGGGGAGAGAGAGAAGTGTTATTTTTTCATGCGAACGCTTGATAATTTCATATTATAAACAAACAAAAGATAATCGGATGATAAATCCATCTCTCTGCGTGCTGCCTCATGTCCAAAAAGGAATTAATACTTGCTCCTTGTTGATAGTCTATCTCTGAAGAATAACATAATTATCCACTTGTCCGTCAACAGCAGTCCTTTGGTTCCACGATAACTCGACGCCAGTGGCGAAAATAATTTTTGCATGGACAGGGCAGGATTGATCTCGAAAATTTAATTAACTGACAAATCCAGTATTTTCGGACCTGTTTACAACAGAAAATCTTGTAGGTCATAAAGTCAAACGTTTTAATAAGATTTATGGGAACAACACGTGCTCATCACCTTTGTTTGAAAAGATTGGAGAGGAAGAGTTATTACTATTTTTTTGGAGGGGAGGGGAGGGGAGGGCTCATGTATTTCCCTCTTTGTTTATACTTTCTAGAAGGAAACCAAGATAGAAAATTCTGGAGGGAAAATCAATGTTTTTCAACATTTAATCCACGTTTCAAATATTCAGGGACCTATATCGTTAATTCGAAATTCTTCAATCGGTATCTCTTTAGATGAATTAATATTGCTCAAGTAAATACAGATCAAGTTTTTTCGAGCGTCTATGGATAACAACGAGGGATAATTATAATTAGTTACTGATACACATCTGACTAAATGATGTTAATATAAGTTTTCTACTCAAGCGTATTTTTTTTAAATTGATAGTTTATATAGGGTTGTTCGGAAAGTAATTTCGTTTTTTCCCAACAGAGGACTTAATTGTATTTTTTCACAGTATTTGTTTTAACTTCACACTTCAGCGGCATTGTCATTATATATTCTGACAGCTGATATAACGGAAGCTGGCAGCAAGGCTTGTTTGCGTAAAAGTTTGATTCTGCGAAATAGTTTTTGTTTGGTGCCCTATCAAATATGGAAAATCGAAAGCAGCATTTTCGACCTATTTTACTTTTTTACTATCGAAAAGGTAAAGATGTTGCTCAAGCAAGAAAAAAATTATTCGATGTGTATGGATAAGATGTATTGACAGGACGCCAGTGCCAAAACTGGTTTGCAAAATTTCGTTCCGGCAATTTTGATGTTGAGGATGCACCACGTACTGGAAGACTAGTTGAAGCTGATAAAGGCAAAATAAAGGCATTGATTGATACAAACCGCCTAAAAACAACTCGTGAGATCGTTGAGAGATTAAATTTATCAAATTCGACCGTTCGTGGTCAAGTGAAACGCCTTGGTTTGATTTCAAAACTCGACATATGGGTTCCACATGTTCTTACAAAAAGAAATTTTCTCCGTCGCCTTGACGTCTGTGGTTTGCTTTTCAAACGACAAGAAAATGATACATTTTTGAAGCGAATCAACACTGGGGATGAGAAATGGGTTGTCTTCAACAATGTTAAACGCAAGAGATCATAGAGTAAAGAAGATAAACCGGCTCAAAGCACTTCGAAAACCGATATTCATCAAAACAATGTGATGCTGTCTGTTTGGGAGGATTTCAGGGGAATCTTTTCTTTCTTTTTTTTCCTTCTTCCCTTCTTTACCGGACAAAACCACGATAAATTCTGAAGTGTACTGTCATCAACTGGACAAACTGAATGATTCACTCAAACAGGAAAGGCCAGAATTGATCAATAGAAAAGGTATAATGTTCTACCAAGATAATGCGAGACCTCATACAAGTTTGATAACACGCCAAAACCTTTTACAGCTTGGATGGGATGTACTATTACACCCACCATATTCTACAGATCTGGCACCTTTGGATTATTACTTGTTCCGGTATCTACAAAATTTTTTAGACGGCAAAACCTTTATTTCAAATGATTTCGTCAAAAATGACTTGGATCAGTTTTTTGACAGAAAAAAATCAGAAGTTTTACGAGCGTGGAATCATGTTACTACCAGAAAAATGGAAAAAGGTGTTGAACTAAAGTGGAGAATATATAAATCAATAAAATATTTATACACTATAAGAAAATCGTCTTTGATTTTCACCAAAAAAAAGGAAATGACTTTCCGAACAGCCCAATAGTTTTAGGACCAGCCACTCACCTCGTTAGGGGTCAGCATCGCGAGCTTCCTTAAGGGGACGCCAGGTTGATGGCCGAATGGCTAGGGCGGTGGCATTCGGTTCAGATCCTGTGGGTTCGAGTCCCACTGTTGGCACAGATGTTTGTAGCCGTTCGGAATCGGCTTTAAACTGTAGGTCCCAGTCTAATTAGCCCTCGTGTAGCATAAAGTTGACCGTAGCGCTCCAAATCAAACCAAACCAAATCCTTAATGGGACAGTGGACCTTCAAACCTAACTTTTTTTGTTTTGAATGGATTTGCTTGAAATTTGAATATATGATTAGTACCATAGATATGTAAAAGTGGTTAAAATTTAAAGATGAAATATTGATAATTTATGAATTATGAATTATTAATTATATCAAAAATTGGCCTAATTAAAAATGTTCCATGCGCATTTCTTTTGCATATAATATGGTAATTTTTATTTACAGGATACCTTACAGAACTAACAATGAAACTTATTTCTTATTTTAAGCATTCATTAAAAATATAAAAAGAAAAAATAATAATAGTGAAAACGCCCTTTTTATTACGCAAAATATATCTATAAATTATCTTTTCAAGTACAAAATTTAGAAATTCTGAGCTACGAAGCATAATTATTTTCAATAAGATTTATTTGATATACAGTTAAGTATATAAAACTTAAATTTCAAAGCAATGCGATAATTAGAAATGCGCCTGGAGCAGTTTGAATATTCATATGATATGAAAATTTTTATTTTGAGAAAAACACATTTGAAGTTATTGCTATTAGTAACCACATAATATCTAAATTAAATACAAATGCCTATAACTAGTAAAGCAATCACAGAAATTAAAAATTCTTTTTGCAACACATTCCTACTCGTCCGTAGTTCCACAATTCAATAAAATATAAAAATCGAATTTTTGGACCAATTTCACAATTTTGAAAGTCCACTGTCCCCTTAACGTGGGCTTTAGATTCAAATAATGGCTAAGCCATGGACGTCACTCTGTTGTTCCCTCATATGGAACTCTCTCATTATAAAATTCAGCAAAATCGCGGTGACTATGGTCGGATGTCTCCAGGACAAGTGCCTACTATATTAGACACACACACACACCCCAAAAAAAATCATATTTATATTTTAAGTTAAATAAAATTGCTTCAGCAGAGGGAAACTTATAACTCATTTGTAAATAGCATAATACATAGAATCGGTCTTTAGTAATTCATTTACCTATTTTGTCACCCTTACTTCGATATATGTCAACTAATTACTAAAGAAAATTCATGATTACTTTTTAAGCTGAAAGAAGCGCGTCAAATTTGGGAATATTAGTGCATTTAAAAGTTTTGCCCTTGTACCAGGAGAGCTCTTTTCGGTCGCAAATGACCACATTTTTTAAATATTTGGATTAAGGAGATACGGTACCCTTTCAACTTTCTTTTTACTTTAAGTTTTACGGTGAAAGTTTTGGTTGTATTATACTTTAATATTGATATATAAACAAAATTTGTTTTTAAAAATCTGAAAAATCTGCATTTTTAATTAAAATTTTAAAAAAATTTTGAAAAAATTCATTTTTTAAAATCTCTACTACTTTTTTTAATTTTTGATATTCATGCTCCAAATTTTTTTATACATTTCTTAAAATATATTACATAAAATTGTGCATGCATTTTTAGATGCTTCTGTTTTTATATTTGATAAAAAATTTTTGCTGTCATGTATAGTGAAATACGAGAAAATCTTAGCAATTCTAAGTTTAAGCATTTTTAAAAAAATAACTGTAAATCTTAATAGTGATTCCCATGCAGAATTTTATCAAACACATAATCAAAATTATGTACAAAAAATTTAAAACCTCTATCGCAATTTTAAAAAAAGCCTTAGCATTTTTATTTCATCAAAGTCGAGAAAAAATGAACATGAAGAAAAACCAATTTAAAGTTTTCATTTGTGAAAATAATAATTTAAGAGCATATATGTGCTGTAAATTCCATTTATAGTCACATCTGATATGTAAAAGAATGGGTTTCGCTACAGAATAGGGCGCCCCCGCCAAATTGGCGATAAAGTGCCAATGTTTGTATGTTTGTATGTGTATATATGTATGTATGTATATATGTATGTTTCTATGTATGCATTATGTATGAATGTACGTATGTATCACAATCGTGCCAAGAAGGGTGCCAAGGGGCACTCTATTCTGATGTAATACCAAAGAGGGTATTTTTTAAATATTTAATGAATCTTACTCCAACAGAAATAATTCTATTAGTTTTAAAAATACCAAAGGCAAAATATGTAGTACTCGGAAGTTCAAAAACAGCTATTTAAAAAGAATTTTAACTGAATAACAACGTAAAAAAAAACAAGAACGTTGTAAACAATACGAACTGGTTACAATGAATCGTCACTTCACTTCACTCGTGGTTTGTGGCGAAAGAAAATAAAATAATGTGATATTTCTTTTGGCTGTGATGCTAGTGTTTACATCCATGGCCGTTGAGCTGTCCTTTTAAATTTATGTCATCATACAGAAAAACTTTAATAACTTCTTTAATAATGAAGATACAGCTTTGAAATTTCGTCAGTATATTTAGAAATGGTATATGAATAATTTGAGACAATAAAAAAAATTCGATATTTTGATGATAATAAAAGATATGAATGCGATAAATTGTTGATAAATTTAAACTGTAGGAACAAACATTCGGAAAAAAAGGGAAGATTTATTCCAAAATGTAAAACGTTAAGGATTTTGTCAGTATCAATCAATTTACCTTAATTGCTAAAAATATTGGTATATTATTTTAAATGAAAATTATTTAAATGCCTTATTAAAAACTAAATCGGAATGTTAACTAGTAATGCGAATTCATTAAACTCATAAAATTTTATCCACAGATGAAAATTTTATTAGATTCTTTAGAGCGACTAACTATTTTGCAGTTTTGTTACTGTAACTGCTCACACCTGTCTAATCGCCGTCTTGTTTAGTGATATCTGTTCCATTGGCTAAACCCCAGATGGCAAGATTCGTCTTGAACAAAACCTGATGGTAAACAACAAAAAACCTTCCCAGCGGCTTTTAAAAAAAATTCTGCAGGATTGATTTAATACACACGTGCTAATAAATATTTAACTAGATTTCATGACGGTGAATGTTTTTTTTCTCTCTTCTACTCTTTGCTAAGTATTAACATTTAACGCATTTTAGTTATGATAATTATTATTCAAAAAGTTGTAACATAGAAACAATAAAAGAGAAACACAGATTACAAATGAATGAGAAATTTCAGATGTGTTGAAACAGACAAGAATTACGAGCAGCGCCTCCGTGATTAAACTTTATATAGTATGTTAACCATAAAATAACAGATAAGATTTTTACATTAAGATACCTATCTGTTCTATAATTCTGTGATATCTTGAAGTCTTCTTTGTCTTTACCTGACAAAACAACTGTAAATTAGCATGCTTGAGCATTGCTACAAGACGCACTTTCGCCAATGGCAAGCTCGTTACGTTTCATAACTATGCTAAGAATGGAGTTTTACGAGATCCCAAACATTGCTTGCAAGTAATCTATTATTCTTTGATGAGCAGAAAATCCTCAAATAATATTCAAGACATGAAAAAGTCGTCTCTTGCAGCCATCATTTAAAAAAAGAAAACTTGGCATTTTTTTTACTCGATTTCCAAAGCCGTTGAGAATTTTGTTGGGGGTTTTGTTTGAATTTCCTCATCCTTTTTTATAAGGTTTCTTATCTTATTGACACTGCATTGCCCTTTGGACGTATTTAGCAATATTTCGTCAAAATTGTTTGTGAAACAACTTTTGAGACGTTTACAGTCGTCCCCCCTCTTATTGGAATCCCTTTATTAATTTATCTTTGCTCTTCTACAGCCTTTAAAATCGTAGAGAAAAACTGATCGCATTTTCTGCATATTTTGAGATCGCTCTCGTATATTAAAAAGGTGTGCACTCTACGAATGCAAGCCAATGAATGAGAGATCAAAGAATAAATAGTGAGTCATCACTTACCTTATGTACACAGAATAAAATTTGCTTCAAGTTTGAAAGAACGGCGTTGTTTCAATATTTAAACGTATACAGCTTCGAAAAGCAGTTAGCTGTCTTTATTTGCTCTGTTAACCACTTGTACTTCAGCGGCCAATAAAAATGTATAAAAATGTCACTCTTCTTCGAAAACTCAAAAATATTATGTTCTGAACATTCTTCTTCTTAGAACACGATAGAAGATAAGCAATATCTGTTGAAGAGGAAAAACGAAAGAATCAAAGAACTCGGAGATTTCAAACGTTTCCCCGAAAACAGATGACTTATTGATTTATGGACTGTTTTTCAGCAAAAGTGAAACTTAATTATTTTCATTACCTTTAAACAAAAATTAGGAGCACAAACAGAAAAAGGAGTGAGATCATTAAACAAACGTGATTGTTAAACAGAAAGATAATTTGACTTAGAGCACGACCCTGCACTTCACCCCTGATAGGGATTAGGTCAGTATTACCCAACGTTTCCGTGTCGCGATCTTCAATGGTTTCCAACTATCCTACGACCCCAACCCCTCCCCTCATCCCAAATAGGATATTTTCATTAAAAGGACCCTTTAAGACATAAAGAAAAAAAAACCTAACGTGCATTTTTCATAATATAATTCCAACAAAATGTTTAATTTTACAAAAAGGAAATCTATAGGGAAATTTAAGAAATAGAGAGCTTTAAAAAACGCTCAGACCTTGGTCAAAGGTGTAAAAGAACAGACCAGAATAGAGGCTCAAGAAAAATAATGCGCTTTACCTTACAGATTCAAAACTATCTAATATTTATAAATGAATGTTTGTCTGTCTATAATTGTATAGAAATCCACTGTTTAGAAGAGACGATCGTGAACTTTTACATAGAGGCGTCATTAAACACAGCGGAGGCAACTAAAAACTTCCGGAATCAAAATTAATTAAAAAAAAACAATTTTTGAAAGGTGAATCCAGAAATGTAAGAGCCTCACAGCCATGTTAGCCCAGTGAACAGCGAGAAGCGAAAACGATATAAAATAAATAAAATCAAAAAGTTTCAAGTCATATATTGAACCCGAATAATAAATAAAAATAATAAGCTTTCAAGTCAGATTTTAAACTCTAAAATTTATATTTAAAGACATTTCGGTTACCGATCGGCGGGCGTCAGTTTGTCAACAAATGTTTTTTGTTGCTATATTCATTTCAGGAATTTCTTATCGAAACGATGCTCAGTAAATGCACTTTTACAAAAGTTATATATCTATTTATATAAGTCCATATATCTATTTATAAGTCCATGTATGTCATAAGTCCACATGCACAAATACACACAGGATGCTATAACGTATATTAGGAATGCCTCTTCTAGAAATTCCAATAGGAGACTTGTAATTCCAGTTGGCCTGAAATTCATGCAGAATTGATGGAAGGGCAGAAACAATTTGATCGGCATGACTTGATAGCAAAAGCGTTTCACCAGAAGCTCCCTCTATGAAAGTCAGAGGGTACGATCCCCTCAGATGTCGTCCCTGGGGGTGCTCGTTCAAAATTTAGGTTGCAACTAGCTAAGATGGACTCCGACCCTTGTGGTGCTATTCAAACCGGAGTCGCACACTTCAGCCCGTAGCCTATATGGACCTGGTCTGGAACTTCGTTCCAGCCAAGGGGCATAAGAAACAACAACAAAAGTATTCTGTGAAGTTTGAGATAAAAACAAACTCTAAACTTGCATAGAATATACATTGCTCAAAAAAATTAGGGGATCAAGCAAAGAAGTTAAGAAAACCGTGTGAGACGCCACGTATTGGCATAAAATGGATAGTACACACGTATCAATGCGCAATTCAGAAAAAAAGACGTAAAAAAAATTGTAATTAAGCTTTAATTCTTTGAAAATATAGAAAAAACATGAAAAGATGATTTAGGGCAACAATTTGGTTACATGTAAACGATAAAAAAAAATACTGTTTAGAAATGATGCAAGATTTTTAATATGGCGTGTGGTCTCCTCGAACAGCTAAGACTGCTGCACACCTGTTTTCCATGGATACGATGATGTTATCGATAAGACTTTGGGGAATACTGTTCCACTCCTCAAGAAGTGCAATCTCCAAGTCTCAGAGAGTAAAAGGAGGTCTTGGTCTCGCAGCAATGTGTCGTCCGAGCATGTCCCAAACATGCTCGATTGGATTCAGGTCAGTAGAGCACGCTGGCCATTCCATACGCTGTATTGTTTCAGCTTCAAGCATGTTCTCCACAAGACGAGCTATATGCGTTCTGGCATTATCATGCTGGAAAACAAAGGAATCTCCAATGGCTGCAGCGTAAGGTATGACATGAGGTCTCAGTATCTCGTCTGCATACCTTCGGGCCGTCAAAGTACCATTCCGAATGATATGCAGGTCCGTACGTCCACCTATGCTGATTCCACCCCATACCATAAAACCAGCTCGTCTGCATTGTGACCTTTCACGAACGAATGTGGGGTTATTTAGAGTGCCCCTTTCCGTCCATACCAAAACACGCCGGGTGTCACACTCCAGACTGAATCGGGACTCGTCTGTAAACAGCACTTGGCTCCAATCATGTTGCTCCCAATCTCGATGTTCAGCAGCCCATCTTCTTCGGGCCGCACGGTGGCGTGAGGTCAACGGAATGCAGACCATTGGCCTACGTGCATAGAGACCTCCCTGATGAAGCCTATTACGTACTGTTTGGCTGGACACCCTTCGTCCTGTTGCCAAGAGCAACTGTCTTTGCAGCTGAGTAGCATTGTCTGTTCTGTTTCGACGAGCTGTTAACAGTATATACCGGTCATCAGTTGTTGTAGTGGCGCGTGGCCGGCCTTGCCCTGGTCGACGTCTAACATTCCCTGTTTCTTGGAATCGATTCCACAGCCTTGCAACGACACTTCTGGCGACTCCAACAGCGCCCGCGACACTACGTTGTGTTTGCCCGGATTTAAGTCTGCCTATAATACGCCATGCCATGGATTCCGGTAAATCACGTTGTTGAGACATTTTCAAGTCACCTTTTCTCAAAAAGAATAACTGAGCAATCGAATTTCATAGTTAAGGCAGTGAAACAGACGTTTCTGCCACATCCCGATTTCCGCCCTTATGTTCTTTTTCTGGTTTTTGACGTCATGAACTTTTATTTGCATATGAAGTTTTCTTCTTCTGTTTCTTGCTAGGCTTTAAATTATGGATGGTTTATTTTATGTTACTTATCGGTGTAAGTATTTGCGTAATTTCGTTAAAATCATGTGCTCCCCTAATTGTTTTGAGCAGTGTAGTTTTATTCAAAATGACCAACACTATTAGAAAGTAAAATGTCACGTGAATTAAAGTTAGCCGTTAACCAGCAACTTAAATGAACATCTTAAGGCAGTTGTGTACTAATCCTATTAGATTCGCTTACCTCAATGTTAATCTACGGAGAAAATGTGCCTACTGTTTACAGCTACATAAATGCTGATAACCAAATAAAAATGGTATTTTCAGATAGCCTGCACCTTACAACAGGATTCATTTTATAAATTTCGTCCACCAAATGCATTTATGAGCATTTAAAACACAGGGTACCAGATGTTTTTTTCCCGAATAATTTAAATTTTAAATTATTTGCATTTTTTAAAACGAAAAATGTCCCAAGGGGAACAATTTCTGTCTCTATTACTGAGTACAATTTTTAGAACAAATATTTAACTCCAAGTCGGCAATCCTTGAACAAATTTTCTCCATAGATTAACATTGAGGTGGACGAATCCAATAGGGTTAGCGCACTGCAGCTTTAAGGAGCAATCCAGCAAAGTATATTTTTTAATTTTCATATGTTTATGATTTCAAGTCCTGGGGTCGTTACATTTGAATAAATCCGCACTTTAATTTCTTGATTTCGATATCGGCACACAGCATTTATCTTTACACCTAATAATCGGCCTACAAGATAAGTCCGTAGCTAATTAAAACAAGTCAAATATCGTTTAGAACTAAAATCTGAAAATCAGCGATATCAAAATATTCACTCGCCAATCAATTCGATGTGTCTACTCCCATTTCTTTTTATCCATAAGAGTCTTCATGAAATTTTAATAAAGATCGAAATAAATGCAACAATATCTTTCCAAATTTTAGCATGTAATGTAATTGAAATGACTAAAAAGCCATTCACGTTTGGGTACAAAGATGTACAAATTAAAATTATATGATATACTAGCTGAAAACCCGTACTTCGCTACGGAGTACATTCAAATTAAATACAACGGTCAATGTATGCAATTAATGCCAAATATATATATACAGTGATACCTCCGAAAAGCGGACAGTCACGGGACCAAAAGTTTTGTCCGTTATTAGGAGGTGTCCGCTATTGGGGAGGACAACCTTTTTATAATAAAACGTTTTTCCACTTCTGTCTGACATTTGATTGAAAATTACGGCTGCAATTTTAATTAAAAAGGAAAAATTAATTAGGTAAGAAAAGAATAACTATTTACTACTTTACCTTTTAATTGTGGCTAATCCTTTTATCTTGCATTAAATAATCCCAAAATACAATGTATTAGAGCTAAGTTATATTAATTACTACTGAAAAAATCTCTTAACAAAGTTTGATTTGTCTTTTTTACACTGCAAACCTGTTTTTCAAAGTGAATCTTCATAAGCTTTAGCTTTGCTCGTCCCTCTGAATCTTCATTGTTCAAAAAGAACTGTTTTAATTGTTCGCTGTATTTTAGTCCTTCCGAATAATCTTTGATTTTGCAGTATTCCATTGGCGATTCCTCATCATCATCCTCAGAAAGGGCCAGTGCTTCAGTGGTGTCCATGTTCAGTGGCATGTTTAAAATGAGGCATGGCATGTTTAAAACATGCATGGTTCAGTGGCATGTTTAAAATGAAATTTTAAACATGCAGGTTTTCTTCCTCAATGGATAAATCGTTGTCGATCTTCACAAACTCTTCAACGCTGACATTTGAATCCAAATTGTCTACTAGATCAGCAAGTTTTTTTTTCGCTTTTTTCAGTAGTATTCAAAATACGCAATTTATTCAAAATACGTAAAGAAAAATGAAAGTTGTACAAAATAAAATTTATGCCTTTCTTATTAAGGGAAACAAAATTTTCATATAAAAAATAAGAAATTAAAATTAACCTTCTTGTTGAAACATGGTAGGCTTGAATGACATTTTAAATTACATTTCATTACATTTTTCACGCAAAGACATTTCATATTTTGGCACTTTGTTTTACACATACATCTGACGAATCCTTGGCCGCTTCCACTAGACTGAGCAATTGCAACTGACGGGAGAGGAATTTCGTGGTCAGGAATATCTTCAATTCTAAGCAAATTCTTAGGGCAAAGGGTGAATTGTGATCTCGCATATAGTTGTTTTAAAATTCCCTCAGATGGTCCAAGTCGGTAGAAACCATCCTCTGTCACACTCACTACAACTGCCAATATATTGCGCGAATCACCTCGCCCCTTGTCGACGACGTCAGGAATAGAACTCGCACAGTAGTTCCCAAAGAAGCAGTGGGAATTTTTTTTTTTTTTGCCCGAATTCATTTTCATTTTTTTGGCTTGTATTTCCAGATTGATTTTAGAATTTATTTTACCTTCAACAACATTTTCAATTTTGAAACAAAGGGTGCACAAAATATCCATTTCATCATCTTTACTAGCATGGCCACAGATGGTATGAATTTTTTGACGACACTTTTTGCATGCAAGTGCATCACTCGTTTCTTTTAAACACACACAACGGGTATCAGTAACGGAAATCTCTTCGGTAAGCATGTCTTCATCATGTTGGTTTAATCCACTATCGACTATAATCTCATCCATGTTTTTTTAAACAGGCTCTTTTTCTTGCATAATCTGATTAGTTTCACCTTTTTCCATTGTTTGGACGATTTCTATTACTTTTCTAGCTGCTCCTGTGTATTTGTCTTTTAAAACATCTTCGGGCAGGAAAGACGTTGCAAGCCCTACTTTAAGTTTGCAGTCAAAGAGAGCTTCGTATGGTGTTCTTTTGATCCCAGAATAAGCTCTATTTTTCATAAATTGAACGAAACGCAGTCCTTCACTCCAGCGGTCAGATTTGTTGTCCTGCATCCAAGTACAGAGCATATTTTCGATATCTTGATTAGCTCTTTCGACACTACCCTGGCTTTGTGGCGAGGCTTCCCAAGGACGATCTTCAGTGCTAGCCAAAACTCCTTCAAGCTGGTCACCACATTATTGGCAAATTACCTACCATTGTCAGACTGTAATATTGATGGCGCTCCAAGCAACGAGAATATGTCCACTAGGTTGTAGGCTACTTCTTCAGCTCTCTTTGACGTTAGAGACTTGAGAATCACAAATTTTGTGAGATGATCTTCGTACACCATAATAAATTTGTATTCTCTATCTGGCTGAGACTGAAAGTCAATAAGATCTACCTGATAACGAGAATTAAATTCGGAAATTATCATAGGTTTCACAACAATGCCCTTTTTAATTCCTTTCTGTTTTTTTTTTTGTGCTTTTTTTTTTTGTGTTTTTTTTTTTTTTTTTTTTTTTGGGGGGGGGGGGGGGCAAGGTTCACAAAGTTGGATGTACAGTTCAATATCATGACGTGTAACGTTTTTGTATTTGGTTGAAAGTTCTTTCAACATTCTATCACGTCCTCCGTGTCCAATAGCCAAATGAGCTTCATGAAGTACGAGAGATAACTCAGAGTCCGTGACGTAATACTGTATAGTATTGACGCCTTCTTTAACAGGATAAATGAGTTTAATTTTTGCTTTCCACAATCATCACATCATAGCGATTCAGCCACCAATAGTCCCTGGGTTCCTTCTTAGTAGTCATTTTGGCTTTTTGTACATCATTTATTAACTTCTGGTAAGAAGTTTCGGATAAGAAAGAACTGTTTTTTTCAGCATTAGCGCCCTTTACAAGTACGCTCTTTCGCGAGTGCTTGGAGCGTACGGGATTGCGCTCGGGAAAACTTGCAGTACGCTCCAAAGCAGCTTTCCCTTCCTCTCCGACACCTTCACACGAGCACTCAATCGCGCGGGATTGTGGTTTCACGCGAGAAAGAGCTTACGTGTAAAGGACGCTAATAACTCTAATTTTGGACATTTCATTGACGAATCGTTGCTTCATGTCTATAGACCATGACTTCTACTCCATTTTCATGCAGCACCGTAAAAATCTAATTTTTTGTTGAACAAATTTAAGTAAAATTGCGTATTTTGACACTCCCGAACAAACCGCAAAGTGCAACTGACAAATTCTGAGTGCCTTGCCACGTAATATTCGAAACGAATCGGAGATGTATTTCATACTTTGCCGGTTTCTCATTTGGCATTCTATAGAATGCCTAGGAAATGTATGAAATATGAATCGTTTCATACATTGCCGGCTAGTTTTAGGCATTATATACAATGCCTAGGCATTCTAAATAATGCCGGATTTCATACTTTGCCGGTAACATATATATATATATATATATACGACGATCAATGTATAAAATTGATGTAAAAAAAAACAAAAAAAATATATTTATAAAAAAATCGTAAGAGATATTTTTATAGACAAAATAATGTACAAGAAAATATTCAAATTAAATGTAATAGGAAATATTAAAGAATATAGTACAGTTAATATAGTACAGTTTGAGGAACATAATATCTTTTACTGTATTTTAATATTTTTTTGGATAATGTCCAATCGTCTGCCGCACTAGCAAGAAAAAATTTTTTTTGTCTCTTTAGTTGTTATGCACGTGGCGATAAATTTATTTTTTGTACCAGAAAAAGAAATCACGTGATCAGCATTTAATAAATTAAATTCTAAAAATTAATCTTTAAAAATTCACCAAAATTCAGAAAATAGAGGTAAAGATTCGAAAAAGAACTCATTTTAAAGGAATTTTCACGATCTTTCTCGTGATGTAAATTTTATAACCTCCAAATTATTATTTTAAATGCAAACTAAAAAAAAGTTACTAAAACAGCTTAAAAATTTAATTTTCAAAAATATAAGAACTTTTTAAAAACCTTTTTTAGTACCCCTACACTATAAGAAGAATCGCCATGCAAAATTTCAGCCCTTTAGGTCCAGCGGTTTGGTCTGTGCGTTGTATGTCAGTGAGTCAGTCAGTCAGTTACTGAACTGTTTTATACATATATAGACTAGCTCAAAACCCGAACTTAGTTACGGAGTATATTCAAATTAAATACAACGGTCAATGTATGCAATTAATGCCAAAATAAATAAATATATATATATATATATATATATAATAAATACGATGATCAATGTATACAATTGATGTAAATATATATATATATATATATATATATATATATATATATATATATATATATATATATTCATAAAAAAAATCGTAAGAGATATTTTTATAGACAAAATAATGTAGAAAAAAATATTCAAATTAAATGTAATAGGAAATATTAAAGAATATAGTACAGTTAATATAGTACAGTTTGAGGAACATAATATCTTTTACTGTATTTTAATATTTTTTTGGATAATGTCCAATCGTCTGCCGCATTAGCAAGAGAAAAAAAATTTTTTTTTTTTGTCTATTTAGTTGTTATTATGGTTTCTCATTTCCCGGCAAATAATGGATCCCGGGAAACGAGAACATTTTAAAGAGATTCCCGGGAAAACCGGGAAACTCGGGTTTCTAATATTTATTATTTAAAAAATTTGTTAAATTTAAAAAAACAAAAAAATCATTTTATTTTTAAATAAAACAAAAGACTTAATTACTAATATAACAAAGGCAAGTTATTTATTAGAAGAGTTCTTAAAATACGTTCTGAGACAAACTAGCGCATTAATTGAATTATCATTGAATCGTGTCCTAATTTTGGTGATAAAAAGTCCAGCAATCGAAAATACTCTTTCACTTTCCACTGAAGTTGGTTTAATAGAAAGAAGAGCATCAAAGAGCATTTTTAAATTTTTTGTTAATTTTCCACTGTCTTCAAATAAATTAAATTCTGTTAATAAAGTCTTAAATTCATTATCTCCGATATTTTGTTTTTTTGTGCTGATATTTATAGCATTTTCAAACTTTCGTTTCAAAATATTTGACGGCATTTCTAATTATATATTGTTTTCCATATCGGAAATTATACGCTATCTTTATTTTCAAACTTAATATTTTCTTCAATAATATTTACTGGAAATAGGCGGTGTAACAATTCTTTAGATAATTTAATCATTTCGGGTTTTGACGACATTTCAAAAAAATTATCATCTGGTTTAGAATACAATACATTTGAATTATTTAGGTACTTTACCAATGAAATTAAATTTTTTGGCCTTCGAGCTACCATCCACAACTACCAGATTTGGCGAGAATCGCCCCTTGGCGTCCGTTGCATATACTATTACTGTACCTAAACTAATCCCCGGAATCGATTATTTTTACCCGGGAAATCAGAATAGATATTTTAGTGAATTTCCCAGGAATCGAAAACGAGAAATCCCGGGAGAGAAACCCTAGTTGTTATGCCCGTGACGATAAATTTATTTATTGTACCAGAAAAAGAAATCACGTGACCAGCTAAAAATTAATATTTAAAAATTCACCAAAAAATCAAAAAATGGAGGTAAAGGTTTGAAAAAGATCTCATTTTAAAAGAATTTTTATGATCTTTCACGTGATATAAATTTTATAACCCCCAAATTATTATTTTAAATGCAAACTTAACAAAAGTTACTAAAACAGCTTAAAAATTTAATTTTAAAAAATCTAAGAAGAATTTTCGTAGTGCACCCCTACACTATAAGAAGAATCGTCATGCAAAATTTCAGCCCTTTAGGTCCAGCGGTTTGGTCTGTGCGTTGTATGTCAGTCATTCAGTCAGTCAGTGAGTCAGTCAGTTACGGAACTGTTTTGTATAATATATATAGATAATAATAAGATTCATCGTTTATGTCGCTGACATCCTTATCTCCGATCCCCCGATACCTAGGAAAATTCTTTTTCCAAGGATAATGCGGCATGGAAGAATTGCCTGCATTTATCCTATCTCGAAAAATCCTTGTGAAGATTAGCGGAGAAATAAGAACAAGGAACTTCACTGAAGGTAAATGAACAACAGTGCAGAAATGAAGGAAGGATAGGGGAGTACTGCTGTGGGTATTCTTGATGAATTTGCCTGTTAAGGTAGACGCAATCGAGCTAAAGATAGCATACTTTCTGATCAGTGAATGGTTATTATTTTTAAAAAATAAATTAAAATGAAAAAACCCTATATCTTGACCTTTTATTCGAAAATATAGATAGTAAGTTTATTTTATCCCCGAAATATGTAATACTTCCAAGGATGCAGACAATGCAGCGGATGACAAAACGTAAGGAGCACGCCCTCAATGGTAGAGCTACAGTTATCAATATATATAGCTCTAGCGTACCCGGCAAATATACACACTTCTGAATAAGCCTCAAACAAATTAAATTGTCAGACATGATGTATATTTTTAAACTATTCGTGTATCAGTGAATTAAATAGCTTTATTTAAAACTAGCGGCCCGTCCCAACTTTGTCCGGGTTGAACAAAATATTATACCAATAAATTTCCAGTCGATAGCCAATAAATTGTAAATCTTTTTTTACCTTAATAATAACCTAAATAATACCTTAAATTAATATTACGTTAGTTAATAATTAAAGTTAATTTTTTAAAAGAAATCTATACTTATATAAAAATCTATACTTTATATATAAGTATAGATTAAACTTATATTGAAAACTCTTTTACTCGAAATTTCTGTTCCCATGAAGTTCAGAAATCAAATTCACACAGTAACATTGCAATTACCAAAATATAAAAACTTTTTTCAATTTAGTTTTCTGAGTAAGGTAAGAATTGTTTCAAATCCAAGACTTTCTTTGCGACTCTCAAATCAAAACTACATGCTAATCTAAATATAGCACATTTTTCTTTTAGTAACAGTTATTTACGCCAAATAAAAGTTGAATCACCTGGATGATATTTCGTGTAATTCGTGTCGTCTTTAAACAATTTCGTTGTCACTTTAGATTTTCCCCCCACTAGGTACTCTGTCAACAATATGACTTTGACTGACTTCAGATTTACCCTCGAGCTGTAACAGTATATGCGCATCATATTTCTCATTAAGTTTAGGAAATCATCACAGACTCTTATTCCGAATATTCAATTATCAGTCTATTCGATTATATGCATAGATGTGAGTGGCTTAATTAGAACACACATACGCACACGGGTCTTATTTATAGACCGAGTGAGTTATTAAAAGACTGATAGCCTGTCATGGAACTAATGTCAAATAATATCGATGAGCTGATCTGCTTTAATCCGGTATCCACTGACAACAACATGGACTAATGCAATGAGGTACTGCCCCTGGTTTCTGTCAAGTCGGCCTACTTCCTTCGTTTTTGCTTACTAAAAGGGATAAATACTTAGGAATCGTTGTGTAATGTTGATAAGAAATTGATTTTCACTTCAGATATCCTAGAAACTTTTCTGTTACGACTTCCTTTTCTTATGATAGATAGATCATACAGATAGAAGAGATCAGACTTAACTGTTTTTAAAAAATTATGATCAGATTAACTGCTTTTAAAAAATTATGATGTCAGGCTTTGAACTCATTTATACGCATGTAAAGGAAGAGTTACAGATATATATATTAGAATCATTATAGTTCTATATTGCTGCAAAATCTGATACACTTTTCAGATCGAGAGACTGTGAAGCTTAACAATAGAATTAAGAAACGCGTTTATACGCACAGAAAAATGTGCACTTAATTATTATTTTTTTAAAAGATAAAAAGTTCGTTTAATCACCGCTATATTAACAAATTAAATGAAGGAATACAAAATGTTCCTGAAGCAATGTCGTAAAGCAATGTTACCTTGATTACCCATTGTAATAGAAAAAAAAAGCTTCATAGAATAATAAAACCAATCCTACCTTCGAAAAACCCAGTAGCATCAGTAGCATATATATGAGACTAGCAGTGCTTCACTGAATAATAAAACTTAGGATATGTAAGTGCAGACTAGTGTTTCCATAATAACACGAGAAGAAAGTTTAACATATGGGGGAGGGGGGCATTTTTCGCCTTGTAAAGTTCCTCGCACAGTTGAGAGAAGAGTCATTCGCTTTCTTCCGCCGATAGGTTATTATGGGTTCCATGGATTTCACTGGTTTAGAGTTTCGTGTAGTATGAATAGTCAATGGGATAATCAGTGATATTACGTTGTGCGAAATGCGTATTTCCTGTGGAAATTAGTGATATTTAAGTAATTTACTAATAGTAATAAGTTTTAAAAGACACCATTTTCTCGGCTTTCTTATGACGATAAGCTTTAAATAGCACTGAGCGCGAGGCCTTAACCAGGGCTATTGAAACTAAAAATTGAGAGTACGGAAAGAGAAAAAAAAGTGATCATATACAAGGAATTTACGGCTGAGTTAGGACTTTACTCTAGTTATAGACCATAACTTCAGCAATCAGCCGTACGGGCAAGGTATGTCCAGTGGCGTAGCGAGCATAACTGGTAACCCCCCCCCCCCCAAAAAAAAAAAAAAATATATATATAGTAATATAATGTATAGAATATACTCGTAATAAGAATATAATACAAATAATAATAGAATGCAGTACCTATCTTAAAATACTCTATAATATATTACGAAGAGTTACTACTTAATTACGCTTCTACAAAATACTATACTGTTTTTCGGGATAAATAGGGACACAGGCTCAGGTTAGGCTTTAAATTTGAGACAGGCTTCAGGATTTATAAAAATTTTAAATCTGAAATTTTAAATCACGGGGATAAAAAAATTTTTTTTCAAAGCAATATTTTCCTAAGGTAAAATATTTCCATTACTTTTATTCTAAAGCTCAAAAATCCTAAAGTTAATTTAAACAGAATAAAATAACGATGTACAAAATTCCAGAAAGATACCTTATAAGGAATTTTAGATATATATATATTTAAAGGGGGAAAGGGGGCTTAAAAAATTCCATTACGAGAAAAATAGAGCTAAAAATACAGGTGTACAGCAGAGTACGCATGAACTGCTTAACAATGTTGTATCTTGCAATATAATCCTCTTGGAAATATGCAGATTGTACTAGTTGATTCTAAAAGTTGTAGAGACTGCTTTAATATCCCCCCCCCCCTAAAAAAAAAAATTGAAATAATAATAATAAATAAAAATATGCTTTTTGGAGGATTTTGTACCCCGCCGACACAATGTGGACAATCAATATAACACAAATTACAGGAAATGCGAAAAATATATATGTATCGATAGATACTTGCTAAACAAAATTTGCTAAACATTTATCTCTCAATTTTGGGAATGAAAATTGTACTTACCTGAATCCAGTTTGTCAGCTTCAAAAGAAAATTTCGGTACTACGCCATCTTATTTTCAGACAGGGAAGATTTATGGGGTCCATGATGGCAGATATCATTTTATCTGTAATAACATACGCTTCGAATACACACCTCCGTTATTTTATGTATGTTCTATATTTCAATTAGACAGAAAATAGGAGTTTATCTCCTTTTATTGCCACTCGGAAATATGATCCTTGAGTAAAAAGAAGGTGAAGTGATATTTAGTTGAAGTTAAGAACAACTCGGTATCATTTACTTACGCTACGAATCTGTTTTGGTATGTTTTACCTATTTCTCCTCATAGTTGTTGACAGTGCTTGACTGGTGTCGTTCATATGTTGAAAATTTGAAAAATTTAGATGTTACGAAATAATTTGTAAAGTGTCATCATACGACTTTACACATTTAAGAAACACTATTTTTCGTCTATGCAGTTTGTTCAACACACCTGTCACCGCAATTATACATTTCAGAAGCGAACTGCACACAGATCAAAAGCCAACAAGATTGTTTCCTAACGAACTTTCACACCAACAACACGTATTGCATTGCATAATACATTTCACCGCGTATTTTGCCCAATGCATTTTAACTCATCTTTACAATTTAAAATTTTTGAAAGTGTTGATTTTCTCGGTATAAACATCCATAACTATTTTCCGAATCATTTGTTAACTTTTACACATTCTGGACATTTCAAAAGATGAAAAGCGCTTTGGTTAATATGAAGAACATGATACGGTCGCCAAATGTGGTGATGTGGCGCTAAATGTGGTTGCCACAGCAAATTTCATGAAGCACATTTAAACTCCAACGGGCAAAACCCTGACGAAAAATTGCCTAGGTTGGAAACTGTATCATGTTCCTCTTTTTTACTAATGCTTTTATGATGAATTTAAAAATTAAAAAAAGAGATAGATTAATTGTTTATATAACTGCTACCGCACTGGCTTAATACTCGAGAACTCAGGCGGTATATCAGTTGATTTAAGCAAATCTTCCTTCCCAATGTTTAGAAAATCTGCATTAGGAAATACATCTTAAAATGAAATTTTCAAAAGCATTTTCATTCAAAATATCAGAAAACCATTTTAATTTTGTAGCAGACGTCGATAACTAAATGCCCTGTAAAATATTAATGACCGAAAAATAAAAATTTTAAAACTACCGAGCGGTACTTTTCCGTTAGCGGGGCGCCACGGATTTTAATTTTTACCACGGACTGCGCCAAATATCGTGACTCGCATTTTTTAATTGTACCTCCCACATAGTTTATTGGCAAATATGACTATAGAATTTATACAACCAAAGTCCATTTAGGGAAGAGTTCCGTATCCTGTGCCGCTTGGCGCGATTTCTGAGTTTTCCGCCAAACGCGGAAAACTGAGAATAATGCAACCCTACCTAAGCGACGCTATTTTTTCGGCGTCACTTAGGCTTAAGGCATCCGACTACCTTCTGTCTTATTTTTCGAAGGGTTATAACACCAAAACATGAAAATGATGAATAAATAGATCATGACTATGCAACTTTTAACAAAATTTATGAATTTGGGTTGAAATTTAGCAAAATTCTACAAAAACGGCTCTAGCTCTAAAAAAAAATTTAATATAACATTAATTTCTTTTTGTCATAAGAACATGCGTTTTCTGCCAAACGCGGAAAAATCAGAAACAGCGCCAAATAGCGCCAAGCGGCACAGAATACGGAACTCTTCCCGTACCCCCTGAGTGTAATGAACTAAAAGCTAATCGATATCGCGAAATCTACAAAAATTACAGATCATTATATGCAATTACATGTAAAATTTTAGTAATTTCTTATGAGATTTTCTAAAAATGCAGCTATAAATCAACAAATAAAATACCCAAAACCAAATCTGTAGTTCATTACATTCTAAATAGTAAGAAAAACATACGGGAAAAATTTCGGTACAGCTTTGTCAGACGCACTTCCCTGCCAAGTTTGGTGATTTTGTGTATGGCGTGGTATCCATGCCGTTTTTGGCGAGATTTTTTTTTTTTGAGGGGGGGGGGGGATTTAGTCGTGTGCGGTTGTGGTAGTAATTTGATTGAGCGTTTAAATTTAATAATAAATAATGAGATTTTATAATATTCATTGTTTCCTTAGTTTTTTAACATTAGCGCAGAGTTGAGTATGTTTTGTATTTTGTTTGTTTATTTTGCTGTGGTTTTTTTTTTTGGAACGAAGTTCTTTTACGGGGCTTACAGTAGAGTGAACTGGCAGGAATCGTCACGTAACGAAAAAGCGTTATGCCCCTTCATAAGAGCTTTCTCTCAAGGACTCCGTGGCTGAATGGTTATCGCATCGGACTACGGAGTGACAGGTCACCGGTTCAAATCCCCGCACAAGCGCTACGGGCAATTTTAAAACTCTTCACTGCACACTGTATCAAATTTGATACGTAAGTTATTTTTCCCCTTTATATTCAAAAGCAATGATTTTTATCCACCTTGTATTAATTTTGAAACATCAAAGCAAAGCTTTTAATCACTGTTATTTACATTTTCGTAGGATAGATGGAAGCAGGAATACAACTGCGATCTCGGTAAAAGATAGCCGTTCAATTCATACCAGACCTGCCATAGTATTTGCTATATTTTCAGTATTTTAAAGTCAGTTTACATCTTTGAAAGTTTTATAAATATATTTTAGAGGTACGTAGCTTTTATAATTATTAATAAAGTACTTCTTTAATCTTTTATAAAAAATTCAAGTATCATTTCAATTTTATGTATCAAAAATGATACATGGTGTGCTTACGCCATTTTTTTAAGGAAATGGCAGGAAGAAAGTTTTTAACACAGAAAGAAATTGAGGAACTTATAAACAGATCGTGGAGTGATCATAGTGAAGATGGATCTGATTCAGAAAGCGATGGCAGCACAGGTGATCTTAATTATAAACCAAACAATATTTGTGATGAAATTTTTGATGGTAGTAGTGATTTGGAAGATGAGGTATCATTACTTGATAATAGCGATGTTCTTGATCTGCCTAATGGTGGGAACATGCCAAAAACTAATAGATATAATACAGGGAGAACAAAGCCTGCAATCAACTGGAAGAAAACTAATTTACTTCTAAATGATGATGAAATTTTATTCCGAGGTGACAAGAATCTCTCTCCTGAAATTATGAATTTAAACACACCTCTAAATTTTTTTAGTTATCTTTTTACAGAAGATTTGATTGAGCATATAGTTCAAGAAACAAATTTATTCAGTGTGCAAAAAAACCAGAAAAGTGTGTCAATGTAACGAATTTAGAAATTAAACAATACATTGGTATTTGTATAATGATGTCTATTGTACATGTACCAAACACTAGGGCATATTGGTTACCTGCCATAGGCAACGATGTAATAAAAGAATGTATGTCATTAAAACGCTTTGAAAAGATAAGAGAATTTCTACATTTTAATGACAACAGTAAACAACCACCACATGATGACCCTCAGCATGATCGTTTATATAAACTTCGACCAGTTGTAAATGCTTTACTTGAAAGATTTTATACCGTCCCTAAGGAATCGCGTATTTCTGTTTAAACTTATTGTTTGTTATTGTTTTAATTCACGCGGGATTTATATTGTGTCATTAATTTCTTTTTGTTGGTGATTAAATAATAAAATTAATCCGATTAAAAATTATGCTAGGTAACATCTAAATCAAAATAATTAATTTTTATATTAAAATTTTTAATTTTAATAAAAATAATTAGTTTATATATTAAATTTTTAATTTTAATAAAATAGAGAGAGAGAGATAGAGAGAGTTAGTTGGTTGGTTGGTTGAATAAAAGAGGGCTACGCTTTTAGGCGTGATAAAAATACACTAATATAATCAATAGAAATCTACATATTAAATCACGTTTAGAGTTGAAAAAATAACGTAAGGATCCTGACGGGGGTCCCCCGACCGTACAATTATTTTTCGCGCATGCGTTAATGCTGTTTTGTAATGTAGGAAATTCATTTGTTAACTGGAGTTAGCTGGGGATTTCTGTAATGTTTTTGGAAGTTTAATACAGCCAGCGGTAAGTTTGTTTTCAACTTATTTATTATTTCTTGGTCGCTAATGATGTTTTTGTTTACATTTAGCCCTTAAAGCCTAACAGGTGTGCGGCATTCGGAAAAGTTGCGCCAAAAATTTTTCGCGCTTACTTTTCGCCAACGGAGGTGCGTCTGACAAAGCTGTTCCAAAATTTCATAGACATATCATAATATTTGTTTGCATTTTTGATGAAAAATGAGTTCGTCAGAAAACATAATTAAAGTTTTCAACTTGTGTTGATATTTATAGCTGCTGCTGACCTTTAAATCGCTCTCATTTCATTTCTAATGACCGTACAGAAAAAATACAAGCAGATTTAGAAATAGAAATTTACAATCTTTAAGAAAAAGGATTAAAAACATTTTCGGAATGGTCGTCAAAATCAACGTTTTATAGGTAGTCGGATACCTTAAAACAAAACAAATAAAATTTTATAACTTACCAGAAAGCCACGTTTTGAAGAAACAGTTGTGGAAGGGATTTTGAGTAGTCTGAATTGCATCTGCCATTTTTTTTTTTTAAGATATCCCCCAAAAATGCAATACATAAAATTTCTTATAGTGAAAACATCCACAAAAACCATTTACCTATTTTTAAGTAATCACATTACTGTGATAAACTTTTAAAACTGGAAAAATTAAAAAGTAAGGGATGAAACAACACCCCCCCCCCCTAATAAATAAATAACAGAAATGGGCAGAAGCAAAGAGACTTACTTGCAATCCCCCCATACGTGGTCACAATGTCCATTCAAAAATAAAACTATAGAATTCATAACGTTTGAAATTACCACGTCATTAAAATTAAATAGATTGGCCTTTAGATATACCACGTGAAAAACATAGCAACAGAAACGAATGACAATACACCATATTGAAATATTTATCACCCAAAAAAATCGCCAAATTTTCCGGCACAGGATATGGGACTTCTCCCACAATGGGAAATTGTGTTTTCTTTTACTGATAATATCGCCAGCAAATTCATGGCGGTAGACTGATCCTTTACGTAAATTTAGGATAAAAAATATCGAAATTTCGCAACAAGAAAACTACAATATTTTAAATTTCGCATTTATATACAGTTGGCGCTCTGTTTAACGACATTCAAGGGACCGTGAAAAATCGCCCTTAAACAGAATTTGTGAAAAAATAACATTTCCCTTCACACTTTACAGGCTTAGGACTGTAAATATATTTCTTAATATTATATTGGCGTGTTTAAAAATGTTACTTTTATTATCGTTATTATTTTATTCACAAAAAGTTATTTTGAATTACATTGAAAAAAGAGTACAGACTACAATAAATTAGGTTTGTAAAAAGTCAAAAAGTATTGATTGCTTCATTTTTTGGCCTTGTTTTCGTTATTTACTTTTCCAGATTTTCTAAAATGTTAAATGTGTCATCTTCCATATTCGATCTAATACAGCGTCGGAGAACATCTAGAGCAGAAGTTGCACTGTGTAAGACGGTGGCAGTGTTTCGTTTTCAATTTCACCTTCTTCGTCTGACACCGTGTTTTCCTTTACTATATCTTCTTAAATTTGTTCTACATTTCTGTAATCAGTTGTTAGAACAGATTCATCAAAATTGTAGAAATCTTGAATTGAAACATCCTCATCTTCAACAAGACTTCTCCATTCTTCTGGGATATTGTAATCTTCGTTGATTTCTACATCCGTACTGTGCAGTTCCACTACAAGTTCTTTGTGAATTCCAGCAAAGCGAAAGCAGTTTTTTTTTTAAATTTTTATTGTGGATGAAGAAACTTCTTTCCATGCTGATGTTATCATGTGTATTGCTTCCAAGATCGTAAATATTCTAATTTTCATAGTGTCAACCGAATTGTTTATTAATTTCCACATTGTTCTACATTTCTGTAATCAGTTGTTAGAACAGATTCATCAAAATTGTAGAAATCTTGAATTGAAACATCCTCATCTTCAACAAGACTTCTCCATTCTTCTGGGATATTGTAATCTTCGTTGATTTCTACATCCGTACTGTGCAGTTCCACTACAAGTTCTTTGTGAATTCCAGCAAAGCGAAAGCAGTTTTTTTTAAAAATTTTTATTGTGGATGAAGAAACTTCTTTCCATGCTGATGTTATCATGTGTATTGCTTCCAAGATCGTAAATATTCTAATTTTCATAGTGTCAACCGAATTGTTTATTAATTTCCAAATTAAAGACTTTCTGTAGTATGCTTTCACACTGCGAATGATAACCCAGTTCTAATGACTGCAACTTGCTAGTGCAATTAGCTGGTAAGAAATGAATAGTCAAATTTGTAAGTCCAGGGATATTTGGAGTATGTGCAACGCAACGGTCGATTGAAAGTAAAACTTTCCTCTCTTCTTGATGCATTTTTTAATCAAATTTTCTAATCTAGTCAATAAAAATTTGTGATGTCATCCACGCTTTATTGTTATTCCGGTATTCACAAGGTTTCCTGGTGATATTCTTAAAACACCCTATAACTACGGGTGGAAATTTCTGAGATCTATCCGAATTAGTGCACAGTAAAATAGCCAATAGTTCCTTACTGTGTTTCGAACAAAGCACTTTTCGTCCATAGACGTTAAAGTTTTATTAGGCACAATATTGTAGACTAGGCCCGTCTCATCTGCATTGAATATGTTCATTTCATCATATCCATCTAATATCCCCTTCAGCACTATTTTCCATTCTTCCAGTATTTTTTCATCTACGGAGCCACTTTCGCCAGATATGCTTTTAAATGCAAGCCCATATCTTTCTTTGAACTTTGCTAGCCAACCAGCAGAAGCCGGAATATTTTGCATTCCAAACTTTTCTGCCAGAACAATAGCATTTTCTTAAAATATCACTCCGGAAATTGGAATGTTGGATGCTCTTGCTTCAAGAAACCATTACAGGACTGACTTATCAAACTCTTCTGATCGGCCACATTGAATTTTCTTCCGTTTGGATTTGGATCCCAAACCAATTTTTGTGCTGCTTCAAGCATTTTCTCTTTGCTTGCTAAAATGTCTTTGAGAGTAGACTCGGGTAGCTGAAATTGTCTTGCGAATTGGACTTTTGTTATTCCAACACTTTCTTCACAGTCTTCAATAATTTTCACCTTTTCGTGTAGCGTAAGATGCTTTCGCTTTGATGCCATTTTGCTCTGATCACCTCGTATTCGTACTGGAATGAGCTCCTACACACAACCATGAATTCTCTAAACATGAAGCCAGAAGTGTCGTTGCAAGGCTGTGGAATCGATTCCAAGAAACAGGAAATGTTAGACGTCGATCAGGGCAAGGTCGGCCAAGCGCCACTACAGCAACTGATGGCCGGTATATACTGTTAACAGCTCGTCGAAACAGAACAGACAATGCTACTCAGCTGCAAAAACAGTTGCTCTTGGCAACAGGACGAAGGGTGTCCAGCCAAACAGTACGTAATAGTCTTCATCAGGGAGGTCTCTATGCACGTAGGCCAATCGTCTGCATTCCGTTGACCTCACGCCACCGTGCGGCCCGAAGAAGATGGGCTGCTGAACATCGAGATTGAGAGCAACATGATTGGAGCCAAGTGCTGTTTACAGACGAGTCCCGATTCAGTCTGGAGTGTGACACCCGGCGTGTTTTGGTATGGAGGGAAAGGGGCACTCGAAATAACCCCACATTCGTTCGTGAAAGATCACAATACAGACGAGCTGGTTTTATGGTATGGGGTGGAATCAGCATAGGTGGACGTACGGACCTGCATATCATTCGGAATGGTACTTTGACGGCCCGAAGGTATGCAGACGAGATACTGAGACCTCATGTCATACTTTACGCTGCAGCCATTGGAGAATCCTTTGTTTTCCAGCATGATAATGCCAGACCGCATACAGCTCGTCTTGTGGAGAACATGCTTGAAGCTGAAACAATACAGCGTATGGAATGGCCAGCGTGCTCTCGTGATCTGAATCCAATCGAGCATGTTTGGGACATGCTCGGACGACGCATTGCTGCGAGACCAAGTCCTCCTTTTACTCTCCGAGACTTGGAGATTGCACTTCTTGAGGAGTGGAACAGTATTCCCCAAAGTCTTATCGATAACATCATCGCATCCATGGAAAACAGGTGTGCAGCAGTCTTAGCTGTTCGAGGAGACCACAAGCCATATTAAAAATCTTGCATCATTTCTAAACAATACTTTTTTTTATCGTTTACGTGTAACCAAATTGTTGCCCTAAATCATCTTTTCATGTTTTTTCCATATTTTCAAAGAATTAAAGCTTATTTACAAAATTTTTTAGTCTTTTTGCTGTACTGCGCATTGATACTCGTGTACTATCCATTTTATGTCAATACGTGGCTGTCTCGCATGGTTTTCTTAACTTCTTTGCTTGCTCCCCTAATTTTTTTGAGCAGTGTACTTCGTAAATACGAAAATTACGTATCCCTAGTCATAGCCAACTCAGGCTATGAGGTTTATATGGCCAGCAGTAAGTTAGCTTTACTACTGCGTAGTTACGCGCTTTTATTTGAACTTGCGATACGATATGACCCTGTGATAGTTACCTTTCCTAAACACGAAACGAAAAACCATTATCATTTTTTAAAAACTCCATTCTAGCAAACAGAGCAACAAACCAAACCTTTGGCGCAAAAAAAATTGGCCTGGCGAGTGTAGGATCGTACGATTTAGTTTTACCATTTCCCATTCTTACATTTATGACTGGCGATGACCTGGTAACATTTACATTTGGCGCCCTGTTAACGGAAAAGTACCCTACACTCTTTTTAAAACGTTTACCTTCACCAAAAAATAAAAAACAGAATTAATTAGCCACAGTACTAGTATCTGCCACATTAGAGAATGAAGTTAACCATTTATTCTGACTGGTTTGCAGTTCTAGTTTTAACTTATTGATTCTATACCATTAAACAAAAAGGCTGCCAAAAGTAGCTATTTTACTTTTGGTAAAAACAGCTAAAAAAGTAAAATGAGCCTTTGGTCGCCGTAGCATGCTACTCGTTACACTTGCAGGCTTCGCTAGGCAAGTGATTTTAAAGTCAAATAAAAAGTCAAGTTTTTTTTTTTAAGTGACTCGTAACCATCGCTCAAAACGCCGATATAAGCTCAAATAAGAATGTTAATTTTATAAGTGCTCCAGATTTTATGAATATTTTCAAATAAAATTGTACACTATTAACTAAAATGAATAATAAAATACATATGAGGGTACAAAAATTCTACAAGTGATAAGACATTAACTGTGCAATCAAATGAAAAAAAAAATTTTTTTTCTTCTTTTCATATTAGCTGGATTACAACCTTTTGAACCATGGTTTTTTACCTTAAATTCAGTCCTTTTTTTTCTTCCACTTTTGGCTCGCTTTTGTGTATTATTGACTTTGTTACTGACCTGGTACAATCGGGATCAATTGCGAAGGTTAAGTTTAGGTGCTAAAATTACAATTTACTTTTTTCCATGGTTTTATTAACCCATTTCTTGTTTGTGTGTTTGTCTAGTACAAATCTTGCAATCGATTTTTAACTAGCTTTCCGACTAGCTAAACATTTGAAACTTTTAGAATAGCTCAGAACACAATGACAATGCATTTTTTAATATACTTTTAGCCATCTTTAAGCAGAATTGAATTAACTTTCAGTTATTTTTGTTTTGTAGACTGGTGCAGCCATCTATCGGTCGGAAGGGGAACGAAAAGTTAAACACAAGATAACTTCCAATTAAGTTCATTTTCTTGATGAGATAATTCATCAAAAGATTTTTAAAAAAATATTTATCAATACATAGAATTGTCAAGTTTATGTGATTCAACAGAAAATTTAAAAACATGGTACATAAAAAGTTCTTTTTAGCTTGAAATTATTAAAATTGTAAGATATGCAGTGATTCTTATCATCAATGAACTCAAGGTTACACACTGCAGATGGCATAACCTCAGTACTAATTCCTCTTATGCCATATTAGGAATTTTAATTATTGTTTCCCATATTAGAACTTATCTTGTATGTAAAGCATAAGGGTCAATTAGAATGTACTTCATATAGAAAGAAGTTATTCATTTTAACATGGTTTCGAGACGCATTTAAAAAAAATTTCTCGACTTTTTAAATTTACCAGCCCTCCCCCCCTCTTTTTACATGAACAAATTTCAAGAGGGAGTAGTTTTTCACACCAATTATCCATTTAATGTCTGTAGAGAAAATGAATACTAAAAATAAATAGCTGTTTTCTGTTTAGAGATAAGATTAGAAGAGGAGACAACCAACGGGTACTTTCTAACACTGGTTCCTTTCCTAGAACCAAAGTATGAGACCAATAGCAAATCATAGAACTAGATGATTAATTTACAGCAGCTTTCATCATCTTGAACACTACTACAGCTGTAAACATTTGAAGGATCATGTAATAAAGACGAGAAAATAACTTGAAGAGCTATCTACTACTACTATTGTTTTCAGACATATAATTGAGGCAGATTTTCTGATAACTTATTTTCAACTTGAAACATGTTTCTGACATATACCTTTTGGGGTATTCAAAAGAGTTTAAAACAGAACACCTTGTGCACTTTTCAACAAACTAAACGAAGGAATAATTCATCTTCATCTGGAATCTTAATTTCTCTATTTTAACATTGCCCTGACTATGTTCTTGACATATATATATATATATATATATATATATATATATAAAAGATCCTCTGAAATCTGTAAGAGAACTGTTTACCACATATTACTTCAAGTATATCTAATTCTACATTAGCGTATAAATGTTAAAATAGGAAAAGTAGGACAAATTAATTACGGGGCAACATTTTAATCAGGCAAAGATTCAATGTTACATGTTACAAAAAGAAATATATGGTACAAACAGTAATAAATGACATCTGTATTATGATAAACAAAGAACTCTCAGATCAGTTTTCAAGTCTTAGAAAAATAGTCCTCACTGTCATGTAACAAGATGGAAACAACTGTAGAATATATTTGATAATATAATTGTTGAGTTTTTTTTTTTTCGTGTGTGTTAATTTTAACTTGGTGTGATCTACTTCATTTAGTTAAGAAAAGAGCACACACACATATATATATACATCTAATTCATAAAACCTAATCAAAGTCACAAAATAGTAGAGTTCAAAACATACTAGGAGACAATTGTTATTTTGCATTCGTGTTTAATAACTCTTGGTGTGTGTGCAAGTATTGCACAATTGCTAACATTTGCTTCTCCAAGAAACAACTGTTAACAATTAAGGGTTTAAATGATGAACACTTTCATTCATAAACATCAGTAATTTTTAAACTGTATTAACCTATTTTTCATTTTAAATCTACTATAGAAAGGTGTTTAATAGCTTATGAATTGGTATATATCTGAAGACAATTAAAGATAGAGGTTTTATAATCCTCAACCATGGGTATTAGTGAGTTTACAAAGAGTATTGGTGCATCTTTATTAAGACAAAATCAAAGTTTCCAAAGATAAAATACCCTGGAGCCTGAACACATAATACATATACATAACTGCCAACAATTTTCTGTAATCGCCAAATTTTTCTAGTCAGTGCAGAATCAATTGAGAAAAATACCATTGCAGGACTTCTGGATAATGTAAAAATCCTAAACTATACTTTTTTTTAAAACTGCACTATCTGAACAATCCAAACTATTTTCTTTGTGAACAAAATTCATAAGTAAGATTTTTCTACTACTTACATAAATTTTTATTAAAATATAATTCTAAACTTTAATATAAACATTTTAAAATATGCACATTATTGCAATATATTATTATTGAAATACTCTATTTCTTGTATTTAATGATTGGTTAAAACCCATGAGTTTTCATTTTTTTTATCAGTTATTTACAGATGACACTTCAAAAGGTTAGCAGCTATGTATAGGTGTGGCATACTTTTGAATTTTATTATACATAATTTTTAGTTTTTTAAACTTGATACAGTATTCAAACCAGGGCTTATATACTTAAGTATCTGTTAACTACATAGACTGTTTGAAGTAAAATTTAAAACGAAAGAAAAATATGGCAATGAAATTCTTACTTTCATATTTAAAAAAAAGAAGAAAAAAAAACTTCTGGCATTCTTATTGAAAATATATTTAAATAAATGACAGTGAAAACCAGCTAGAAGAATTTTTTTTTTTTTTAAGTAAAAGCAAAATGGTCACATATTTTATAAAGCAAACGAAAATAAATTTTGTGAATGGCCCTTTCAGCAGTATATAGATGAGTTTTAAAAACAAGTTTACTGAAATAGCAAATGCAGCACTGTATGCACACATTTTAATACTTACTTAAATAAGTATTGAATCAATACTACTAAGATGCTGTATAAAATCTATAAACCACCTTTAATCAATAATGCAAATTTGAATCAAATGTACTGAAACACTGATTAGGGACAGAGGTTCATAAAATGACAGACTCAATCCCTGTTTTTGACACTAAAATTTCTCTTTCAATGGCTAAAATGATATAGAAATCTCTGGACATATTTGCAGCCTGTGCACTAAAAACTGAAGGACTATATAATTTTATAACAAATTAAAGAATTCTATTACTCCTTTCAAATAAATAATCTAGTATAGTGGTTCTAACAGAAGACCTAACAATACAGAAATATTTCTTTTAAAACCCACAATATATATTGCTTTGCCTTTGTCTATATCCCCAGTTGAGAATAAGCACATCAAAAACATTCAAAAAGGGTTTGTCTATTTTCACAACTCCCTCCATTATGGTTAATGTTACATTTCTCTGGGATCTCACACTTTGGAAAATGCATTCTGTTAAATGTAACTTTTGAGCTTTCTGTTTGTTTTGTTCCATTTAATACATTCAGGAAGAAAGTGCCCTAAGATTTTGAAAATGGGGGTATTTCTAGCAGATCTCCCCCCCCCCAACAAACACATTTTTATAGACGTCTTAAAGTTTTCTATTTAACCTTAGAAATTGATGCAATTAAATCTTTATAATGCATTCCCTGCCTTTGTTTACACTTTTAGTCTTACAGTTAATAAATTTAAAGCTGCCTTGCATATGGCCATGCTATGATGCGGTCTTTATTTGTATTGTGAACGACTCAAAATTTAATTACACTAATGAATTTAACTCTGAGATACTACTCATATCAAATGCTCTCCTACCTGCAGATGAACTGACTTCTCAGAAACAGAAGCATCAAATAGCAAAAGCTGACCATAGTGCTCTATATTAACCAACCAAATTAAAAGTTACTTTTCAACTGGCTCAATCTCAATTGTAAAAAATATTTTTACTCAACTATCATAATATTTCAAAGACTGAGAAGCACAAAAACACCAAAAGATTATGACAGCAAATTTTAAAATTTACTTGCAACAAGACAATTTGGCAGGCTGACTCCAAAGGAAAAATCAACAACTTAACAGCCAAATACCATGGCAATAAAATAATTAGCTTTGTGATCACAGCACTTGCTTGCTTTAAATATAAATCTCACTCAGAGAAATCTAAAAATCTTTCCAATCTCAGATGGGGGGGGGGGAAAGCTACAACAATTACAACATATCAGTTAAAAATTTCAAAGTCAAAGTTTTCCTTCAGCTTATTTCAAACCTACAGAACTTGTTATCCCTGTTAAATGTTCCGAGGTAATAACTAAGACATTTTAGTTATGCACCAATACAACACACAAACATATGAAAGGCACAAATTTTATCTATTCAATGTAAACATACATGAGATTTGAATAACTATGGGAACTTAAGATTCAAACACATCTGTTCATTCTATGGAAATCTTCAACATGGGAGGGATGCCTGCAGTGGAGAGTATTCTAAAGGAAAGTGCATTATATTAGCAAGTTACCAGCTAGAAAAACCTAGTGCATGTACCCTGTCACTGTTTAACACTAAGCATCAAGGTTGTGGGTAGAACAAAGTTGAAAACTCACAAACACATTTCTATTACCATACTAAAATAATACATGTACACAAAATCCCAAAATGTTACCAAAAATAAGTTTCCATTTGTTTCTAAATAAATACTATTTCAATACCCCATGAGATAAAAACTCTTAAAATTCCTGCAATTGAGTAACCTGACACCCGAAGAAGCCTGTAGGACGTTGGCATCTTTACTTTTAACCCAATGAGCTCGGAGAAATGGGGAAAGAGATAAAACCTCAACAATATGCTTTTAATAATGAAATTCATAGAACAGCTGCTAAATGTAAGAAAATTGCCAGTCACTTTTTTTTTCAAGATATTTAAGAAATTGGACAATGTGGCCTCAAATATTTAATATTCGGAGTCCCTGGAATCCATTAATTAATAAAGTCAGTACAATCCCTGTACAAAATTTAAAAAAATAATAAATAAATAAATAAAAATAAAACCTAAATTATTCTATTTATTATGCCCTCTTAAAATTATAAAACTTTGAATAAAAAAAATCATTAAAAATGATTTAACTAATAATAAGCCTATTGTTATAATTTAATTCAGAGTTCTTGAAATTTTAATTAAGCGTGAATAAAAGAACAGGAAAACGAAATTCTAGGTAATTAATAATACAATTTAAAGTATTTTTTTCTTTTAGTAAAGTTTTGTTGATAACGTTTTGACAAATTTTTAATAAAAATTCTAAAAATGAAGAGTGTGAGTAAACATTTTTTATTAAAATTAATATTAACCAAAACAAGAAACCTCAATATACTAGTGATTTGACTTATTTAAGTTAAATTTACATTGTAAATTGCTGGAATTTTACCATTGCTTATTTTCAGTACATATGAAATATAATTCTAATTCCAAAAGAAATAGGCAATCTAAAGTGGTCAGATAAAATATTTTACTGCACAAAACAACTTTATTTATCAAAACCCAAGATTAAAAATATTTCACTTAAAAATTTAGACTTTGAACAAAATATCTAGCATGTAATGCAGATCACAAAATGTCAGCTAAATGATATTCTTGTTCTTAAATAATCTTAAGAAAAAATAAAGGGCATCAAGATGACTAGATTAGTTATTCTGGCACAAATTAAACAGCTTCTAAATATCAACAATCAGTATTGTTTTCAATTATGCAGTAATCTCACAAAATGTATACTTTTGAAATGCATATTTATTAATTTTTTTTTCTTGATAACTCTCATAGATAGCTTAAAAATTATGAAAATATTGTTTAATAAACACCCCTAAACAAATTATACATGAATGCACATTGAAATTTTTTTCTAAATTTTATAACAAATGAAAACCTCAAGACCTTTACACGCTAATGTGTAATTTATCTCAAGATAGTTCTGAAATATGTATAGAAATAAATCTAATAAAAATTTCTAAATACAACTCACTACAGCAAAACAGTATATATTGAAAAACAAATTTTAAATAATCTTATTTACTGTAAGTTTATTTTAAAAAGGGGGCTAAAAAACATTGGCTTAGGTTCTATCTTAACATTTCTTAAGGGTTTTGAAATGAAACTAACATATAAAAAGTTACAGAAATACTTAACATGCAGTAAATTGTAAAACAAGGAAAAAAAATTGGCAGTTCTTTTGCTTTTTGTTTAATCATGAATACTTTCCAGTCATATTATTTCAGAGAATGGCACATTCGCAATTACAAAATCATACAATTTTTTTTTACTGGCTTACAACTCAAAAATGTTTGACAAATTTAAGCTGAATCAATACCATATGGTACACAGAAAAAATTGCAAAGGGACATAAAAATATATGAACAACCAGTAGTATATATAGAAAAGGCAATACAAATTCCTACCACCTTTTCTGTGCATGAGAAAGAATAGAAAAACCAAAAAATTAAGTTTAAAAACAACTCAGCATACAAAGATTACAGAGATCAACAAGAAAATTTAATACTGATATATATATATATTGAAATTATATTTGGAATCTAAATATTTCAGAACTGATTTAAGTGTGATTGAAAAAACTGAAGATTGTACATAACAATTCAATGGCATTGATAATCCTTGCTAATGAAGATGTATACATCTACTGGAATACAAAACTTAAAAATATGGCAATTATAGGCAATTAATTTGCCTCCTAAATCTAAAATGGCCGATAAAGAACGCTTTTTTCCTCAATGAAAACAAATTTTTGCATGAGCAATATATTTCAAAGAACCACACCCTTCTCTAGATAATAAAATTTGTCAATTTCATTACTTTCTAACAGGAAGACATTTCTAGCAGTGTTATAGAAAATTATTTATAAAAACAAAGCATTTGTTAAAATGCATATCTTAAATGTATAATAGTAATGACAGCCTCAACATAATATGGCCATGCATTAGTAAATTTCCCCCAAAAATATTTCAAGAAAATATATTTACTTTCAGCTAGCATAATGAAAAAAAAGAGCAAAATGCTAAAAAAAAATATGTATGTTACGTACACTTAAAATGGATAATTTGCGATCTTCTATAAATCAAAATTCAAGGCTTCACAAATATACATTTCGTTTTACATATTTTATCAATTATGCTGGCTAATAAGTTTTATTTTAATCATCTACATGCTTAGCATATTTTAAGGTAAAGCAATATAGCAATCTGTTTTTATGAGAAAAAGTAAACCAGATAGTTTTAAGCTCAAAAACACTGAAAACTGAATACCAATTTATTTGCTTCAATATGAAATCCAAGCCTGACATAGTCACAGTATATTAATACTTATTTGATTCCATTTGTGTCTGTTAAAAAGTCAACTCAAACATTTACACGAGTATATGATTAAAATATTTCACTGTTTTTAATTCCTTTTCAATTATAGTCCAAGCAAAGCAACAATGCATGGGGAGCAACAGCAAATAAAATCAGCAAAAGGAATAATTATATAGAAAATATTTCTTTCATTCTCTTTTTTAAAAAAGTTTTTTCGGTTCTTTAGGGTTCAGTCTTTAAATACAAACTAATAATCGTCTCCTCGACTGACTATTTCTTTACAAGTAGGACGAAGTAGAATTGTGTGCTCAAACTGAGCCGTATAGGAGCCTTTAATGTCACTGAGTGGTGGATAGGGGTCCACAATGCCTTTATCACACAAGTCTTTAAGAGCCATCAGGTACTTTGTTTGACCTAGACGATCAAGCCAGCGGCGACAAAATGCCAGAGTTCCGAAATTCTGGTTGATAACATTGAGCAGTTGCTTTGAACGAGCAAGTCTAAAAAGGAACAAAAATTGTAAAACAATAACCACATTTCTCAGAGTCTAACACACAAAACAACAATCAAGGAATTTTCAAGTTATATTTTTTTTACCTCAAAGGAACATGCCCGGCATCAAAGTTTTTCATGTAGTGGGACACTTCCATATCATCATGAACATATCCTTTCCCAGTGCTACCAAATGTTTCAATTGCATAAAATTCACCCTCCTAAAATAAAAAAAATCTTAGTACTAAATTTATAAGCATTCTGTTGACAAAACAAGAACAAAGCATTACTTATACAGAGTTTTTACTAATAAACCAGAATTTTTTTTTTATTTTTAGAGGTTTACTTAAGGATAAGGCATTTATTCCAATCCAACATTATTAAGGTAAAAGAATTAATATTTACAATAAATTTAATATTCTTGAAAAATCAAGCAAGGTTTTAATAATTCGTGACATCAGTTTTTAATATCTCTTTAAGATTTATCTAAAGCCACACAAAGAAAATGAGTTCAATAAATAAATAAATGAAAAATTGCTAAGAACTAATAAAGAAGAGTTATAGACAATGATTTATGTTAAACTACAAAATGTTTAATTGAATTTCATCACAATAAATAAACATTAGTAAAACAAACACAGCCATTTATTTGCATACATATTACACTACTTGACAATTGCTAAGGAACAACTGGTTTTTTTCAAACTAGCGTTCCCGACAGCAGATCAATCACAGTAAAATGAAATGCAGAGGGCGTAATAGGGCAGGACCTGTTATCTGTATAAAAGGCAGTGCACGAAAACTGTTTATTCATTCGAAAGTTCATGCAGTTAGGTGTTTGGCGAAAATAGCGCCGCAGGTTGTTGGAAGTTATTTATGTGAAAATCAGTGTGGTGGGGCATTAATTAAGTGCAAAATGTCTGCAAGACATCATTTGAGTGCTTACGATCGTGGATGAGCAGTTGGACGGCTCGATTCAGGATGAAGTGTCACTACTGTGGCCAGAGTAATGGGACTGGCAAAAAGTGTTAAAAAAGGCCACTGAAGGTGGAAATGCTATGCGAAAGCATGCCAGTGGCCGTGGAAGGAACACCACACCTCAAGAGGATCGATATGTATCCCTAGTGGCGAAAAGGAACAGACATCTCACTCCTAGTCAGATAGTTGTCGACCTTGCAACCGCTACCAGTAAAAATGTATCAGCCAGAACCATTTATAGGCAATTACATCAGGTTGGTTTGTATGCACAGAAGCCTGTTAAAATGTATCCCACTTCAACTGCCCCATCGGTGAGAAAGATTACGCTGGTGTAAGGAACATATTGGTTGGGGGTCAGCAACAGTGGTCCAGAGTGATGTTCTCTGACGAATCCAGTTTCACTGTGACAAGTGATTCTGGCCACCAGTTAGTGTGGAGAGAGAGGGCAACACGTTATGTACAATGGCAAAACAACGCTTCACATCTTTGAGAGAGATACGGTTACATCGCAGCGGTATTGCAGAGAGATTATTCTGGAACATGTTCATCTTTTTAGGGGTGCAGTAGGTCCAGATTTTCTGTTTATGGACGACAATGCACGCCCACACAGGACTGCTGAAGTATCGGACACACTAGAAAGAGAAAATGTTGAACGTATGACATGGCCTGCTGACTCCCCTGACCTAAATACTATAGAGCATGCCTGGGATGCTCTTGGCAGACGTGTTTCTCAAAGAACTCACCCTCCCCGAACCACACAAGAACTGAAAATTGCCTTGCAAGAGGAGTGGGACAATATTCTCCAAGGACTCATCATTACTTTAGTAGACAGCATGAAAAATAGATGCAAAATGTGCACTAGTGTCTGAGGAGGTCACACACCTTACTAAGGTACTCATAACTGTTTCATTCTGGCAGGAAGACCCATTTTTCATGGCTGTTTGGAAATGCTCCAAAGAGCATCTTTTTTGTTTTTCGTTTTCTTCTTTTTCCATGTGACAAAATCTGTACCATTTTGCATAATAAATAATGCACAGCATCTCTACTAAATATGTACTAAGTTTCATTTCTTCAATCAATGTCTATTATGAAATATTCCGAAAAATGTGACTGTTCCTTAGCAATTGTCAAGGAGTGTATTTTAAATATTGTAATGACAGTAATATATGATAATGCTAATTACTGTCAACAATAATCAATTAAAATTATGTATTATATGCAAGATCAGATATGAAATCAGATGTTAAATCTCTATCATACCTTAATTTACAATTCAATAAAAATGCATTTGGCTACCACACAATTATCAGAAAATAGGTCAAACTACTTAATTTTCCTTACAACTGACTTTAAAGTATTAAAACAAACGAGTCAAACCAAGTATAATGAGAAAACATTTAAATTTGAAGCAAATCAGCCATACACAAAATCAGTGTTTTAAATAAATAAGGGGAAAAAAGATTCAAAATAGTGTAAAATTATCAGCCTTTTTCAGACAAAAATGAGATTCCCATATAATCCCAGAAATGGTTGAAGAATCACAAGATAATAAATATTACTATATAACCTTTCACTTTTTTTATTATTAAAGGACTTAAGTATGTGTCATTCAAATAATTTAACATTAATATATAACCTATTACTGGTAAATATTTTCCATGCAATTCAATTCCAAGCAAATTAATAAATACTCATATATGAAAGACATGCATAAATTTAAAAGTATTACAGTAGAAAAAATTGAAACACAGGGTTCTGTACCTCAGTAAAAATGTTACCTGAATTTTAAATTTAACTTTTCACAATTCAAGAGAAAACTTTCCAAAAATATATTAAAAAATTACAAATCTATTCATCATTTTTACAGTTTTGCATAGTTTTAATATCTTTTGTTCTTTTTGCATATTACTATTAGTATATTAATAATGCCTTAATTCAAACAATATGTAAAAATAGCCTCCCAGATAATCTAACACATTATATGAAACTACATATTTATCTTATAATACATTACAGTGACCCACAGTAATAGATAAGGAGATATTTGGATTTCACACTGGGGAAAATTCATCGCACTTTTTCCAAGCTCGACTGTATTTCTTTGGACAGATTATTAATTTAGTGACATTTTCAGGAACTATTTTCCAATCCTTACTGATATACTCCAAATTAAAGCCGGAACTAGTATGGTATCCCCCCCCCCCCCCCATTGGCGATTTTGGCAATTTCTTTTTGTCGCCAAGCAGAACGTGCGTTTTTGGAACGGAAAATTCCAGAAAGTCCCCAAAATACATATTTTTTAAAGTGTACAACCACAGAAAAGCACAAAAAATAAAAGCTGAAAAATAATGAGAAATTTGTTAGGTGCCCCCCCCCCCCCAATAAAAGAAGCCAGCATATTGCAAATAATAATAATTCATTTAAATAAACATAAAATAAATCTTGGTTAAATATATATTTCTTGATTAAACAAATTAAAGCACAAATACAATAGAAAAAAAATATGTGCTGGCAATAGAATTTATAAAAAGTATCTATACCGAAATTATGTACTCCTCCTAATTAATCCCTGAATCGATTTCAATAAATTTATTAAAACAATCTATATTTGCCGCTAAAAATGATTTCCGAAACATGTACATCGCTAGGTAGAATTTAAAATCTGCCTTACAATTGTATGTAGGCAGCGTTGCTTTTACATGCCTCCACGCACTTTCAATTGTATTCGTGTGACACCCAGTATCGGGGTCAACAAATGTAAGCTTATGGTTTACAAGCTTATGGTGATCAAATTCCTCCTGCTCGAGACAGTCGTAACTTTTCCAGCAATCGGAATACACTGATGTCCCTGGCAATATCCAATCTTTTATAACCCCCAACAAAGTCTCCTGAGTTCTATCATGCACAACAACTAAAAAAAAACCTCCCGGAATCCCTCTCAACCCTATGTCCTTTATGATACTTTAGTTTCCTAAATTTTGACTCATCAATTTCGATGACCTTACCTCCCCCCCCTACTTTCTCGGAAGACAATTCAATATAATCCAAAACAGTCCCATTAATAAATTGTCTCTAATCAGCCAAAGTAGTCTTTGCAAAAGAATATTCCTCCATAATTTGCCCAGTTGTTGTACCCCTCAAAATCTCATAAGTAATATATAAAACCTCAAATAACTTTAATTTAGAATTAGAAAACCAAGAACCATGCCGAATAGATTTCTCAGTGTTACATTGCTTCCCCAATAACTTTCCTACAAACACAAGTAAAACCATCAGAATAAAAATTTTAAATTTTAATCCTCATCTCTGACCCACATTTTTCACTCTTTAACAACCCAACCTCCGTCAAAAACTAAAACAGCAACTGTGCATCCTGGGACAAATAAAATAAAAAAATGTTAACTATCCCCGGTTTTCCTACTGTTGGTCTCCCTCCTGAAAAACTAGAATTACTATTAGAATTCGCATCTATTTTAGACACTAAGATCCCCTGATATTTCTCAATTACACTAAATACTGCAGGCATAATGAATAAAAGAACAACAATAAAATAATAAAAGAACAAAAATAAATTGGAATATACAACCAGATTGATTTGTATCCACGCTGCTTGCTAGCTCACGAAGATCAAATGGCAAAATTCAAAAACTGTTGTTACTATATATTACTGCACTAAAAACATTCATGCCGCCTATATATGGCATAAAACACGAGAGAAAACCAAATCTGTCAACAACAAAAACTCAAATTGGCAATACCAAAGTAAAAACAGGCAACACTACAACCAAAACAAAGGGTGCCAGATTTGGCGAGAAATCTCTTGGGAGATATCATACTTATACCGTTCAAAGAAACTTAATATCTAATACAAAAAGTTGTAAGCATTAACATAATTTATACTCCTTGTCGTACACATAAATTTACTCTTTGTTACTTACCTCCATTTTTGTTGCTTCCCCACCTTTAACAATAGGCACTGTTTTACCGGCATGAATACGATATTGTCCAATGAGATGCCCATTTAAATTTCGAATAGATTTAACTAAAAAAAAGATGAAAAGAAAACAATGAACACAGAATTAATACATGAAGTGTGATGAAAATTTCATTAAAAAAATTAAAACTAAAGGGAATCTTAATCAAATAAAAAGAAAATTAACAGATCTTAGTTAAGAATATTTAGCACATTCTTAAAATCTAATCATAAGCACCTAGAACTTATTTATTCTGTTATATAAAGAGGGGTGCAGCACAAAATAACAGGCAATATTTAGAAACTTAGCAGAAAAAACATACATATACAATTTTCCAAATTAAACTAAGAGTTTGATTTTGAAATAATATCAGATGCTATTCAGAAAATACACTATTTTCTCAGTGAAGCTTAGAAAATAGTGTATTTTCACAGCTATATTTCACATTTTTCTCTACAGCGGTAATGACGAGGTGATAATAGTTAAAATGGTTAATAACTTCTATAAAAATAAATGTAATACGGATGAAAAGATTTTCCTATTCTGTCACAAGCAGTGAAAAATTCCTAACTTGTATTATACCGAAATTGGCTAAGGATTTTCTAGAAATTATATGCAAATTCCAAAATTATTTAAGAATTATCCGAATCACTTGAGAGAACCCTCATATACTTAATTTTATAGACAGCACTTGCAAAGATGCAGGAAATATGCGACAAATTTTGAAAATGTAACACAAGGAAAAAAGAGAGAGCTTTTGACTTCAACAAAAAAAAAATTGATTTATGTACACACATGCAGACAACAAAACAGGAGAGGGGAACAATTTTAAAATATCAAAAAATATTAACAATAGCGTCTTAACATACCAGGATACATTTTGCCATTCAATTCAACTTCATATGATTCCATGACTTCCTGAATTGCTTCACCAATATCACACAATCGGACATCTATACCAGCTTCCTAAAAAAAGGAAAGAAAAAAACTAATGCATAAAATGCTAATTAAGTGAGCATTTATATTCCTTCTTAAGCTAATTATGTTGATTCCCTAAATGATAATTTTATTAAGAGGTTAATAAATTAATTTTTTAAACCATATAATGTTGTCACACAGGTTGGTACAGAAGTTAAATAAAATTTATTGCATTGGCAAAGTAAATTAGCCATGTGATCATTTAAAAAGTTATGCTAAATTGTTTTTGGAAAACTTTCAGTGTGACACTTCTGAAATAGCCTGCAGTTAACACACCCCAATAATTCCTCCTAAATAAAAATTTATGTTTTTGAGAGGGAATTATATTTTCCACTATATAAAATTGTATAATAACAAATTTTGATCTAAACCCAAAATGTTTTGAAAGACCAGTATTTATTCTACAAGAAAAAAATTTCACAAACTACTACTATAAAACAGATTTCATTTTTACCCATTGTGACAGTTTTTTCAATCATTTCTGAATTTTTATTAAAAACTAGCCGCTGCGCGACCAGCATGGTCGCTTTTAGTTTTATATTTTCTTTTGCAAAAAATCTCAACTGAAAGAAATGTATGTAAGGTATGTTACTATTACCTGTCATCATAAATATACGTTGTTAAGTGGTAGTGCGATCTCAGCCAAAAAATTTATAATCATTGCAAAATTCTCTATAACGATGATTCTAAAACATCGTGATTAAAAAAATATGAATTTCCATTACTTCAGAACAGAGTTAAAGATAAGACTGAGAAACCCAACAACAAAGATTTTAAAAATTACATTCCTCTCTGTATGTAATATTTCTCAAAATTAAGATATCTACACTTTATCGTTACATCAAATAAGAAATTGTTGGAGAAAATTTTTTTCACGTAAAAAAATGGAGTAAAATTTCAGCAAGTACTAAAATATAGTGGGGATTACATCACTCTCTATATGTACTATTGTTCACAATTCAGATATCTACACTTAATCATACCAAAAAAAAAAAAAAAATTGTTGGAAAAATTTCTTAACTTATAAAATGGAGTAAAAATTTAGCAAGTACTGCTTAAAATGCGTAGAGAATTAACTCTTACTTACTATTAAGATATCATAATGCAATTATTAATATTTTACTATGATATTCCTCAAACTTCTTGATATACACAGTTGAGTATTTCAGAAATAGGAGATACTACAGTGACAGAATCAAAAGAACGGACTCTAGATAACCTACATACAACTGTCATTATGAAATTACTGAATTTGATAGGTCTAAACACATTTTGTCAAAAGTTTATCCTCTTACATACATTTAGAAAAACTGATGGAAATAGAATAAATTATCTCGTGAATAAATTAAAATTATTCACGTGTAAAATACAGCAATTAAATTGTACCAAATTACGTGCTATCGTCAAACCACTACACACACGCGGTCAGCCGCTAATGTTTACATCTTGTAGTTGCAGCCATTGCCATTCGGAATGTAGAAATATCGCCGATTTTTGTGCCACATACCTACGCATTTTATATATATAGATAGCTCTGAAATTTTCTAAAAATTCACGTTTACACTTATTTTTTTGTATAAGAACATTTGAAAGAAAAAGTAATTACAAGACTATCAAAACTATATTCTTGTATACTCAGAGGAAGGACGCAGGGATAATGCAAAATAAGTGCAAAACTCTTGCACTCGCTAAAATTTCCCATCTAAAATTGAAAAATATTTTCTTTTTCTTAGTACTTTACTGTCAAACTTATTGACATAACAAGGTACACTTTCCATTTCTAAGTAAAGGCCAGTTCTCAAGAAATCATTTTCTGAGAATGAAACAATACCCTGAATAGACTACTTAGAAATAAAGGAGGTTTGCACCAACAAGCTGCAAATATAAATAATCCGTATTAATAAGCTATGAGAAACAAGATACTAGATGCAAAGCTCACAAGTGCTAAAATAGGAAAGATACATTGGATATTCGACTAGATTAACTATGTGAAAAAGAACAAAATAACATTTTCATAATTTTCACAAAGAACATTTTTGATGTTAATAAACTGTAAAATTGTAGGCTGGTATGCAAGGATAAGAATGTCAAAAAATTAGAACATGAAGTGTAAAATGGAAGAAGTTTTAAAATGTTTCTCAAGGGAACTTAAAAACAGTAATTGAAACTAAGGAGTTTCTAGGGACTGTATGGTGCTTTATTTTAAAACAAATTCAGTTTTAAAATAAGTGCTAAAACAAAAACATTTAGGCAAAACGCATTTTTTAAAAAAACTTTTCCACCCAACACACCTAAATTATCAACACAAAGTTTGACATATTATAAATGTTATGCCTAAAATTCAAGAACAAAATTTTCTATCAACAATTAATTACCTTTAATAATAATAATTATTTTTAAAAAAAGGCAAAGAATTTTTAAAAATAAAACTAACAAAAATTAATTTTTTTTTTACTTTACACAGACATACAAACTCCTTGCATACGATAAAGAATTAATAGAAATCAGTCATTGTATTACAACAAACAGAAATTATATCTCATTTACCCGTATTCCTGTGTTAGTTGCATCTCTCACAGCTTCTAAAAGTTTATCATATTTTGGATTATATGTAAGAGTAAAGGCACAATCAATTATACGACCTGGAAATTAAATAAGAAATTATTAAAAAAATATTTTCTTTTCTATAAGACTTATAAGTGTACAATGCATAATCTAAAAGCTTTATTTCTTCATTTTTCAGCATTACATAATAAAGATTTCTCAATAACATAAAATTTAGCATATCCTTTGCATAAAACATGGTTTCATAAAAAAAAGATGTGAACTAGTGTGTGTTAGTATCTTTTATTTTTAAGCAATCAATCTCCAAATTTGTTATGAATAAATATTGATTTTTAGATTTAAATCAAAAATTAGCATTATATCTTTAAGATTACTACTGATCTTTTAGTACCTTATAGGTGAATGTTTCTAACTCTTTGCATGATAGTGTAATGAAAAAAATAAAAAAAAAATTCAGGTAGTCTCTTCTAACGAAACTACTGCGGGTTATTAACATAGAATTACCTATCATTGCTTACATTTTTTTTTTTTTTTTTTTTTTTTTTTTTTTTTTTTTTTTTTTTTTTAAACGCATTTTGGTACTTTTCTGTTTAACTGTTTTGCTGCTACTGGGTTTGGCGCAATGCCAAAATTATAACTTGCAACAATGCTGAAATTTTAATGTCCGCAGGACCATTACTAAGAAACTTAATCCTACATTAAAACCATTTTAAGAATATTTCTTTTCAAATAATCCTACAAACAGCTTTAAAACAAACAGAGCCTTCAAACCTTATAGCCATTCTAAACAACCAAAAATACAAATAATATCTAAGCAATTCTTTAAATGCAAATTCAAACATTTCATATTATTCAACAATGCAAAACATTACAAATTAAATATAAAAAAAAAAAGAGAAGAGATCAAATAATGGAAAGAGCATTACCATTGACATGAGTGCCAAAGTCAATTTTACAAACATCATCATACTGTAAAACAGTTGTGTCTCCAGCATTAGGAGTATAGTGAGCAGCACAGTTGTTAAGTGAGCATCCAGTAGGAAAAGCCAAGCCAGCTTGTAAACCATTTTCTGCAATCAAGGCTCGAGCAGTATTTTCTAGCTCCTCACTATAATGACAGTTTCATACAGTAAACTCATTTAAGTACTTCCCTTTTTCAAATATCAACTAAGTATAACCTGTCAGTCAATATAAGACATTGTAAATGGAAAATAAATTAAAACTATTTAATACACAACACTGTAATAAACTTTTACAATTAATGATTTAATACTAAACTGATTGTCTTACATGTCCTAAAGACCAGCAAGGATAAAAATACATGCTCTGAATAGGTAATTAATAAACTGAAGACATTTGGACTCAATGGATTTCGTCTGATGAAATTAGATCAGAAGCAATTGGGAAAAACAACATAATCAACTTTTCTGATCAAAATATGACATTTTAGAGGAGTGCCCAACTAGAGAAGTTTCATTGTGTATGTACGTAAGTATATGATTTGCCTCCCATAGTGGTATTTAATATAGCCATTTAGCAAAACTTATGCATCATCTATAAGCTTACATTACTAGTGGATATTACATAAGAATTTAAATTATGCATTAACACAGCTGCTTTGTTGTAAAGAATCTATGTTTCTTCACCCTTTGCTTTGATGTAAAATAAATCATTGCCAAAAAGGAAGTTCCACTGATTATCATCCCCACTACGTTTTTAACAATACATGATTTAACAGAATTACTGACATTTTAATTCAAACGAAAAATTTTATTTTCACTGTTACAACCGTCACTGAAGTCCACAATATGGAAGTGCTTGAATGTAAGACTTCAAAACATGCTTCTTTACAATCTTTTTAACCAAAGGTGATCTGATGTCTATTACATATAATTTCACTGAATGAATTAGTAAAATAAATAAATTTACGTTCTGATGTTCAAACTTATGTTATAGTCCAATTCAGGGGTAGGCAACCTTTTTTACTAGGAGGGCACATTTCAGAAATGCGGGAGTTCGGCGTGCAACGCTGGATGAAGATTGGGGGGGGGGGGGGGGGGGTAATATTTAAACATGAAAATGTTAATGTGACAAATATTTCATGCATAAATTCAAATTTTAATTTAAACAAAACAATCTTAAAATTGATAATTAATGCAATACTTGACATTGCAAATCTGTGACCAACTCGTCGTACTGTGGCACATAAATTTAATTCTCAATTATGGTTTCATAAAAAAAAGATGTGAACAAATAATTAGTATCTTTTTTTTTAAGCAAACAATCTCCAAATTTGTTATGAATAAATATTGGTTTTTAGATTTAAATCAAAAATTAGCAATGAAATTTAAATCAAATGCTAATCAAAAATTAGAATTTGTCCAAATGAGTGTACTTTGGTTTTAAGTATTTCATATTCGAAAACAAAGCTTCACAAGCATATATCAAAGTGCAAAGAGAGTTCAATTTCAGAGCAGGAAAAAGAAGCTGACCCACAGTGAGGAGAGAGCGAGAAATTATTCATTACAACTGTGAGCGTTTCTAGTTGATATATCTAAAATTTAGGTATTTGAACAGCAGGCACTTTAAAATTGTTTTGTGGGCACCGTGTTGCAGACCCCTGGTCTAATTAAGGGATATTTTTTCCCACTAAGAATAAATGTTACTATCCTGTAAAGTGTATTATGAAGATATAATTTGATATATGATGTAGATTAAAAAAACTACTTTTTAAATTACCAAAAGAGCTTTCTGTTGCTCTATTTTGAGTGTGATTAAAAATAAAATAAATACCTGGCTCTCCCTTAAAATTTTCTAAGATTCAAACTTTGAGATATAAATACAGTAGAAATCATAAAATCTAAGAACTAAGCTTTTGTTTTTTAAAAAAACCTACAACTCCTTTTTAATAATTTTCATTTATCTTTTCATGTATAAAAAAAATATTCATTCAATAATGTATAAAAGTTTTTAAATAAAACAATTATTACTCTAAAATAAAGTGCATAAAAAAAACCTAGTAACAAAAAAATAAATGACAAAAAGTTGCTATCTAGGTACATGAAGTTAGTGACCATGGAATGTAAACTATTAAGAAAAAAATCATAAAAATGCTGAGTACCGTTATCAAGTTTACCTCTTCCTTCAGCCAAAATTCATCATATCTACTACATCTTTTAACTTATTCTAATACATGTTATCTTTTTAAACATAAATGATAGAGAAAATTAATATTTTAAAACTATTTATTTCTAAATGTGCATTCATCAACTCTTTGTAGCTTTAAAGAAGAATTTCAGCATTTTCAGCCAGCTTTCAAATTAAAAATATTGATCTTGAAACTATACTTCAATTATTTTCTCAAATACTTAATTTATGCAAAATTGAGTTGTAACTATTTATAGATAACTAGGTAAAAATAGCCTAATCTAGGAAGAATGAGGAAAGAAAAACAGAATTTCAGTGAAAAAAACAAGAATTACTTCAAAAGGGACTTTAAACATAAGCATGTTCAGAGGGCAACTCCCTGAAATGATGCCTCATGTGTTTTAACTCATATTTAAGACTGGTGTTGCGAAAACGCAACATTAATTTTTGTATTTTTTAAAGGCATGTTCTAATTTTTGTATGTCTGAAGTAACATTTTTATTTTATTCTCTATACTTTAATTGATAATAATAAATTTTTTGTTTCCACTTTTAGCACTTGCAAAATATTGTTTTTTTCTGGTGTTTTGAAAGGAAAAAAAAAAATGACTAATTTCAAATAATAACCTTAGATAGCAGCACATGTTAAATTTCTGATTTGATGTTTGTTCGGAGTTTACTAAAGACTAATGAACAAAATGGCTTCAACAGGTAAGGCATAATTTTTGTTTTTATGTTTCTCAATTCATATTTTTAAAAACGTTGCGAAAACGCAACATCAGTCCAATGTGTATTACTTAATTCCAATGTGTACTATTAGTGCTGCCTAGTTTTTATGCAGTAGACTGGTATTTTTTTCATTTCAGATAAGTTTGTCTGTAGAAAAAAGTGATTTTTGACATTGGAAGAGACATTGGAGTATTTTCTTGGGCTAGATGATGATGATATTTCAGAATCGCCCTCAACAGAAGCTAATTATGAACCATAATTCGTCATTATCCCTCCAGATCCAGATGATTTGACGCATGAAGAAGCTATTGATTATAATATTTTATGTGAAAATATCGAATCACCTAAAGCCATTGCAGGTGAAATCGACATTTTTTTCTAATAAATGTAAAAGTAAGCAATATAGTAAGAAAAAGGAGCATATTGTATGCGAAAAATGGATACTCTACATGGATGTAATGAATTCTAAAATAAGTTTATTAGAGTTTCAGAGATCTATATCTTTGAGAGAGCCATATCTTTGATAAAAAGGCTTGCAGAAATGCAGATGAATTCTGTTTTACCTGAAACTTCACATATTGGAAGACCATCTTCAATTCAAAATCTAATTCTCAACGAAACTCGGAAAGACTGTATGGGCCATATTATTACTAAAAATAGTGAAAATAAACAAAAAAATGTAAACACTCCAAAAGTCAGACAATTACTGTATGTAATAAGTGTAATGTACCTCTTCATGCAAAATGTTTCCAAGATTTAAAAAAAAAAAAAAAATTTTTTTAATTTTTATATTTTTAAAATTTTTATACTGCTTTGGACTGATGTTGCGAAAATGCAACATTTTGTAACTCTCCAAAAAATAAATTTAATTTTATGGCAACAACTTATTTGTGTAATTAATGTTCTAAGAAGTGTTAAAAAACTGTTTGGTGCATTTCCAATAAAGGAAACATGGAGCGGTCCTAAATGGGTTAAAATAACGGATGGTCGAATATAATATATTTCAATGATAAATAAAATACTATAGATTTCACAAACCATAAAACCAGTACATGCTAAATTACATGTAACACACATACACTAATACTACTTTTATGACAAATAAAATCATTATTCATACCAAATTTTTATCATAGTCATTCCAGGTTTGATAAATTTTCTCATATATTGCCTAGTCTGAAAAAGGAAATTAATTATATTTAAAAAGTTGCTATATGAAATACTGATACTACACAATCTACCAATAAGTATTTGGACAACCATGCAAATGACGATATATGTTATCTTGATATACATCATACCCTCCGCCGCTAAATATATTGTAGGAAACATAATTGGTACATGCAAGTCGCCACGTAGTGCAGAGTTATCTGATTTCGAGAAAATTGTAATCATCGGGTATCACAGAAATGGCCAATCCTTGAGGGACATATCTAGAGAGCTGAATTAACCAAAATCGACAGTGACCTATGTGATTCAGAAATGGAAGGCAAGCGGGGATTGCCGAAATGGACCCCGAGTCGGGTATCACAGAAATGGCCAATCCTTGAGGGACATATCTAGAGAGCTGAATTAACCAAAATCGACAGTGACCTATGTGATTCAGAAATGGAAGGCAAGCGGGGATTGCCGAAATGGACCCCGAGTCAGCAGACCCACGAAACTGGGAGATAGTGACCACAGGTGCTATCCAGAGAAATTCAGAAGAACCACACAAAACCGAAAGCCCACATACTCCAGGAGTTTCAACAGGTATTCGGGAGTGTTGTTTTGATGAATACCATCTGCAAGGAAGCACATCTGTTTGGTTTTCATGCTTGTGCTGCAGCTCATAAGCCTTTGATCACAAAGTCCAACCACACTGCGCAGTTAATGTGGTGCAAAGCACATCGAAAGTGGACTGTAGATCAGTGGAAACGTGTTCTCTAGTGATCAAATCAAGGTTCACCCTCTACCGTTCGGATGGCAGGGTCTGGGTTTGGCATCTGTCTGGAGAATGCCTCCTGTCAGAATCATTGTGTCCACAGTAAAGTTCAGCGGAGGTGGAATTATGGTCTAGGGGTGTTTCTCCTGGTATGGAATGGGACGCTTGGTTCCAATTCATGGTAAGCTCAATGCCGACCCCTACTGCACTATTTTGGAGACAGTGTGTTTCCTACATTGTGACAGTTTTACATGTTGGACCCATGTTACTTCCAGGATGACAACGCCAGCTGTCATGTTGCGAGGTCCACCAGGGATTGCCATGGTGACAATGGGGTTAACTGAATGGACTGGCCTGCCCAGAGCCTAGACCTGAACCCTATGAAGAATCTCTGGGACAAGTTGGATTGCCAAATTATGGGGTGAAACAACCATCCAAAATGTGAATAACTTACATGTCTCCTCCAAGCCAAGTGAAAGAAAATACCACTAGCCATCATACAAGGACTTGTGGAAAGCATGCCCGGAGGGTTGAGGCTGTAATTGCCTCTTGAGGAGGCTCTACCAACAATTGAATATGAATAAATTTTGTTTTACTTTTCTATCACAGGTGTCCAAATACTTATTGGTAGATAGTATATAAACATCACATTAGTAAGCTATGAATTGATTGATAAGTATAAAATTAACACTATGAAATACATCTTCAAATGAGTACAAAATTAGACAGCAACATAAAATTAAAATGCAATATTAATGAAAGACTCCCCTCTCAGCTTTGTCAACTTACTTTCAAGAGTTTTAGAAAATCCTCTTGAGATATTTACATTTTCTGTTAAGTTTTTCCTTATATATTCATTGAAAACACCTAAGTAGATGTCATGAATGACATTTACATGCGCACACACACACACACATATATATATACACACATACATATAATGAAACTTCTCTAGCCTGCTTACTCCTATTTGACAGCTACTTTTTCAAAACCATTATTGCCTGTCATAGGGATATCCACCTCTATTCGACAGCTACCCCCCAAAACGGCCACTTTCTTCTTGGAACCATTACTGGCTGCCTTAGAGAAGTTTCACTGTATATATCTTTGCGTGTTAAAAGGTTTAATTTAGTCACTTAAGATATATACACTTGTGAGACATTTATAAGAGATATTATCAACTCTCTAGGGACTCAGAAATTAGCTTATTTTAATGTTACGAGTTTGTAACAAGATCATGCTCTCAACCTTTTCCTATTACTCCATCTAAGTAAACACATACCTTTTTTAAGATGTTATAAATTGATGATATTAGTTTTTAATCAAAAGTACAAGTAGGTCAGGTACAGCTTTGTCAATGAAATGAAAATATGTATAATTTAGTTAGTCCAAAGTGTTTCATTACATGTATATCAGAGTATAATTTTTAACCTCTTACCCATACTTCCATATTGGTATTGTCTGTGTGTGTCCTGCTGTAAAGTTACCCGTGCTTTGATGTCTGCTGAATAATGACGTCGTCGCGTGCCCTGAATAAATAATGCAGTTTAATGGATATCAAGTGTGTATATGTGCTGTTTATGTGTGTATATCTCCACTGGCTGTGTTTACACCAGTGTGCACTTCCTCCACTACATGATGTGACATCAATATACATAAAGAGTGTAAATTTAAAATCTACGGCCCAAAACCAATTAGTGTTGCTTATTTTACAAACCCGTTTATACTATACTAGACATTTTCTGTTAGTACTTGCACAGGGGTTAAATTATTTGTGGCAGACACAACATGTGATGAACTAATCATCATATTGCTGTCAGAGCACAAACATGATACAGCAAATAAGTACATTTTATTAATCAATATTACACAAGAAAAGAAAAACTTGAAGGTATATATTATTAAGAACTTAATTATTGCACATATTTTTGGTGAGTGTACAAAACAGAGGAACTGAAAAATGTAATATGAAAATTTACAGTCATTTCACTGTAGAGCATAACTACTGCTTTGTTGATACAGAGATGGGTACTCACAAAATGTTGAAAGAATGTGAGACTCTGCTAAGTGGCAGAATAAAAAGCAACAAGGTAATGCTTGCAATCACCTTGAGTCATACCTTGCATAATTCATCTGGCAGAAGTACATTGGACAAAAAAAATGCTTTTAATGTTATATTAAGAACAATTTCAGAAATATGACAGTTGAAAAATGCATGCAAGTAATATAATGCAATTGGTGAAGGACTATGACCTTCTTTGGCAAAATTTCGCGTGGGGATGCTTTAATAAAGAGGGACCATTATAGATTTAATATGAAATTCAGAATTTTGACTATTTCAAAACTTTACTGTTAAAGTATTTATCAAAAGTCACATAAAATGTTACTTTACATTAAAAATCACAAAATGCACACGGCATGCCCTGTTTAAATACAAATAACCATGTTTCTATAGGGAAAACATATTCCTAGTATTTAAACCTATAAAAAACAAATCCGACTGATAATTTCTGACCAAATTTTTAAATGTTTCTAAGTATTATCCAGGATGGATTAAACGATAACTTTTCATTCATTAGAGATTACTGTCTACAGAAGAAGTAGTATGATTGTGACAAGTCTATTTTTTAAAAATGCAGCAGGCACTTGTCTCTGGTGTTAAGTACTTCTTGACATTGCCCCATGAAGATCCTCCAAGTTTTACTGGCTACTTTATTATGGGAGAACCATAGAGGTGGGCCAGCATTGCTTTTTATGAGGGGGACGACACTGAAACGACCAAACCTTATTCGGGATTTAAATCCAAGCAAACTGTATGGCAGTCCAGAACATTAACCATTATACTATGTTGGCAGCTTGTGATAAGACAAATTATTTGATCAATAAAACTAAAATAATTAAATACCTGTCGATGTGCTTCAGCTGCCTGTCGAATATCTTTGTATATATCTTGCTCCATCTGTTCAATAGCTTTTTTTTCTTCAGATGTAAATCTATCTTTTGCAGTACGGCTAAAAAAATCAATACACAGAAGTTCATAAAAATCCCAATTTCACCAACTTTATAAAAATTTAGCAATCTAAATAGACTGCAATAGATTAAATGACTGTCAGGTTAATATAATCATCATACTACAGAAGCATTCAATGAGTACATTTATAAAAACGTGAATTCTTTGCAGTTTATAAATTAAAATTCCCTTTTTATACTTTGAGTTATGCTTAAATCAAACCAACCTTAACTTTTAATTCCATTCTTACTTCAGTTTAATATTTTCTTCCTTAATCTTTAACGCTACTTCGTCAGATTCTTTGTCATAAGAAATGTCATATTTATTATTTTATATTTTACTTATGAACATTTATACACTTAAAATTATACTTAAACATTAAATTTTAAAAATGAACAATTTCAAAATATTTTAAATTATGATATGTGTATCTCAGAGGAGGTATCAATATTCTAAATCACATTAAATTTGATATCCACACATATGTATTTAGCTGAGAGGTGGTATTTCAATACTGTAAGCCACTTTAAATTTGATATCCACACTGGTTACAAAATATCATTTGATTCCAGTCAACAGAAGTTATTTATATTTTTAGTCAGTTTAAAAAAATACACAGGGTCATTTCTTAAAATTCCATGTGTGTATATATATATATATATATATATCCATATATTTAGGGGGATTTATTTAGTTATTGTGCTTAGTCACACTAAAAGCTTTACCCTTCTTAGTTGTTACACCTTTTCTAACAATATTTCCACTTTAAGGGATCACTCTTAGCTCTGTCAAGAAATTTTCGTTCCTTTTCTCTCAATTCAAATAAAAAATTCACTGGCCAGGTCTTTCTAGAATTTTTTTAGGTGCCCTACAACATGTTCATTTTATATGAATACATATAGGCGGTCTCTCATTTAAGCAATCAATTCTCAAATCAACAAAAGTATAACCTTTTTAAAACATTCTCATCTTTACTTTGAAACAAGCCTTTAGAAAATTCATTTAAAAATATAAACTACATATTGTACTACAAATATTTTGAAAGTGTATAAGCAAAATAAATTTATTTTGTACAAAATACCAGATAAAATGACAAGAGAGATACTTCAATTTCATTCCAAAATAGATTGAATATTAATAAACATTATGGACTGGAATGTTTTAAACTGAGACCACAATAATTATAATTATATACCTGTCAGTATTTGCCCCATATTTAACTTCTTCACCAACAGGAAAATTTCCATCAGGATAAAGATTGCGAATAGCAATTGTAGGAGGATCTGTCTGTTGTTTAGCAGATGAACTAACTGAAGAAAAAAAATTTTTTTTAATTAAATATATAAAAAAAAAGAAAATTCCCTATAATTTATGCATATCTGGATTTTTGAGAATCAGATCACTGTACATTCTCTAATATATCTATCTAAATGGGAAATATGATATTTAATTCAATTTTTGAAGAGACAATAAATGAATTTTAAATTTAGGTTCATAATAACACCCCCCCTCCCCCAAAAAATTCAAAATTCACATTAAAATGTTCTGCTATAATTTCTTATCATTTTTATCATCATTGTAGTAAAATCTGATATCAGCATTTTGTAATATATTTCAAGGAAATTTCACAAAAGAAAAAAAAATTTAACATATACGAGGGAGAAAAGACAGGAAAGTTAAAAATAGGAGGACTGGAAGAGATAGGATAACTTTTTGTTGTAATATGATTAGAATATACTACCGTAAAATCTCGACTATAATATGCACCAGAGTATAAAACGCATGCTTGATTTTGCGCGAAACTTTCGGAAAAAAATTAAAATTCGACTATAATATGCATCCATAACTTTTCAATAGTTTATTTAAAAATTGCACAAATATTTATTTTTTACAAATATTTATTAATAGAAATAAAATTTGTAGTAAAAAGAAATGAAAACATCAAAATCAGTAAGAAAAAAACTTAAATTTTTATTCAAAACAAACAATGCTATCAAATTATCAGTCTTAATCACTTTCACTAGACTACAGCTCATTTATTATTATTATGTCCATGTCATAAGTATTGGTTCCGTCATAATATATATCACCATCATCATCCTCATTTGATGACAACTGCACATCTTCCCATAATATGTCGTTCTCACTGCCGTCTCATGTTTAACAATTGATAATTTTTCTGCTGCCGTATAGAACCATCTTGAAGAAAATTTGAGGGAAATAAATAAAATAATTTTTTGTACTTGCAACAACCTGGATTTATCACTATTTCAAGGGACCTGTTATTAAACAAATGCGTGTGCAATACGAACTGTGAGTTCCATTTGTTTAAAAGGAATACTTGCTTATGTGAGTTCCATTTGTTTAAAAGGAATACTTGTAAATGGGTGGTTGAATCACTGAGTGCAGATACATATGCACCCATGTTGCAACAATGTCTTATAGCTGCTGTATGTTCATCTATCCAATGATTAAAACTACTTTTTTCTTTACGCGAGTGTAATACGCACCCTCATTTTTGCAGATTAGAATGTGAAAAAAAGTGCATATTATACTCAAGATTTTACGGTACTTATTTTTAAGTAATAATCATTCATAATATAATAATACATTTAAAAAACATTGATAAAGATATAACAAGTTTGATTAGATTGGTTGTTTGAATTAGTTTGAACCACAAAGCAGTATATTTAATTTTTTTCATAAGATGAACTTTTTTTACTCTCCAATATTTAAATTTGCAGTCATATCATACATGCATTTCACTTTATACGTCTTCTTTAAAATAGGTAATAAGGTAAAAAGTCCACTACTAAGTTTAACATATCAAAAACATCTTCAAAAATATTTTTTGTTATTTTCAGAAAAATTTCTTGGCACACTTTCAAGCCACCACTACAATAATTAATGAAATACTTTATATGACTGTGAACATGTAACATGGTAATTTAGAATATTGAATTGCAATGATCTAAAAATTAAAAGCAGTTGAAAGTATAAGAAGCAGGTTCTAATGCAGGTATGTAAAACATGGTCATTCTGACAAAGTGAATGTTATAATGTCTAACCCTTTAACTAAAGAGGAATATACATATACACCTATTACAGTACATCAAAACAAAATCAAATGTTAAAAATGTAAAACATAGCTGTACTGGCAGTATTCAGAATACATATTTTAAAGTCTAACCTTTACTTTTCTTTTTTCTTTTCTTCTTATTAACATCACAACTTTCAGCTTTGCTTTCATATTCACCTAAAAAAATTGCAATGTACATGAAAAAATAAATAATTATATTTTGCATTAGAAATTAACAAAACTTAAAGAATCAAGACATAATTACCATCAGCATCTCTATTATTTACTTCAGTATCAATAACTTGATGTTGCAGCTTTTCAGTGATTATTTCAGTATCCTCAGAATTGTCATTTACATTATCTTGCCCTGAAGAAGCTAGTTAAAAATAACAATAAGTAAGGAAATTATAAATATTACACATAGATTTGAATACTTATAAAACATTCCAAATTAATAAAAATTAAATAAAAACAGTTAAAATTCTCATCCTAGCATTAACAGTTTGTGAATATTAACCAGAAGCTACAAAGTAAATTTTAAGGTGTCTAATTGAAGATGGTTCACTTTTTCTCCCTTCATACTTAACTAAAATTGATAAATGAGGTACTATTTTAACCCTTTCTGGGACACTAAATCAACATTTTTTAGGGGAGGACAAAACTTTATATTTGAAGAAATGTTACCATTAGGAACATATTTTGTAAAAAAATAAAAATTTATATTTTGTAATATTTTGTAAAAGTAGCTTTAGATTAGCCTGGAGGAGGTGGTCAATTTTTGAACCACCATATACCTAGAGCACTGCATATAAGAACGTCTGTTCTAATTGGCAAAGCCATTATAACCCTATGAAATTAATAATAGTATAAAGCAAAGATATAAAAATATGTCAATTGCAATCAGTTTACAATATATATATACATGCATATGCATTCATTTATTTTTATTTATACACAATATTTGTCAAAAATAATTATCTGTTCAAAAATAAAGTAGAAAATATATAAATGAAAGTATATAATGAAAGTAAAAAGTATATAAAAATGTATAAAAAGTATGTAAAATTATATAAATCAAAAATTTCAAGTGCCTCAGAAACAGTAAGATTTTTTTTTCTAGTCATCCTGATGCAGAACAGACTTGAAGGAAAGTAAAGATTTCTCTGAGTCAAACTCTATATATAAGAAAGAGCAAATAAACTAACCAAAATCAAGGTTTCACGAATCAAAACCAAAGTTTCACGAACCAAAACCAAACTTTCACGAACCAAAATCCAATTGTCATCAACTTAAAACAACTACTTCGATCGTGCTGCCTGTGGGTTTGAGTCCCACTGTTGGCATGGATGTATGAAGCCGTTCGGAATCAGCTTTCAACTGTAGGTCCTGGTCTAATTAACACCCATGTAGCAAAAAATTGACCGTAGCACTACAACCGCCTACCCCCACCAAAGAAAATAAAGTAATTAGAAATTAAAAAAATTTAAAAATCGATAGTGCTGCCATCAAGTGACAGTAAATGCTACATGCATGGTGGTTCATATTTGAACCATCAGCAATGAAATTATTTAAAAAAGATAAACTATGCAGATAAATTGAACTTTACTATTTAAAATAAGTAACAACCGTAAAGTGAAATTCCAGAACTTCGGGATATCTATATATTCACTACTTAGAAAAACTGGAAAATCTTCACACTACAAATTTCTGGCTTGCAACTAGAAATTATCCTCTCAGAAAATATAATCCCATACAGTCCTGCCATTTGTTGTTTCTCAAACACATTAATATGTACAAAGTTTACAGGAATTTACAGATAAATTCACCGAATGAGTTGTTATAAAATAATAAAAATAGGTAGTCAAAAAATGGACCACTGCCCCTGAAGGGATTAAAGATTAAGATCTCCACTTGTGACGAATTATTAATTTAGAATTACACTTTGCATTCTTTGTTTAAAAATCAAAGTATAAACATTATAAAAAAATTTTCTTCCACTAGATGTGTGCACTTGATTGCTTTTTTTTCCCATTTTGAACTTTTAAATTTTAAAATCGTCTGCTTTTATTATCTTTCTGTGAATTAATTAGTAAGTTTCTTTCTTGGCAACATCTGCGTAGGTGTACATTATTCTTTTTGCATGGAAAAAAAATTATTTGGACTAAAATCTATTATCTTTCCCTCTGAAGAACATTTTATGAGTGATATTTTCCTTTGGTATGCCTTTTTATAGTTTAATTTCATTTATTCAATTCTATGTACACAATTGAATTGCATATGACAAAATTATACCACTATCGAGGGAAGGCTTCTAATTTGTCTCATAATTGAAGGATAATCTAAATAATGGTCAGGTCTTCAGTAGATGTGAAAGTCAAAGAAAAAATGTGATTGGGGCAATGGATCGGCAAATTTCTTAGGTAAACTCTGTGGGAAAATGTGCACAAGACACGTAAAGATTTGCTTTATTGCAGAAGGCAAGCACACACCCACTTATTTATTTACTTATACTTTTATCTCTTGAATACTAGGTTTGGTTTCGTTGGGTTATGTTTGGGGCATTACAGTCATTTTTTGCTACACGAGGGCCAATTACACCGGGACCTACTGCTTAAAGCCAATTCCAGACGGCTACCCTAGTCATTCAGCCATCACCTGGCTTAATGGCTCTCAATCTCTAACCTTTAAATTTAAAAAAATACCATCATCATCATATATATTATTGCTAGAAGGTGATCTTTGCTGATGATCTCTATTTCTCCCTTTTTTGAAAACTATATAAATATCTGAAATTAATTGGTATATATTGTTTTGGTAATATAAGCCAAATTTTTAAAATTTATTTATTAGTCCATTTATTCATTAGAAGGTATAGGTTAATCTATACTCACTATACCTTACATAGCAAAGGCTTTTTAGATCAACCTATTTAATCTGCTGACATCCCCATAGCATGTAATTTCAGACTTTTTTTAAAAGAACAACAATTTAACATTTTAAGTAGACAAACAATTTTAATGATCATAAAATGATTTCTAAAATTGTTTATCTACTTAGAATGAACAATACCATAAATCCTCTATGAAATAATCTTTAGGAAGAAAAAAGTAAATGAGCATTCATGATTAATTATATAATCCTAATTTATTTTTTTTTTAGTCCCTACAGCATCCTAAATTAACACTGAGTTAATCTGTATAATTATGGATTAATACAGTAACACTATGTACTATATATATATATATATATATATATATATATATATATATATATGTGGTTTTTGCTTTAAACTTGTGTTATTTTTTTTTAAAAATAACATGACATGGGTCATACTAATTTCATAACTTTTAATATTTACATTTTTTAATCCTTTTCCCATTGAGGAAAAAAAGGGATGAATATCTTTATGTTTTACTCTATCAATTAAATATATTTCATTTATTGAACTACATTGTAAATTTTTTCCTATTATCTGAAGTTCATCAAGTCACATGAGGGATATCCTTCTGGCAATAAGCCTCTTTAGGAGAGAAATTACTCAATTTTTGGAGTTTGAAAATTTTCTTCGGGAATGGTAAGGCTATATTCTGTTCTCCCAATATTTAGACTTAAAATACGTATGTTCTCATTATTTGTGTGCATGAATTTTTACTTACTTACACACACACATATAATATATATAACTTTATATATACACACACATATATTTATTTATATACACAGGTATATATGACACAGCATATAATTTTAAAAGTTCAATTTTTGTCACGGGTAGTATATGTGCTAATATGGCTTTATGAGGAACATTTCTTAGCTTGTTTGCACTTAAAAATAATAACTGTTCAAGATTCTCTGGAACTAAAAAAAAAAAAAAAAAATTTAAACGTTATCAGTTTTAAAACTTACAAGTAGCTATACTTCACAGATTTCACAGCTACTTAACTTAATATTCAGATCAGCAGACCAAACAGCAAAAGCTAATTTAGATTAACCTAGGGAACTCAGAGGAATCAAAAAGTTTGCTATATAAACTACCTGTTCAATTTTCTCTCTGTTATGTAAATCTCAAAACAAGCAATAACACTCAAGCTCCTAAGGCAAAATTAGCACTTTACTTTGCAAGCTGATGCCTATAGGTTCTGTCCAAATCAGGTAAGGAATCAGATTAAAGAAAGTCATGTAGATTTCAAAAAAGTATATGCAATTACCAAAAGAGCACTATAATAGAGCAAGTTTAAGTTGCATCAGTTAATACAAAGAACATAATATGATTACTAACTGTGGTTGCTACTGCAAACTTCATGAAATATGTTTATCCCATGATTTTATAAGCGGATTCATCTTGACCAATTACCAGAATCTATTTCAAACCTGAAGCACTTAATGTTAAATTTGCCACCCTGGATACCACTGGCTTTTTTACATGCTCTTCATATTGCCACTCTGCAACCTGTTCAGACAGGGCTTATTTGTTTCCTCCATTGACTTTTGTTTCTTGTGCAAAACTTATTTATATTTTATGAACTACATTCAAATTTTATTTTTGTTTAAGATGGATTTTATCAGTAAGAAGTATGCAATTGATTAGTGTATGGAGAATAGTTTGATGCTAATATTTTTCCCCAGACGTCTTTGACAAGGAATGCTTGTGAAAGAAGGTAGATCTGGTGTATCAGTGGAAACAGATGATTGCAAGTTCAGAAAACATTTTTTTACATTCATTCATATTTTAATTAACATTATATATTTGTATATGCTGAAAAATAATATTACTAACCCAAACCAAATGTATACTGTGTTATGTTATACTGATTGCAGCACCAGCAGTTTCATGGTTTACTCTGTAGTAGATGGAACTATAAACTGTAACAGTTTTATTCAGCATAGCAGAGGCTACCATGTGAACGTAGCAAACAAAGCCCACTAAGGATGTATAGCATAAATAGTCACAGTCATCAGTAAAACCTTTGGCAATACTTTTGATGCGAATTTTATCATGTTTTTCAGATTTACTGAAGCATCATCCTTAATTTTAGGTTAAATTCTAAAATGCAACTAAAAATGCTGCTCATGAAACATGAAAATTTTACAATGTTTGAAGCTTTATGCTGAAACATTTAGAATCATTGGAGCATTTTTTAAAAGATATAATTAATAAAATAAATGCAGATTATAATATGTAAAACTAAAACAATACATTGGATCTAAAATTGTTAGAATATTATCTTACACACTTTTCTAGTTCAGTAGGACTGAATTTAAAGCGTTTCTAACCTCTCAAAATACTCTTACCCTTCATCTATCTCCTAACTCATTTTATGGATAAGATTCAAAATTTAAAAATATTATTGATAATGCATAAATTTAATTATGAGCAAATTTCTATTAAAAATAGAAACTGCAATGGGAACAGGGCACTAAGGTTGGATATCATTCGTAAGGTTAATATGGTGATTAGTACAATATCAATATAGAAAAGCAATGGATGTACATATTTCAGCAATTACAAAAATTCACCCAAATGCTTACATTGAAAACGTGTTTATTTCGAGGAATGTTGCAGTCTAATTTTTATTAGACCAACTATAAATTTTCATGGATGCTGAAAGTAATTATCACTACGGCGTGAAAAACTTTCATGGCTATATATGAAAATTAATTACCACCTTTCTTTTTCTTCTTCTTTTTTTTCTTTTTCTTAGCAGGATCTTTAGCGCTAAGCTCATCTTCCGCATCATCATCATTCATATCATCCCGAATTTCATCATTCTCATCTTCAACTTTTGCATCGTGATCTTGAACGACGGCCGCCATTTTTGAAATGATATGCTGGTGAAAGAGAGTTGAGTTTACCTTACTTCTGCCCTCGGAGAAGTAAGATAGGAGCTGCACATTTCTTTTACAACAAAAAAAAAATCTTAGTAGATACAAAACTTAAGTTAAATTTCTTTAAATACTCATAGTGAATTTTCAAAGTAAAATATGCTTCATATCTTTTTTAATCAGTTTAGGTACTTTTATCATCACGGAGTACTCGTACCTCTACTCTTGGACTCAATGGTTTCCTTTTGCGCATGAGCAGTTCAGATGTCTAACCTCATTATAGTATTATACCTGTTTCATAACATCTAAAATTTGGCGGGTAATTTGTTTTGCTCCGAATATAATTTTGACTCGTACATAAGTTGTTTAGAGCTTGCTACAACCTGGTAAGGATTTTAATAAGTTAAATTCTAGCTTTAAATGTACCTTACATGTTTATTTTTATAAATTTATTGGAACCTTTTGTAATATTCTGTCTAGAAACATTTCCCCAGAAATCAGAAGTTACTTAACAAAAACATAGAAGATATATATTTCCAAGTATGAATTTGTTTATGTTAAGGATGGGTACTTCATAATTACATCTGATGAGATGTTCTGTATCTTTACAATTCAGATTGTAGCATATGTAGTTTATTCAGCAAAAAATACAAGTATTCAGTTGTTATTATGTAGTTATAACCTTTTCCAGTAATCCACTGTCATTTGTGATGTATAATGCTACCAGTGTGAAAGAAGAAGCCCGCTAATATCGGGCTCGTATATCCCGTGAATGGACCCTGCACCAAAAATCAAATCAAACCAAAATTTTAAAAAAGAACTGCTAATTTTGAAACCATTTGCAATTTTATACAGCAACTTGTGATACGTTATGCTGGCTTGTCTTGCACAAGTTTACAGCATATACTTACCGCAATCTGTCAGAACCCCACTGCATACTAGGTCTGTCCCTGTACATCTAGTCAAATGTGATTGATTCTTCAAATATTACCAAACATGTAAAGAAAAAACTATGATGTAAAAGATTTAAATCATTCTTAAGCTATTTCAATCACTAAGAAATCATAAATAACTTTAAAATTGTCAGGAACCAATAAATGTTTTGAAAAATTTAATATGATTCAAATGATGCTGATACATGAGTAATGTTATAATTCAGTATTCTCATCCTTACTGAACTTGTTAAAATGTTCATAACGCAAAAAAATGGAGTTTACACGATCATATTTATTTCAATTATTACTGTTTTCTTTTAGGTGGGGGACAATTTTTATCTGGGTTTGTGATTTTGATGCTATAAATCATAACGATTAAACTCTTGAAAAGTACATGAACTAGGAGAGAAATACATAAATTAAGGTTTATATTCACAATGCAAGAATATAATTCCAAAAATACTAGACAACATGTAGAATATAATCTTTTTATCTCTATATCTTCAAAGTAAAAACTGATACTGTTTATTCCTTTTTAATATAAGAAAAGCTTAGGACTCGTATATAAATAAATGTATTTTGTGTCTGCAGCTCTGCCCCTTCATTTTAGCTTTAAACAAAGTCTAATTTAAACATGACTCTTCCATTTAATTTTAAAAAATTTATTTGTTGTTTTAAATTTTTTATTATTATTATTGTTTACTTTTTTTCCAATCTTGTCATTCAACATTCTGTCATAACCCTTCACATTTCATGTCTTAAAATATCAACCTATAACGATTTTAAATGAATAAATTTACTATACAAGTACATTTTTCATTTATTCAACGGCTTCTTTTTTGGAATACTGAATTTATGAAAAGTATAGCTATATATTGATAACAAACATATAATTAGTAATCATTGATAAAAATGAGTGGTACATTGTTGTGGTGAAATCAGCAATGCTCTTTATGGATAAAAATATATTGATGTATGTTTCTGAAATTTTCTTTGAATTAAAAAAAAAAATACTTTTTTTTTACTATGCATGCATGTCAAGTTCTTGATTTGTTAATAAACAAACATATAGTAAAAATTTATTTAAAAAATATACATTATTTTAATGAAGTCATCACCAAAAATTATAGATTAAAAGACATTGAAGTATGTTTTTGTTAATATATCCTCTTGAGCATTAAAAAAAAGGACAATGGTATTTTATTTCTTTTTTCACGTGTAAAGTTTGTGATTTTCTGGGGGGTGGAGTTTTTTTACCCCCTGAGCATATTTTTATGAATATTTGTTTCTGTTTTCGTATATTAATGTGACTTGATTTATGAACTTTTACTCTGATTTTTGATTTTTTTTTAAATTTCCTTTTATATACAAAACATTCTTAGCTGTACTTACTGCTTTATATAATGTTAATTAAAATTATAAATATTTCAGGATGATTTTAATAATTTAAAATATTTATCAATACTTTCAATTTTCCTCCTAAATTACTTTACTACCACATTTATCAGTGGGATTTTGATCTTAATACCAATGATTATTATGACAGGAAAAAAATTGTTTCAGCCAGTTTCAATGTAACTGTGATTTTTTCTCTATATCAGGTATTTTTATATCTATTACATATCCTGTTTAGACTAGGAATATTTTTAAATGATCATTTTGTGACCCTTATACAAAAGCATGTTAATAATTACATATATAATATGTTTAAAATAAAAGAATGTAATGGAAATTCAACTTTTTTACTACATACTTTATTACTGTGTCATTCAAGATATATTTTATTACATTCTATTTATTTATTTTACATACTATAATTACTAATGTTCGTGTTTCAAATATTTTATTATACATGTTTAAAGAAAAAATTTATAAAAAAAGTATTCTAATGGAAAATTCATACTTCAATTTTATTTCAAATTTGTTATTCCGAAAAGAAACAAGTTTTATTCTGAGTTCTTTTTCTATAAAAGTCATTATTATTGTTATTGACATGTTCTGTACCCTAAGTTTATATAAACATATAGTCTTTATATAAGTCTTACAGTTATATTTTTACTTGAATTTACTGTTACCATTTACCACTATAAGATGGGAAAAAATTACTGTCAGCTAGTTTTTGTAATATTTTTGGTATATGAGGTTTTTTTAAATTTATATTTAAATATATAAGTATTATGCTCTTGTCCTGTTCATTAACACATATGTATTTTTAATCTATCTTTCTGTGTTGCTGTTTTCTTTTTTTAGCCTGTCAAAGTTTATAGCCAGTGTTTTAAATATGTCCAGTAAAGGAAAGTTGAAGAGAAATTTTTCAAACGTTGAGGATTACGACAGCAAATCTGAGTAATTTATTTATATAATCTATATTATTTTTGATAACATAAATTTAGATTTTTAAAATTTAGCTGGGTTTTTTTATTATTATTATTATTGCTTCAAGAACCATTTAAAGTTACTTTTATTATAAATAATCTTTTAGCAGTTCTGAAGCTGAAACGGAGGAATTCTCACTTCGCAGACCAGCAAAAAAGAAAAAGGTAAGTTTTTAAAAAAAATCATGATATTCTCAATAAATGTTTAAAATATTATTTTAATAATAAAGATATCTACTTTTTTCCTATGTATATTGTTGGATCTTTGCTCAAATAATTTTTTTTAGTATTTTAAATTAATTATAAAGATTTGATGCTAGCATACATTGATTTAATACCTAAAGTACAGAAAACCCCCTTGTAGAAGGGGCTACAGTTGCAAATCTATGCACCTCCAATGTACCTAGCACTCTACTACCTAGGTTCCATCTTTGTTATTATCAGCATGACAATAGCAGGTAAGTATGCTGAAGGGGAAGGAAACCCAAATGCAGAATTTCCCTAAATTTTTCTGGTGAATGGCAAAGTGCAGTTATTGAGCCCATTATGGAATGAATCATCTTTCAGTAAGTGCAATACAAGTTTTAAAGCGCTTGAAGATGGTAATTTTGTCATCTTCAAGTACAATAATCTTCAACTTATTGTTAAATGTTAGAAATTGTATAAATTTTGTGAAACTTGTATTTCTGCTGGTAATGTGAAAGATATATTTTTTCAAGAATATTAGTGGAAAGAAAACTAAAAAAATGGAAAAACAATTAAAAAATTTAAAGCTTAGAGAGCATCTTGGATGCCAGTTTCAATTATCTTTCCGTAATTATTGAGAGTAAAGCACTTACAAACATAGCAGAACATAGGAAGAATTAATATTTCTGTGGGGAAGGTGTAGCATGTTCGGTGAGGATCAATAATAATAAATTCCATTTTAAAAACAATAACATTTATTTTAGAAAACTCAACACAGCAAACATTGTGCAGCTGTCTGCTGCCGTACAAGTCGGGAGACAATCTGTTCTGTTCTCCTTGAGCGCTGGTGAGGGAATGAATTCCATTGGCCAACGCAGGTGCAATATTGTGATCATTCACCAAATTTTCAGACATGCTGCCATGTTCCAACACTACACTTTAATAAATGTAGGAACTGAAATTGATATGACTATAAATATTTCCAATCATCATACTTTTAGGATGTATTTTGATTTCACTAATATATGTGCTGTCCTTACATTGGCAGACTGAGAAAAATAGGATGTTGCCCTTTTCTTTTTTTTTTATTATTATTATTATTATTATTTTTAAACTTCAAATAATTTACAATAGTTGCTTTGCTTTTCAAAATTTTCTGATCCCTGAATTTTTTCACTGTATGGTACCAATCTTACAAACATTACATCCTCCTGATATTATAAACAACATAATATTTAACTCTAGCAACAATTTGTGATTTCAAGTTATTTTGAAGTGTGCTTTACTGTGGAAGCATTAAATTTTGATGAGAAAAGTTTTATGAGGAAGTTGGTTTTAAATGTCTGAATGTATATTTTTACTGCTTCCCCAAAAAGAGTATAAATTTTATTTTTCTCTAATATAATATATTCACCCATTTATATTGTTGAATCAAAAGTAATTTGATTCTCATATATATTTGAATGGTCCAGTTTTCACTAAATCTGTTCAAACCTATGCCTATGATATGGGTTTAGACTGACAAGTCATGGAGAAGCTAAACCTGAAGGTTCATGTTCATAAATCTCTTAACATAACCATCACAAAAGGATCCTTGCAGCCATCTCAATTTGAAGTTGGTGTTCATAGTTATATAAAATTTCAGTATTTCATTTATTTTGTTGGAAAAATCAATTGTAAAACTAGCATTAACATGGTGATTCAAAAGCAAATTTTGACATCTAACCGTTGTCTTAACAGTCTTGGAAAAAGCTTAATTTGAAGAAAAATCAAATTTCTTAATTCTTTTAGCTTTGATTTATGCCTTAAAAACTTGGATACATATTGGAAACAATTAAATTTTGTTGGTTAATTTTGACAGAATAGTCCTTAGAAAAAAGGAAAAATGGTAGTTCTAAAGTTGAAGATACAGGGAAGAAGATAAAATACTGAATTAGGTAACCTCTACTTGGAAAATGATGCACAGCTTCACAAATTTATTTGAATCAACATAATGAAGATTGCTGGACATATTTGTAGAATGGACATTGATTGCACAACCAATGAAGTTGTCACGCATCTACCTATCGCCTTATTATTAAATATAAAATTTCTGAAATTGGTGCTTTGTCTAAATCTGTTTGGATTAATTGAATTAGATAAACAATGAAGCAGACATTGAACTTAAAACTGCTCTAATAAAACCTGTGTAGATTTTATGTTTCAATAACCTTACTGGGTTGCTTCCTATCCTTTGTATTATGCTTTATAATTAATTTGCTCTAAACAATTTTATATTATATACTTTTGCATTACATTTAAAATAAAATTCTATTCAGGCTATAAAATTGGAACTCTTTATATTAAATTTCTTTGATATTAGTCTTTTTTTTTTTTTCCCCCCCAAAAAAAAATATTGCTCAGGCTTTAGACATTTGCTTTTTTCTCCAGGATGGTTTTAATTTTGTATAACTTATGGTGTAATATATTTTTATTGTTATATATTTTTAAAGATCAAAAATTTTAAATTACCTAGTTTTGATCAAGCAGGTTTATACAACCTCCGATAAACTTTTTATAAATATATATTTCACTTGTTTACTCATTTTATCTTAATGTGTGTATTACTCCATAAAAATATATCTCAATTATTATTTCATACATATTTTTATGTATTATGTGTAACCCTTTTTTCATATTAGATATGCATAGATAGTGAATCTGAAAGTGAATCAGCTTTACTTGATAAAGATTCCCCAAACGAAGATGAAGAGTAAGTTATAAGATTGATGTTTTTAAATTTGTTTTATCTGCATTTATAAAGTTTATAGGGAGAATGGTGTAGTGATATAAAGTGACTAGGAGATGAATAAAATTGAATTGTAAAACTTAATCACAGCTACATTTATGTCTCTTCAAGCCTCTAAAATTTAAAATTTTCTCTTCTCCAACCTCATTCTTATTTAACCTGATAGTACTATATGACATCTGTACAGAATGCTTTTAATGTAGTACAGTTCTAGGTTGTGATCAGCAAAAATTCCTTTGTGTTTCTCCTAATACTAGTATAAATTCTTCAGTGGTTGTTCAGAAAAAACTGAAATGTCATATGCAAACTATATGACATATGCAACTTCTGTGTCTTATTTGTCACTGTATCTGAGATGAAAAGATGATGTACAGAAGAGTGAAACCTATTAGAAGTAATTAAAAGTACGCCCAGAGTACAGAGTGAAAAACAAGCACAAAGTGAAATTTCATTATATAATCAAAACTTCCTGCTAATTGCTTTAAATACAATTCTATTTTATAAGTGCTTGTTTTGAAATATTTTGCTTTTATTGTGCAATGAATGTATGTCTGTTCCAAATGTGTGATTTTATTTTATTTAATAATTTTAAAATATTAATCCTTTAATTTGTTTCATTGTGAAGATAAATATAAATAACTTCTTATACTGTCAGGCTAAGTTCTGCTTCTGATGAGGATGAACCTTTGGGTAAAGTAGCTGATAAGTCCAAAGGAAAAGAACAAAAAGTAGGTTTATTAAGTAATTTAAGACATTCTGAATTTATTTTGCCTGATCTAAATTATGTTTTGGTGTGATTATATATGATGAAATCTCATCATAACAAACTTAAACAGGCTGCAAATTGTATTAATAATTCCAAAACATTCAGTTAACTAAAGATTGAAGAGGTTAATATCCTGAATAAAAATCTAAACCAACATTACACTTAGCATAATATTAAATGTAAGCCATTTCTAAAAATAAAATGTGTTACAAATACAATCATTGTGCAGTTTTTAGTAATAGAAAAATACTAGACAACATTATATATCATTTTTAAATAATCTGCTAACAGTTTTTTTAAATAGTGGGTTTATGGGTTTTTAGTTTTGAAAATATGTATGTTATTTAAGGCCAAATAATTATTGTAAATCAGATATTTTTGACTAAACAGATATTAATAAGAACTTTTTGGTTCTGAAGTTCTCAAGTATTAGCTATTACAATCACAAAGTTTTTTGAACCAGCTTTTCATATGCATTCTCAATTCTTGTCCTTAGATAAGACAAGATTATGATTTCCCCTCCAATGTTTATCATCATCTCCCCTTTCCTTCTCTAAATACTTTTCTTTCGATTTTTCAATGATTTTGAGTAGATCAGTAGCAGTATCCGTGATAAGTATTGTTTTTTAACAAGCATATAAGTGACACAGCATCATACAGTTACTGAGGCTTATTAGGCTTGCTTTTAAGTTAGGGAAGATTTTTTTCCCCCTTTCTTCTTCTCACTGTTGCATTACAGATAATCACTCCCAAAAGGCAAATTTAAAAAATTTTTCCCCTCCTCTTTATTGTTCACCTCTCAAAGTTTGAATGTCATTCAGTACTAGTTTTTTGCAAAATACTGTATCATATTAAAGTATTTTCAAAATCATATTTCCTTAAATTATCTTTTAATTTGTTTTATCTCATTGTAATTAGATAAAAGAATATCAACAGTTTCTCATCTTCACCCTTGATTTATTCCATGCTATTTTCTAAAATAAAAATGAAAGAAATTGAAAATTTCCTCAACATAGATATATAATTTTACTGAGATTCTTGCTGTCCTCTTTAACTTTTAAAATAGTAGCTAAAGTAGATGAAGCTATTCCATACTCCTTTGTAAAGTAGATTAGTTTCCTATAACTTTACAGGTTTTACTGTAATCAGAATTTTATGAATAGAAGATTCTGAATGGAAATAATTCCATTTGATTTTTTAAAATGGGATTTCTGCTATTAATTTATCATGTGTAAAATAATAACATATATAGTTAGGAGTAATTCATATTAGAAGAGTAATATTTTTCAAATTAATTATCCTGTACAAAATAGTAGTACTTAAAATACAATTTCCAGTTTTATTTCTTTTTTTTAGCATTATTCAACAAAGTTTATTTGTTTAATAGAGTTTTAAAATAGTCTCCTAAAACACTTCTTCCTACTCTTGTTGAGCCAGAATTTCCATACTCAACAAATAAAACTCCTTTGTGTGAGGCGTCATTCCACAGATTGCCCTGGTTTAAGTTTTGATATTCTAGTGTAGAAAACATGTAGTTATCAGGTGAGGAAGATATTAAAAATAACACTCATATTTCTGCATTGAGTGAAGTAAACAGCCTAAAACAAAACGTCTTTAATAATCATTATCTGAGATGCATTAAATTAAAAATTTAACATTAATATATAGATTTCTTTGTAAGTTTTTTATCTTTATGTTAATATAAAAAATTTGTTTTTACAAAATTCTTCTTCATATGTAGCCCTTATGCATACTGATAAATTTACTGGTAGTTTGAGTAAATTCTTCTCAATCAAATCAGCAGTGTTATTAGCCCTTGTGTAGATAAAAGTTGATCATAGTACCCTCAGCCAACAAACCAATGAAATCAGAACTTTACAAATTGTTCTTTTAGCTGCAAACACCCATACCAACCACAAGACTTGAATTTGTAGATTTCGGTTCCTAAAGCTAGCTTATCCCTTCATCTGTCATCTGGCCTTCTAGAGGAGGAAAACTTGGGTTATTTTTCAACTACTAGCAGTCTGCTTATTAATATTTTTTTCCTTTTAAAACTTTTATCTTTAAAGTGAAATTCAGAAATTTTACTTATTAATTCTAAACAAGTTGTTTTTATGAACTTTTGAATATTTTTACATAATCTATTGAAGATAGTTTTAGCATTCTCGCATGCCATAAATTAATATACACTAATGTAAATATTGAATATAATGTTTGTGCACCAATATTTTTTATTATCTGGCACATTTTCTGTCAAAAATATTTTGATTGACTACAAAAAGGTCTTTCAAATGAGAGGGTTTTTTATTTTCATATGATACCTCTCAATCAATTAGCACTAAATGCTTAGACTTTTTTTTAGTAGTAGTATTTGTACAATATTATTTGTACTTGTTTTTTTATTTCTCATCAGTAAGTTTAACTGTTAGCTTAATAAAAAATGTAGAATTTTTTTTATTAGAAATGTTTAATTTTCATATTCGAACTCTTGTTGACTTATATGGTTCTTAAGCATTAGCATGTATAGATTATGAACACCAATATTTGAGACAAAGAATTGTATAGTTCTTTTCTCCAGTTAATCCTTAGCTTATGGGGCCCATTTTTCTGGTTCCCTCTATAGAACGGGAAATTTCATACTCCCTTTGTAAGAACGGCCATTAAAGGGGTTATATATATAAATATATATATATATATATATTCTTGGGCCTGTATTCTGGGGTTATATATATTCATTCTTGGGCCCGTATTCTTGGGATACATGCTATCCCACCCCGTAAGGAAAAGGCTAAAAAACTATGCAGCCTGTTGTGAAGGATCCACAATTTGGACACTTTGGGCTCCTTCCAACATCATAGCCGTTTTGTTTTTTTCCAACACGATTACGGGTCATAAAACGGCCATATTGGAAAAAGGGGGAACTGCACCAATTTTCCAAGAAACACCAGCACTATTTGAAAGGGACGAAATGACCAACCTGGGGAGCTTTGATGAAACAGCAGAGCAAGGCATGGAGTCGTTGAGGCACTTCCACAGGAGGAGGCAGCAGGATCGGCGCTGGCGGTTGAACACGGACATCTCACTTTTGCGGGGGCATCCTTTTTCTGGGCTTTCTTTGCAGCTCACCACCTCAATCTCTGACCCTCTGCCTCCAATCCTCTCGTTTCTCTCCCATACCCGGGGTTCATTTTTTCCCCCTTTTTTTGGATTTGACTCCTCCCCAGGTCGGTTTCTCACGTAAATTTATTGCCTCTTCGAGTTTTTTATTCGAGGGCAGGATGCTCCAACATCCCCACGGTTGACCCACGTGGTACTCTTATTTCCAAGAAAATTGGATATCCGTTGAATTTCCTGGAATTTCATTCTCCCGTCCTGAGGAATTCAGGGGATGCGATGTTTCTTGGAAAATTGGTGCAGTTCCCCCTTTTTCCAATATGGCCATTTTATGACCCGTAATCGTGTTGGAAAAACAAAATGGCTATGATGTCTGAAGGAGTCCAAATTGTGGAACAATTTTATGACCCGTAATCGTGTTGGAAAAACGAAATGGCTATGATGTTGGAAGGCGTCCAAATTGTGGAACAATTGTTCCACAATAAATTTACGTGAGAAACCGACCTGGGGAGGAGTCAAATCTAAAAAAGGGGGGGAAATGAACCCCGGGTGTGGGAAAGAAATGAGAGGATCAGAGGCAGAGGGTCAGAGATTGAGGTGGCGAGCTGCGAAGAAAGCCCTGAAAAAGGACGCCCCCGCATAAGTGAGATGTCTGTGTTCAACCGCCAGCACCGATCCTGCTGCCTCCTCCGGTGGAACTGCCTCAATGACTCCATGCCTTGCCCTGCTGTTTCATCAAAGCTCCCCAGGTTGATCATTTCTTCACTTTCAAATAGTGCTGGTGTTTCTTTTTAGAAATTTTGGAAAATAGAACTTTATTTCGCTAGACCCGTAATGGTTCAGGAAGTGGATGTAGTATGCCCTAATTCTGTTATAATATGTCTAATCAAGATCTTAAATATGTCAAACTGACCTTTTCTTGTAAAATATTGTATAATAAATGTTGTTATTTTTATTTATAAATGCATAGTTCTCTTTGGAGTTCACCTCCCTAATTTTACACAATGCAAAGGGGTATCTCTGGTACCCCTCATAACACAGCCATATAAAACTTCAGACTAATAAAAAAAGTAAAATACATAATTACATAAGACTAGCCGCTGTGCGACCAGCATGGTCGCTTTTAGTTTTATATTTTTTTTTTGCAAAACAACTCAACTGAAAGTAACATATATAAGGAATGTTACGAATACCTGTCATAATCAATATATGTTGTTAAGGGGTAATGGGAGCCCAGCCAACAAATTTATAATCATTGCTAAATTCACTATAAGGCTGATTCTAAAACATCGTGATTAAAAAATGTGAATTTCCATTACTTCAGAACAGAGTTAAAGATAAGACTGAGACACCCAACACCAATGATTTTAAAAACTACATTCCTCTCTGTATGTACAATTTTTCAAAATTAAGATATCTACACTTTATCATTACATCAAATAAGAAATTGTTGGGGAAAATTTTTTTCACTTAAAAAATGGAGTAAAAATTCAGCAAGTACTGAAATATAGTGTGGATTACATCAGTCTTTGTATGTACTACTGTTCACAATTCATATATCTCCACTTAATCATGTCAAATAATAAATTGTTGGGAAATTTTCTTCACTTATAAAATGGAGTAAAAATTCAGCAAGTACTAAAATATAGTGTGGATTACTACAGTAATATTACTACTTACAGGAGATACTACAGTGACAGAATCAGAAGAACGGACTCTAGATAAACCTACATACAACTGTCCATGACTAAACACTGGATTTGATAGGTCTAAACATATTTTGTCAAAAGATCAGAGGTTGTAACAAATGTCGCCATTACACACTCGCAGTTTTAAATTACGGACGGCTGCTAATGTTTACATCCGGTAGTTGCAGCCGTTGCCATTCGGAGTGTAGAAATATCGTCGATTTTTGTGCCGCATACCTACGCGTTTTATATATATAGATGTGCCATAGAAATGGAGCATTAAGCATAAATATGCATCTTCAGCATACAGATAGCCTTGGACACAAGTTTCATCCCAGGTTTAATAATTTACAGAAATTCTGCTATAGGAATTTCTTTCCCCCTGTTGTTGTACTCGTTGGTAATGCCTTGCTGAGGAGCAAATAACAAGTGCAAAATCTAGATCTAAAGCTACCTGTATGTTGGAGATGTATATTTTTTCATAAAGAAATACATATTTTGAGAATTTTCTGTGACTTACATATATATTTCTTAGGTACCTGCTTCATCCGATACCTCAGATGATGAACTATTTGCTAAAAACAAAATCGCTGTTAAAACCAGTGAAAGAGTTTTAAGCTTGGACTCTGGATGTGAAAAAAATGGGTTTGTCATTCTTATTAATTAATATCTAAAATTTAAAGTATAAATATATCTTTTGTAAATTAATGCCTATCTCATAACTTCATTAAATCAAAAGTTTGTTTTGTTGAATGAGGGATATAAAAGGTTAATGGCTGCTGCAGCATTGGCCTTGGTTTGAATACCCTCCAAAAGTATGATGTTTCTATATAGTTCTGTAAGGAAACAAAACTGGTTTTCCTACAATGTGCTCCCATTCTGAAGGAGGAGTCAAAACTCACAGTGTGTATGTGCAAATAACCTCAGGATAAATACCCATTACATTTAGGGAATTAACTTATACTGTAGCAGATTTTTTTAAACCAATAAATAAGTTACCAATAATTAACCAAATTACCCTTAATTAGCCAATAAGTTAATTTTTTTTTATGTTACTGTTTTTAATATATTTTAATATTGTTTTCTGTATGTTTTACCAATTGCTGTTCGTATGTATTTTGACACAAAAGTAAATAACATTGGCAGAATATCTAGAATAATTTTCACCTCTGCGTACTATCATTTCTCTAAGATAGATATAAGTTGTGGGAAACGAAAGATGAATATTTCCAGTCGGGCTATACCACATGTGAGAACATAAGGGTTGATTGGAGGCAGGAAGGCAATGGGACCTGAAGAACTATTTCTTTAAGAAAGAAAAAAAAATCAGTAAAATATGTGTTATAATACAACAGTGGGATCCCTCATATTTGTAAATAAGAGGTGGATGTACTTCAAAAGATATTTAAATGAAATTGGTAAAATCTACTGCAGTGGTTTATAACATTTTGTTTATTTAGATCACATTTTGCAATTTGTTTGTATACTAGAGGATATTTAAAATGTACTGTTGATATTTATATTAGCTATTATCTTCCCCTAGCAGGTATTTTCATATGTCTCTAGCATTCTTTTAATCATTTACAAGTCATTGATTTCTCATTCCTGATCTATCAATATATTTCTTCTGTTTCATAAATATTTAATTATGGCATAGTTAAAATAATCAGTGATAATCTGTAATCTTTACTCAATGAAGATTTTATTGAAACTCAATCAGCTAATATGTGTAATTTTAATTTCACAAAAATATTAAGCAGGCTTTAAAAGATTCTGTTCAATGTATAGACTTTGTATCTCTAATTTTATCACTATTTCATGAACAAGTTATGCTTTGTTTTACATTAAAGGAATATTAAAAATCTCAAATCATCTATGAAAGGAGAACATCTTGTACTCCAGTTATAGAGTACAGGTTTACATGGAGTGGCTCTGACTGCAGTTTTTCATGGAAGAAAAATCATCCAACTCCAAGCTGTATAATCAAAAGAGAGCATTGTAAAAACTTACATGTACTCCACTCTAATCAAAACATATGACTATTAATATGCAGTTGAATACAATTATTCATACATTTTTCATTTATTTTTAAATTCTTTTTCAGATTCTCAGATGTATAAGTAAATAATAAACAAATCTTATTTTCTTAATCTAAATGTTCTTTTCTTACTGATTTATAAAGCCAACAGCTTTAAAAAATTTAAACAAAGCTTGGTGTAAATAGAATTTAAATATTGCTGCCTAAAAGAATATTTTTGAAACAGAAAAGGAAATGTTATTTCTTATATTTTCAATTTTTAAAAAAAAGTTTGTTTATATTTTCATGGCCTGTACATGATTTTATATGTAAAGTGATTTTTTTTTAAATCTATCTCACCTGTGACAAAAAAAAAAATTAATGTAGATATGTTTGCATTTTAAAATTCCAAGACCTTTCTTTCACATATTGTTCAAACTGAGCAATTCATCATTGTTCAGTTTGAATGTTAAAAAAATATCTCTCACCTCTTCCAGTGAAAAAAAGTATATAAATAAAGCTTAGATTGGGAAACCTAATTTATATTTTTCTCTCTCTTGGTATGTAAAATTTCATTTCAAATATAAAGCATTTGACTCACTTGAATTTTATTGAATGTTTAAGAAATAGTTATTAACAAATGCTGAATAATCTTAATTACTGGGCCTGAAAATGTATTGAAATACACTAAAACATTTTCATTGAACATGAATAACACAGGGCTAAAAAAAAAAAAAAAAAAATTATTTTTGGTGCCTAGGATTTTAGAACTGATTTTAGCTATATTTGGGGTGCTGAATCTAAATATGAAATCGGTTTTTCTCTATCAGCTCTACTTTTTTAGATACAGTAAAACTTCATTTATCCGGACTAATTGGGACCATAGGCAATCTGGACAATCGAAAACCCAGATAAACTGGGTAATAAGCAATATAAAATCTTTAACAACAAGATTTACTTTGTTTTGTAACAAAATTACATAGTATTGCTTACAAGACATTAAAAAATATGAAAACTTTTCGCATCATTTCTTAACAAAGAATTGGTAAGTCTAGTAAAGCTTTCTTAAACTCAGCAAAAAGTATTTTATCACCATAATTTATTGTACAATCTATGCAGGAACTGAACATTAAATCAAACTAAAAGGCAAATATATGGCATACTTGTAGGTACGTTCTTGCTATCATAGTGAAAAATTATCTAATGTGAACATTAAATAAAAATGTCTACAAGTCTGATCCGGATCAACGAGAACTGGATAAACCAGATTTTACTGAGCATCCACTTATCTATCAATGTTTTTCTCTATTCAATGTATTCAAGTATGGGTGATTTGTCCTCCTCGGAAAAATGGGTCTTCCTAAATATTTTCCAGTTGATTGGTGCCTATTTATTGACAATTCAAAAGCGACTGGGTTAGAAAAGAGTGGCCTAAGAGAGAAAACATAGATGTTGGGGGAAAAGAATATCATTAATGACCCCTTAGTTGGACGAGAGAAAATCATCTTTTCTCCACTGCATATCAAGCTGAGCCTATTGAAGCAGTTTGTAAAGGCTCTTGATATGAATGGATCATGCTTTGCATATATAGGGGGGAAATACCTAAGTTGACTACGGAAAAAATTAAAGCAGGAATATTTGACGGCCCACAAATAAAACAACTCATTAAGGATCCCTGTCTTTGTAAATTCCATGAATGAGGCTGAGTGAAAAGCCTGGACTTCATTTGTTGCAGTTGTCGGAAATTTTTTGGAAAAATTCAAAGCTGAAAACTATGTGTGAACTGGTAAATGAGATGCTAAGCAGTTTGATTCCTTGGGTGTAACCTGAGCATTAAAGTGCTCTATTTACACAGCCACTTAGACCATTTTCCTGAAAATTTTGGAGACACCAGTGAGGAACAAGGTGAAAGATTTCACCAGGGTATTAAAATTATGGAGGACCGCTACCGATGAAGATGGGTTAAGCACATGATGGCAGATTACTCCTGTAGTTTAAAAAGGGACTATTAAAAAATACATTCGAGAATGTCACGGGAAAGAAGTTTCCGAAGTGTTCAGTGACTAGTTGGTTTCATCGATGACTTTTTCCTCTTTCTTCCTCTTTGTAATTAGATAAGTACTACTGCAATATACTCTATGATTTTTATGTTCCTTTAACATTTAAAAAATATATAATAAAAAATTCCGTGTTTAGTTTTTAATTTGATCCATGGATTTAACTTAAAATAGTGTAACGTATGTGTCACTAAAATGTTATTTCATAGAAATTTGAGCTCCTAGGCAAAAACTAATGCCATATTTAAATTCAGGGCAATAAATACACATGAAATCAGCTCCAAATACCCCAGCACCAAAACCACTGTTGACCTGTGTTATATAACACAGTATTTATTTTTATTTTACCTTCGAATTTGTATTTTGATTTTTAGGAACAACAGTTGAAAGTTAACATTTCCTAGATATCCCAAATTTAATTAAATGATTACGTCTATTAATAAAATTGCCATATTGTGAAACCTAATAATTTTTTTTTCTTTTTTTAAGGTCGGAGGCAACTTCAGATGAAGATGAACCTTTAAAAAATAGAACCAGAAAATTAAAGGTATTGAAAAAAATCTGTAAGATATTTCCATTTCCAAGTTATCAAGTTTAGTTTGTTATTGCAGTCTTCACTAGATTTTTTTATTTATTTATTTATTATTTTTTTTTTCAAGTAACTGTTAGTAAAGCCAAGTCTTCTATGGTTAATTTCAAAATTTATGTCTTATTCCTTTGTTGTTGATCTTTTTTAAAGCTTTTTTATTCTTTCTTTGAAAATTTCTAATATTTTCATAGGTATCGTCTGATAGTTCAGATGATGAGCCCTTAGGTGCAAAGAGCAAGAATTTATCAATCCATTCAGACGCAAGTAAAAATTCCAGTCATATGAGTTCTTCACCTGATGAAAACAGGTATGTACCTCTTATACCTAAAATATTTGTGGGAATATGAAAATCAGATAACTCACACTGGAGCCAGGAAGATATTAAATCTATATATATAAAACAGTTCCGCAACTGACTGACAAATATTGCACAGACCAAACTGCTGGACCTAAAGGGTTGAAATTTTGCATGGCAATTCTTATAATGTAGGGGTGCACTAAGAAAGATTTTTGAAAAATTCTTCTTAAATTTTTTTTTAATTAAATTTTTAAGCTGTTTTTATGTTTGTAATATTCTTAAGTTTGCATTTAAAATAATAATCTGAGGGTTATAAAATATATATCACGTGAAAGATAAAAAAAATTCCTTTAAAATTAAATCTTTTTCAAATCTTTACTTCTATTTTCTGATTTTTGGTGAATTTTTAAAGATTAATTTTTAGAATTTAATTTATTAAATGCTGATCATGTGATTTCTTTTCTTTTTGTGATACTTAAACTAATTTTGCATCACATGCATAACAACGGAATAAATTGACCGACACCCTCCCCCCAAAAAAACTAAATAAATAAATTATTTCTTTCTAATGCGGCAGATGATTGAACATTATCCAAAAAAAATATTAAAATATAGTAAAAGAAATGTTCCTCAAACTGTACTATATTATTTGGTATGTTCTATTAGATTTAATTTGAATATTTTTCTTCTACATTATTTTGTCTATAAAAATATCTGTTACGATTTTTTTATAAATATATATATATATATATATATTGGCATTAATTACATATATTGCCAGTTGTATTTAATTTGAATGTACTCTGTAGTGAAGCACTGGAATTCAGCTAGTTTACATATAAAAATGTTCAATGGAAACCAAATCATCTTGTGGAGATCGGAAGGTAATGCTGTGAAACAGCTTAAAGATGACCCAAAATCTCAAGGGTTGAAAATTAAGATGAGGGGTTGGGAGCTCAGTACCTGTTGGATCAGGCAAATTTTTAGGAATGTGCAATGGGGAAATTAGGAAAGTGTTAATGGTTTTAGAAAATCCTTTAAATTATGTGTTACAACAAATGAATAAATGCTCTGTAATTTACTGAATCTAGCTAAAAGCAGTCTCTAAAGCACAAAATAACGGCTGTGAAAGCTCGAAATAGAGAAATTTTAATTTAATATTTTTTTTCCTAGAATTAATTTTTGTTGTTGTAAACTTTTGAAAAGCTACCTGAAAATGGTGGAACTCTGAACTGAAGTAAAGCATACTCTCTATGAAAATTTTACTTTAAAATAAATGTTGTTTCTCTGTCTCTTTTTAAACACTTTTAAACAAGCTGCTTTCTGTAAATATAGCTATATATCTAATGTTTGTATATAAACTGACAGATATAGTAATGGAAACAGGTTAGTTATGTAAGGTTTTGATGAAGCACTGAAGAAAATGTATTGAATCATCTGGGAAAGGAATAGCATTAGGTGTAAGACATACTTTAAACCAAAACCATTGTTATTTTCATTATGATATTGGTAATTAAAAGGTATACTGAATACATGAAATGTGGACAGTTGACTGTTTTGTTTATATACAATAATGTTACTCTGTAGCTCAAGTATGACTGAAGGATAGTTTCTTTTAAAAGCCATAAATCTAAGCAATATTTTATGCACTTTCTAGAGATGAGCGCTATGAATATATGATACAAAAAGTAGCATGCTCATTTTCTTGTAACTACAGATATCTAACTCAAAATTAGAGGACCCACAAATATAATGAAAAGATGGAATTTTTTTTAAAAATGTATCAGCGCTGCTGTATTTTTTTCCATTTCAAAAATACTTCATCAGCATTAATAAGCAAAAATTCTAAAAATTAGTGAAACTTTGTTAAAAATTGACAGTCTTTTAAAGCATAATGCTGCAGCTTATGTAAATAATGATAGAAAAATTTTATTTTTGCTCTTGATATTTATTTTTTCTTCTTCTCACCTAATTGATTGATTACATGGTTAGGAGGAAAATGTTGAATTATAATTTTTTTTTTTTTTTTTCAGTCTTGGTGCTACATCTGATGAAGATAAGCCCATTGCTAAAGTTGCAAAAGCATCAAATTTGGAAAGAAAATCAAAAAAAGTATGGATCTATGTGTGTTTATATAATTGTATATTTTCATAGCTTTGTGAAAAATATTTTTCAAGAATATATTTTCTTTTTAAGTATCACTGCAATAAATTTATACATTTTCATTTCTGTTTGTATTTATTTTAGCTAAGTTTTTACCGCTATATCAATAATGTTTTCTGCTTGTGTTAATATAGAGGCAACAGTATTCATCTGATAGTTCTGATGATGAATCTTTAGCTAACAAGATTAAAAAATCAGCCAAAAACTCTGAGAGTGAAAATGTTGCGGAAGGACTCCACTCTGGACCTGAAAATGAGTATGTCTCTTTTTAAGGGAATTTTGTCTAAAACTTGACTTAATTTTTAAATTTTTTAAATACTTAAACTTATCTAATCACATTAATATTTTTTAGTATTTTATGTGTTAGTTTCTTTAAACAATGCTTTTATTTTATAACTGAGATATGTGTTTTAGGCCTGAGGCAACTTCTGATGAAGATAAAGCTATTAGTCAAATTGTAGCATCTACAAAATCTAAAGCAGTAAGTTGTCTTTTCTCTGATAACATGTGCATACATTCTAAGTTGTAAAGTTAAATTCCGAACAAGTGATATCCATTGAATATTTTTTTTTAAATCAAGAATTTAAGAACTTTTGCTTGTAAGAAATCTTTTATTATATGTTAACTGTGTCATTCACTATTAACTGAGTACATTTTTTGTGAACTTTTTTCATAATTGTGGAAACAGTGGTAGAGGTGTCTTTGTACTTTTTTGAACTCATTGTTTCATTGTCAATTTTTTTAAATAACTTGGGAAAAAATCTTTCATGTTTTGGCATTCAGAAAAGGTTGCAATATCTTAAAAATAGAGGAAGGAACATGATGTAATTTAAGTATATTTTCCTTATTAAGAAATGCAATTGTGTTTTTAAAACATAGCCACAATTACAATGTTTCTTTAAAAAAAAAAAAAAAAAGATAGGGTTTTTCTTTTCTAGATTTTCTCCTAAGCTGTTAGAAATAATTTTTGAATAGCTGTAAAAATTTCATAATTTCAAAAAAAGGAAATACCTATTACATAAAAATTAATGTTTTAGAAAAATAACACTGCTGATTACATAATGATTTATAAATTTATTGTTTATATATCTCCAAAAAGTCATTACACATATTTTTATCGTCTTTATATCAGTTCAACTATATTTTCATATATACTTTTTTTAATTTCTATTATCTGTTGTCTTTTTTAGCTTAATACTTCATCTGACAACTCAGATGATGAACCTTTAGCTGTCAAGAGCAGAAAGTCTTCAAAGCACTTAAAAACAAATAAAAAGATTAAAAACTTAGACTCTGGATCTGAAGAAAGCATGTATGGCATTTTTTAATGAATATTTAAACTATACTTGTTTCCAAAAGTTTTTCAATGTGTAACATTTAGCATATCACAGTATCTTATCTATCTCTAAAAAGTGATATCTTTATTTAATACTTTAAAATATTTTGATGTCATGAAATTCACACTTTTAAACACAGGCAACATTGTAACCTGTATAAATAACTAGCTGAATACCTGTACTTCGCTACGGAGTACATTCGAATTAAATAGAATTGTCAATATGTACAATTAATGCCAAAAAAAATATATATATATATATATATATAAAGAATACAACGATCAATGTATGCAATTGATGTGTTAAAAAATAGTTATAAAAAAATCATAAGTGATTTTTTATAGACAAAATAATGTAGAAGAAAATATCCAACCTAAATCTAATAGAGCATACTAAAGAATATAGGCCAGTTTGAGGAACATGTTTTTTACTGTATTTTAATATTTTTTAGATAATGTTCAATCGTATGCCGCATTAGCAAGAAAAAAGAATTTTTTTTAATTTAATTTAATTTTATTTTATTTTTTATTATTATTATTATTTATTATTTTTATTTATTTTTTCTCTATTTCGTTGTTATGCACATGACACAAAATTAGTTTAAAGTATCACAAAAAGAAAAGAAACCACGTGAACAGCATTTAATAAATTAAATTCTAAAAATTAATCTTTAAAAATTCACCAAAATTCAGAAAATTGAGGTAAAGATTCGAAAAAGATTTTATTTTAAAGAAATTTTTATGATCTTTCTCGTGATATAAATTTTATAACCCTAAAATTGTTTTAAATGCAAACTTTAAGAAAGTTACTAAAACAGCTTAAAAATTTAATTCTAAAAAATCTAAGAATTTTTTTTAAAAATCGTTCCTAGTGCACCCCTACACTATAAGAAGAATTGCCATGCAAAATGTCAGCCCTTTAGGTCCAGCGGTTTTGTCTGTGCGTTATATGTCAGTCAGTCAGTTACAGAACTGTTTTATATATATAGATACAAGCATTAGATGATTTTTAGAATATGTTCACTGCATAATATTTCCAGGGCAAATAAAGAAAAGGTTGAATATTTGTATGTATATTGAGATTGATAAGTAATTTAAAATATCTCATGGAAAAGAAAATTCAAGTTCCAGTCATGTCTTAGTTGATAGTTTATGGTTTTTATCAAAGTCATTAAGACATTTTTAATTATTTTTGTTAAATTACTTTATGTTTATACCACCAAGACTGGAAAAGGAATAACTCTTACTCACTATTGCTCATAGAAAGTCCTTATTTCTACTAATACAAAGAATTTAATAAAATTAAAAAATAAAACCCTAATTTCAAATTTTCTCATAAACACTTAGAGGTTTTATTTATGTCTGTCTTAATCAAAATAATTTCCAGCTAACTGGTGTGTGAATAAATATTCATAATGCAAATTATTGGGATTTTTGTGCATTTGATTCAGGTTATCAGCAATCTATGCCTACAGCTCTAAGCTATATTCATTTTTTTCCTCTCCCTTTTCAGCTGTTTTTCAGGGGGAAAAAATATTTTTAAAAAATTAAAAAACATGTTTTGTAATTAAAAGTGTTGACTCTAAGACAAGATTTCAGCTTTAAACATGAAAATTAATATAGTTCTTCATGCAGACTTAGGTTCTTTATACTGATATATGTATGATATTAATCAGTACATTAAGATATTAAAATTTAAAGTTTGTTCATAACAACATACCTTGTTCAGAGAAAATTTCTTTCTTTCATTTCATTATTTATGATGATTTACTTAATGAATGGATATTTCTTTGAAAATGTATTAACAAAAAAGCTTATATTCTTTTTTATACTTTCAGATCAGAAATATCATCTGATGAAGAACCTTTAAATAAAATGGCAAAATCATCAAAAACGAGGGGAAATTCTAAAGTAAATTTTTCTTTACTAACCCCAAAGTATTATTACTGTCTTCTGTTTAGGAAGCTAAAATATTTTTATAATTATTATTTCAAGTATGAAATATGATAGAGATAGATATTTATTCAGAATTTGTATAATCCACAAGAAATCCTCTTCAATTTCTGGTGGTTGTTTTTTTTTTTATTATTATTATTATAATAATAATTTATAGCAACACAAATGCTTCAACAGCAATTGTTTTAATTAACCTACTCTACTTTTTTCGTCGGTTACTTTTATAAACCGACTTTACTGCCGATAGTTTCATTTTCAAATAACTTTAACATGAGAAGTAGTGTGTGTTTCAGAGAGAGAAACCTTTATGCAGTAGCTTTGAAGTTCTGTTGTGTACACACAATCATTTTTTAACAAAGTTGGGAATCGAGAAAAAAAAAGTATTTAAACTTTGGATGCAAACTAGATGCATTGTATGGACTGAAAATGCAGTAGTATATTTTGGTATTATCATTCCTATTTTCCTCATTCCAATTGCAAAACACTACAAGTTAGCTCTAATTATTTGTTTACCATTTGTGGTACCAAATAGTTAAGAGTTTCAAAAAGTATTTTCAAAAAATAATTAAAATTACAAATGTTTGAAGTAGATATTTTAGGGGGAGTTACATAAAGATGAGATTCTAATATTAAATTATTTTCAAATATCTAAACTTTGAAAATGGAATGTTTTCAATTATTTTTTAGGTTCTTTGAAATGCTACCTTAAACCCTTAAGAAGTCCCTTTTTTTTCTGATAATGAGCATGAGACCTGTTTAAATAATTGAAAAAAAAATCATTTAAATGAAATCTTATGTTTCTATTACGTATTAAAAAAAACTACCTGGTTAAATTTCTTTTAGTTAATTAGTACCTGATTCATCCTAGACTTTAAAAATAAAATTCATAGCTATAAAGTATTTTTAAACAATATTTCTCAGTTTCTTTTATATGATTTATATATTGATCAATAATGATTTGGTTTTTCTCAGATATATTCTTATATTCTAATATGTTATAATTTCCCACGGGATATGAAGAGTTCCTGTTCCTTCTTCCTTTTACGTATCACCCTTTATTGCATGATTCTTGATCTGTAGTTCTCTTTGTTAGCCTATTAGGATTATAAGATCTGCATTGTGGTGATTTCTTGCTTGCTAGGCATTTTTCTATTGTTTCAAAAGATGAACATAGTGCTCTAACTAACCAAATCACACTAAACCTAAGCATTTTTATTTTCTTTGGAGAAAAGGAATTTTTTTTATTTCCATCATCACATAGAGAGGATTTTGTTTTCAAGTTACATTTCTGATAAAGCAATATAATGTGGGATTTTTCATACCATGATAAGGCTATATTTTTGTTTGAATTTATTTAGGGATAATTAAGTCTGCCTTTGTTTTAAAAAAATTGTCGTTTGTGACTGAGAACCTGTAAATGACTGGTAAAATGCAATGATTAATATAAAAGTTATGTGCTTATTTTTTATCTACTGACTTATTTATTTTGCTGTAATATCTTGCTTAAAAATCATTCTGTAATTTATGCTTTGAAAAAAATATTTTCTTTTTAGGCAGATACTTCAGTCAGTGATTCAGATGATGAACCTTTAGTACTCAAAACTAAGGGCTCAAAACAAAAGCTGAACAGCAGAAAAGATAAAAATCAGAAATCGCAATCAATTATAAATGGGTATATTTATATTACTTATATGGCTTTTTGTGAAATATCCATAACATAAGTTCCTAGGAAAGAACTACTTTGAAACTAATTCTTATGGTTCTTCATCAGGCTAGGTAACATTAGGTTTAATTGTCCCTAATTCACAAATATGAAGATCATTGTTCTAATAAAAATAGGGAAAATGAAACTTTGTGGGAACTCGAGAAAATTTGGTTGTTTATACTTTATCAAAGAGTTTGATGTTTGCATTCATGAATAGCCCACAGAAAAAATCACTCTTAATGATTCTCAGTCTGCTGTAGAACTGTATTAACTAGTTTGAAACTAGTTGCCATTCTTATTTTTTTATTTCTGGTTTTAAAGAGCAGTGTGTACTTGTTATGGTTGTGTTTAGAGATTTATCATAGAATTGTTTTTGTTGTAAAGTTTCTTGTTTCTTGTATATATCATTACACATCCATTGTATGTTATTTTTTGTCATTCTATATTATTAATCCAAATAAAGTATTTTCTCTCTTTGATAATTTTAAGTCAAAAGAATTAAAAGTTTTGACAACTCATAACACATTTGTTCCTAATTATTTGTTAATCTGACAAGACTGTATCTTTGATAAAGTTTATAAACTTGTAATGAAAAGTAGACAACAAAAGTGCCTACTCTCAGTATATTGTTCCTATTCTGAAAAAGAAGAACGTTAACAACCAGTTGGATAGCTACAGACCTATCTATCTCACCAGTGTACTTGCCAAAACTATGGAGTGCATGTTCACTTCTAGACTCGTTTGGTATTTGGAGACTAATAACTTCCTTTCTCCTTCTCAGTCCGGCTTTAAGAGTTACCAACCCACTGCACAGCAAGTTATTTATTTCAACCAAGCTATAAAGGATGGTTTTGATAATTGTAATTCAACCCTTGTTATGTTTGTCAGTTTTAAATCAGCATACAATAGAGTCTGGTGCTTAAAATTAATCCATATGCTCCACCTTTGTGGCATCACTGACAACATGCTTGTTTGGATTTAAAAAATTTATCTCGCAGAGATACATCAAGGTTCGTTTCAGTGACTTTTCTTCACCATTTAAGCAAACTGAGACAAGTCTACCACAGGGAGCAGTAATCAGCCCTATCTTATTTAATGTTTACATTAATGATCTCCTGGATTCTTTATTGCCTTACTGTTCAGTTAAGTCAGTACTCTTTGCTGATGATCTTGTGATGTGGAGCAGTGCTCCAAAGTTCCGACAACAGTCATTTAATGATAAACTCAATGAATCATTGGGGGTACTTGAAGATTGGTGCATGAACAATAATATGACAGTTAATATTGACAAAACAACATGCCGATATTTTACTTTAAATAGACAACTTTAACCTCAGCTATTTTATCGTGGTTTCACCACTAGTGTATATGACATCACCACCTATTTGGGTTGCACTTTGGATAAATGCCTAAAATTGAACTAGCATGTGACTCGTGCCTATGAAAAGGCAGTATGTAGACTTTCATTGTTCAAGCATCTGACCGGTTATAAATGGGGCTGAAGTAGAAATACTCTCATCTCCCTTTTTACCAAATGTACATCAAACCAGTCTTTTCTTACTGTAATGACGTCCTTGTTTCTGCTTCTGGCTCTACTATGACAAACTTGAAAAAAACTGAAAATCAAGCCATGCGTTTAATCAATGGGGCAGTCAAGTCCACCCCTATTGCAGCTTTGTAGTTATTGACCGAGCTTCAACTAATAAAATATGAAATTCACAGACATTCTGGTATCCTTTTACAAAAGCTATGTAGACTCCCAGGTAATTCCTATTGGAGGGATTATGATTACAACGAGCAGAGAAATCTTAAAAAGCAACATGGCTTTATCCAAGTTAGCTATCAGATAGCAGAAGATATTGACATTGCCTGTGAAACCGAATTGCTAGTTGGTCCCTGGTGTCCCCTTGACATCTGTGACTTCCAATTGTTAATTGACTTACGGATTGATAAACAAAACATGGATAGTTCTCAAATCCGTGCTATTGCTCTTGCTACTATTGAAAACAGATATCCTGTAAATCGCTGGACCTATATCTAGATAGATGGCTCTATGTTTCAGGGGTATATTGGAGCTGGTGCTGTTTTTTTTTTTTTTTTTTTAAACACTTTGCTTTCTACAAAGCTGTACAAAGCAAAGATACTATGCTAATATATAACTACAATATAATATGCTGATATATAACTACAAAGCAAAGATACTATGAGTTTCAATGGAGAATTGGAGGCAATTTTTATTCCTTTGAAGCAAATTATGGTGTTGAAACAAAAATTCAATAGTGTAGTTATTCTGTTCGATTCCAAGTCTTGCCATCTTGGAATCAGACTTTAGGCCATCTTCAACAATAGAGTTTGCAATTCTAAATGCCTTTTCGAATGTAGGTCTCTCTCTTTTGAAGTCACTTGCCGAATTTGTTGTGTTACAGTGGGTTCCCTTCCATTGCAGAGTGGAAGGTAATGAAAGAGCTGATTTCCTCTTTAAGAAAGGTACCACTGTTCTACAGAGGCCAAATACTCCTTTGACATTTCATTTAGCTAAACTTGTCATTAAAATGGAATTTGAGAAAAGATTTAAATTGGACAGATCTACATTAGCTAGGGGAAAGGCCTGGGAACATCTCTGTAATAGTGGAAGGCCGATCCTGGACCTTCCTCGTAGTTCTGTTGTTGCTACTTTCCGTCTTTTAACAGGAAACAGTTGTCTCAGTTCTCATCGTTTTAAAATTGGACTAAAGGACTCCCTGGCCTGTTGTCTCTGTAATTCTGGACGCTCGATGGACAGTAGCCACATTGACATGTGCCCTGCTTTTAATAGTTTTAAATGTACTGTTCAGAAATATTGGGAAGCCAGAGGGTTAATGACTTAATTGTTAAAGCCTGGCATTTGTGATAATTAAATTTGCAATTTATAGGCAAGAAATTTTGTAGGTAAAATATTTATGAATTTTTTAATTTCTGAGTTCAAATAGATAGGAAAAAAGCTACTTTGATTTCTTGGATATTCTTTTATTTAATAAGTTGATTAGGGGATTTTAGTAATAAAAAAAAATGAAGAAAAAAAACCAGGATAATCAGGAGATATTGTATTTGAAATTCTGAAGGAAAACCACATCCTAGTTTTCATTTCCTAGCAATTGTGCCTGCAGCTTGCAAAACTAAATGAAGTATTATAGTTAACAAAAACAATAACTGTAAAGAAAATTTAAGGTTCTTCAATATTTCAGGCACAAATCATCTGATGAAGAAGAGCCAATAGCTAAAATTGTCAAAGGATCAGAAAATAAAGGAAAGTCAAAAAAGGTGAGTTCTGTATCTCAGTCTCTGTACTTAACTTCATAAGGTTTCAGCTTACTACTGTTTTCCAAAGTTTTATGGTAAATTTTATATTTGTTGATTTTATATGTATAGGTTTGTTTTTAGTGTAAGATATTTTAATAAGGGTAAAATATGCATTCAAAAGATTGTAAAGAACGAGATAATTATATATTAATTAACTGGTGTTACTTCACAGATGGCTCAACACAACATACTCTTTATCTTTATACTGAGACCCCAAAAATTGAAACGAAAACAGCTGCTTTGCTCCAGAAGTGATATTTTGTAAACTGCCTAAAATGAATAAATTTTTCATTCTACAAATGTCCTTACATTTGGAAGCTTCAAATCAATTCAAGATGCTATGAAATCCCTCTACATGTTCATAGCATTAAATATGTCTGAGAAAGATTTTGCATATTAATTTTTATAATAGTTGTTTCAGTTATTAAAATGTGGGTGGTCTTCAACAAACTGTTGGATTGCTTTAAAATTTTCAGCTACTAAAGTTTGGTTTTGGGCCATGTATTATTCTTAAAAACTGCTGTTTAGGTGAAATAAATCCTATTAGTTGATATAACTTTTCAATTAACTTATCCTGAAGTTTGTTATGTACTTTAAAACAGAGTAAATTCAAAATCACGAATGTAAATATTTTTTGCCTTAAAGTTGTATATTAAATGGTTTTAAAAACTGTTAGAAATTTATTTATTGTGGAAATAAAGTAACTTTTAATGTAAAAAATTAACTTAATTTAAGCCTTATTAGCTACTCATGCAAAATATCAGGATTGAAATAATATACATTTCAATAACATAGCTAAAAAATGTTACTCTGCATCACTAATTCTGATTTCTTCCCGTATCTGTTGTTATGAATTTTCTTTGTGTAAGTTGTGGGAGATTTTTAATTCTAATTTGTGAAAATATATCTTTTTAGAAGCACAATTCAAGCAGTAGCTCTGATGATGAACCATTATCAACTAAAATATCTGTGAAACAGAAATCAAAATCACAAGAAAATGGGTATGTATCTAATTTTACACAAATGAGCTCATAGATGAGAATGCTTATTTGATATTATTCCTCTCACCTTTCCACTTTGAATTGAAAAAAAAAAAAGTTGTTTGCTTTAACTACTGCCTATAACACTATGACACTGTTTTTTTATGTAAATTTATCAAAGTTGTGACCTGTAAATCGTAATTTTAAAAGACAGTAATTAATAAGAGGAATTTTAAAAGTTCATATTCTAGAAGAAATCATAAGATTGTGATCTTAATGCTTATATTATTTTAACTGTCTAAACTTTGAAAATAAAGCATATTTACTTCATTTCTAAAGTTCCTTAAGAAATCCTTAATTTTGATGTATGAAAACAATAATTAATCCTGTTAACATAAACCTCAAAACAATCGTGTTCTCTGTGGTTTAAAAAATTTTGTTTATGCCTTTCAATTTTATATTTTAATTTCTAAAAGCAATTCATGCATCTGTCAAAAGTTGATCCTAGTCTCTCTTTTGAAATATTAAACACCCAGGTAGTTGAATTTTCATGCTTATTTGTTTCTGTAAATTTTAAATGATACTTTACTTTTTAACTGAAGGTATAATTTTTTACTAAAGTGATAGTATTCTTAATTTATAGGGATGTATCTTCTGATGAAGAAAAACCTATAAGTAAGTTATCAAAGGTATCAAAAGAGAAAGCCAACAAACAAAAAAAGGTAGGTTTTCATGTCTTGAAATCCTTTTTTTTAAAATTACTACAATATAGTTGCTTGCAAATATAAAAATTATGCTAAAGAAACCAAATTTAAACAATAAATTAAAAATGCAATCGAATAGGGTGTAATTATTTTTCAAACCCTGTTGTATCAATTAAAATATTACTGACTTCTATGCTATAAATCTGAATTCAGAAAAACTGAATTACAATTTATCTTTAGCAAAAGATTGTTACATGACATTTAATATCTTAGCACAGAATGAAATAATACATTGATAAAATACTGTGTTAGAAATGAAATTTTAAACTTATTCTTTCATCAATGCATAATTTTTAATATATGAGTGTATATATATATATATATATATATATATATATATATATATATATATATATATATATATATATTAGGGCGGAGCGTAAAAAAAAAGTTTTCGATTTTGTTTTTGCCCTAGTGCGGAAAAGTTGTGTACTGGTGGGTAGGTCACATATGCAAAGTTTTGGGAAAAACAAAAAATGTCTTCCGTCTCCATTTCGGCCGTGATTTTTAGCAGAATTTTACCATACAGTTAAAAATGTGTATTTCCATTGTTTTGCATGCAGCTTTTCGCTTTTTCTGAAATAAAATTCAGAAAAAAACCCAGAACTCACCACGGGGAGGTGGCTGCATTGCAAGTTCCACCCGTGCCCACCTATCCACCCAACCATACCTTTGCCCTTGCAGTTATTCCGGTTTTACTCGGTACTCGCATTTGGTTTCAAATGGTGGCATAGCTTTTCTCGACTCTGTTCGGGTTCTAACTAAACCATCACGCTTATTTTCTCTACACACAGCCGCAGAAATCTCTGTTACTAGTTTCACGATACGTTCAACACTGGGTGTGGCAAGGAAATTTTAGGCTTCCCAGGTGTTGAGCTACAGACTCTCCACTGGAAATCAAATTTCTCAAATCATCTTCTGTCAATTGGGGGTTCCGTCAAATTACATTTCTGCCAATCAATGAGGTCTATATATGAAACTGCCCCGAAGTTGAGTGACGGAATGTTCTATTGTCTGATTCTTTCCTTTTTTTCCTTTTTTGCTCGTAAAATCCTACGTAGTCCAAGTTCTGCAATGGACTGTCTGTCGTCTGTGTTCATTGACAAGATTATTGCTTCCGGGTGGCCGAAATAGCCATTTCTCTGAATAATGGGATCGACCACAGTCTTTAAATCGTTTTTAAGATAGCGTGAGACAATTATTGTCTGCCACAAATTTCGTGGACCATACGTGCAATATGGATTTAATTTGACTGTAAACCACATAGGTGGGCACACTTTCATGATGAACTCTGCCAGAGTTTGAAGTTGGTTTGAAGGCTCTGACGAGCTAATGTATAAACACTTTATTCGATTTGTAGTTGTTAGCCATCGTGCATGAGTCATTTTCCCAGGGTGCTTTTGTGACAAACTTGATGAGCAGTTTCTATTTGTGACAGCTTTACAAATATCCCAAAGCTATCGCTTGTGTGTGCTAAGATCATTTATGTCGATTTTCGGAAATTCGCTGGAAATGTCTACAAATTTCACAACTGCGAGGTTTTTACAATTTTGCCAATGCTTTCCCAGTAGGACCAGAAAAAGCATTAGGGTCACTCGTTCCACCATCCAAATGCTGCACTAAATGTCGAAGTGGCAACTCATTTGCGTGTAACTGGCAGATAAACCAGTGCAAGGGTTTCCCCAATGGCTTCCCCAGAAAGGCGAATCATGCCGATTTTATAGCCAGTATTAAAGATTGTTCCATCGCACCCTATTGCTACTAGTTGATGAATGTCAATATTCTTATTCTCCATGAATTGCAGCATCATTTGAGAAATACTCAAAGCTGATGATGAAGTTAGTGCTATGTCTCCAAGGTACTTGCTTCCAGGTTCCTTAATCATTGTAACGTGTTCTTCCAGGACTGTTTTTTTTTTTGGTACATCTTTCCCCCTACGCTCTCTTGCATTAGAGTTTTGTCCTTTTTTCCGTCAAAATAAAGTCCCTTCAGTGGTTCCAGCTGTCTTTCATTTCCTTGCGGATATTCTTTCCGAATTTTTTTCCTCTCTCTTCTTATTTTATGTCTATAAATTACATTTAAAGTGTCCTTTTTGGTAATCATCCCCAAATCTTCCAAAAAAGCGCTTGCAATGATGGCTCCAGCCCAATCTGAAACTCCGGTTCTGTCACAAGCTGTAGCTACTGCTGGGTATCGGCTTGATCTTAACGTCTTTTTCCCTTCAGATTGAGTCATCCCGGATGTGGATGGGGAAGGCTTCAAGTGATCTGTGTCACTATCGAAGTTATGTTGATCCACGTTAGAATCTGGATCAGGAAATGTGAGCCCAGATGGCGAAACGTTTATTTTAAGACTTGCTGCTTCTGTTTCTTTCTGCTTCCTATCCGCTCGTTTCCTCAGCTTTCAGTTTCTTTTAAGTCCACTGCGCCTATGGACATTTGCCTAAGTGCACGTTGGTCTATAAGAAAAGTTCTTTCCATTTCAGGAATCCTATTATGCTTTGGGCAAGAACATTTGTTAAAAGAAACACACTTACATGAAGAAATGTCGAAAAATTTCCGTGAGTCTTTCACGAAGGTTTTAAGCATCGTTTCTAAAGTTGTTGTTGACAATGTTTACATGCCAAAATATTTCTTTACCTTTCTGCACGCAGTGTGTCCACTGCTGCCTTTCTGTATTAAGTTTCGAATTACCTCTGTATTTTATTTAAGAACAAAATGACGAGTTGCATACAAAATAATGGAAATACACATTTTTAACTGTATGGTAAAAATATGCTAAAAATCACGTCCGAAATGGAGACGGAAGAAATTTTTTGTTTTTCCCAAAACTTTGCATACGTGACCTACCCACCAGTACACAACTTTTCCGCACTAGGGCAAAAACAAAATCGAAAACTTTTTTTTTACACTCCGCCCTAATATATATATATATATATATATATATATATATATATATATACTATAAAAACACCTAGGGTCAAGACTGGTGTTTCTTTAGGTACATATGAGTTTTTATCTGAATATACTGACATTTAAAAGTTAACCTCATCATCTGTATTGTTTTTATGTCTCTCTGTATAAATCTGGATTCAAATATAAAAGAATAATAGTAAAACTTAAGTATTTTGTAAGAAAAGATTTGAAAATAGTATTGATAAGGTTAACATTTAACAGTCAGTATATTTACATGTAAAACTCACATTTATCTAAAGAATCATGAAGGTACTCAAGAAGCTTGAACCCTTGCCTCCTGAGTAACTAACTGTGTAGTATAATTACACAACGCTTACATAAAATGTTTTTCTACAAATAAAATTGTAAGCTTTATTCAATTTTCATCAATTTAGATTTAAAATATTAAGAATATATTAAAATATCTACAGTAAAAATGCCCAATAGGTGAAGGTCAGGCCTCTTGAGCACCTTCATGATTCTTCAGATAAATGGAAGTTTAGCATCTCAAGTGCTTTTAAAACTATGAGTAATTTGAAATTCTCGACAAGAATGAAAAATTAACATACTCATCACTAGTTTTTAATGTAGAAACTTACCCCATGTAAGTTCATATGATTTGTTTATTGCTGAAATATATATTTATATATATATTTATTTGAAATAATTGAAATGCTAATTTTTTTTTTTTTTTTTTTAACATAGGATAACAGTTCTTCAAATGCCAAAATTGAACATCTAAAAAAGTATCTGAGAGTTGCAGGCATTCATATACAGTCTTATGATAAACTCTTTCAAAACTGCAAATCAATTAAATCTAAAGTAGAAAAACTACTTGATCTGTTACAGGAGAAAGGTCTTAAAGGTATGTAATGATGCAGTGTTATAACACAGTGGTTTCCAACCAGTGGTCCAGCACCACATATAAAAAAGTTGCCAAACAAATGGAGATTTTGAAACCAATGTTCATTGAACTAGATGGGCCAAATATATTCGATGACTATTAGATGTTAAGTTAAAAATTCTTAAAAGATTAACATAATTATTTTATTACTAGAATATGATACAAAATAATTTGCATACCCCCAGAAGCCCCCCCCCCCAAGTCAGTGGGGGTGGGGGAGGTAGTCCGCACATGGTTCAATTTCTGGCTTAATGGTCCGCAAACTTCTACTGGTTGGGAACCACTGTTATAAAACATTGCTTAGTGAAAAAAATTTACTACATTAGATTATTCACTAATTTAATTTTAAATGTTTGTGTAAGGTTTTATTTGCTAAGTTATGATAAAGACTGATTTTATAGCTTGATACAGCATGCTTACGGTTTCATTTCATGTACACATCACTCACGGGATAAAATAAAGTCAAATGATTTTTTATTTTTATTTATTTTATTTTTTTTAAGAGCATATATGAGTATAAATATTTAAAAAATACTTAAGTATCAAATACTAATTCTGTGTACTTTCCGCACATGTTAAAAAGTTTGAGATAACCAGCTCCTTTATCTGTTGATTAAACCATAATATCCAAGTACATTACAGTAATCTTTTGCACTGAAGCTAAAAAGGCAGATGGCCTAAACATAAGTAGTTTATTGCCATCATTATATGAATGTTACTCTGCTTTGAACATTTCGGAGCAGCTAAACTTGAAAATTGGAGCAGTGCAAAGCTTTTTTGAAGCAGCCAAGAAACAAATTTAGGGCAGTGTGTTGCATTCAAATAGTCATTCTAGAACAGTGTTTAACACTTTTAAAGCAATCAAAATTTAAGATGACACATTTTTCAATAACATGAATAAATACTGTAAAAATTAATATAAATTAAAAAAATTTATCAGGCTGAAGATTAAAAGAAAGGAAATTAAAAAAATTTTTAATAGTAAAACAACTTTAATCAAATGTTAACAGCTCTTTGTTTCAAAAAGTCAATAATTAAAATGATCATTTAGAATATTTGAGACCTTTAATACTTACTTGATTCAAACAGAATTAAAATTTGACATGAAGAAAAATGGCATTTTAGAAAAATTATTTTAAACTAGAATAATTATATCACATCATAAATTGTATAACTTTCGATAATCATTTGAAATTAAAACACTTTTTTATATAAAGATCATTCCCTGAAACCTAATTTTTACCATACATGAGATTTTATTTTTGTACACCGTACCACTGTAACTGTACTGTGACATGAAGGGAAACAAAGTTATTTTAAGCCCATGATAACTAATTAGATCTCAGTCTACAGTTAAATGTAGATTTCTAACTGCTGTGAACACATATATGTCAGGGTTGATAATTATAGCTGGTAATCCTGAACATAGAACCCTGAAGTGTGGAGCACTGGTCATCCAGACCGGTGACCATCATTACAGATTCAATGCCATGTCCAGTGCCAAAAAAAAATTAATAGCCAGAAAAAAAAAAATATATATATATATATATATGAATATGAAATTATACAATTTCTTTAAAGGAATTAGAGAAAAACGAAAATAACTTTATTAATGCATAATTTCTTATGCATTTATTTGGCTTAAAAGAGACTATAAATATTGGGATCAAAAACTTCATAAATAGAACCTATAAATGTGCATACAAAGTCAATGAATTTGAGAATGACTATTGTATGAAATGAATTTTGGAAATTCTAGTTTCAAATAAAACTTATTATTCAAGTTCAAAATGTGTGATTGGATAAAAATGAGAAAATTATTTCATTGGTCTTGTTGACAAGTCAATTCTTTCTCAGAAGGAATCCTTACTTAAAGATAAACAAATTTTTAAAGTCTTCAAGTATCAATTTGAAAAATAAACAAATAAGGGATTGTTTTGTTTATAGATATGATAGACATTTTGGTGACATATCATTAAAACAAATACAGTCGAACCTCCATATATCGAACTTCCCTATATCGAAATTTTCTATATATCGAACTCTTAGCAAATCTCCATGGTCATTACATAGAAAAACCGTTTCCATATATCGGAAAAATCTCTATCTATCGAATTTTTTTAAGACATATTGGGAGATTTCATTCCAGTTTAGAATAAAATCTCCCAATTTTTGGCGTTTGAAACAATACGTCGTAGACTTCAGTTCGCGGAAATGTTCCCGATGAAGATTTTAGTGGACTGAATAAATGCGAATATTTCTTTGAACTTTCTTCAAAACTGGCTGTTCAGCAAGATATTCATATTTTTTTTTTTTAAAGAATGTAACTGTGATCATTGCAACCACTGCCTGGATTATTGTTTTTTTAAAAGCTATGTAGTACTCAAAAAATCTTTCATATTAATTCATTTTTTAGTTATTAACTTTTATTTAATGGGATTCGCATATAAATTGGAAATGGAGTTTCGTATACGAAAATTAGATTTAATTTAAATGTTTTAGGAGAATTATGATAAAACTAAGATCATTTCTATATATCGAATTTTTTTCTGGCACTTTGCCACTTCGATATAAGGAGGTTTGACTGTATATGTATTCGCACAAAAGATGGTAAAAGATTGAATCTGGAGTAATATTTTAATTGTCATGCATCATGTTGAGATTCCCCGAAATAAGACTTTTTTCTCATAAATAATCCTGAAAAATCCTTAGAGGCTTAAATTATAGGCTGAAAAATTTTGAGGGCACAAATTTCCTGCAGCATATTTTTCTTTACAGGCTTTACTGTTTTTATTTGCGATTTGCAGACATGTCCGTTGACTCTTTAGACTATCAGCTGATATATGAGGCCAAATAGTATGAGTGTTTCCATGAAATTATGATCTGCAAGCCAGATGATAGATGGGTTCTAGAAGAGATTCCAAGGGTATGAGAGCCTTAGAGGTCCAGAGTTAGGAACCTAATTAGAATAATCCCCCTGTGTATGGCAAAGGCTCCTCACACCCTGGAGGATCTGATTGTCATATATACTTTATTTAAACTAGGGTATTATTATTCTATTTTATAACACAAATTTATGTTGTTTGAATAATTTCATTTAAGTTAGTGGAAATAAAGTATTCCCAGTATATTATTCAAAACTGGTAACATGTGGTTCTTTATTTTCCTACCTTTGATGAGCCAGGTGATGGCCGAATGGCTAGGGCTCTGGCATTCGGTTCAGATCCTGTGGGTTCGATTCTCACTGTTGGCATGGATATTTGTAGCCGTTCGGAATTGTCTATAAACTGTAAGTCCTGGTCTAATTAGCCCTCGTGTAGGAAAAAGTTGACCGTAGTGAGGGGGGGGGGCAAGGAGGATCTATCATGCCCCGGGCACCACTTGCAGAGGGGTGCCAAATGGTACTTTTCACTAATTCTATTATTATATTACTATGTTTTTCGGAGGAGGGGGGGTGCCAGTTATGCTCGCTACGCCACTGGACCGTAGCGCTCCAAACCAAACCTACCTTTGATGATTTTTTTTTTTTAATTATTACCAATACTATATATCAGACCTGCACAACATGAAATGGGATGAGAGCCATATTACCTTATGGCAGCGGTTTCCAACCTTTATGCTACTATGCCTCCCTAAAAAAAGTTTTTTTCCCGCACCTCCCTTAAAAAAAAAAAAAAAAAAAAAATTTCCCCGCGCCTCCCTATCTTTTAATAGATATAATAATATAGACACTTTAAAAAATAATAACTTTATTACAAAAAAATTATAACTATAATTAACAGAATAATAATATTTTGCTATAACAATACAAACATGCATATTTATTTTTATATTAAATTACTAATTAAACTGCATCTAACATATCAAAATTTAATGCAAAGGTTGTTGTTGTTTATTGGCACAAAATTTATCAAATCTTGGGGGCAATGTGGAGAGTGCTGCTCGTAACTCTTTTACGACTATTAACCTGGTTCGATATTTGGTTTTCATTGCAGCCAGTGACGGAAAGCCCATTTCGCATAAATAAGACGTTACAAATGGTAGAAGCACTTGCATTGCTTAGCAATACAAAGATTCATACTCTCCACTAAGATTCCTCCAAAATTGAATTATGATTTCATTTTGAAACATTTGTTTTAGTAAGCTATCGCACGACAGTTCTCTCAATTTTCCTTTTTCATGGTTGTCAACTCAAATTCGTCTATTTATAGATATTATGGTTTATTCGTTTATTTATAGATATTATGGTATGAACATTGATTGTTTATTAAAAAGTTTTGGCGCCTCCCAGGTTGGAAACCTAGGCCTTATGGGAAACTGCTGCAGACCAATAGAAAACAGGATAGATGGGAAAGCGAAAAATATTTAATCTAGCAAAATATAAATTATACTTTTTTCTTTATTTTTAATGAAGTAGATATTGATATTCATTGCTTATATATTCCTTTCATGGTATTATAAATATTAGAATAATATTCCATATATTTGAGATTTATAAAATGAGTCTAAAAAAAAGTTCTGCAGGATGAGGGCTGATGGACCGCATTGTTGTGCAGGCCTGCTATCTATCATCTGCCATCTACTCTGAATCAGTGTGCACAGGACTGTTTCTAAATCAGACTATTTTAGATAGGCAACTTTTTCAGCAGTGTCCTTTTAATTGTATGTATCTATGATAATAAGTATGTTATTGTTGACTTTCTACAAAGTGATTCTCAAAAGTGATTATTCTAGAAGTAAATAAGAGTAATTATTTTATACATACACTTATTTCCATAAGTGTATGTATAAAATAATTACTTTAATGATTAAGAATTGTGTAATTGGAGTAAAAAAGATTTTTTTTTTTTAAAAAAACCTTTAACTTATAACCTTTTTTTGTTATTGTGTTTAATTGCATGTTTTCCAGGTCGACCTACTATAGAAAAATGCAAAAAATTGAAGAAGAAAATAGAAACAAAAAAAGAAATTGCAGAATTGGACATTTCGAATATTATAAAATCAGAAGGTATTTAAAATTATGCATATTGTGATAAAAAAAAAATTCTCTAACAGTAAATGCATATTTGATTTATAAATTTTCTTCTAGGTCGTTCTAAAAGAGGCGCAGGAGGGAAAATAATTGAAAAGGTACAAAATACTGAAAATTCCCCAGCAGCAAAGAAATTCGCACGTTTGAAGGACATAATTGATAGTGAAGAAAGCGACTGAAGGAGTATATAAAGTGTAAAAACTCATAAGCGTATGGTTCACTGATTCCTAAGCTGTATTTTAATCAACTATAATTTTCATACACATTTTTGTGCATTATATCCTTTTTTCTGTATAAAAGTAAATGTATTATGTGTTTTTACAGAGTATATTTCTTTCAAAAACACTCAAAGCAAATAATAAGAAACATTTTATTTATATATTTAAATATTTAACAACACAATGATTGTAGCTTCAGCAAATATTTAAAATGAACAAACTATAAAAGCTTAATAGCAGCATAACATAAATATGGTATAAAAAGATTGTTACAATGATATATTTCTACAGTTTGCAACACAAACATTCTACACACACACAAATTGTGCGTTATAAAACCAACTCAACGAGCTACAAATATACAAAAATAATTATATATATATATATACAATTCTATGAGCATGTGTAATGATTTGGTTTCAATATATGTGAACTGAGCTTTGTGTACAGAACTTTAAGAATGAAGTTAGTATCATGTAAGCTTTTAATTTGGGTCCTTGTATTATGTGTTTGAGTATTATGGTATGAAAACAAACCTAATTTACAGTCATGTAACTACAGAATCTAACAAGTAAAATTTTCAAAAGCATTATTTGCCCATTCGATTAATTATTCTTAAAATTATTAAGGTTTTCAATTCATTGAGATTTAAAACAGTTGATCTTAAATAATCAAAAACTAGTTCCTTCTTAATAAGTAGGAAACATATTATTATATTGATATGTGCCTATATAAATACTATATACAGATACACGACTAAGGAAGAATGTTGCATGCATTACTTCTACTTACTGAATACGAAGTACACAATTATAGAACTTTTTAATTTATTCCCATAATATAATCTAATATTAATGTACATTACAGAAATAAGATGGGTTCAAACTTAATCTACTTTCATGCAAGTTATTAACATTACTTGAGGTTCAAAAATATTTTGGTGTTCTCTAGTGTTAAAAGATAAACAATACCTTATAAATGTTTAAATTTCAACCTATATAAGGTTACAAGCTAAACAATTTTCAAATCATCAGGGTTTACATTTAAAGCTGAACTGGACAATAAGAGTGGATTTGAAGATCTGTGAGAGAAGCAGCATCATTAATCATTTTTATAGAATAATATCAATAGAAAATGTATATTTTATATATAGTTTCATATAATTTCAATACAACAACCACTGTCTGGCAACACAATGGGTGTGGCACATAGTACTTTACAGTTTTGTCATAGGTAGATAAGAGAAAAATTCCTTAAACATTTTGTAAAATAGCATATTAGCCATAAAAGACTTAAAAAGTATTGCACATTGAACTCTGTCAATATTACTTCATCTGAAAAGGCTATGAATTTATGACTGAAGAAACTAATGAATGAAGTAACCAAGCTGTGATGAGTCTTGGTTGACAAAATTTTAATTTTTAGAACTCCAGGCATTTACCCTTACTATATAAACTAGATATTCAATGTATAAATAAACTCAAAAGCATGATCAGCTATAATACTAATATTTGTCCTGTTTTTATAGGAGTAACATAAAAGGGTATGTATGTGAATTCTTTAGATGAATACTTAAATCTTTAAGTAATACATGATTTGCAGAAATCAGTAAAATGCAATCATTTTTAACTTTATGTTGCTGTCATAGGGATTGCACTGATGTGCTATAGTGCTTTACTCTCTCTCTCTCTTTTCTTTTTTTTTTGGGGGGGGGGGGGGGGGGGGGTATTTGGGGACCCATTTTTTTTAACCTCCTACATGTTGTCTTGTGTGAAAATGTGAATGTTTCCTCATTCATCCAAGTAATTCACACGTTGAAAAAGGTATTGCAAATTATTTAAACAGAATATGTTCCTACTACTAATACCAGTCTTAGAGAACTAACATTTAGTAGAGATGCAGCAAGTACTAATATTGCTAGGAGCTCCAGGCTTTTGAGTCCAAATGAAAAAGTAAAGTATATGGGAAACTAAAAATGCTTTTTTAAAACAAACTGAAAGATGTTGATGGCTTAATAATACTATAGCGATGACTTAATCCTGTAGGAGGAAAAAATATGAATATGCTATGCCAGTGAAATCAGAAGTTTTGTGGGTACCAAATTGAATTCTCAGCATCTTTACCTCAATATCTCTGGAAAAATGTGTTTTGAAACAGTTATAAAAAAAGCTATAATTTTAGCTTCAAACTCATACGTGAGACCGCTATGTGATTTGACTAATTGGTGACAGTGATACTTATGATTATAGGTACATACATGCAGTGTGCAAATACACACATTTATTATTTTAATGAATAACTATGGAGGAAAGACAGAAATTGTCAAAACTTACTCCTGAAAGAGCTTACATAAGGTTGACCTAATAAACTTGGAGAAATGGGGTAAATTTTTAAAATGCAGTTCTTCAAATAAAACATAGTTAATACTTATTAGATATAAGAAAATATTTAAGTTACATTATCAAATTTTAAAAAAAAAGACAAAATAGAGCATGGGATCCCAAATTTTCAATATATGGAGTTCTTGGTATTTATAAATTTATTCAGTCAGTGCAACCCCTGAGTTTTTGTTTAAACAAAATAAATCATAATCAAACCACATCTCTATCACAAAATCCAAACTCATGACTTGTATTTGAAACAAATTTTGCATAAATGTTTAAGTTGAGAACACAATAAAAACAATTATTTCCTACATCACTATACATCCTATATCAAGTTTTGTAATCATTTTAAGGTTATGAAGCAAAATAGTGGTTGAGAAATGTTGATTTTATTACTTTTTGAGGTAAAAACTGAATAGCACTGAAATACTTCATTAGGTTAAACTTTTTGGCTTAGATTTATTATGATGTATCATCTAACGTTTACTAATTGTATGTCATATGTACCTTGTCTTCATAGACCTGTTTAGTTACAAGCACCAACAATTTAGTACTATAAAATATTTGATGAATCTAAAAGTTATTAAGTTTTAATTGTAAATATGAAGAGTAACAATAAACCATTTCTATAAACAGAAAACTATTAAGTGTTCACTCGTGTCTTATTTTTAAACTTTTTATAAGAGGCTACAATGTGATAAATTTAAATTCTAAAAGTAAAATTTTAAATGTAAGATTAGCATAAGTTAGTGAACTTGCTATTAAAATAGTCACATATTTTTCCTTGATCTAAATCTACTTTTCAATCCAATTTTTTCATGAGAAAAAAAATTTCCATTAATCATGGCTTGTTTCTTTAATAATTTTTATCTCCAAATTGAACTTTCACTCACAATTAGTACCAGAACAATTAAGAATACCAAATGGAAGCACTTTTTTACTGAGCCTTTTTAAAATATTTTTTAAAACTTGCACAAAAATCCTTGCCTTTTTCAAACATGACTGTATTTTTACACTGATGCATGGCTACTGGAACGGACTTCAGCAGTTAAAAAAGTATCAACTTTATCACCTTCTGAAGCTAGCCTTACTTCACTATAAAAAACAGGTGACTGGGCTAACTTTCCAGTATACAGCCTCCAGGCTTTTTGAATAATACATGCACAATAATTTTGGCGTTGTCTCCATAAAGAGCTTCCAATTTTCTTCAATGTTTTTCCTTCACTGTTTCGTAACCCTGGAATTATGTCAGATGTTTCTAAAATATGAGCTCTGTGGCTCATAAAATCCCTAGTAAGGGCATCCATAACATCTGCATAAAATACAAGATCTCCTTCATAAATGGGAATATTCAAAGTTGCAATCAGAAAACGGTTTGGTTTCCCAAAATGAAAAGGTTCTTCCAAGACATCTAACAGGTCTGGCAATTTGCCAAACTTAATGATGCCACGAGCATTATTGTCAAATTTCTGCCACACTTCTACAAACATATCATAATCTTCACGCAATAAAATATTTTCATATTCATGCATTGCAATTTCAAAGCTATTTAAAATGACAACAAGATGTGTTTTTATTACTATGTAATAAACAATAGTGATGTAAGACACCACAAAAATTATAGCAATCACTGAATTTTCCCTGGTTTCTGTCAAAGACTGAAGCACATCAACCCAACCTGCTAAAGTTGAAAGTTGAAAAAGTAACAGCATGGCCTTAGGAAATGTTTTAAAACAGAGTTCACCACTTATATCCCAAAGTTGATCTACTTTCTTAAATAAATGCACACCAAAAACAGCATAAATAAACATAATACAGAACTGAAGAACTACCATTGTGAAAAATGAAGGAATAGATGCATATAAACTATATAACAAAGGTAACATTCCTCTTGCATATCGTCTTAGATATCGCCGACATTTAAGGAACCTTATTAATCTCAGCATTGCAGGTAACATAGGAGATGGAAATAGATCTTCAAATAATGCCCCTAGAGGAAAAATAATTTTAACAATGAAATTTGTTCACATTGATTATGACATACACTTTTTCATCGACATATTTCAGTTAATTGTTTAATCATTTTAAATTGTTGAACAATGTCTGTGATACACTGCAAATTATATTTTTGATAAATGCAAAGCACATATCCAAATACCTATAAAAATCAACACAAAGTACTTTCATCAGGTCAAAGTCGCAGAAGTGTATGATGCTCATTCTCATTAAATATATCCATGAGAAGTACATTCTAGTCCTAATTATCACAGAACATGAAAGTTTATCCAAAACTATCTTTATACAAATTTTAACATTTAAGAAAATAAGTTCATGCACGTATTTCAGAATAAAATTTGTACATTAAAGGTCAACTGTTCATTTTAATACTATCATATAAAATATATATGAAAAACTGTCATAGGTGATACACCAATTAATGGTAAATGTCATAGAACAAAACATAGTTAGCTGCTATTCATGTTACATCAATTAGTGTGAGAGTAGAGCTTGGAAAATATCTTGGTTATTGATTTTTAGCTTTTTGATTGGTTAAAAAAGTTCAATAAAAGTAATGTTGATGCTGACAGTTGCAATGTGAACAGCCTTCCAGGAAAAATACAATCTCAGATAATACAGACTTCAAGATTTTACCTTAAACAAATTAAACTAACCAATGATAATAGAATCAAGTTAATAATAAAAACAATTATAAAGATAAATCTTAATTAAAGAGTTAGGACATGTATGAACCAGTTAGAACGCATAGATAGTACAATTATTTTTTAAGACACATTAAATTATTACTAATCTGTTGTGCAGTGTTTATATTTTTCATTTCAACAGAAAAAAAACTGAAAATCTCATGCATGAATATACAAACATTGTGTTAAATTATACAGCAGATTATTAAATAATATGTGTGAAAGATACATTAGTGTCTTTTATAATGTTCATAATTATTTTATTATAATGTAGATTATTAGTAGGTTTTTATAGGACAAGTGATATAATAAAAGGTTAAAATTTATTTCATTAAAATCAATTCAATATTTTTAGTAACTGCATAATGTAATACATCATTATATTAAAAATGTATCAAATCAAATTTAAGTAAGGAATACAAAAAGTTTAAAAATTGTAATTTATGAAAAAAAACTTGAATAAATATACCAATTTAAACATTAAAATAATGCCCCTAGAGGAAAAATAATTTTAACAATGAAATTTGTTCACATTGATTATGACATGCACTTTTTCATCAACATATTTCAGTTAATTGTTTAATCATTTTAAATTATTGAACAATGTCTGTGATACACTGCAAATTATATTTTTGATAAATGCAAAACACATATCTAAATACCTATAAAAATCAACACAAAGTACTTTCATCAGGTCAAAGTCGCAGAAGTGTATGATGCTCATTCTCATTAAATATATCCATGAGAAGTACATTCTAGTCCTAATTATCACAGAACATGAAAGTTTATCCAAAACTATCTTTATACAAATTTTAACATTTAAGATTTTATATTTAAGATTTATATTTAAGACATTTTATATTATATATTTAGACATTTTAGATTTTATATTTAACACATTTAAGATTTTATAATTATCTTAATTTTTATAAACAATTCTTAACCAACTATTAAGTAAGCACAGATATAACAATAAAAAGCTTTCTGTATATAAGAAAATAAAAAATTTTATTGTACATCTAAATTCACTCAATGAACAAATGAAGACTCACTATGACTATTAGAAAATTTTCACTGAAGATGGATTTTTAATTTGCTACCAATTTATCTTGACACTTGTGAATATGTCTACAGTTCAATTATTTCACAGTACAAAGTAATGAAGCTTCTTTCCTCTATACACAAAAGGCCTCTGTATGTATGTTTAAAAAGTGAAATGAGTATATCGAAAGAATCTAAATATATGAATCGTCATTACAAAAAATTATGTTTCCTATAAAACACTAATTTAAACTCAGAAAGCAATAAACTTAAATAAAATCAAAATAGCTTACTAAATTTTAAAATATTAGAGAAATTTACAGTAATGTGATTGCAAACACATACCATGATAAATATTTTAAGAGCTGCACAAATTCAAAATAAATCAACTATGACTAAATATGATGAACCACCTTAAGAGATTGACTTCATACGCAGAAAGGATATTTTGTTTTATTACATCATATTAGAATAAGAAATTTTGTCCTATTTACTTTACATATTAGCATATTCTAGAATAAGTTTTAAATAGCTGCAACCATCAGGATTAGAAATAACAAACCCTAATGCAATTATTAAAAAGCATGAGCTCATAAATAATTTTGGCACAAAAATCCTATACAAGATATACAAATTACAATAACATATATAAATATAGATAGTTAAAAATGCTAATATCAACTTACCACAGATGCAAAGAATGAGAACAAACAGATCAAAATGATTCCATATTGAAAACACATAATACTGCCGAAAAGCTATAATTTTCAAAGCACACTCTACTAAGAATATCACAATAAAAAAGATATTTAACTCCGTCATAGCCAAAGCAAACATTTCTGATGGATCAGGATCATACATGTCTAAGGCTATGAGCAGCATGTGCAGTCCAATAAAAACAAAGCCAGCAATTTCAAAATTATCACTGGTAACCATCCGATAAAGGAATGTTTGAAAGTGCAGCTGAATGAGAGAAACATAAGGAAAAATATATTACTATGATGACATAACTCAGCATTACAAAAAGAAATAGAAACTGTTATAATCAAAACAGCATGCTTAATTTTAAGAACCAAGTACTTAAACATTTTATAAGAGTATATAACACACTATAATTTAAACTAGAAAAGGTCTGACATAATTCACTATAAATAGCTGATTTCTATTTTTAAGAAAGACATTTGCAAAACAGTAAACTGACCTTTGGAGGTGGGATAGATTTCCTTAGTTTCATTTGTTCCATTTTTTTCATCGCTGTTTTGTAAAGGTTTTTTGATTGTGTTCCTGTATCTTTGTCCGATTCTTGAACAAAAAAGGTAATTTTAAAATACTTTCAATAGATAATCAAAATCAACACATATTTTCTTAAACTGATTTAATCAAATGAAAGTTTCAGTATCTTCTTTGCATATTATGACAACAGAAGCTTTGATTATTTGAATATGGAACTGAAAGTACATTGTAATTCATTTTTGCAGGGATGCAAGTGCTGCATTACTTGATCCAGATCGTTTGTCTTTGTTTAAGTTATTTATTTATTTTTGTGCCATGTTGTGCCAAAGCTGACATTTTTCTTATTACTAGGCCAAAGCTGCACCAATTATTTTTTCTTCTTCAGCCATCTACTATCTGCAGAGTGCATGGAACTCCCAAATTTGTACTTCAAAAAAGAAATTGGGTAACTTTAGACTTCACAAATGGCATCAAAATGTATGAGCAGAAACATAATGTACTGCATGAAATAGGAAGTTTATATCCAATGTAAGGATAAGCATATCCTAAAGGAGGTAAAGGAGGCACTCACTCCTGGAAGCAAATCCACTATCATACAACTGTGTGCGACTCATACACATGTTATGTCAAGGTGTAAAGATTAGATTAGAAAGTGTCCCATGTGGGAGGAAGGGCACACATCAAAAGAACTGCTAACAGTTACTGCAGTTTGGCAGTCAATGTTCAGTTTCAGTAAATATGTAATCATGAAAGTTTTATAAAAAGTTAAGAAAAATCTCTGAATGGTATCATAGAAAATTGGATTCAACTGATATTGACTAAAATTTATTTAATACAAATGTCAATCTTTCTTTCAGAGGCAGTTCTATTTTGGGCTTTTTGATTAGCTCCCTTTCTAGGGAATTCTATTCACCTTTTTTTTCTTTAAATTGGAAGCAGCTAATCCACACACAGAGTTAATGCTCTCTTACACAAGGAGCAATCCTTATTAATTCTTTCCTTTTATTGATTACTTTCCCTTAAAATTTCCTTCATTAGAGTGGTGTGTTACATGTATTCCCAATATACCAATGAATTTTGCTATTCATATTTTTAAATTCATAAATACATAGTAGTTTTTAAATAGTCTTACTGCTTTTTTTCCCAATGACATTCTAGAGCAGCCGTATTCAACTTTTTTTCTCCTGGGCAACATGCATATGTTTGCTACATTATGTGGGTCACAACATAATATGCTATACCTCATAATATAATAACGTAAAAACTAAAACTCAAAACCTAAATGTATTCAAGTGTTTATTTAAAAGAGGTGTGATTTTTAATGTTGAGACAAACTTTTGACTATTTTAAACAAATCAGCATTAAACTTGCTGTAAGCTACTCTCAATCTATATATATAAAACAGTTCAGTGACTGACTGACAGATAACGCACTGACCAAACCGCTGGACCTAAAGGGCTGAAATTTTGTATGGCGATTCTTCCTATAGTATAGGGGTACACTAAGAAAGATTTTTGAAAAATTCTTAGATTTTTTAAATTAAATTTTTAAGCTGTTTTTGTAACTTTTTTTTAAAGTTTGCATTTAAAATAATAATCTGGGGGTTATAAAATTTATATCCTGAGAAAGATCATGAAAATTCCTTTAAAATGAAATCTTTTTCGAATCTTTACCTCCCTTTTATGATTTTTGGTGAATTTTAAAAATTAATTTGTAGAATTTAATTTATTAAATGCTGATCACATGGTTTCTTTTCTTTTTGTGATACTTTAAATAAATTTTGTATCACGTGCAAAACAATGAAATAAATTGACAAAGAAAATATTGAAATACGGTAAAGGATAAAATTTAACCGCTAGACTAATTGAGATGGAAGTTTTTTTAAGAATTTAATTCAAATTAATATGTTTTATGGATGTTATACACAGAAATTAATTGCATTCATTGACCGTTGTATTTAATTTGAATATTTTCTTCTACATTATTTTGTCTCTAAATGACGAAACGATTTTTCTATAAATATATATATTTTTGGTATTAATTGCATACATTGAGCATTTTATTTAATTTGAATGTACTCCATAGAGAAGCACGGGTATTCAGCTACTATATCATAAAGGCAAGAATCAGTAAGCCAATTTCCAATTAAGTTCTTCACATATTTTATTTTGGAACAGGATGATTCATAAAGATACATTAATGCAAACATGAAGAGCAGGTGGAACATTTTTGCACAGTTTTTTATTTTTCAGGTCCAAATTTCCATTATTATGTTTATAAATTCACCTGCCTGATAATGAATGGGAGTCAGATGAGCATGATAATGAGTGGCCACACATAAAAGCTTAGTAGACTGCATCTGGCCGGCTGCAGTTTGAGTATCCCTATTCTAGAGGTGCAAATTACACATGTTTGGGTGGTTTTTTTTTTTTTTGGGGGGGGGGGGGGGAATTAACACTTTTAACACAAGTTAGTTACTCGCATTATTTTATTTATTTTTCATGAGTATTTTATTAAATAATGTTATATTCAAATACCAGTATACTCTGGTAAATTTTATAAAATTATATTTAATGATATTACATTACTTTAAAAGCTAAATATTTCTTGGTTAAACTGAATGTTAAATATTATGTTTGTATTTTTCTTTCTCATCTTTAAATAGTGTAAGAATTTGAACTATTTAACAGTTACCCCTCCCCTCTATAAATTAGCATCTGCACAATAGGAGATTTGAGGTCAAACAAAAAATTCACAAAATAAAAAACTTTACTGGTTGTTAGCAGATTAAAATAATTTGATCTAATTTTTTTAAACTTCAAAAAACAAAACCTATACATTGAGTACATTTTTGGTCTGAGGTATGTGGTGAATTATAAAGGAAAACTGAAATCAAAATACCATTGTTTCTACTGATTTTGACCATCTTACCCTGTAAGGCATTAATTTTGTTTGAGTTACAAGACAAATTTTGTTCAGTCATGATTAACTACTGAATGAGTAATATTATTTCATAATTATGAAAAAGTGATTTAAGTCAAGTCCTAACATTGAATTATTTTGCTCCTAAACCAAAGTTTGCCACTCAAAAGTACTTTTTCTTTTTCTGCTCCAAAATGGTCTTCACCCTAACTGCTCAAAAAAAAGTATGAAGCATTTGCATACCTGATTTTCATCTAATGGTAAAAGACTTCACCCTTTCTTAAATAATATATAATGGAAAAAATAAACTGTATCTCAGCATAATTTTGAAAAAGTGTGAGCATTACAATGCGAGTCCAGTTTTACAATATATCCGGGTATTCTGGATTAACCTTGGACTTTGTAGTATTCCTGTATATTATGACCAGTGTATTGCCTTTGTTTTAAATCCTCAAGTTCTTTGAACAAGTTAGTTACATAAATGGCTGAACATTCCACTTTAACTGGATGTTTAGTAAATGATCTTTAAACTTCATGCATCTAACTTACAATTGATTATATTCTGCTTTTTGCCCAAAAAAAAACAATATAAGGGAAAAAAAATTTGACAACTCCTTTTAGGAATTACTGACAGTAATAGAAAATAGCACTATGAAAGAAAAATACTCTACTGATATTAATGCAGATGGCAATTGTTTTTCAAATGCAAGTAAAGTGTTCTAATACAAGTAAAGAGTTGGGAAATTAAGAGAAACGTAACCTTTAGTTTATTTTAAGATCAAATAATATTCTAAAATATGGAGGCTTATCTGTCACTAAAATAATAATTAAAAAGTAAGGTACTTTGATTTCATTCCTGATATAAATAAAATAATACATATATAATGGCTAGAACTTTTGAAACAAAGTAAAAATTTGTATTGTTTCATATATCACAAGTATAAAAATTTTTTAATCTCAACTTATTGAAATAATATTATTGATAGTAAAATTCAATTTAAATTTATTAATCCCTTTGTGTTCCTCTAAATTATTGTTCAGTGAAGAATGAATACATAAATATATACATAGGAATACATGAATAAATACATTTTTGTATTACTAACAATCAAACCATACTAATAAATTTTTACCAGTGCAATCAACTTAAAAGTGAAAATATAAAACTACCTCTTTTAATATTGTTGAAACAGAAACAGGTAATTCCAACAAAAAAATTCAAAGTAAAAAATGTGCTGAACATGATGAACAACGGGAAAAATGTTGCGGTGTAGACTTGATTTTTAGTGTAATTAGTCTGAAAAATAAACAGAGAACAGATTAAATACAATGATTTCACTAACATAAAACAATAAAAAATTGCTGTATTTTGATATTAAGCTTACATGAATTTATTTAAATTAATAGACATAAATTGTTGTGCCTATATTTGCAAATACACAAACACATACAATATGTTATAAATTTCTTGTCCATAAATATGATTTTCAGTAACAATCCATAAAAACAAATCTGAAGAAATTTAATTTCATCTCCTTTATGATTTAATGACAGAAATTGAAAATTTTAGTAACATACAAAACGGCTAAAAGGAAAACATTAAAATTTAAAAAATCCTCAGATTTTACAATTTTTTAAATCAACAAGTAATGCAACCGTTCTCTTAATCAAATATTTATCAACAGGTTATCAACAGGTCATTTATCAGCAACTACTTTAATGCTCATAAATTTCTTTGGATTTCAGTGAAAAATCATAAAAAAAACAGAACTATAAAAAAAATTTTATAATAGGAAAGCAATATATATTTCCCAGATCACATAAGGTAAAATTAAATTATAGAAAAAATCAAAATTAAACAAATGTATACTTATTCTCATATACCAAAGAGTTGCATGTAGCTCTCATACATTTTTACAGTAATTCTGAAGTAGATTAGAATCTAATGAAATAGTTTGTGTCATACAAGAGCAAAATTTTTAAAGTGTTGAAAATGCTATAAAGGATGCCCTTTTAAAGATGCATTCATAAAAATGTGCATATTGAATGGTATAATTCAAGTTTAAAAATATTTTTATGTACATCCTCAAAACAAGATAGACCAATAATGCTTATACTGTGATACCTTGAAATGAATTTTTTTTTAAATATAAATTACACTTCCATTCATATTTATTTTTAATTGAATATATTGTAAAATGCAAAACTCAAAACATCTTTTAAAATTCTTAGCAAAATTCAACTGAAAAAATATTTGTTTTAGTTTCCTATGTACTTTAGAACATACTTCATTTAATATATATATATATATATATATATATATATACAGAGGCTGTTCACACATTTTTTAGACGATGTATATTGTATTCACAAAACTAAATTACATAAATTTCTTGTGTTTTAAATGTTCTATTCGACATCCCTTATTCTGAACTATCTTTCGACACCGCAATTTCCAGGATAATAATACCTTTTGAAGTGTCAGAAGAGGTATTCTATCCCATTCGTCCTGAACAGCTTTCCAGAGTCCTGTAAGGGTTTTGGGACGACGTTTGGATAATGCAGATTTTAAAAGTTCGAAAGCACAAAAATCCATAGGTGATACATCGGGAGATTTAGTAGGGATATCAGTGAAGGGTATGGCCTTGATATCAGTTTTTTGTTCCATTTCTTTTAGGAAATTTACAGTGGATTTTGATGTGTGACTGCTAGCTTTGTCCTGATGGAGTCTCACAGATTGATGGCACTGTGGGTAAAGCGATGGTATTTCATTCAGAAAAATTGGCAATAAAATATGTTCCTGATATTATTTGGAGTTAATCTTGACATTTTTTTCCACTCTCTTTATTTTTAACTTGCCATTATAAGAAAAACCAGCAACAATCATGAATCCCTTAGAAAAACTTTCTTTCGATTCTTTGAACCATGTACTTAAATTTTTTTCTCCCCTTTTATGATAATAAATGGCTCTTTTTTTTGTTGCAATCATTTAAATACACCCATGATTCAGCTATTGTGACAATTGTTTTCCATTTTTCTTTGGATAAGTGTTTCTCATATAGAATTCTGCAGCGTGTCCTGCATTCAGCGATATGATTTGGAGGAAGACGATGCACATTGCGTTTTTTCGCTTTCTTAAGATTTAAATCAACGTTTATCATTTTGTCTACAGTGGACACCGAGCATTTTAATAATTTTGCAACTGTCCTTTGACTAGGGGGATTTTCTTTTAACATTAAACAACGTACCTTTGCAATAGTCGAAGATGTCCGTTTTTTCCTTGGATACTTGTTTGGAATTTTTGTTCCACTTGAGGGTCCAATTTGACATTTTTTTCCTTTCTTGTTGACGATATAACCTATCGACGCTTGAGATATCACAAAACCATGACTCTCACATCGTTTTTGGATAATGGAGTATGCATATTTCTCTTCGGAAAGAGCATAAATGTAGCCCTTGAACCACTGCTTTGTTAAAAAAGCCATTTTTAATAAAAACAAAACTTTCAAGCCGCAGACGATAATTTTGACTTTTAAAAATATAGTACAATTGCAATTATTTCTTTTGCAGCAAACGATTTTTTATTACTGCTTACCAAAATCGTCTAAAAAATGTGTGAACAGCCTCTGTATATGTATGTATGTATGTATGTATGTATGCATATATATATATATATATATATATATATATATATATGAAATGACCCGAATTGGGTCATCTCACAAACTAGGAGCATACATCGTGGCTGGAAAATAATAGTCAGCTTCAGGAACAAACTAATTTATTAAACAGTAAAGCAACACATCTTATTCGCTCCAAGTCAGTCCAGCGTCTCTTTGTAAGAGCGCGAAAAATAGAATTAGGTCAGAGGTTGCCAGAATTGGCAGAGGAAGTTAGTATAAACGAAGTCGAAGCATTTACGCCAAAGTAAAGAAAGAGGGGTTACCAGGACAGAGATTAAGCTCAGAATGGGCGATTATAGGTAGTTAGTAATATTATCACATACATATATAACCTTATAATTTTCTATTTCAGAAAATGATTATATATAATAAAAAACATAAAAAGGCAGTAAAAAAACAATGTTAGTGCAATAGAAATTTAAAATAATAATTACTTTGTCTGAACTATCCATAATATCTGTTACAAAATCAATCCAATTTTGTAAAGTTGCCTGTAAAACAGAAATTAGAAATTTGAGAAAAATTTTCATTTGATGACAAAAAATAAAATACAGTGACTAAAACCCTATTTTAACATACCACTTGAAGAAGGGCTACATAAGTATTTCCAACAGAGTCAAAATTTATCGGAACACTATGTAAAGTTCCATTGAGGCTATTGCAAGCATATTCAGACATAAAACCATGATCTTCATTCTTTTTATAACAATGGAGCATTTTCTTCGAAAACATTGCTGTACCCATTACAGCAAATATGAGCCATAAACAGGACACAAAGACAAAAACCATTATATATGATGGCACAGCATGCTTCAATGATTTCAGAATCATCTGAAAATAAAAGTATTATAAAACATAACATATATTCTAGAAAAATATAGAAAATACCCAAATTAAAATTGCATTTTCTTTAAAATACAGAAGATACAACACTATTATTAACTAACTTCATATTCTTAATGTAGAATGGCAGAGATAAATAAGATTTCCTGTTGCATATTACTTTGCATTCTTTCAAACTCTATCAATTTTTTTTCCATTTACAAAAATGAACTACAAAATTGTTGTAACTAAAAGATTTTTTTTCTACTAATGTACTAAAGAATTAATTTTCACTAAAGTTTTTATCTTATAGATTATAGATTTAAAGTTTGTTTATCTTACAGATTAAAGTTAGATTGAGGCGCGTTGTGAAAACCTCAATAAAAATAATTTAATTTTATCCGCAATATCCAGGTTCAAAGGGAGTTGCGAGTATCTTCACAAAACTATTATTAAACCTAAAGGAAAATAAAAAGGAAATAAAAAAAATAACTAAAACTTACTCTTCAAAAAGGAATTAAAGACAAAACACGAGCTTAGGGGTAATAACCAAAAATTTTATTTAAACATTAATTTACTGTTATTCATGAAACTGTTATTCAAAGTATTCACAATATGAAAACTAAAACTTAATTTGTAATAACGGCACAATTCCTCGATGACACATTATATATTCATAATAAATATAAAACATAATAAAAAACATAAAATAATTGGTAGCTGGTAGAAACCAAAAAAAATAATAATTACTTAAGTTAAACTTTAACAAAAGAAAATCAACTAAAAATCATATTACCGGTTTATGACTGCAGTCTAAAAAAATAAGAAAGGAAATTAGAAAGAAAGACATAATAGTAAAGAGTAAAGATTTTGGGAAGTAGGGTAGGGCATGCCCTAAATTAAGGAAGTTAGCTTTCTCTTGGCTCCTTCAAAATCTCAGTCATCTCATCGTTGTTTTTAGGCATTTTTTTTTTCGTCTAAGGCATCTGGAAAGCAACTCTTCTCTTTGGCTGTGGGGCTCTCTCTGTCAGATCCAATCTCAAACTTTTTTTTCTCCGCGAATTCGGGGGCCACTTATCTCTTTGAACACTGCACGTCGAAAAAAATAGTTCTCCACTTTCCTTTTCGCATTGGTGAGTTTTGCTGAGCCTCTGCGTGTATCGTTGCGCGCCAACGTCATAAACAAGATGCTTCCTCCGTTTTCACTTTTGGTGGTCTTTTAACTGGGGAGCCTGGGATTTGTGAAAAACATCAAAATTCCTCTGTTCTGGCATTCTTGCTTCGTAATCCTTGGGATCATGGGAAAGTTCACGGTTTTCTCAGCAAAATGGTGCAGTTGAACGTATTGAATTACCGAGAGATAGAATACAGGGTTGAAAAAGAAAGGAGGGGAAACTTAAAAGTATTTAATCTTATATTATTTGGAACAAAGGTTCACCAGCCAATTAAAAAATATATACCAGCCACTTTATCATAATAATAATAATTTATATCATATTAGAATTTCATATTTTTTTTCACCACACTTATCTATCATTTGCTTAAGCATGTTATGTTGGAAATGTATTTATTTTAAAACTTTAAAAATCAGCACAACATTATTACTTCCTCCTGATGGACAAAATTTTTTGTTACAAAAAATTTTCATGAACTTATACAGGACCACATATACCTACTACTACTGAGAATAACCATTGTATACTCATATATATAATAATAAAAAAAAATTATCCATCAAGGAACCAAAAGGTAAAAAAAAACTATAACTGGAGCACCCACACACACCAAAAAAAAAAAAAAAGAAATTTGTTTGGCTACAAAGTAATTCGTGATTGTATACTGAGCCAAAACATAAAATCACTACCCAAAAAAACTTGTAAAGTTAAGAACAATAAAAATTTATATAAATACAATACACTCTTGACACACTACAGCACTTGGGTCACAAATATTGCATGAGCCTATGATGGACCAAGACATAAGCACACTACCTAACTACGATAGAGAATGTAAATAAATGCATAAAATGTATGAAACCTTTTCCATCATTCCAAAGGTATAATATGTGTAGTAAACTTTGCACAACAACCTTCTTCTCTTACAAAATGAAATACTTTGCGACGTACGAGTTCTCTTCCTGAGTTAAAGTCCGAAACACAAATTCACTCAATTCAGTTCTTACAGGATACAATATTGAGGCACAGTCAATATATTATGAACACTGTGATCAGTAGTGCTCAATGTTACGTAGGAGAGTTCTTTTTCTCAGACGTAAGTCGTTGTGATTGAACCACCGATCACTCACAGCACCCCGGCATCCCACTCTATTTCGTGAAAAGTTACAGCTGCAGGTCATCGTTAATGAAGCGTTATAGGATGTTACATGGCATGATGTCTGATGATGAAAGTAAGAACTGTTGAAACTGGATAGGCTTTTCTCCTCTGCACACTTCCGTAGATGTCTCCGCCAGTGGATATGTCTACTCCTGGCCAGGTTGAAGATATGGAGATGAGACCGGCCGTCCATCAATATTGTTGAAGATTGGTAAAAAAAAAATTATGACTAGAGTAGGAGCTGTGACACAGAGAAGACCAAAGCGGTTCACATATAAGTCCTTGTGGCCTTTTTGACTGATAAAAGTCTTATCCGAAGGATCCATTGAATCGTGGCACTTAAGGACATTTTTCACAAGACCAGTTATTGTCCCCACATTCGTGCATTGTAAATCTGAATTCTACACAACAAAACTGTTACAATTCTTTCAAAAAAACATATCGTACATATACAAACAAAATTCCATGTATAAAAATGCAAAGTAATAAACACACTGTATGCTGAATGTTGACTGTAATTATCAAACACCAAAAAAAAATTTCTACACATAAAAGATATAATCAATACAAAAACACAGTTTCACTTCTTGTTGCTAACCTTCTTTACAAAACCATTACTGTCCCTGGACCTTAAATTATAGTAGTATTTGCCAGTGGACTTTGTCTTTTTACTACGTGTCACAATTTGGGAGTTTGTCGAATTAGTATTTCTCAAGTTAAAATTAGACTGCACATTATCATTTACATGTGTATCCTGAACCACTGAATCATTACTAAAATCACTATTATTATCTAGGAAACTAACATCAGATATTTCAATATCATCTAGAGCATAGGGAGAAGCTGGTCCATTATTATCACTATTAACAACATTGCTTTGGGTTTGCTTATTTGATATAGAAAAGTTGGGAATAATATATTGATAATTTGGTCTATGCGTAAGGGGTGGGAAGAAAGGCATAGTTATTTGATCATCTATATAATTAGACTGAGATTCATCATGACAGTTAACATTAGGGGAGGGAGGGGTAGTCATTTCTTCTGGGCCTGTTAAAGAAGGAAAAATTATTCTATCTGGAATTAAAGTTAACCTATCTACATGTACCACCTGTTCATCACTGGGAGCATTAACATTAACAATTTTAAAATTAACAGGACTAGCTTGTTCCTTTACTCTATACGTGCCCCTATTGAATTTAGTGAACTTTTTTGATTGTCCAACCTTAGTGACTGGGGTAAACAACATAACTAAATCGCCCACTTTTATATTCTTATCTTTACAATTTTTTAAACAATAACTCTCTTGTTTCTCGGCTGCTATAATTAAGTTTTCTTTTACTGTTTTAAAAGCTTCTTGCATTTAAATTGTTTAATCTTCTGCTAAATCTCGTTGATCTGCATATGATCTAGCAGATGGCGATGTGAGAAGGGTTAACGGTAAAGTTAGGTCCCTACCATACACCAGATGTGCGGGTGTATCTTGTATGGCTGAATGAAAAGCAGTCCTGTGAGCTAGAACTGCAAAATGAAGGTACCTATCCCACTCATTTTCAGTGGAGTCAACCAGATGTTTAAAAAACTTTAAATATCAGCACAACAAAATTATGTATGTTATATAACATTGCTTCTAATCTAAAAAAGGAAATAATTAAAATAATCTCTTACGTAGTAATTTGAAAAAAATATTGCTAAATATTGAATATAAAAATATACCAGAATTAGCAGAATTATTAAAAATGTGCACAATTTAAAAAAAGGGTTAAAAATACTCTTATTTTCTGTTTGCATAATAAACAGAGGTCAACTAACTTATATACCATCCAATTCCATACACTTTCCAGTAAGAAAAAAAAAGAAATGAAATATAAACACAAATTTATTTTTATTAAAATACTCATAAAATTACAAATATTACCTGAGACTGTGTATTATAATTGAAAATTCTGAGGATATATAATATCCGGATTGCAGGCAACAACTTTAAAATATACCAATTCTTCCAGCTAAATTCATTTAAAATGACATAGACTGTTAAAGCCTAGAAATATAAAGAGTGTATTTTAAAAATACATAAAGAAAAACTTAAATAAGGAACTGGTATTCAGATCCTGGCAAATAAAAATCCATAAACTGTAATTCAAAACAAGAAAATGAAACTATTACCTAAGCAATCCAAAACTGATATGCATGCAAAATTATATAACTTAGGAACCTCATCAATCAAAATATATATAAACTGAAAAAAAAAGTAACATAAATTAGCTAAAAAATAAAATAAAATTTTAAGCAAAATAAATTATAAAAATATAAACAAAAAAATATTTTTCCTGACAAAGATGGTTCATAAAATTAGAAAAACTGAAAATCACATCAGTTTATATAACTAAAAAATAGGTAAATACATGAGGATATGGACAAGTCATTGCACACAAAAGTAAAAATTATCAATATATAAAGAGTGAGTCAATTTTCTCTGTTCCATTAACTAAAAGACTATTTTTGCCAGATTATGCTGTTACATCATGCTATGTTTAAAGAGCCTATTAATACAAGATATCTAATGACATGAACAAATGAACTGTTAAATTTTCAAATACCAATTACCTGCCTAAAAGTTGTGGATTATATGCTTAAAAAGTTTTAAATTTTTTGATTTGCATAATATACTACTGCATATTATCCTCAGCTTCTGTACTGAGACTGTTAGGTCAAGTTTGATTTTCAAAAATGACTATCTAAATATTTTTCTTTAAATGATGACGACATAAGAGTGAAAAAAAACAATAAAAGACCTCCATTATAATATGACATACTTGCTCTTACTTGTTGATTTCATAAGCCCTGATCCAAATAGCGTCTGAAGTTTTGGTCAGTAATTTGTAAGATCAGAGAGAAGGAAATAAAATGGAGCACATGCTGAGGGTTTAGAGCTACCCTTTAGTCTATCTTGTGTCACACATACTTGAATACCATTAGACCATTATGTAATTGGAAAAATCATTACAATTAAATTTATTAAATAATTTATTACAATGAAATTTATTATGCTACTGGTAATTATAATGATGATTATATTTGGTATCTACTTCTAAAGCTTCATTCTGAGAATAAAAGATAAACACATTAAATGCATCATCAAATGGCACTATTTTATGAGGTATACTGGAATATAGGTGAGCAGGAGCACAGTCCTCTGCAAACAAGATACTACAGCCAGTGGCGTACCCAGGGCCCCCCCCCCCCCCCGCCAAAGAAGTAGAAATATTGATTTTGCATTATAAATATTTTTATTTGTTCATCTCACCCCCCCCCCCCCATGCATTATAAATATTTTTATCCATTCATCTCGCCCCCCCCCAAGAAAAAATCCTGGGTGCGCCACTGACTACAGCAGATTATAAGAGTTATTTTTTCTCATTGGCAGTGGTGTAGTGAGGGGGGAGGGGAAAAGGGGTCTATCATGCCCCGGTTGCCACTAGCAGAGGGGTGCCAAATGGTCCTTTCCACTAATTCTATATATTATATTACTATATGTTTTTCGGGGGTAGGGAGCACCAAAAAGGTATCGTGACCTGGGCACCTGTTATGCTCGCTACGTCACTGCCAACATCTGGTCTTGGAATGCAAAAAGGCGAAATAAAAAATACAGTGAAACTTCTCTAGCCAGCCAGCTCTGAAAATAGCCATTTTTTTTCGGAACCATGTAGTGGCATAGTGAAGGAGGGGGGGGGTCTATTATGCCTCCGGCTTTTCATTAATTTTATATATTATATTACTATATGTTTTTTTTTTGGAGGGGGGGGGGGGAGGAGGGTGCCAAAAAGGTATTGTGTCCTGGGTGCCAGTTATGCTCGCTACGCCACTGTTCATTATGGTTACACATTAAATACCACTGGGGGTTATAGTAAAAAAAAAAAACATTAAAATTGCTTAAAAATCATGACATAAATTAAATGATGTAGGCAGAATACAATAAATTTAAGTATAATAGGTAAATATGATCTTATACAACACTATGAACAGCTTCTGAACTTATCTAACATTTGATATATATACCAGCATTATTGCCCGGCGTTGCCCGGGTAGATATATAGATATAAAATATTTCATGCATTCCATCAAAAAAATACTGGGCTGCACTCCTGCTCTTCATGTTCATCTGGCCAGACAGAATGCGCTTAGCACGTTTCTACTGAAATGATATACAAACAATAAGAAAGAAAGAAACTTTGAGCCTGCGGACCTTCGTCTGATTTTAAGGTCATTCCCAACCCTCTTTCTCCCGCGCATTGAAATTTGACTCTCCCCCCCCCCCTCCTCCGTCATCCTCAAACCACCCCTCTTAACGCAGCTGGTCGAGGGGAATCCACAGGGGGTAGACGCACCTCTATCGGGCACAAAAAAACATTAAAAAATTAATTTAAAAAAAACTAATTGAGCCCCAAATTTCGTTTTTCCTGATTTAAGTTTCTCGGGTCCAAAACATTAACTGTGCCGAATTTGATCCTGGTGGGTGAAACAGTCTATGATTCTATAGCGGACAAACAAACAGACAAGCTCTTTTATATATATATATATATATATATATATATATATGTAATATCTTAAATATTATGCCATCCATTCTAGTCCTAAATCTAATCCCCAGTAATATTAATTTATCGCTTTAAAACCCTTAGCCACAGAACTTCCAATGAATCGTATGCCATAGTATTTTTAGTCCAAATTCAAGAGTGGGTTAGCTTCCTGAGCCCCTAAATCTGCTGACCCTACTAATAATAGTCACATGTCTACCTCACCCTCTCGCGTTTAATGTTGAAAGGTGATATTTTTTCAGAGCCGTTCTTCTGGAATGAAAGGATGTATTTTTGCTCTAATAAACAATGTACTAAGAAGTTTGGCCCGATTGCATTTTAATCTAATTTTTATTCCCTTCAGGCTGAGTCCAGCTCCAGCCATGTAAATATGAGCTTTTATTTTCCCTTTACGGTTATAATTTAAGGATGTGATGTAATGGGGATATTACATATATATATATATAACTCTCTCTATATATATTGATGTCATTGAACACAGTAAATAAATACATTTTATCAGTTCTTTTGTGAAAACTAAAAATAGCGTATCCTACAAACAAAATCAAAAATGTGGGTTTCATTGAATTATTATTAGTTTTGCTTTCAATGCAATAAGTTTAAACAATGTACAAATATTAAAAAAATAGATTTAGCTTATTTTCTTCCAATTCAAGTCACATATTCTTGAATTCTTAAGAGAAAAATAATTAAGACAAAGCCAAATTGTATTATGGTGTACTACTAAATATAAAAGATATATTTTTATTTTTTTTAAAGTTTGTTTCAATTTAAAAATAATTTTAGAAAAAGAGCACAAAACGATCAAACTTCAAAAATTTTTAATTTTCTGAAATGTAGCATTTAAACTAGATTACAATAAGAAAATATTAATGCACATAAAAATATTACTTGAAGGAAATGATCAAAATAAAAACAAGTATTCTACTTACCATGGTAACAATGCATTCTAAAATACCCCAAAATTTAGTAAAATATCTTCTGAATCCTAAAGCAAACAACTTCATAATCATCTCAAGTGCAAAAATCACCAAAAATGCCTTATCAGCATAGTTCACTATTTTTTCAACAATGGCAGGTTTCTCAGGATATGTACTTTCTACAGCCTAAAATATTTAATTTGACACAAAATCATAAATCTTTGAAAGATTATTGCTACAATATGAAAAATTATTTTTTGTAATGAATGCATCATGAATGATTATATAAATCCTTATAATTAAAAAAATAAAGGTATTCATATGACAGAGAGAAAAGATACAAAGTATTATAAAAATTATTAAATTTAATCTTACTAATTTTATTCTTGTACTCTCTCTAAAAGTTAAATAAAATTAAAAACTAACACCACAAACATATACATTTATAAAATTATTACAGTGATAAATTGTTAAATCCCATAATGGAAAGAGTAGAAACTACAGAGAATTTTCGTTTTAACTGAATAACAAACATGGTTTTCCCTCTAATAACAGGAAAAATTCATGTTTTAAAAAAATATATTTTTATTTAAGTTATGAATATATTAAGTGAAAGAGCTTGGAAATAAAATTCTAGACTACAATAAAACATGCATGCTCACTACTAGTGTTATGAATCTACACATATATCCTAATGACAAAAAATATATGAATTTACACATATATCCCAACTTTCAATTTAAGGTGCAGTGAAGTACAAACTCAGTACTTATAAACTAAAGTCATCTAAACCAAAGTCTCTAACTAACAAATTAGTGGTTATTATGATACTTTAAAGAACAAAATTAAAAATATATAAGGCTTTAATTGTGGTATCTTTTGAAATTAAGTTCAAGTTTCTTCTAGAATACCTGAAATGTTAACTAAGTATTTCAAAAGCTTTAGCCTTTTCCTTAATTCATTTGTAAAGCAAGGTTTCTACCTCATATCACTTCATTTTTACAGTTCTAAAATATTTAATATCAGGACAGTTTTGATTCCTTTGAGCCACACAAAACAAATGACATTCATACAAGAAATTAGTTAGGTATAAAATAAAATGTGTTAATATTTTTTACATATTTCCCCCTCTTTGATAAAACCATATAAAATAATAATAAAGTAAACTAATGCATAACACCACACATTTCATATAGAGAGAGATTGAAGATACTTTTTAAAAGAAAGGAGAAAATTGTTTGTGTTACAAATAATGAAAAAAATATTTTTACATGAAAAATATAAAGTAATTTACCAATTTACAGCAGCAGATAACAATAATGACCATAAAAAATCCAATAAAATAATAACTTGACAACAGTGTCATTGTCTTTGTTCTGATCTTAGTCCAGACACGGAAAAAACTACAATCAGTTCTGCAGCATGGGAAGCATCTATAACATAAACTTGGAAGACAATCACTAGCTTCTGGGGCAGGATCTTTATCTCTATAGTGCGATTTGTGCACGATGTGAATCCTATGCACTTTACTACCACTCAAATCAGATGTATGAACTTCAGGAGTGTTCCAATCCATTTGAAATATTTCTGAGAAAAAAGGAAAAAATCTGTTTAATATACGAAAAGTACATGGCAAAACTTTTGCATGAACACTCCTTTTTTCATTAGAAGTATGCAACAGTATTAAAGCTAATGGTTAAAAACCTGTTGAACAATTAGATTTGGAAATCGTAATAAGTTTGATAAAGTTTTAATCTTAGTGAAAAGCATGTTTCTGATTTCCATTTATGACAAAATTTAATACTACAAGTTTTTTGGATTAAATTTTCTACAAAATATAAAGTTGCCTGTTGTTACAATATGAAGAGCATAGTTCTTCTTGTTCAACTGGTTGGTTTTTAAGACAACAAAGACATTCAAAATGATTGTCTAGTCAATGTGACAATGCCAAAAGGAAAAAAATTTCTAGAATGTTTACTAACATGTTAAAAATACACAAACATGCTAAAGTTCATAAAGAATATGGTAAAATATTTCAACAAATGTAAATCAAGGGAAATTGCAATCGTTGTGGGTTATTATAAACCTCTTTGAAAAAAAAATTTGATATATATATTAAATGAAAATATACATATAATCATATATAATAAAATATACATATAATTTTATTATTATGATTATATGTATATATATTTAATGAAAATATACATATAATCTATATACATAAAACATTTACACAACTAACTGACTGACTGACAGATAACGCACAGACCAAACCGCAAAACCTAAAGGGCTGAAATTTTGCATGGCGATTCTTCTTATAGTACAGGGGAGCACTAAAAAAGATTTTTGAAAAATTCTTCTTAGATTTTTTTAAATTAAATTTTTAAGCTGTTTCTGTAACTTTTTTAAGTTTGTATATAAAATAATAATTTGAGGGTTATAAAATTTATATCATGAAAAAGAACATAAAAATTCCTTTAAAATGAAATCTTTTTCAAATCTTCACCTTCATTTTCTGATTTTTGGTGAATTTTTAAAGATTAATGTTTCGAATTTATTTTATTAAATGCTGATCATGTGGTTTCTTTTCTTTTTGTAATACTTTAAATTAATTTTGCATCACATGCATAACAAAATAAATTGACAAAAAAAAATTAAAATATGGTAAAAGATAAAATTTAAGCACTAGATTAATTAAGATGGAAGTTTTTTAAGAATTTAATTCAAATTAGTATGTTTTATGGATATTAAACATACAAATTAATTGTTTACATTGACTGTTGTATTTAATTTGAGTATTTTCTTCTACATTATTTTATCTATAAAAATATTTGTTACAATTTTTTTATAAATATATATATTTATTTTTTGGGGGGGCATTAATTGCATACATTGACCGTTGTATTTAATTTGAATGTACTCCATAGCGAAGCATGGGTATTCAGCTAGTCATATACATATAATCATATATGATATATATATTAAATGAAAGTATACATATAAATATACATAAATACATACAATAAGAAGAAAATACATTATCTGTCTTAAGTCATTACAAAGTTCAATAACTAACTTCCTGCAAACATTTAGTTAAAATAAATGTCTCAGTCTATAGTGCCGTTTACATGTGCCAAAAACCCGGGTAAAAGCAGGGTCGTTTCTTACTTTTTCCCTACGATAGGGGAAAATGCAGGGTGGATTTTCGACCCTGCTTCGACCCAGGATAAAACCCACTAATTACCCATGATGCATTTCGAAGCTGGGAATAAATAACATGGCGGGTTTGAACTTGTGTGAATCCATGAAAATGCAGCTAAATGATCGATGGAAGGATCTGGAACCCCTTAACGATCGCATAATTTTCAAGAAAACAGTAGAAAAGTGCCTATTTTCTTCCGGAGGATTTCATCTATTTCTGCCCATCTAGTTTAAAAAAAAAAAAAACCATTCCCAATTACATTATAAATAGAATGGTACTGCCATCTGGTATGTAAAATAAGAAATAAAATTTCATTTCAATAAAATTTCAATAACATTTTCATTTAAAGTGTTATGGTAAAATCAATAAATTTAATAAGTATAATCAATAATTAAACGTAACATTAAAATTTATTTATAAATTAATTATTTTAGAATTCACAGATAAAAATTTATTTATATCTATTTATGATTTTTTTATTTATACATGACTAAAAATTACTGAAACAAAATTGAAATCAAAATTACATTTTGATTTTATAAAAGGATTTATTGAAACAATAAGTCTCTTACAATTAATCTTATAATTTAAAAAAATGCACCTATCGATTGGAAAATTTTCTTTCCAGTCTTTATTACTTCAGGAATTTAAAACAATTTCTTCCCACCAAACAGAGCTTCGTAATTTTGCACATTCTTTTTTGTGGAAAAACTAAATTTAGCGATGAAGCCATAGATCGTACGATTATATCTAATATCCGCATCAATCTTCTAGTTCTTATATTCCTTTTTTCCTATCTATTTTCTAAATTTATTTTTAAAAACAACAGAAAACAATCGTAAACGTTCTATAATTATCAATAGCGACTGACATGTGCTGCATTTAAATAACAAATAGACGCAGACGTAATTGTGTTTTAGAAGAGGAGTGCATTGGTCGTGTCGACTTTATCTCCTGTAAGCAAGATATATGTAATCAAGGTGGGAGTGCTCAGTAGTTAAAATTTTAAGTAATGAATTAAAATATTAAGGTAAGAATAACGCGGGTAAAAGAAAAAAATTAATAGTAAAGTTAAATTAAAACAAAAAAGTTAATTTTAACAGAAAAAATATAGAGTTACAAGTTAAGAAAATTTAGAAGAAAAATTAGATAAGACTAATGATCCACGGAAAACAAAAAAGTAATAATATTAAGAGGCCCAGAAAAGCAGATATCATAAGAATACAAAAAATATTTTTGTAAGTTTTTCAATCTTTTTGGATTTTTAAAATTTTATGATTTTTTTTGTTGTTATTTTTAAAATTTAAGAATACGAGGTCAAAAGAAAAACAATTGGAAAAAAAAGGCCTTCCCCAGGACCATACACTTTGTAACGAGATAAATGCGGAGTTCGAAGATGGAAAGCTAAAAATAGCAATGCAGTGAATTTGGAAAAGTATGACACCGGCTGGGATCGAACCCATAACGTGATTTACAAGGAATGATGGTGTATGAGGATCACTTCCGCCGAATCATGTGACGGCCTTTACTTCCGGTAAGACGGGTAAAAGCAGGGTGAAAATGTGGTCCCATGTAAACGGACTTCGAAGGTTTTCCCTATTAGCGGGTAAATCCCGGGTATTATTGTTGTCCATGTAAACGCAGCTTATATTTAAAGTGCTGGGACATCCTGTGTTCTAGTTGTATTTCTGAATTTATCAAAAATAAATTTTCCTGTAAATTAGCTTTTTAGAAAAAAAAATCGATTGGCATGATTACTGATCATATTTAATAAAAATGGATTAACTGATTAATAAATTAAAGCAATGAGAGGGGCAAGCATAAAAAGATATTTCACATAAATTTATAACATTGAATAAAGTAAAAATTTACCCCTGGAGCCAGATGGCTTGTAGCGACAATGTCTAGAGAGAAAGTGATTACACTCCATTTGTCTTAGATGCAGAAGGCTTTCTCTCGAAGCAGTTTCACTTCCAGCAATACAAACATTACGTTTCAATGGCAAGGGCTAAAATTTATACATAAATTAAAAATTCTTATTGCATTACTACATACAGTTAGACTTATCAAATAACAACATATATTTAAATACTCACAACAGTTTCTTGATATGATTCCAAAAGGGGTGTTAAACTCAAAAGACGAAATGAACGCAATGCCTTAAAAATGTTTTTCTGGCCATCAAAAAATTTAATCGACAATATGTCTACCAAATATATCTGAAAAATAAATATCATAAAATATAAATTAATCAGTAAGTACCTAAAATTTCATAGATCAGTTTTTTAATGGATATAAAATACAATAATGAAAAAAAATCCCTACACAAAAAATGTTAAACAAAAATACAGTTTTGTGTACATACACAAAATCTTAGCATAAAGTGTATATAAAATTAAATTAAGTTCTACATAAAAGCACGGAAATATAAAATTTCAAAGTAATAAGATTACTTATAATGAATCACTGAAAAATTGCCTATTAGAAGACGTGAATCAAATTTATTGCTTTCCTCAGTATCAATGACCACAGTATCTTTTTCAGTGATTCATAGTTATTATTTCCATGTAATAAAAGTCTTAAATAAGGATATCCTATTTATTATATGTAATAATGTACCCTTAGCATAAGTGCACTTATAATAAGTTCAGTATATTATGGTGAAAAAATATTTGGAAAGGATAATACTTGATAATATTTCATGACAGAGACAGAATTTGCATTAGTTTCATGTCACAGGCATTTTCTTAATCAGAAACAATCATACAAATAAAATATTGGCCATTATATCCCAATGATGATAACTAAAGTTATTCAATGCATTAATTCCATAACTCTATTATTACCTGAAGAATTAAATCTTAAATCTAAGATAATTAATAGTTTATTTTTCTATTTGGATGTTACTGTTTACAGTAAATTATTCAACCTTTAAAATTTGATATGCTTTTATTTTGCAAGCATTTTACCTATTTTATACTTGATAGACACATTATGAGGTTTGTCCTGAATTTAAGAATGCACTTCTTGTATTTCCCTTGTTTGCAAATTCTGCCATTTAAAATAAATAAATATATATATATATATATATATATATATATATATATATATATATATATATATATATATATATATATATATATATATATATATGTGTGTGTGTGTGTGTGTGTGTGTGTGTGTGTACCTTATTACATGTACATAAAAAAAGTTAAACAAGAACTTAATTAACTTTTCCAGTGAAATAGGTCAAAGAAAATCTGTTTAATGCAGTTAAAGGTTATTACAAAATGCCTTGAAAAGAAAATAGCAAAATTTCTATAGAAGTTCTAAAACCCAATTATTTTCTCTTGAGGAATAATATATACCTCAAGATCCTTGAGAGTCCCACTGATTATTCATACTAAAATAAAATTAAGAATCCCATTTAAATTATAAATAATGATTACTGTAGATAATGTCAAAGGATTACCTAGTAAAAGTACCTTAACAAATTTACAAAATCTTTCAATTTTCAACCACAAATATCATGCCCATAAAAGTACCTTAAAATTCTAAATATAAGAAAAAATAATGAAACACTTCAATTCAATTACCAAAAGAATAAAAAATTCAAATCGTCCAAGATGACTCTTGAAAAACTTTTGTAAACCATAAGCCATCCATTTGAGCATCATTTCCAGTAGAAAAAGAACAAATATGCAAGGATCTAAAGTTTCAACAACTTTAGCACCATGAAGATATTTTGCTTCATATGAGCGATCAACAATCTGTTGTAAGAAAAACAATTTATTAAATCTAACATCACAACCTGATCTATACCTATAAATAAGTATAACATTAAAAAAATTTACCTGCATGATATTTGATTAAATATTGCATATAAAATGCAAATTTTGTGTTGTTACATTTCAACTTTAAGTTCATTACAAAATTCTTAAGTCAGGTTTAAATTTTAAAACCAGACAATAAAATATTCAGTAATCATCTATATGTATTGTTACAAATTCATTCATAATTAACAATATATTTGATACCTTAAGTAACTTCATACTTTTCAGACATATTACAATAGAGGACAAAATATTCTTTTACATAATTTAAATATTTGACAAATTCACATAACATCTAATGAAAATACATTGAATAGATTAACAGATGAAAAGTTAACAGGAAAAGAATACTGCCTACATACCAGCATAACTATGCTAACAAGAATTACAATGGACACTGCTGCACGAAACATCCGTGTTTCAACAAAACAGTACAACCTGCACCTCACATCTGCCCAATTCTGCCAAAGCACAGGGTTTTCATCTGCCTTACAGAAGGAGCAGCAGAAGTAGCAAAGAGAAGGACAACAGTCAGCCATGTATTCGGATGATGTATCTTCTACAATTTCCAGCTCTTTTTGGCTACGAAGTTTCTTTCGTTTACCTGAGGATTATTATTCAAAATGAATGTCTATAGGCAATCCCAATAGCAAATATCCTATTCCTTCAAGCTATTCATAGTCTCCATATAACAATAAAACATTATATTCAATAAAATTCTTTGAGCTAGGCCTTAAAAATAATTACTTTCATTGAGATTATAATAAAAAACATTAAATCAATATTTTTTTTCTTTGTTGAAATTTCCATAATCTTTAAAAAATGTCTTAAATCATTACTATAATGATAAAATATTTTTAAATGTTTGTTCTAACATCTTCAATATCACATTACAAAAAAAATATAAATATTTTTTTAAAAACCTCATAGCTAATGCAAATTTAAAATTCATACTCAGAGTAAATTTTAGAAACTTGTAAGAATAACCTTGTAAGAATTTCTTTACTATTTTTTAGAATTGTACAATCTAAATGAAATATCTATTACTATAATGTTTGAAAACTTTTATAGCCAAAAAAATGTCTGAATATCCAATGTTAATATGCAATTCATTTAAAATACTACAAAGTAGTTTAATGTATAGAAATCAAGTAATGGTACCAGTCTACCTGAAGTAACTAAAAATAATCGTGGAACTCTAACAGGGAGAGGATATTATTCAGTAAGATTGTATAATGATCATTAATGTCCAATTTTTCAAGGTAGGTGTATGTGCAAACTAAATATCATTCATTAAATGCTTAATATGTTAGATATTTGTCATTATTCTGTAAAAAAATGTGAAAAGTTTCCTTAAAGCAATGAATACTAGAACATCTTTTGCTCCAAAGGATGCATTTTGGACCAATCAAAATCTAGGAAAATACTCTTTAGTATTATCCTATTGATGCAAGAAATATTCAAATTATAGAAGCAAGATTCAAATCACTATCCCATCTAGTATTGTGACAAATACTTAAGCCTCTCAGAATATGAGCTATGCTATAGTTATGTTTATGCCATTATTGATTGTTAAAATGTGATTTGTGATACAACTGTCTAATTAAATAATAGTAAATTTTAAAGTATGCTACTATAACTATAATATGCTATACTATGCTACTATTACACTATAACTTTCTACAGTACTTTACCAGTCAGTAACTTTAGCAATTTTTTAAATAGTGTCCATAAGAGGATTAAAAACACGGTTTCATTCATCTCCTAAAATATATTTTACTACTTTAAACAGAAACACTGAAAACTCTGACTTTATCATAGCAATTCTTTATATCCTTTCATAAGATATATAGGGTGGTCCAAAATTATTGAGTGTATTTCATGTTTGAAAAAAAAAAGAACTAAATGAAGTATGTACATGTTTTTTATTTTCTTAGAAAGATAATTTAACCCCTTAACTGCTCACGAAATCTTACGTGATGCTCCCCAGTGCCACTGTTTTCCACACAGACACTTAGCAACACGGTGCAATTGAAGAAAAATAGAGGCACAATTTTCAAACTACATAATATATAATGTTAAAATGAAAAAATAAAAAATACAAAATTTAAATTACAGATTATAGTAAAAATTAAGAGTTAGTTCTTAGCTGTTATGTGATATATCTTGAAACATGGTTGAATACATAAACCAACATCACATTCAACACAATGATAGCAGGATTCACGGAGAACTTTCTTTTTGGAGTAGTCATCTAATTCACTGTCAGACATATCCATACAAGATATTGAAAATAACTCATATCACACAATGCTACGCAAAAACAGAGAAAAAGAGAAAAAAAATCCCACAACCTATTCAAGCACGCTCTCACATGAGCTACCACTTTCAAATTTCACCCTCACATGCCCCCTACCCATTTGTAAAAAATGAGCATGACCCTGTCAAACGACAATTCAAGGTGTCAAAATAACTTGTATCACACAACACTATGTGAAAACAGAGCGAAAGAGAAAAAAAATCACATAACCTATTCAAGCATGCTCTCACATGAACTACCACTTTCAAATTTCCCCCACACATGTCCCCTACCCATTTGTAAAAAATGAGCATGACCCTGTCAAACGATAATTCGGGTGTCAAGGTCAATATATCATATTCCAAAGCAGTGGGCATAGTTATACATCTATAAACAAATTACAGTGTCGAGTATTCTGGGAGGATGTAAATATACACCAGTGGCAGTTATTGCATGACTGTGCAAAGTGTATATATATGCCCATGGCAGGTAAGGGGTTAAAACAGTTTTACACAACAAAATTTTAAACATTAAATAACTTCCACATAAGCCAATAGATTACACAACAACATTTCGCAAGAAAAATTTACTAATTGTGTCAGTCTGCAAATCGCTACCAACCAGGATAAAGCAATGCACATTTTGTGGTTCCTTGAAAACAAACCCATTGTAACTCATTTTGTTCTTTTTTTTTCAAACATGAAATGCACTCAATAATTTTGGACCACCCTATATTATCAGAAAACATACTACTGATTAGAATGCTCTTATGTGTAAATAAAAGCTATATTTACTTCTTTTAAAACTCTGTGAAGAACCTGCATGAGTTTCAGACAAAATTTCACTACTGATACTGTAACTTGTATTTGGTTCTTCACTTTTACTTTCCTTGACAGCTCTCTGCTAAAAGAGATGAGAAATGAATAAACACAACTTTGAAGGAAAAGCATCATAATAAGTATTTATGTGGGATCTTTTATTTCAGTTGTCAAACCATGCAGGATCAAACACTGAATAAAATAACTGGAAAGTACCTTCCATTCAAAAATTTCTCAATGAAAGTATTAATTTAGAAAAAAGTACACAAACAAAATTACACTACAGCAACATCATGTAAGCACCAGTTACACATCTTAAGTATAATATCTGAATCTAAATGCAATTGTTAAGTATTAACACTAGTTAAAAAAAAATTGTGCATGTTTACAGTTTTGATACTTGAGTTCAATATAACATATTTTTGTATTTTCATATATTTAAGCTTTCTTATTTAAAGTATGAATTACAACAATATTTTAATAATCAAATTCATTCTGAATAACATGCCAGACAATGGCTGGAAGGTTAAGCTGCTGGCCTTTAGAACCAGAGTTTGTTGATTCGAGTCTCGTAATCAGCAAGGGTATTTTTAGCCCTTAAAAATTGGCTCTAAACAATAGGTCTAGTAAAGGAAAGGGTAGTTGTGCTATAAAAAACCAACCAATCTATTGAAGCAGAACATGAAACCAGATAAGGTAAATTAAACATTTTCTTATAGCAAACTTAAATTGGGAAGTCAAAGTATTAGTGAAACATTTTATATAACACTAAAATCATAGCTTCAACATAAAGATTTTAAATTAAGTTAAAAAATCAGTTGTAAAATATTTCATATAACAAACTTAGAAATATTCATAAATAGTGGAATAAGAAAATAACACACTTTTAAAAATTTTAAATTTATAATACACCAATATAAATTTAATCTTCTTAAAATAAGATCATTATAATCATAAATGTATAAAAATTTACATACAGATCGTTACCACTATGCCAAAGACATAATGTTTATAAGTGCTCAAAGAAATAATTATTTGTACACCAATTTTTATATCATTTATATCCTTTTTGTTTTTCAACCTTTAATTATATACAAATACAATATCATTGAATTTACTTGCAATATAACTATATTATACTGACTTAAGTTTCAATTTACCAAAACCAAAACTCTTGAAAGTGAAAAATAGGTTATAAATATATTGGTCTGCTAAATTTTAAGATTGCTAAGTAAAAAATCATATCTAACTGCTCATTTTTAAACATGCCCTTTTCAGATGGCAAACTACGATCAGGATTTTTTTTAGCACCATTTACTAGCAATGGATGCTTTTCTTTTTTATAATTATATTCCTACAAAATTTATATAAATACAGTATAATTTTCTTTTTTTTACTTACTTCTGAAAACTTTTCTTGTCCTTTCAAAATAATCTGAATCGCATTTTGTAGCTTATCCTTTGAGTATGAACTTCTAGGAACTGACTTATAAAAGTATATGTAAAAGATGACACCCATAAATAGGTTAATAATCTAGAGTGAAAGAAAAATTATTAATGAAACACAAATAGGAGTATGAAAAGATATGAAGACATAGCACTGTCTTGTGTTCTCACATAACCATCTATATTACAATCATTATAAACAAAAATATTAAATGTACATCTCTACTGTGTTAAGCAGCAGTCTTAAACCTTGATTTCCCTCTAATTGAATCAGTCATTTTGAAAAGGAGTCATCTCCATTTTTTAAAATTTTTCATGAGAAGCAAAAAACTATAACTTGCCTTCATGCATTATTAGTTAGACTAAATTTAGTATTTATTATGTTAATAAGGCATCAATCCTGATGCAAAAATATAATTTGTTAATATTTTTTTTAACTTGGTTGAGCCCCAGAAAAGTTGGAGAAAAGTGGAGATGACTCCTTTTCAAAATGACCGATTCAATTATAAGTTCATTATAAAGGACATAGCTGTGAATAGTTCTGAAGATAGCTAAGAAGGCCATCAAACAATAAAGCTTGAAAAAATTGTTGAACAAGCAGGGAGACACATGTTATTTTTGCCTTTAGTGATATGTCCTATCTTATGAAGGTATAGTTCTTGATTTTTTTCATCATGTACATGTTGCAAGAGAACAATATAAAGAATGTACCTCTCCATTATCTTTTTGCTAAATCACAAAAACAAAAAAACAAAAAAAACTTTGTTTTTTTACTTTAAATATCTAAACTTTAGAAGAATATTTTTTAAAATATCTTACATGTCTAATATGCACAGAATAATTCAATAATTCACAAGATCACAGGGTTATGAATAATTTATTTTACACTTATTTGATTTCTGAATAAAATTCCATTTAATAAATATTTTTTGTTAGAAAGTAAATGAATAGCTGTGAGAATCATAACTAAACCAATCATGTCAATACTCCTCCATGGCTCACTGAGTACATTAGCAAGATCTTCTTTCCATCATTTTGTCTTGCCTCTGTCCTGTAACTATGCTTGCTATTTCAAATTCATAATTTGTTTTATGTGCAACTTTGCTAAATGGTAAGACATCCCAGAATAAGCTGGTTGTACCAATTGATTCCCTTTTCCATGAAAGGAAATCAGCCTGCTCATTTCTAAAAATGCTGCAATGTTGAGGGATCCATTATAGGACAACACATTTGTTTTTCAGCCCCAACTGCAGGATAAATTTCTAGCGATGGAGAATGTCAGTTCATAAGGAAACTTCCACAGACCAAATGACCTGGTTTGCTGCCTGTGGATCCAAGAGAGATCAACATTCTCAAATAAATGGGGTACAGTCAACAACTGCTTTGATGCAACATGGAGAACTCCCAACTCTTCATCAAAGGCCATTCTGTCTCACAACTCTCAGAGATTTTAAAAAATTTATATGCCACAAAAAATTACACTCAAATTTTTTTAAGGAAATACATTGCTCACAAACTTATGATAAATTGCATCTATTTTAACAAGTACTATATTCAGCACAATATTATTCTTCAAAGGTATGATTACTGTTATTTATTAATACCTGTAACTATTGATTTTAAATAATTAAGCAATCAAAATTTTCTAAAAAAAAGGGAGAAATCTACTTTTAATAAATTAATACCATCTATTTTAATCTTTTATAAGAAACTTCTTTTTTTAAAAAATTCTATTCAGAAACAAAAGTTGACAGAGATAACTATAATCTCCAGATATCAGAAGAATGCATCAAATTTATCAATCCATACTTATAGCCTAGCTAGAAAAATGTTTTCCTCATAAGTTGCAGAGACCAAAAATTGCAAACTCTACAAGAAATTTAACATGCCAATTTTAATTTTTTTATGGAAGATATTAAGCATAAACTTTTAAAGATTAATATAATCTTTTTTACCTAATATTAAATTCAGACATAATTATTTAGAGGTATGGTTATGTTACTTATTAAAATGATTGATTGATTGATTGATTAACTATTGATTAACTATTGATTTTCAATAATTACAAAATCACAAACTTCTTGAAAATTGAAGTAATCTATTTTTAGCATTTAAGAGACTTTGATCTTAAAAAAACTACTTTGTCTATACAAAGAAAATAAAAGCCCTAAAATATTTTGTTTTGGGTAAATTTTTGAATATTTTCTCCCAAATCATGATTTAGTCTTTACTAATCTTGACATACTACCAAACATAACTGATGATTACATTTTGTAACTAAGGCAGTTATATATCCCTGTTAGGCAAGTACAAAAATTACCATATGCTTTTTAGATTTTTTTATTTTTATTATTTTTAATGCACTCAGCATTTTAGGCTTCATATTTTTTTAACCCTGGTTATTCCTAGACAATTTTTTGTCAAATAATCACCATTACTAATACATTGAAAAATCTACAAGCTCTATTACTTACAACTTCCATTATTCCTGTAGATACAATAAGCATTTAGATACTTAGAAAGAAATTTTACAGAGGCAAGTGGTTTGCATTTAATACTAATTAAGTCAATAGAGTTTTCATAAGGACAATACAAAGCATTTAATGAATATTAGAGTAACACTAACCACAAAATTTCCAATAAGCACGAAAATCAACATTAGCAGATCACTAGCACAAGATGTGAAAAGCACAGTATTGACCATTGGCTGCTTCCAGTCTCCACACAGCATACAAAAAACCAACAAAAAAGAACTGTAGCAATCCTTAAAATACCAACGGGGTGGATCTTGGTTTGGAAATCTGAACAAATAATAAAACATTTGAAGCTACAGATATTAATTTTCAAATCACATAAAAGTGAAAACGACATAAACAACAAATTAACAATAAAAAGACATCAAGTTTTACAGTAGAGTAAAATGCATATACAAACATTAAAAATGTTTAATTTTCTCCAACAGGATAAAATCTATGACTTTAGCAAATATGAAATAATTCTACACACTCAAGGTAGTTAATTATGGGCAATATTTTTCTTAACAGTTTTTTTGTAACTTTTGATTTAAATTCTAACACTGTATATTCAAAATGTAAAAAATACAATTCCTTCATTCTATAAATGTGACATATTTATGTAAGCAAGAAAGAAAAATCCAGATTTTCTTTTCATTATTTGTTATTTTGGGTAACATAGTCTTAAAAATCAAAGCTTTGCATTTTATGACAGTTACAAGGTACAGTGAAAAAAGGTAGTATTCAATTACAAATGTAGTAATTTGTTTAGAACAAAACTATCTAAAAGCTAATTTTTCTGGGATCATTATATTTAATTTTAAGTTTAGACAATTTTTTTAACTATCAATAAAATCAATATGTACAATATCATTTGAAGGATCATGAATTGCTGAAATGTACATCATTTTTGATTATGCAGTGTTTTATGCCTAATTTTTTCATCAAAAATTCAGTTTTACTTTTGATGAAATGGCAAAGTAAAAAAGAAAATTGTTATTACTTATAATCTGAGCTATTCATCAGAAATTTAAAGAAATCTATGCATATTTAGAACACTAACCCTTTGTTCTCCCATATTTTTTTTTCAGTTTTGTTTACAAAAACTCCATATAATATTGTGTGTTTTAGTTTAATTACTTTTTTTTAAGTTTAACTAAAAAGAAGAATTTAATAAATTTTTTTTTAAGCTAGAGAAAAATAGCAAGAGAAAATAAATTTTCGACAATCGGTATCACATGATCTGCTTAGAGCAATTGTAATTTGCCAATTTTATAAAATAAATAACCATGAAAATGTATTTAAAATATATATGGTTAGAAATTTTAAAATATTGAGCTTGACATAAGAGTTACTGTAAATAAAATTGTTGAGTCACACTCGACATAGGTGTCCAAAGGGTTAATATATTTTTCTCCATTTCTTAATAAGTTCAACATTTTCATTTTCATGTGATAATTAGCTTGTTGTTTAACAAATGAATAAAATGTATTTTTCCAAAATCTGTGTTTTAAACAAATGTATATTAGAAAGTAAAAATGTGAATAAATAACTAACCTCTTAGTGCTATAAAAATACTCATATCCATACAACTGCATGCCAGTTACAATGCAGATGGTAATGAAAACAAGTAAAATTGACATGGGGTGTCTAAATAAGAAGATACAATTTCCCATTACATGCTTTAAGTAGCTGCAAGTTTTGCAACAAACTAGAATTTTGACCTGAAAAAATTCAAGACAAAATTTAATGACATAATTATTCTAAATTCAATCAGTTTTAAAACAATTTAATTATTCTAAATTAAGTTATAATTGTTTTAATTTTACAAACTGGAAAATACGTGACATAGTTTACATGAAACCATTATTTTTCTGCATTCAGTAAATTTTTCTAGATAGAAATATAGCATTGTTTTCTAGTTACTTTGATTAAAATAATTACATTGATGTACGATACAGTTATTAATAAATAATAAGAAAAATATAAATAAATGATTTATAAGCATTTTTAGAATACTGATTACTAAAATAAGCAATGAAGAATTTATGTACATGTTTTCAAACTGTAATAAGCTCAAAACACTTCAAGACAATAAAATTTCATCCTTAATAGTTATTCCTTAACACTGAAGAAAAATCATATCTGTTCACAAGAGATTAAAGCAAAGTATTTAAATCTTTTGAAAGCCCCTAATAGCCCATTAGCATTCCTCCCAGTTGCTGAACACTAAAATAACTGTTTGAGTGGATTGAGATTTGAACCTGTATCTCAGGACCTTGTACCTCAGGACAGGAAACAAGTTTCCAGATCACTAGACTCTCTTGATCATGAGAGGAAATTTCATATCATGAATTCCATTATTCACAATTTTATGAAAATATTTAATGATTATACACATAAATTTACAATTATTTACACTTGAATTTACAAATTAATCCTATATTTTTTTAAGATAACACTAAAGGCTGTTTTATTTCAGTGTAAAAAAACATACCAATGAACCTTGCACTGTAAAGTACTAGATAGATTATAAAAATTCAAGTTTTATAAAAGCTGATAGGGGTCCTATAACTTAACATAAAAATGAAGCCCTTGGAGAAATGATGAAAAGGAGAAATTCAACTTTAAAAATTCACAGTTACTGCTTGAAGAATTTTCTGCCTAATTATCATCAATTCAGATAACAAGAGAGAAAAGTTCAGGACCAAATACATTGAATATCACAAATAAATACACAGAAGGTCATTCTCACTTTATGGAAACAATTTTGATAGTTAAGTTTTATGCATAAATGCTGTATTTTTATGTTGATTTGCTTCTATCTGATAGCCATGGTTCTTAACAATAGCTCTAGCTGAAATTTTCCATGAAAGTAAACTTTTTCTTAGTACTGTCATGTCAATTTTACCCCATTCCTCTAGGACCTTTTTCTAAAGTCCATTCAGTGTTCTTGGATGCCATTTTCCTAAGGCTCGTGTTAATAAACTGAAAGCACAAAAAGTCCATTGGAGGAGCATCAGGTGATTTTAAAGTAATATTTCATTAAATGGGATATACTTTATTTTTGTTCCTGATTCTTTCTTTGCTAAATTAGCAGCAGTTGATTTAGACAAGTGACTAGAGGCTTTGTCCATACGAAGCTCAACTTTATCAAAGTCCTTTCCATATAAGGCTAGAATTCCTTCTTCAAAAATTGGATCTAAAATATTCTGCTGATAGTAGAGTGAATTAATTTTGGCTTTACTTGAGACTTTTTTGATTTTTAATTTGCCATTGTAACAAAATCCTGCAACTATCATGAATCTCTTTGAGAACTTTTGTGTATACTGATGAAGCCATTTCGTGTGGCCATTCCCGTTAGTTGAGCAATAGAAAATTGATCTTTTTTTATTAGTCATTTAAATACACCCATGCCTCATTGAATGTTACCACAAATTTCCATTTTTCAGCAGCTTGGTGTTTTTCATATAATTTTCTACACTTTGTTTTTCTTTCAGCAATATGCTTTGGCAAAAGTAGATGAACTTTAGGTTTAAACATCTTTTTTAATTTCAAATCTTTATGAATGATTTTATTTACAGTGTCAGAAGACATTCCTAGTTTTGATGCAATGGATCTTTGAGTCAGCAAATTTTCTTTTAGGATCAGAGACTTCACTTCCTTGATAGTTACCTGCATTCGAACAGTCTTAGGATGAGGTTTCGCGGTCATGTTTTCATTTTTACTTTCAGTTAAGACTTTTTTTCCCTTCAGATTTAATATATTATAAATACCTTTTTTTGAAATGCCATAACTGCAATTTTTACGCAACTTTTTAATTTGTTGATACGAATATTTCTCCTCGGAAAGAACAGTTACATAACTTTTGACCCATCGATCAATTTTAAGAGCCATTTTAAAATAAATCTTTTATTTTACATTCTAATCAAAACAAAACAGTAGCAGGCGATTATTCTGAAGTTGGCAAATTTTTATCTCAAAATGCAAACAATAAAAATAAATAACAAAATTGTTTCCATTAAGTATGAATGACCTTCTGTATTTGACTTTCACAGTAAACTAATATATTCATGATTTCCCAAACTAATGAAAACACAGCATCTCAGATATCTTCAAAGCTTTTACCATAATTTTCAATGTATTTACTGAAATATTCTAAGGGTATAAAATATAGACGAAGAGATATTTCTCTATGAGCAAACTTTTGATATTTAATATATCTGATGATTACAGAATGAAGAGAGCTTTAAGTTGAAAGAGAATACATGAAAAATTATAAGGAGGCAAAATAAATCAAAAATATTCTTCATACTCACCAACTTATAACCTCTAAGGACAAACAAAATAGGATGATCTACTTCAAGCAAAACCATTTCAGTTCCTCCAATAATCAAAACCAAACAATCAAAAGCATTCCATTTGCTCCTGAAATATTCTTGGGGGGAGTAACATATTAATTTCAATATGACCTCTACCAAAGTTTCACCAGCAAATGCCTAAAAAGTAAATAATATAAATTAACTCATTGAAAATAACATATTAAAGTACTCAATAATTAAATTATTTCACTAATTAAAAAATTTTGATAATATGTGAAGTAATGAGCATTACTACTTCATAACATAGGCATTAAAAACAATTTATTTCTAAAAGATATTTTAAACAATAAAAATATAAGATACAGCTCAAACGAAATTATATGAAAAGTATATGAACTTATATCCTTTTGGAAACATCTGCTTTTAAATACAGTAATCACTGCTTATCAGTGTTTATAAGAATCAACCATTTATAAAAATCAATATCGGAAAAGCAAAAGCAAATGTATTATTTCCATGTTAAAATTTTCGCTTTAAAGAATCAATCCACCGGTTTTAAGAATCAGCTCTCAATCTTTGCTTTTCTTTCATTTTTCCAAAAAAGCCACTTAAACTCTCAAAAGGCATGAAATTCTTTCTTAAGTTTTTGAAAAGAAATACTGATAAGACTTTGGGGTGGAATACAGTCGAAAAATATATCCCTTTCTTTGTTAGACATAACATCAGAGTTTCTCCTTAAATGCTTTAGTTAAACACTGTCTTATTAGCTTGACCCAGGGGCATCTCTACCCGTCCGGGTCCAATTTCACTTTTCTCCACTGACAAAGACAGGGACTCTTTTTTTCGCAACACCCACTTCCTGGACCTTGAAACACAAACCTTCGGCGAAGTGTCCACTATCACTTACGCGAACAGGACAGTAGATTCAGCATGTTATCAAACCATGAAACATAAGCTATAAAGTGAATCTTCATCTGAGACTGTAATGAGCATTCGTCACTAGTGCTCTCTTTAGTTTTCTAACAAAATTGCCAGTTAGTGTTACAACTTTTTGATAGTCGAATTCAAATGATAAAAACAAAGAAAGCTATTAGTTTTTCTGAAAAATAGAACTTGTTAATTAGATATGATGCTCTTCCGAAGTGCAGTCAAAGAGAAGCTGCCTCCCGTTTGGGTTTAACTCAGTCTATGCTTAGTAAAACTTTAAAATGTCGAGGAAATTTCAGCTACCATTAGCAAAAATGGAAATCTTGATCAAAAAAGGAAGTGCGATAGAAAATTAGCTGACGTTGAAGAGGCTCTATTGCAGTGGTTCACTTAAGCCCAAATGATGAATGCACCTATCAACAGAGCTGTGTTGCTGCAAAAGGCTGAAGATTTTGCAAAAAAAATTAGGAGAAAACAATTTTTGTGCTATGGAAGGTTGGCTTACCCAACGGAAACAGAGAAACAATATTGTTTATAAAAAAAATTATGGTGAGAAGCAAAATGTGGATACAGAATCAGCTCAAAAATAGCTCTCTGATTGCTTGCCTGCAATAATGAAAAACTATACCCCACACCAAATTTTTAATATAGATGAAAATGGGCTTTATTTTAGAGCGATGCCTGATCGGATGATGATGTTTAAAACAGATTCGTCTTCTGTTGGGAAAAAACAAAAAGAACACGATACAGTTCTTTTGACGACAAATATGACTGGGGGCATAAAGAAAATGCCTTTGGTTATAGGTAAGAGTAAATCTTCACGATGCTTTATGAAAATAAAAACCCTCCCTGTGTCTTATGAAATTTCAAAAAATGCTTGGATGTGTAGTAGGATCTTCACTAACTTCCTTCTAAAGTGGGATAAGGAGCTAACTGGGAAAGAAAAAGTTGTTTTGATTTTGGACAACTGTCCGGCTCATCCAGTTGTAAAGCTCACAAATATAGAGCTTTGTTTTTTGCTCCTGAATACAATGTCAGTGATACAACCTCTTGATCAAGGAATCATAAAAACTTTTAAAACGCTATATCGCTCTGACTTGCAACAAAGAATCGTTGATGCAATCGACGAAGGAAAGGGATCTGCATCAGAAATAAGTAAAAGAATCACTTTGCTTGATGCTATACACATGATTGCAAGTGCCTATAAAAGGGTTTCAAATCACTGCATTGTTAATTGCTTCCATAAAGCAGGATTTTTTGGGGAGACTGAGAACTCATTAAGTCAAGCAAAAACTGATACTATTGAGGAATCATTTCGTGAGTGGGTTGAAATCGACAAAAATCTACAGACTTCAGAAGAAAAGACAGAAGATGAAATCGTCGAAGAAATTTTAAAAAACTGTCAATAAATCTGAGGATGAGGATGAGGATGAAATGAATGATGTATTCCCTGGGAAACTACCATCAGCAAAAGAAACCAGAGAAGCATTGAATATTCTTAGAAGGACTCTTGAATATAGAGGAGCTTCTTAAGAACTTTATGGGACATTTTATGATATTGAAAGAACTATGCCTCCTGAAAACTTCATTACGTCAAACAACCATAGAAAACTTTTTCTTGCACCCTTCCTGTAGTTGAAATGTTAAAACTGTTTAGCAGGTATGTTGTACAAATATTGGATTTTTTCTTCTCTTACTATAAAATCATGTGTAGGGTGTTATAGGTCTAAAAATTGAGTTATAGTATTTTGTTTAGAAATTGAGTATTTTTAAAATTATAAAAAATAATTTTAATAAAAGATAAATAACATAAATTAAAGAGCATTTAATGGTAAATTGTGTATATATATGTCTGTGTGTGTGTGTATATATATATATATATATATGTATACATGTATATATGAGTGTGTGTGCCTGTCCAAAAACCTAAGTTTTGGTTATAAGAATCAACTGCTTATAAGAATCAAAAAGAGTAATAACAAACATGATTCTTATAAGCAAAAATCACTGTTTATCATTATGAAAGTTGTAACAGTTTGACGAAAATCCACCTACTGATTTTTCTCAATTTCTGGAGTAAATGTGATCCAACTAAAGAAGGAAATTTTTTTTGGTTGTTCTCCTCTCTTATTCAGTGCTTGTCCCTAGTCACAAAAAACTTTTACTTATGCAACAATGCACTATGTAATTTTTTAATTAAAAATTTAGAAATTTGTCTCATAAGAAGTTTTATAAATGATTGTCCAGTGATACATAATTGATAAATACAGCTACATTAAATGTTTAATGCAACTGCATCTATAATGAAACTAAACAGTAAAAAGAAATAAAGAATCACCCACTTAAAAACTCTGAGTAACCAACTAATAAGTTTTTTACCCAAGAAAGTCTGTTACACCATTAACTGCACTCAATGTCCTAATTACAAAATTTTATGCAATATTGAAATAGCACTTAGCACTATTTACTTCAAGAGAAATGTACATTCTTTTTAAATTTACTTTCTTTCTTCTTAATTACTTTAAAAATTTGTGACAAAATTGTTGTGCTGATATTTAGATTCCTGAACAGATTCCAATCCAACATGACACTCCAGCAAATTTAAATATATGTGTGAGATGTTTAATTGTATATTATTAATAATTATAATAATATAGGTGGCTTAGTATTTTCTTTATTGGTTGATGGACCTTTAATTTTTTTAATAATAAAATCTAATACCTTTGTTTAAAACTTTTCCATTTTCTAAGCAATCTTATTTCTCTTCTTCATTCTGGTATCCCACGGTAATACGATACAAAATAGTTGCGCCATTTCGTTCAAGAAGCAAATGTCATCAACCCAGGGATGGAAAACAGATATTGACATCTTTATGACTCCCCAAACATCGCAATTTTATCATTGTTTCTCAGAAAGTCTACCCCACACATCGTAGTTACCACCCAGACCTTTTCCGAGAATTTTTCCCCGTGAGTTTGTTGATGTCTTGTGGCGGAAAGATATCGCGAAATCAACCAATGAGAAGCCAGGAAGAGAAGGTCTATTTTTCACGCGGAACAACAAAAGAGGCAAAGTGGCGGAGAAGATCCGAACGAACAAAAAGTGAGATGGGGATTCGAAGAGAGGAGACAGAGGATGAAGATTCCATCTTGAGGGTCCCAGCGGAGGTTTGAGAATCCTGTTTCGATTCAGCGGCAGCTATGAAGAGCAACATTCACCGATAAGTTCCCCCCCCTTTTTTGGACATGTCCTATTCCCGAATTCTAAATCTTTCGACTTTCCTATTATGCCTTTGTTTCTAGATTTCTATTTCTTTCTTTTTTTTTTTTAGACTGCAGTCATTTCGGTAAAGTACAATTTTAATTATGATTTTCGTTTTCCTTTTATTTTTGAGTTAACTAAAGTAAATTTTTTTTATAAGATCTTAATGGGTTCATTAGCCACCTAAATCAAATTTAATTTCAATCTATTTTTATTGTGATGTGTAATACGAGAATTGTTTTATGTGATTATTTGTTTTTTTTTTATCATGGAATTGTGCCTTGTATGACAGCTGTTTAGTTATGAAAAAAAATCTTAATTTATGTTAAAATATAAATAAACTTTTGTAATTATTACCCCTAAAATTTGTGTCTCGTCCTTTCTTTAAAAGCGTAAGCTTAATGACTTTTATTTTGTTTAAATTTTCCTTTTCAGAGTAAAGTTCAGTTTCTCTTTCAGCTGTCGTTTTTCCCTTATAGAATCTGTTGTGGGTTATTGCGGTAATATTTTAAACTCTTAACTTTTGAGGTAATCACAACGCGCCTCATCTTAAATACAAATGAATTTACTCCCTAATACTTAAACTCTAATTAAATTTAATTAATTAAATTAATATATATCATGATAAATTAAGTTAAACATTCTCTAATGTCTGAATAAGAACAGGCATAACAATATTTCTGGTGCCGTGAGAGCGAAATAAGGGTCTTAAATCAAGTGCACAATTCCTGATGCATATATGTGTAAAATTAGGGGTAATACAAATTTTTTTTTTGCGGAGTGCTTATGTTGGAAATTTATGAGTGATTTGTGAATTTTTGTGTGTAATATAACTGGTATTTAATATTTATGTAAAATATAATAGTAACTAATTTCTATTGATAATCATTTTACTGAGAGTTTTGATATTTTGTGTGTATATTGAATTTTGAAAATGACTCTTAATACGGAAAATTCAGGAACATCAAACCCTAATGATAAACAAATACCTAATTTTGGAGAATTTATTCCCATGATCCCGATTTTTTCGGCAGACAATCCAAACATCTCAGTGCATGATTTTTTCGATCACATTGAAATGGTAGCAAAAATCGCCAACTGGTCAAATGACCATAAATTATTTGTGGCTAAATTAAGATTCACAGGTGGGGCTAACAAATTTTTATCTTCTCAACCACAAATCAAAAGCGAAACAGATTTTGAGAGATTTAAAAAAGAACTGATAGATAGATTCACCAACTGCGATTTTAAAGATAATTGTCTTTTAAAGTTCACAACAGCTTGTCAGGGATCTAGTGAATCCACCAGGGCTTACTTAACTAGAATAAGGGGCCTGTCTTACCAATGTTTTCTTAAAGAGGAAAGTACTAGGCAAAAGATGCTACTCACTCAGGCATTAGCTGGAATGAGAACATCAGTCAGGAGATTTGTAATGTCCCAACCACATGAGAGTTTTGATAATTTGTGGCAATTAGCCCTTAAAGAAGAAGAGTGTGCAACATTAGAAGCCTCTTCAGCCCAAGTTAACCTTACTATACCGAACACATCATCAAATTTAGAAACAGAATTAACACAAATTAAACAACTGATTCAAAATTTAGCACTTGAGAATGACCGTAAGGTAGCAGAACTGTCGGATGAAGTAAAAAAGTTAAGAGGGGAAAATCACACACGTCCTACTCCACCAACACACGATAGGCGCCCAAATTATAGAGATGTGGTTTGTTTTAATTGTGGGATAAGGGGTCATATAAGCAGACTTTGCAGGCAGCCAAGACGTTTTAATCCAGGTCCAAACTATCATGGTTTCCCAAGCCAGAGATTTAACAATCAGGGTAATTTAAACTAATTCAGGGGCAGAGCAGGCAAACACCACTGACTTTGAGTAAACCCCTTGAGTGTGTAAGGATAGATTCTGTATTTAATGTTAATAATTCACTTCCTATTATTGTAGTTTATATTCATGATATCAGAGTTAAGTGTTTAATAGATACTGGGGCGTCTGTGAATTTGATAAACAATATGGTTATAGATAAATGTGCAAAGAAAGGTTACGATACTAAACAGTCAGATTGTGCTTTGAGAGTTTTAGGGATTACCAACGATCAATTAATTATTACCAAAAAGGTTAATCTCACCCTAACGTTTCAGAGAGAGAAAATTAATGTTCAGTTTTATGTAGACACCAACAACTCTAAATTAGATTATGATGCTATTTTAGGGTTACAATTTTTTATTCAGAATAATGTGAAAATTGATTGTAAACAAATGAATATCCAAAATAATAAATTATATATACATTGGTTAAATGTAAAAGATAGAAGCAGAGTAAATGTAAATGATAATTATGAATGCAATTTGATTAATGATAGTACTAAGCAAAAAGTGAATAAATTTCAAGGTAATTCTAACAGTCAACATCATGCATCTAACACTAACTTCTAGAGAAATAACAACAAAACCAAATCTAAGCCTTATAATCGCAGAGATACCAATGCTACTCAACTTAACCAAAATATAAACAATCATAATTCAGATAGTCACAATTTAACTGTTACTAATTCTCCCTGTAAAAAACAACCCAAACTAAAGAAAAGTCATATTGAGAACAATCCAGAAGTACAAACCATAAATAAAGATCTTAAAATTGTAGAAATTACAGATAAATCTGGTAATAATAATCATAATAGACATCAAAAGATAAAAAGTACAGATAAAAGTAATTGTAACACTTCTAGTGATATTAATGTAACTAATGTACCTAAGAATAATGTTATAGGTAAGGATATGAATAATATTCAGTATGATCACATGCAGTTTCATGATAATAGTGTGATAGGGCGAACATTAATTAAGCATATTATACCTCCTAGGTCAGAACTTTTAGTATGGGTGCATACAGGCAACAAAATGTTAGATTCAAATACTGTCTTAATTCAACCATCAAAACACTCTCTAGCCAATCCATGGGTAGTTTCCAATTCAGTGAATGATAATAATAATGGGAATAAATATTTAGTTAAAGTAGCAAATTTTTCAGATGAGGATTTACATGTAAACAAAAATACAAGATTAGTAAGTGTAGAGCCAATCGTAGTGACTAAAGTAGAAAATGCAGAAGTTAATGTGATAGGAGAAAAATCAATAGATGAAGATCTTGAATTATTTGGAGGACAATTTGATTTGGCACATATACAAGATGAGGAGCAGAAATCTAAGCTGTTAGCTCTTTTACATAAACATTCGGATGTATTTGCAGATTCAGTGCAGAAATTGACTGGCTGCAACACTGTTTCCCATAGAATTTATTTATCTGATGAAGTACCAATTAGGCAAAAACCATACAGGACTCCTCATGCATTGAAAGATGAATTAAAGACTCAAATCAATCAATTATTAGATTCAGGGATAATTTCTGTCAGTGATTCACCCTATGCTTCTCCAATTATTTTAGTCAAAACGAAAAACAATTCTTACCGGTTAGTTTGTGATTATAGAAAGTTAAATGTGAAAACCCAACCTCTTCCATTTCCCTTGCCATTAATTACTGATTTATTAGATTCATTACATGGGGCTAAATTTTATTCATCTCTCGATTTGTGTTCAGGCTATTGGCAGATGAACTTAAATCCTGCAGACAGACACAAGACTGCTTTCTGCACTGACTTTGGTTTATATCAGTGGAATAGGTTACCACAAGGGTTAAAGAATGCTGCCTCCTCTTTCCAAAGATTACTAGAAATGGTTTTAGCAGATTTAAAAGAGTGGAATATTAATACTTATTTGGATGATTTAATAATAGCTTCAGAAACTTTTGACGAACATTTAGAGAAATTAGATATGGTTTTTAAACGTCTAAGTAAACATAATTTAAAAGTTAATCCAGCAAAATGTCAATTAGTCAGGGATAAAATTGTATATTTAGGTTTCCAGGTAGTAGATGGCAAAGTTCTCCCAGATTCACGTAATGTGGAGGCTGTGAGGAATTTTCCTATACCCAAGAATAAAAAACCCAAGAAGAAAATTAGCAAAAAATGAAAATGTGTTTTTTTTATCGATTATACCTTGTATGTGTAGAAATTTTTTTTTGCTGTTTGATAATTATGCTTCATATTATGAGTACAATGTGTTGTTAATTTACATTTTAATATATGAAACTTTTGCTTGTTTATATATATATATGCTATTTTTTTTTAAATATTTGTAACATTTCGTTGGTGCAAAGCTACATATTACGAGGGAGAATCCTCGTGGCTGCCATGTCATGGATCCTTCACAAAACCTTTCAACAAGGACACAAGGACTCTCATGGCGAACCGCTTTGGCCTTCACTGTATCACGGCTCCCACTCTAGTCAAGTCCTTTTACCAATATTCATATTCATGATTAATTTCAATTATTGTTATGAATGGATAACCGGTCTCATCTCCACATCTTCAACCTGGCCAGGAGTAGAAAGATCCGCTGGCGGAGACATCTACGGGAGTGTGCAGAGGAGAAATGTTCATCCAGTTTCAACAGTATTTAATCCCGTCATCAGCCTTCACACCTTATAACAGTTCATTGACATTTACCTGCAGCTGCAATTCATCACGTCAGAGAGTGGGGGGCCGGGGTGCTATGAATGATCAATGGTTCAGTCACTTCGACTAAAGTCTACGACCAAAAGAACTCTCTTACATGATATTGAACACTACTGATCACAGTGTTCTTGTGCCAATGATTCCTCTGCGAAAGACTTTGCGACTAATGAGTGATAGCAAAGAGTGTCCTCTATATTAGAAGTTTATTTACATTTTTTATTGCGGTTAGGTAATGTGCTTATGGCTTGGTCCATCATAGGATCATGAAAATTTTGTTATCAAGGTACTACAGTGTGTCAAGCGTCTTCCGTATATCTATGTAATTGATGATAGTTTTGTGATTTTATGATTCTTCATGTTTATAAGTTTTTTTTTTTGTAGTGATTTTATGTTTCGGCTCAGCGTACAATCACGAATCATTTTGTAGCCAAACCAATTTCCTTTTGTTGTTTTTGTTTTTTGTGTACTCAAGTGGTACTGTGTAACACCTGTTGGTTCCTCGACAAGTTTTCTTTCGTATTCATGTATACAAGGGTTATTCTTATTTATAATAAGATCATATGTGGTTCTGTATAAATCCATAAAATCTTTTGTGACAAAAAATTTTTTCCATCAGGGGGAAGTATAATGTTGTGCTGATATTTAGATTCCTGAACAGATTCCAATCCAACATGACACTCCAGCAAATTTAAATATATGTGTGAGATGTTTAATTGTATATTATTAATAATTATAATAATATAGGTGGCTTAGTATTTTCTTTATTGGTTGATGGACCTTTAATTTTTTTAATAATAAAATCTAATACCTTTGTTTAAAACTTTTCCATTTTCTAAGCAATCTTATTTCTCTTCTTCATTCTGGTATCCCACGGTAATACGATACAAAATAGTTGCGCCATTTCGTTCAAGAAGCAAATGTCATCAACCCAGGGATGGAAAACAGATATTGACATCTTTATGACTCCCCAAACATCGCAATTTTATCATTGTTTCTCAGAAAGTCTACCCCACACATCGTAGTTACCACCCAGACCTTTTCCGAGAATTTTTCCCCGTGAGTTTGTTGATGTCTCGCGGCGGAAAGATATCGTGAAATCAACCAATGAGAAGCCAGGAAGAGAAGGTCTATTTTTCACGCGGAACAACAAAAGAGGCAAAGTGGCGGAGAAGATCCGAACGAACAAAAAGTGAGATGGGGATTCGAAGAGAGGAGACAGAGGATGAAGATTCCATCTTGAGGGTCCCAGCGGAGGTCTGAGAATCCTGTTTCGATTCAGCGGCAGCTATGAAGAGCAACATTCACCGATAAGTTCCCCCCCCTTTTTTGGACATGTCCTATTCCCGAATTCTAAATCTTTCGACTTTCCTATTATGCCTTTGTTTCTAGATTTCTATTTCTTTCTTTTTTTTTTTAGACTGCAGTCATTTCGGTAAAGTACAATTTTAATTATGATTTTTGTTTTCCTTTTATTTTTGAGTTAACTAAAGTAAATTTTTTTTATAAGATCTTAATGGGTTCATTAGCCACCTAAATCAAATTTAATTTCAATCTATTTTTATTGTGATGTGTAATACGAGAATTGTTTTATGTGATTATTTGTTTTTTTTTTATCATGGAATTGTGCCTTGTATGACAGCTGTTTAGTTATGAAAAAAAATCTTAATTTATGTTAAAATATAAATAAACTTTTGTAATTATTACCCCTAAAATTTGTGTCTCGTCCTTTCTTTAAAAGCGTAAGCTTAATGACTTTTATTTTGTTTAAATTTTCCTTTTCAGAGTAAAGTTCAGTTTCTCTTTCAGCTGTCATTTTTCCCTTATAGAATCTGTTGTGGGTTATTGCGGTAATATTTTAAACTCTTAACTTTTGAGGTAATCACAACGCGCCTCATCTTAAATACAAATGAATTTACTCCCTAATACTTAAACTCTAATTAAATTTAATTAATTAAATTAATATATATCATGATAAATTAAGTTAAACATTCTCTAATGTCTGAATAAGAACAGGCATAACAAAATATTCAATAAAAGAAAAGAACCATTGTTCTTCTAACATTGCACATTTGATTAAGTTGATAATAGAGTGCTTTTAATGGCAAAAAATTAAGACATTTAAATCATCAGAGCTTTCACTCAATGACAACTTTCTTTAAAAAAATAATATAAAAGTATTTAATAATATAAATACAACCTTTTCATATTATAGAGGTTGTCAAAGACAACTAAATACAAAAGCAAACAAAATAATAAATACTATTAAAAATAACTTACGTAATAAATTATTTTGTTCACTTCATATGGAATAACTTGAAAATTACTATACTGAAGAATAGTAATGCACAAGAATGTTGCAATAAATGTCATGCAAAGGACTTCCACAACGTGACTAGATACAAATTTCCGCAACTGACTATGGACATTCAAGAAGAACATGGCAATTCCAGACTGGTGAGATGTGGATTCTACTGATTCTAAAATACATAATAAATTCATAAAAACCAAGGATTTAGAATACATATCAGATAACTATTTGAATTAATTATTTTGAAAATATCACAGAAGTTTAACCTATACAGCGTGTCCCAAAAATAATGGTGGGGTTCAAAATAGCTATGCAACAAATCATGTTGTAGACACAAGTCATATGTTAAATGAAAGAGAAACACTCCAAGTTTATGTGTGCAAAAGCTTACATGCAGACTCGAATAGACTCCAGGACTAGCGCCAGAAAATTTCAGAGGGTTCCATTTCCCAGTTAGACAGAGCTCCTCCACATTTTGTCACCATCGTGCAGGAATTTCTTAAAGAAACATTTCCTCAGCGATGGGTCGGATGAGAAGGGGGGATTGTCTGACCCCCACAGTCTCCAAATCTTACCCCCCATGGATTTCTATTTTTGGGGTTATGTAAAAACACAATTTTATTCCATTCATGTTCAAAATCTGGACCATTTAAAAGAAAAGATTACTGAAGTTTTTTCGTCTATTATCCCACATGTTCTCTGCCATGTATGGGAAGAGACTGAATATCATCTTGACATCTGCACGGCAACTATGGGAACATACATCAAACTCTGCTGAACAGGTAAGAAACTCGGAGATTTTCTCTTCAATTTGATGTATATTTCATCTCTCTACAATGCTTTGTTCAGAAGCTATAACCATTAAAACACCACCATTATTTTTGGGACACACTGTATATAGAATGAATATAAGATAAAATATAAGACAAAACCAGTGATAAAACAAAGAGAACAAAATGATTTTGTAATCAAAAGCAATGCACATTACAGCTTTTTTGTAAGAAATATTAATTTGAGAAGAGTATAACTTATCATTCATTATAAACAAAATTATAAATCATTCAAAATAATCATCAGCAGGCCACAACAGTGGCAGGACAGGCCTGCTGAACATTGGCCATGTGGAAACACTTGTCCTCTTAGAGGCAATCTTTCCCCAGTTCATTATACCAATGATATTAAAATCCTACCTTTTCCTTTTGATCTTTCCTATGGCAGTTTGTTACAAAGAGAGGTACGAAAAGCTTCTTTTGAAGTCAATTATAGTTCATATGCACTAATGTCCAGCTCATTTCATTCTGCTTATTTAAATAAATATTTAGGTATCATCACTGAAAAAAGCCTATGTAGCTCAATTGATAACTTCTGATTTAATTTAGCCTAACACCACCAAAAATATATACAAAATGATTAAAAAAAACTATCTTGTAATTTTTAAATTTCTACTAAAACATTTTTTACATTTTCACACAGTGGGAAAAAAATTATCAACTATTCTCCTTTTTAATTTTAGTCAATGATGTAACTTTACTCATTGCATACATGAATTATATACAGTGGAATCTCGATCGATCGTTCCCCGAATAATCATTTTCTTGTATGCATTGTTTATTTCATCCGGTCCCGAATAAATTCCATAGAAAACAAGCAAAAACAGACCGTATGGATCATTCCTCGATCCATCGTTTTCCAGCAATATTTGTTCAGAATATCGCAGCTTTCCATTAATTTATCGGTTTGATCGTTTTTTCATAATAACTGAACCTGAAATATAAATGTTTGGATTGAGCTAGAATGGTTGGTTGGTTGGTTGGTTGGTTGGTTGTTTTGGGTTTTATGGCGCAAGGTCCTGAGAGGACAAGCTGCGTCAAACACACGATGAAACCCGAAAAAGCATATATATATATAGTTAAACACTTACTGAGCAACAGTGCATTAAAACGATAATAAAATATTTAGAATAGCAGAAAGTTATAAAGACGGGTAAAATACGGGAAAAAGTCATAAAAACACAGATAAAATGTATAAAAAAGGTACGAGTTTTACACATATTTTACAGCTCAAGGTAACAATTAACAAACAGAACATAACATAACAAAAACACACAAAGCAAAAACAGGTATACACAAAATGGTGAAAACAGTCCAGTAGTTTAAAAAAACCGTACTTAAAAGTAGGCAATAGTAAAAGTGAAAACCAATTTTATGAAAATATGAGAAAAAGGCAATAAATGCTATAACAAAAACATCTGGATGGGGATTCTCCCATCCTGTAGACGCTATGAGACACAATGAGGTAAAAGCAATAAGGTAAGTGATAAGAACAAAGGTAAATGAAGAATTGTTCTAAATATAAAAGTAGTATAAAATAAAGGCGGCAATAAAAGCCAAATAAAAGGGTGATAACAACAGTTAGAAAAAGGTGTGAGAAAAACAAGTCGATACAAAAGTGATAAAAAATACAAAAGTGATAAAGTGACAAAAGTCAAGTACGAAGGTGAGAAAAGCTTTTTTTTTGGAGGTGGGGGGTGTTAAGACCCCCGCTGTTTCCTCTCACTGGAGGTCGAGAGGAAATGGATGGAATGTCCGTGCATTCCATTTCATCAGCGTCAGAGATATCAGAAGTGTAAATTTGAAGCAAATCGTCAGGTTTTTTCATGAGGTTTTCATCTATGATATATTTAGGGTCTTTTTCTTTATGTGATAGACCCGGTCTCGTTCGAGGGTCTATGTCTAATTTATATTTTTGATTTGATTTAATTTGTTTTTTTGATTTTTGATGTTTATACTTTACAAGGGTGAAAAGGCGGAACTATTTTTAGGGATATTTGTGTTTGGTGGAATAGGTGTGTCGGGGGTAAAGTGGGCTACTGTATTTTTTCTATGCGTTGGATCTGACTTATTTCTATTGGTTTCGCATACAATAGGTATAGGTTTTTCGGATGGTTTAGTTTTATTTGATGTGGAAGCGGATTGGGTTGATTTCTGATGAGATTGTGAAGCAGGTAACGAGCAAGTCAGAGGTTTTTGCATTGCAGGGACAGGATCGGTTTGAATGCCTATTGATGTTTATTTTTTTATGGTCGCCACGGCCGCATACGACCGTCCTACTGTTGGAGTTTGGGATTCAACAATTCGACGTGCTTCAATATAAGACAATTTATTTGTGACCTTCAACGTCTGTATTTCCTTCTCTGTTAACCCCTTCATACAAGATCTTGAGTAGGCTGGATGGTTGCCATTACAGTTAACGCATTTGAAGTCTCCGGAGCAGCTGTCGCTTTGGTGACCCACTTGTGCACAATGAGCACAGGTAAGAGAGCCACGGCAAGCCTCCTTAGAAAGGCCGAATCGCTGGCATTTAAAACAGCGCAGCGGATTCGGTACATAGGGTCTCACGGGACAGCGCAGGTAGGCAGCCTTGAGATGCGATGGAAGATTCGGACTATCGAAGGTCAAGATCAGATGCTTTGTAGGTAGCACCTTACCATCACGACGTATTGTTATGCGGCGAACGTTTATAACATTTTTGACTGCTTAAATTTTCCAGGATCTCAGGTTCATGAACGTTGAGGAGTTCTGATTCTGAAATCACACCCCTCGAATAGTTCAGTGTTCTATGCGGTGTAACTGAAACAGGGAATTTACCGAAGGAAACGCATTTAGAGTGGCAGACTGTTGTGCCGTAGAAACCTCAAACATAAGATCCCCGGACCGGAGTTTACTGATTGCTGGTACATCTCCCATAATTGTTTGCATAGTTTTTTGTATGAGAAATGGCGAAAGCATACTTGTATCACTCTCATTATTTATTCGTTGGTGTTCCTTAATTTTTCAGCCCCTGAAGTATCCTATTTTCGGAAACTCGTTCCAAATTCTCTGACTATTCAACATTTCTGTTCTTATCAGCAATGGCTCACAGTCAGCCGACCTGAGTGGTTCCTGCTGCCCTCTGACTTTTGTCTTGGCCTTGGGATGGAGGCATCCTGGTGTTTGGTCTAGGGTGTGAAAAGTTTTTGATTGCTGCAGTTCTACACTGGCCAATGAGGGTTTCACCCGGAAGCTGAACTTCCTGGTGGTCTTATGTCGGACCTCATCCAGTGCAATGGAATGGATCTAGTTACAAACGATTCACGGCTGCCATTTCTTTATACACTCACACAATAACCCATACCGAACGGAATGCAATTTGCAACACAGAAAAAATATTGTTTACTTGTGGAGAGAAAACTGCCAAAAAATAAATGAAGATTAAATACTTTATTTGAATTAAAATTCCTGTGTACCTACGAGTATTTCTTTTTTTATTATTATTATCTTGGATTTCAGAACAACTTTGAAATTTTATCTTAAATTACACTACAGGTATGTATACATTTATGTATGTGAGTAAATATATTTTAGGGATATTAAACTTTAAGGAATGTTAATACTTTTTTGTATGTTCCCGCATCTATCGTTTTCCTGCATCCATCATTTAGTTCAGTCAGTCCCTTCGAAAACAATAGATCGAGATTCCACTGAATATGCCTTCCACACATCCAATGAATCTGAATCCTAGTTTGTGTAATTGCACTTTTTTTCAAATCCATATACTATTTTCAAAATTAGCAGAGGAAGAAACAGTGGCTTAATTGCAAAGGATATTTTCATGCACATCGATCAAGCAAAGTACATCATTTATTGATATGTCAATAAACATCATCATCCTGTACTTAATGAAACATGAGGTGCAAATAAACATGTCAAGTTTCATTAAGTTTTGATTTTTTCTTTAGCATGATTTAATCTAAGATATATGTGTTAACACATAATCAAAAGAGGAATTTTAATACAAGTTTAGTCATAACTAGGCTCTATCAGAGAGGGGGTGGGGCATGGGGGTTATTTAACCAAGCCCCAAGACCTAGAGAACCACAGTGTTTGTTTCAATGGAAAAAAAATGTGTATTTATCAAAAGACAATGAACAAAGATGAAATCAAGAAACCAACAAGTAAAAGGGAAGATATATACAAAAATACCTAAATAATTTTTTTAAAACAAAATACACAGTTATTTTTCTGAAAAAAAAAAATTACCTAACACATTTTGCTTAAGATAATCTCTAAATGCCTATTACAGCATTTCAGAATCAAACATTAAGTTTTTTTAAACATGTATAAAATCATTTATACTCTTCAGAATATTTTTAAATTAACCCACTTTTAGAGAAAGATTTCAGCATCATAAAGGAAACCAAGATACTCAAATACTCAATATTTCAGGATAAACTGAACAGGTTAGTAAAATTATACATTGATATGGTGCAGAAAGTCAAATTTTCAAAAATCAGATAAGAATTTGCAAAGTGAAAAGCTTATTAAGAAATTTTTGAGTAAATTATGAACATACCTTGTTCTGAAGAGAGAGATTACTTGATCATAATACAAGTCCACATTTCGGCTTGCTAGAGACTTGTCAGGGTGATACTTTTGAACAAAATTTCGTAATTCAACCATTTGGAGAGACAGGATTAGGGGGAACCATCTATCTCACACATGTTTTAGCATGTATGATGAGTACCAAGCAAATGTCAATTATGAAAGCACTTTTTTTTTCATTGAAATGCGATGAGTACCGAGCAAATGATGAGTACCAAAGCAATTTTTTGCATCAAAATGCGACGAGTACTGAAGCAGGCGAGTACCAAGGTATGAGCATATATATAGAGATATAGATATATATACATTCAGAGTAAAACTTCTCTATGGTAGCAAGTAAAGGTTCCAAAATAAAGTGGTCATTTTGAGGGGTGGCCATGGAAAAAAGGTTTCTTCAATAACACTGGCTCTATGGAGTCTTTAATCGGTTTTGAACAAAATATCATCATTTAGAGGGGTAGTCGTCAAATAGGGTTGGAAACTAGAGTAGTTCACTGTATGTATATAGATATAGATATAGATATACATTTGTGTCTGTTTGTGTGCATATATGCATATATATACCTACAAACATTGAACACAGATCTCTAATAATTCAACATTTAAAATAAACAAACTGATAGACAAATAAGGAAAGACCCATTATCACAGTAAAACTCTATGTGTAAACATAAACAAAACAAACAAAAAATACCATTAGCATTTTCAGATGTAAGATGACTCCTTATAGTTTCTTTTCTGTTTTTATTTTCTGGGACTTGATCCTTTACTATTCTATCAGACTGATAAAAGAAATTATAATAAATTAATTGAACAAATAAGAATAAATAATTAATAAAATTATTGTAAATCTCAATGAAATTCATATAAGGATTATTAAGCAATACACATGCAACAGATTATATATTTTTAGTTCAATGGAATTATATCTTGAAACCTACAGTTTTATATTTTTCACATTCTTTAAAGGAAAGTTTAAAACAATTTTGCACCCAAAAAATTTAATGTTTTTTTTCAAAAGTGTTATAATTTTTATTTGTAACTGGCATCCCATAGGTTTTTTCAAGTGAGAAAGAGTATTGGGTTCATTTATAAAGTACTGGTAGACTACCAGTACTGGTTACCAATACTGGAAGGTGTTTTCATGTATGGGGAAAAAAAGATACCAGCAGAGTGGAATATTAAGTTAAAACAAGTTTTAAGCAAAACTTTTAAGTTTTAAGCAAAAACTTCTTTGGGGGGCCCCCTCTGCTTCACTACTTCAGTAATGAAGAACCGAACTTTATGGAGGTATTTAAATTTTTCACATCATTATAGATATTTAACAAGAAAATTGACTAGAACCTAAAATAGCTATAAAGTCCCCCCCTCCAATGGTCAAACGAAATATCGTTCTGTCCATTTTATTGATTTTCTGACAATTCTATGTCCATCATTAAAAGGGATATAGCACATCTAAAAAAGTTCATTAAAGAAGGAAACGTAAAATAAACTTTCTCTTCGATTTGGGGGCCCCCTCTAATGTGGGGGCCCGGGGCAACTGCCCCGTATGCCCCTGCCTTAGTCAGGCTCTGCTGGTAGTACAAGCAGCAACTAAGTTGATTTATTTGGAAAACAAAGGGTCTTAGATTCATTACCAATACTGGAAGGTGTTTTCATGTATGGGGAAAAAAAGATACCAGCAGAGTGGAACATTAAGTTACATAGTTCACATGAATTCATATAATTTTATAAATAAAAAAAAGTATCTGATAAATAGTAAGAACTTTTTTTTTTTTTTGAGAAAATATAAATCCTGTACTAGTAATATGTTGTCAATGAAGAGTAAAAATTTCCAATTTAAAGTGCTGACTAAGTATTACACAATATTCAATGCAGAATCTATTAAAGCATTCTCATCTATAAACAAACAAATTTCTTGAGTGTCATGCAGGTTTCTAGACATTAAACTATTTGTACTAAAATCTTGCCATTTCAGAGAAGGCAAAAACTCCATTGTTTGATTCCCTTTTATATTAAAAAAATAAGCAATTTCATTTAAAAAGAGATTTTTAACATTTAAAATATTTTATACGGACTCTAAACATTGAATTCAAAGACTTTGTTAAATTATTTCAAACTAGTTTCTTTATGCTTCACAAGAAGGAAAATTCTGACATGATAAAAGAAAAAGAAGATAATGAAAATGAAAAATATTAAAAGAGATGATATACATACTTCAAAACTTTTATCTGTTGAGCGACTGGAACATTCCAGGATTTCTGAAGTTTGTCTTTCTATTTTATCTGATGTAATTACTTGACTAGTAAACAGTTCATAAGATTTGCAAGAAGGACTTTTAACAATTCCCTTTTGTAGATCACAACGACTGGTACTTTCTCTTTTACACTACAGAATAAATGAGAAACATAAAATAAATTATAATTAGTAAAATGTAAATAATTCAACAGAAAAAGATATATACTAACAGAAAGAATGCAGACAAAATAAACAGAAATCCTGCACTTAGAGCTAAACACACCATAAATGCAAGATTCTGTAGCAGTAAAAGAACTAAACCATATAACAAGACAACTGACCGGTATCTTCATCAGGAGGCCTAACCGAGTCAGTTACCTCAAGGGGGAACTTTCTGAATAGGATGCAGATCTAACCAAAAGACATCCCAAGGCCAAGATCCCCATTGCAACAGATAGTCAAATCAAATGAAAATACACAGAAATCTTGCTCTTAGAACTAAACATACCATAAATGCAAGATTCTGTAGCAGTAAACATAAAATCCTAAAAGAACACAAATGAAAAGACAGAAATATAAACGGTATACTCACCCTATCCTAATAAGTTTTGCAGTAATGGTTATAAGTAAAAAACAGCCATTTTTAACCCTAAGAATTAGGGTATTATTGAAATTTTAATTTCACATTCTAATTGAAATTTTAAAGCCACAAGAATTAAAAGAAAATGTGAAACCAGAAAACCCTATCTTAATTGTCCTTAAAATACACCTGAGTCTAAATGCCCATTTTTTAATACTTTTAGATTATCAAAATTATTGGGGAAATTGTTCTTACACAGGTTTTTCTTGAAATTATTACATGCCTCCAAAAAGTCATCATTGTAATTGCAAATGTTTTTCATTCTATTTAGTTGTGAGTGAAAGATATAAATTTTATAGTTTAAATTGTTATGGAAATTAGTAAACGTAATAATATCAAAGTTAAAATCTAATCTTTTATCATATATCCCGATTTTTAATTCGCTATTTTGAATTTTAATTTTAATATCCAAATAAGCTACATAATGATTATCTTCATTAGTTCTGTTTAAAGTTAATTCCTTTGGGTAGATTTGATTTAGAAATTCCAAATCGTTACAGTTGAAAATTATAAGGTCATCAATTTACCTAAATTCGGAAGTATTATTTAAGCTAAGAAAGTTAGTTTCATAAGAATTTAAGAAAATGTTTGTAAAGGTGCTAGAAAAGCTATTACCTATAGGTATAACCTTTATCTGTTTAAAAAAGCCAGGCCATTAAAGAAGTAGTTTTCCAAAATATTAAATTTACATAGATCAATCCAGTCACATTTTAAGATTAGAGTACTATCCAGAAAGGCATCATTTTGAATAAATATCTGAGCAGATATTCATTAAGGTATCATGGGGAATATAAGCAAAAAGGTTTTCAAAATCAAACGTGTGTATATTTTCTATATTCTCACCATTTAAATATTGTAAAACTTCCTGGTTATTATTTATAATAAAGCTATTTTCAGTAACCTTGATTTTACTTAGAATAGTTTATAACAAATTAAAAAACCTTTTACTGAACATAGTGTTATAATAGTTCGTACTACACGTAATGAACCTAACTTAATTAGTACTTTATGGAATTTTACGGTGGGAAAAAGGTAAGGGTACTTCAGGCTATTAATCTGAAACCTAAATTTTTTGCTAAAGAATAAGATTGTGTTATCTATTTCTTGGTTAATTTTTTGATAGGTGTTGTTTGAGCTGTATTCCCTAGATATTATTTGCTTGAAATAATCCTTACATATAAAACCAAAGTTATTGGCAGCCTTATCGACTACTGTTATTATTAACTTATTTTTGAACTCTTCAATTTTATTGTGTAAACCTTTGTTTAAAAGGAATCCCTGCTTGTTTTTTATATTATGCTCTTGGTAATTCCTTTTTATACCCCGTATAATATGTACTTCCACATCAGGAAATCTTCAATAGGCCAATTGTACTTTCTGGCTAATTTTACTATGAAATAATCTAAATCTGTATTGATAGAACTTATAATTTGCTTTATATTTACCTTATTCCTTACCCTAAATTTTGTGCCCTTATTTAAAAGTTCTAATTAAGGGCCCTTATTTCTAAGCCCTTATTTAACCTAACATCTTTAACAATATTTAAATCCCCAGTTACAATATGCCCCAAAGCTGGATTAACATAGTTTTTAAACTCCTCAAGATGACAATTACAATCAGTATTAGAAATTTTGTCCAAGTTATGACTCTAAAGCTGCATTTACATGGACAACAAAAATACCCGGGATTTACCTGCTAACAGGGAAATTCTTTGAAGTCCGTTTACACAGGACAACATTTTCGTCCTGCTTTTACCCACCTTACCGGAAGTAAAGGCCATCACATGATTCAGTGGAAGTGATCATCAAACACCACCATTCCTTATTTATTTATTATTTAAATGTAGCCCATGTCAGTCGCTGTTGATAATCATGGAACATTTATGAATTTTTCTGTTGTTTTAAAAATAAATTTGGAAAATAGATTGGAAAAAAGGAATATAAGAACTAGAAGATTGATGAGGATATTAGATATAATCATACGATCTGTGGCTTCATCGCTAAATTTAATTTTTCTACAATGAAGAATGTGGGCAAAATTACGAAGTTCTGTTTGTGGGAAGAAATTGTTTTAAATTTCTGGAGTAATAAAGACTGGAAAGAAAATTTTTGAATCGATAGGTACATTTTTTTTAATTATAAGATTAATTGTAAGATACTTATTGTTTTAATAAATTCTTTTATAAAATCAAAATGTAATTTTGATTTCAATTTTGTTTCAGTAATATTTAGTCATGTATAAATAAAAAAAATCTTAAATAGATATAAATTATTTTTTATCTGTGAATTCTAAAATAATTAATTTATAAATAGATTTTAATGTTACATTTAATTATTGATTATACTTATTAAATTTACTAATTTTACCAGAACACTTTAAATGAAAATGTTGCATTTCATTTCAGTGCTAAAAAGCTATGAAAAAATCAACATAATTAATGCAAATGAATCTCTTTTCATCAATAATAAGTTTTATGCTGTTTGTAAAATATTAAATAGCTTAAAAAAGTATCAACATATGATTTAGAGTAATATTTTTCCGATAGAGTCAAATATTTTTTTAAGATGTCTTGCCTAAGAGTGTTATATATTGTTATAAAATCACGAACAAAAGAATATATTATACAGTAATAGTTTTCAAATATGTAATATGTGCAAACTTATAATAAACTGTTTTTAAAAATTAAATGTTTTGCCCAAAATTCATTATTTTTTTTAAAGGTCAACATTCTCGCTTTAACCCCTTCCTTCTTGCTCCCGTCAAAATTAAGGGATGAGGTTTCGCTCTCTATTTCTCGTGCCCGTGATATTTCCTGGCTGGAGTATTCAAAAGTAACACACCAAAAAGATTAAAACCAATCCATTTCATTTACTCAGAAGAAATTTTATTTCTTATTTTACATACCAGATGGCAGTACCAGTCTATTTATAATGTAATTGGCGTTGGGGGTTATTTAAAACTAGATATGGCAGATCAAGAAATAAATGAAATCTTCTCGGAAAAAAAAGGCACTTCTCTACTGTTTTCTTGAAAATTATGTGATTGTTAAGGGGTTCCATATCCCTCCATCGATCATTTGGCTGCATTTTCATGGATTTGCACATGTTCAAATCCACCATATTTGTTTACTACTAGCTTCCTGCTTCGAAATACATCATGGGTAATTAGCGGGTTTTATACTAGTTCGAAGCAGGATCAAAATTCCACCCTGCATTTTTCCCTATCGTGGGCAAGAGGAGTGAAAAAGCAAGAAACAACCCTGCTTTGACTCGGGATTTTGGCACATGTAAATGGCACTTAAAAGTTGTAGTTACAAATTAGGTCCCTTAACGTTTTTTGATATTTATAAGCGACAGTGATTCCCTCACAATCTTTGATTGGTAGAAATTTAGAGTTATTTTGTACAACAGTAGGTAGTTAAGTGCTCAAAAACTTAATCCAGAAAATTAATAGTGCAATACTCTACACCTGCTTCCCTTTCCCTCTTAAATTTCAAATTTGACAATCTAAGCTTGTACTTAATAAGATCCAAAATTATTAGTTTTGTAAACCATGAAGCAAATTTAATTGAAGATAAGTATTGTTTAATTAACCACCTTAAGCCAGAATTATTTTCATTAAACAAATAGTGTTTAATATTTTTAATGTTATTAAAATCAATAAACAGATAACAAATTTTTTGCAAGTCATCAAGTGCCAATTTTGTTTTTGAAATATTGCTACCCCCTTCTCTTTTATCCCTGTAATTAAAATGATTATTAGTAAACTGCCCAAAAACCATGAATTTTTTATAATCACACTTAGTATCCAAATCCACTGGCCTATCCCCATTAAGTTTACTGTTTAAGCTGTACGGAAATAGTATTTTTAGCTTACAAATAAATAAATTTTCAAAATCCAGCCTTTTATCCAATTCATTAACTTTTTTTATAATATACAATTTTTCCTGCTCGAAGTTGTGTACCTGGAAATGCAAAAGTTCATAATCTAGTGAGGTTTCATCTTTAAAATAAATGACAATCTTGACATTCTAATTAAGCCCTTACACTTACAAAAAATATATTTAGTGTTAGAATTAATTTCTATTTGATTATTATTTGTCATAGGGTAAGTAAGACACCTTTTATCATATAACAAATAATCATAAACAAGTAAATAATGAGAAAAGGAATTTTACAGTAGATTAAATATTCCTTTACTCTAAGTACAATATTAACTTCTTTCTATTTTGTTGTAAACTTATTTTCTGTATTAGCTGATGAAGAAACTTTATGCACATCAAGAAACAATAGAAATACAAAAACTATACTATTTGTACCAAATTCTAAATTTTACAATAATAAGTCTTTTAATTTTATATAAATTACTAATGGAACATGAATTTAAAAAATTAATAGTTTTAAATAAATTTCTTTAGTAACAACTGCAACTAAAAAAATAATTTTTAAACTAAAACATTATTTCATACAATAATTTATACATCAAAAAGGTTTTTTTATGAAAGAAAAATATATATAAATTTATATATTTTAATTTAAATTTAATTTTAATAACATATTTTAATATACAAATTACTTATATTTTACAGTTAAAAACGTATAAAATAATATATTCACAATATCTGAACTAAGGAAAAATTAACCAAATATGGAAATGTAAACTTAAGATAATGCACTTACTAATGGCTGATTCTTTTCAATAACTTCAAATTCTCGTAAAACATTTTTGTATGATCGCGTTATGATAGCCAAAATCAAACCACTTGAATATAAAAAAGAATAAAAAGCTAATATAAAATATATAACATGAAGCGATCCAGCGGTCAAAAGCATCTAAAAAAGAAAAAAGAAATTTACTAAGTTATCAGTGAACTTTAAATCAAAATTTATTAAAGATAGGATAAATCATTATAAAAATTGATCTTTAATAAGTTAAATGCATACAATGCATAAATTGGGAATCATAAGCTGAAGTGAAAAAATCAGTTACTAAATTGAAAAAACTAAGGTGATCACTAATATGAAAAAAACAGAATATGCTTTCAACATATTTGTTACAGATTCTGAACAAATTTTTTATTCTCTCAGATACAATGAAAGAACAGAATTTTTTTTTTAATTTTAAAAATAGAAGATGTCAATTAAAATAAGAGAGTTCTTTCCATATCAAATAATGCTTTTTTATCCATAATTTATTCAATCATTGTGCCACACACACAAACAGAAAAACTTTTCATCTTCAAGAATTAATATAAGTTTATTAAAAATAATACGAAAATGACAGTTAAAAAACATCTATAAATTACAATTCATTTTAGTTTTAATTTAAATATGATACTTGGAACATGTCTATGTTGACAAGACTATTTTCTACATTCTTTGATATAATTTTTTATCACTTTAATTTTTGTCATTTCACATAAACAAAAAAATTAACATAATTTTAAAATTATTTAAAACATGAAAATTGAATAAATGCATTTCGTAGAGCTTATCCTTAAAATTCAAGTACTTATTAATATTACATGAATGCTTCTTAAAATTTTCTTAGATATAAAACATACTTCCCACCCTATTTTCTCCCACAAAGCATCGCTAGAACTTAATGCCTGAAGTACATAAAGGAAATTTTTATTAACAAAAGGAAGTAGACAGTTTAAAACCATTTTAATTTAAAATATCTTATTCCCAATAATTTTTAACAGACTGAAGATTTATCAAATTACCTTAGATTTCCCCGAGGTAACAATGAGGGGGGGGATTTAAATAGAGGGATATTTTTTATAAAATTATTTAGTAATGCTTATACAACATAATTTTGTGAAAGAATGAAATAACTTGAATGGGAACATTTCTTATTTATTTGACAAATGCCAGTCATTTGTCCACTAGGCCCTTAGACCTCGAGCTCTCCAATATTTTAAAACATGGAAATTAAAATTTAAAAGTGCAGGGCACATTAAGATGTAAAACAGTCATTGGTTGATTTGAATGGCACGAAACACAGTCAGGTAATTCAGCCAGACCAATCCGGAACAGAGAACATTAAATAAACAATACCAGTGAATCTAAATTGTAATATATTTGAGTATTTGTTGTTTATTTTATAAGAATCAATATTTAAATCAACAATTATTTGCAGCTGTAGTCTGTATAATTAATTTCAAGGCAATAATGATATTACAATAATTACATTACCATCATCTGACCTTATTCCAGTTATAAACTTCTATGAAGTCTTTCTCTAATCCCAAAATAGAAGAGATGGCAAAGGTCTTTAAAGTTAGTAAATTTTTAACCAAAGATATAGGCATACCGATAAAAAAGGCACAATGGGTAGTAATAACTTACCCTTTGGTAAAGTTCTTGCCAAAAGTGTAAGGTCATCAACTGAGAGATTGTCACAACTGAAGAGGCATAAAAATTGAAATTTGAAACATAGGTATTGACATTAGCTCCTTTCAGGCATGTATAATTATTCGGACATGGCCTTAAATAAAAGAAAATAAAATACTTATTTAAGTTTATGACCATTATATTGGCACATAATTTTCATCTAAATTATATACACATATATGCATGTAATAATAATAACAATATATAACTAAAAAGAAATTAACTTCTATCAGCCTTAAATACAATTAAATTTCATAATAAGGGCAATAACATTCAAATTATTACAAATGTATCATGAATAATTTAGGCTAGTTTCTGTAAGATATACATACAATTATTAAAAAATACTGAAGGTTACATTCAGAGGACTTACAACAGAATCTCTCCCTTGATTTAGTGCATAGATGAAAAATAACTCAACTTAAACAGGAACAGTAAAAATTTTAAGTATGGCAGATTTTGTTAAAATATATGAATTTCTGAAATATTGAATTCACATCAATAGTGTGAAAGAATTAATGACAGAACTGCATTATATAATTTCTGTAAAATTTCCCAAAGTACAAAATTAATAAACCTTAATATAGTATATATTATGCCATTATTAAAACATTCCTTTTACTCACAAGCAAAAAAAAGTGTGCAGTGTGAATGCAAATTTTCAGAATTAAATATAAAGTATATCTGATTAAGAAATTCTTTCACTGAAGGAAATCCATCAGAAAAAGTTGCAGTTTCTAATAAACAACATAAAAATTAACATTTCTTTATTAATTTATTTCATCAACTAACATTTCCATCAGTGAATGATGAAAATGTCAGTAAAACTAAAAGAACTTGGTGATCAATAAATTCCTATGTTTAAAAAGGCAGACTTAAAATCACAACAATACTTCAATTAGTGCTTTTCATATTCTTATTATGCCTATTTAATCAAAGCTCTGTATTCACACTATATAAAATAATGATAGGTTGTTTTTCCCAATCTGCAAGACAAACACAGAAAAAATATCAAAAATTACAGTTCCAAATGAATCAATATCATTATTATTTTTTTAAGCAAAACACGTTACTTTTTTGGAATTTTTTAAAGACAATTTAGTTTATAAGTATTACAGAAATAACTTTTTTTTATTAGAAAAATATAAAACTACAAAAGAATTTCATTAGTCTGTCTCCTAGTAGTCTGAAATTTTTCAAAGTAGCCTATCTTGTCTGACAAGAATCATTCAAGATAGTGCAAAAAACATAAAACATGGTAATTTTATAATGTATAAATGAGATATGCACATTCTTACATAAAAAGGATTTAAATGCAAGAATAAACTATGAATACTTTGTTTTATAAAAATTAGTCTTTTATTCATTTATTTTTGTCATTGTTTATAGTTAATACAAAAATGTGACTACAAAAGATTGTTGTATCTATGGCACAATCAGAACCACTTCCTAAGAAAGCTTCAATGCAACTGAAGAAAGGGTTTTAGGGGAAAATGTAAATTTAAATTGAAATGCTTTTTTTTTCTTTAACAGATGTCTAGGCTTTTAGAGAAGGGACTCTAAATAAGTTCATATGAACAAAGTTCTATTATTTAAAGGCCCTGAAAATTTTTGTTAAAAAAATAAGTTATGCCTTAAAAATTTGATTTAAAACTACATTTAAAAAAATTTTAAATACATCACACATCTGTTCTGAAATTATTTTTCTGTTCAAACTAAGAAACTATTTCAAGAACATTTAAAATTTAAAATGATAACATTTCAAACATTTTGAATGAATATATTTAAAAGAATATTGGAATATAACTGAGGATGGTAGAACAAATATTTTACATACCTAGACCCTGTACTGTTTCCACATAAATAATAACCATTCTTACTTTCTAACCAGTTAGCTGAAATCATAAGAAAGTATAAATATTTAATAGTAGCATACATAATATCAAATCCACCACAAATGGTGAATATTTCTAATGAATTTTAAATCAAATTACAGGATCAAGTATATAAAATCAATATACAGTTATAAGTTTATAAAGTTTTTATTTCATTCTTCAAAAAATTATACATACTAAAATCATAACAAATATATCATTTTTTTTTCTAGATTAGTAGCCAAAACCACAGAAAGGAGGTGACTTCTGAAACTTTTGCAGGGACCCTAACCACAGGGGATGGCTTAACAAATTTTACACACAAGTAAAAATTTAAAAATTGGATATAATAAAGTAAAATAACAAAAAGGGTCTAACAATGAATGGAATGGAGCAAATTAATTTTTGAGAAATGACTTAAAGTGATGAGAATACCAAACTTCATTTCTATAGTAGAAAAATCTTCATATGTCAAGTTCCCATGATGAAAGAGTAAGCTGTCGTCAGATTATTTTTATCATCCACTGGAGAGTAGGATGAAGTGGGGTAAGTGAGAACGCGGGCTTAAAACCCCAAAAAATTAAACTTTTTTTTTTAAATTTCAAGGGTACTTTGTAGGAAAATTCTTGCTCTACTGTAATGTTTAGTTTTTATTTACAGAAAAAAAATTTTAAAATGGAAAAATTTTATACCTACCAAACTATTGCATTTTAACTAGGATATCCAAGTTTGAGTACTAGCCAAATAAAAAATTCCTAACTAATTAACCACAATACATAAGAGTTATTTTGAAAATACGTACTTATTGATAAAGAAACGAAGACTATAGGATATATAAAAACCATTTTTTAGCAATATTACTTCAGTACTGCAGGGTTTTCACTTGCCTCATAAAAATTTTGTGTTAGGGCAAGTGAGAACAGGAATTCTCACTTGCCCCATATACTGAAAAAACCTACCTTTGTGTTACAACAGCTATATAAATAGTTTTTATATCCCAACATATGTTCTCTAGTGGGAGAAACTTCACAACCAACCACCTTTTTCCATGTTTCTTTAACAACTGATGATTGTTTTTAATTACTTAACATTCAAAAATAGTTAATTATGCAACTGAAACTAGTTTTTTTTGTTGTTGTTGTTGTTGTAGGTTTGAAGAAGTGAATTGTAGTAAACTAACTTGTTTAAACTAACTGTTAGTGAATGTGAGTGGAGTGGACATTACAAACTGTGTGTGAATATATTGAATTTCTAATTCTGTTGTCACTATTTCTGAGTTGCCTTTTGTACCAGATGATGACTTATTAGTGTTCCTGGAAGAGCAGAGGCCTGGAAGGTATGGTGAACTAATTTTTTACATGGAATAAAGTGATTTAAATTTAGTATTTGCACCAGAGATATTTTTCGGTAGTCATAAAAAACTAAAAATTTTATTTAAATTAAAATTTATCAGAATTGAAATATGATGTAGCATAAATGGAAGTTTCAAAGTATGTTAGTTCATTTAAATACACAATTAATGATTTGTCTATTTTAATTTTCAGAGCATCTACTGTCTACAATTATATTAATAGTACTTACAGCCAATCAAATTTAAGAACCAGTCTCCAGTGTGCAGTTATATTAATACAGTAAAATAATCAGGAAAATAAAGAACCAATATATTTTTATTTCTCTTGGCATAGTAATAGTTATAATACATAATTAATTCTAATTTATCATTAGACTCCGTAAAATAGCAAATTTTCTTAGATATTTGAAACTTTTAACAACTATTTAGCAAAGTTAAGATAAGACAGAAATTAAAGAAACTAACACTATATGCAAGCATTATAAATAGAAAGAATGATACTTACAAGAATTACTCACAAATGCTGCATACTCAATGTCAGATATGTTGAAGGGTGGTAATACAACACACTTCTGAGTTAATATTCCTTTATATAATTGCTTCCCCAACAGAATAAATATTGATCCAAAAAACAGAATTAAAATAAGAGCTTGAAAGAGCTTCCGAATACAGTCTCTTAAAACCAAAGCAGAAAGATTTAACACTGTAAAATATTAAAACAATTTGATTAACAACTATATACATATATCTCTAAAGTAAAGCATTAAACATATTTATATTAATATCAGGATACCAGAGAGAAAAAAATAATAAATGATAAGTCAGATCTTAATTATCCAAGAGTTCAAAGGTTTTACAATAGTAAAATTACTTTCTATTGAGACACTTTTAATAAATCTCACACAAGACTATATGCATTAGTTAAACATAACCATACACGTGGCATTGAGGGGGGTCCCCCCAACTTTACCCTTAACTGGTAACACATATCACAGAAATGCTTAGGTTTGCTAATTTCCCTCATTTCATACTTTAGCGCTACTTGTCAAATGAAACCTTCAGTGTATGCTCACAGCAGATAGTCTAAACAATGCTTGTGAAGTTGCAAACCAATCAGTTGTGTTTTGAGGTTTCAGTAAGGTCATAGCTAAAATGTATGATGTCTAAGAGATGCCTATTACTTGAAGTGTCAACATTTGTGCTCACCTTACAGACGTGTATTACCTATGCCAGTAATTTTATCTATGATGAGACGCCTGTAATGACACATTTTGACTTTATAAATTTTGTAACAATTTAGCAAACAGTTTGTTAGAAAAACAAGTTTGATTTAGCACACAGTTTGCTAGAAAAACAAGTGCAATGTCGGTTTTCCATCCCCTTTTATTTCCGGATGACCTAAAAAAATAGCACGAGACATTCTTGGAGAACCTGAAGAAATACGTAGCGCCTCTCAAGAAATTTCTGATAAGCTTCCCAAGAGAAAAACGTGCCGATATTATCCTTATCAAAAAAGGAGGCAAACTGCATACAAATGTATATAATGAGAAAATCTGTGTTGCCGAGAGTGCTCGAAAAAAGTGTGCACTTCTTGTGCTCTTGGAGTCAAAAAGTAATTTTTGTTTATGTGATGCTGATTTTAATTGTATTTTAATTGTATTATTTTAACTGTATGTATTGTTTAATTTTAATTGTATTATGAACAATCAAATAAAACATATTTATTTAACTGATATGTAGTTTTATTAAATTTGCACCTCTAAAATAAATTTTTGTTATGTACACGTCTCACAGATGCATGTTACTTGCAACGAACAAAATATGTGTGTTACCAGCTAAGGGTTAACTTGAAATAAATTAAAACATTAATAGAAGTTCAGTTAAAATCAGAAAATTGTAGCAAACTTTTAAGAAAGTTGGTTTTTCCCTGATATTTCAAACTGTGAAACTGAAGATTCCGATTTTGTCTTTAGCCTTAACTTATTTTTAAATAATGATAGAATCCATAACAAAAATTCAATGCTATATTTTTTTCTCATTTTATTTATATTATACAAGGTACACCCATAAAGTAACCGGACATTTTTTTATAAATAAGAAAAATATTACTCACCTTCAAATAAATTTATCTCCTTCAAAATAATCGCCAAAGGAGTCTATACAATTTTTCCAACATTTCTTCAAGTCATTGAAACACTGTTTATAGGAGCGTTAGAACTAACCGTTCACAAAATATGCGTAACATTTGATTTAATAACCGAGACTTTTCAAATCTGTCCTTTCATGGCCATCTTTCAGACATGCTTGGTATAAGCAAAGAAAGCTGTACATTAATTTTAATTAAAAATCTGAAAATGAAAAGGTTTGTGCTCAATTTGTGCCTCAGATTTTGATAGAACAGCAAAAAGAAGACAGAAAAGCTTGCTGTGGAGATTTGCTGACTACTGTGCAACAGGACAACAAATTCTTAAAGTGTATGATAGCAGGATATGAGACCTGGTGTCTATAATACAACCCAGAAACAAAAAGACAAAGTGCACAGTGGAAAGGACTGTCTTCGCCCATGCAAAAAAAAAGCATGGATGTCAAAATCAAAGACTAAGGTGATGCTGATTGCATTTTTCGATTACAAAGGATTTATTCACTACGAATTTGTTCCTGAAAATCAAACAATTAATCAGTATTCTTACAAGGAGGTGCTCTTTCGATTAAGAAACAGGATAAGGCGAGTTAGGAAGGAACTGTTTGATTCTGGGCAATGGTTTCTTTTACACGATAATGCTAGACCCCGTACAGCAATTTCTGTACAACAGTATCTTGCTAAGCATTCCATTACAGTGATAAATCACCCACCATATTCTCCCAACTTGTCAGCTGATGTTTTCCTTTTTCTGAAGCTTAAGATGGCCATGAAAGGACAGAAATTTGAAAACATCTCGGATATTAAATCAAATGTTATGCGTATTTTGTGAACTGTTAGTTCCAACACCTATAAACAGTGTTTTGATGACATGACAAAATGTTAGAGAAATTGTTTAGACTCCTTTGGTGATTAGTTTGAAGAAGATAGATTTATTTGAAGGTGAGTAATATTTTTCTTATTTATAAAAAATTGTCTGGTTACTTTATGGGCGCATCTTGCATTTATTTTTCTCATTGTATAACTTTTGAACTACTCAAACTTTGAACTACTCAATTGTATAACTTTGAACTACTCAAACATCAATTTTATTGTCAGTGAATTTCAAAAAATCATAATATTTCATATTTTAAGGACCGTCTGGTAGTCAATGTGCTGAGGAGGGCCCTAGCTGAATTTAATTTGTGCCCCCCCCCCCCAAAAAAAAGTTAGAAGAATGCTACGCCTATGAACATAACCCAATAAGAATGTCAAATCCCAATAAGAATGTCAAATTACATAAACAAAAAGAAGACATTAACAGTCAAAAAAGTTAACAGAAAACTGCAATTAGCACAGCATGCAACATAAATGGAAGATTCTGTAGCAACAATAGAAATCAAAAACCAAAAGAACCAAAAATTAATGAGGCTATCGACTAGTCTCTTCCTCAGAAGGCCTAACTGAGTTGGCACAGTTCTTAAGTTCTACTGTGGTACTACAATTTTTCAAGATAAATAGCTGGTTCTTCTTTTCTACTGTCACTTTTCAATTTATTGGGGTATGGTAAGTTTGATTATAAATTTCTGTTTTTGTGTGGTTCTTTTGTGTTTTTAATGTTGTGCTATGATTTCAATTGATCTAATGCTTTTGTCTTTCTGTTTTCAATGTAAGGATCTCTAGGCCTTAGAAAGTTTTTTGGCTTGACATACAACGTATCAGAAAGTTCCCCCTTGAGGTAACTGACTTGATTAAGCCTCCTGATGAAGAGACTACTCGATTTCCTCGTTGTTTTTTATTTTTATGCTTTGATTTCTATTATTAGTTGAACATAAATAATATTTTAAGAACATAAAAAATTAAACACTAACTGAAAGTTATAAAGGCTTGATTTCAAAAATTTGAATTTTCTAAACTACAAATACATATTTAACTAAATTACATATAATTAATAAGATATAATTACTTTTATTGATTATACCTTCTATCATTGTTGTGACTGTGTTGATAGAGCAACTTTAACTCATATCAGTCAGTTACAATCCAGATATTTCTTGCAACCTAAAATGAATTCATCTTAAAAATATGATACAAATAAACATTATACATATTTAAAACCTATTAGGTATACAGAATATTAACTTTGAAACAAATTTAGAGGAGTGTTTTCATTAACTAATTTATCTTTAAAAATGATTTTAAAATATTCAAATGTATATTTAATCCCTCTTCCCTACAAAATACTGTATTCTAATTTTTATATAATTTCAGACTCTGGGACAATTTTAAAAACAAGACTACAGCCACCAGTTTATGAAAATTATACCATAATTATCTAGGGGCAGGGGGAGAGGGGGCAGTGTCTCTCTATATATAAGAATTACTGGGAACTTTCAGTAAAGAATATCATTATAAATAATAGGTAATTGCAAATATCTACGAACAATAATTTTTCAGATTTTTCCTAGAGCCTTCAAGGAAAGTTTATAGATTTTGTACATAAGATTAGTAGACTAGTAAGAGCTACAATTAAAGGTATTAAAAATACATATTACTAAATATTTTATAAGCATGTATCTTCCATGAAATAAAATTTTTGAAAATTAAAATACCTAAATTAAATTTTAAAAAGGAAGAAAAACTTTTTGCCATGAATTTTTATTTAATATCTCATATAATAACAGTAAATTATATTTCTTCAGTAAAAATGGAAAACTGACTATTCAGACTATTATTCAACATATTTACAGATATTGAATAAAAAAACTACCCAAAGTGGATCTATAAAATGAAAATAATAATAACAGAATTTAATTCACCACAACAATAAAAATAATTAAAGCCATAGTAATTTATTTATTTAAATAAGCTAAGAATGAAGGTTTCAAAAACAATAGAAACTTAATAAGAAACAAGGATTATGCTAATGCAAAGACTTCTCTGAACAACCATCAAATGAAATAGAAATATATCATTACTATTTTAAATTTTGTAATGAAACAATAATTGACGACTTTAATGTAAAGTAATCCAGTTGCATCATTTCATATTTAAAATGATCAGAATACAGCAATTGCAATAGATAAAAATATTAAATATTATAAAATTAGGTTACATATTTAATGGAAATAATAAAAATAAGAGACAAAGCATGAAAAATTATACTCTATTCGATGAATGATCAATCATCTTATTTGATACTTAAATTCTATACCCTATGTACAGGCTCTGAGAAGCAAATTGATTATAAAGAATTTTTTTAAATATCATGATTTTATCGGTTACTTCTATTTTTTTACATATTTATCAACATGAAGGGCAGTGATTACAATTTTATAAACATTTACTACAGTGTTAAATTAATGCAACTCATGATTCAAATATTTATTTATTATGAACAAAATAATCTTGTTTTTATATTCACTTTAAATTCATTCAAAAAGCAGCACACGAAATGCTTCACAGATATCATAAGAATAAAAAATTTTAAAAGATCATTACTATCTCATACCTCACAACATATTACACATATCAGTAAAATAGACGAAAAAAACATAAATTATTTAATATTTACAAAATAGGTTTCATTCATGTATTTTAAGAAAACCGGCAAATTGAATCGAAAAGAATAGTAGTTACACTATTCATCTAGTACATGCATCCATTTTGTATTACAGAATATAAATTTAACATTTATGAAGCTAACCCCAACCGCTGAAAACGCAACGATTGAATTTAAGGTTTTTATACATTGCGTGAAAAATAAATAAAATATACAGATAAAGAAAACATCAAATTAAGTTAAAATAATCCATTATAAATGTCACCTTCCAAAACAAAAACTTTTTGCGAAGCTTGAAAATCAACAATTTTGATGGGCAAGCCATATTTCACAACTCTAAAATAACAGTTTACGAAATCCAACTTCTGTGAATACCAGAAGGTAAGGAATCTTGCATTGACACAAACATCATATACGTATATTTGTAATAAGTTCTTTTCAATAATATTTGCATTATTTTTTTTCTTTAATATTAAAATTACAGGTGTACGGCTACATTTCATACGCAACAATAGTAACACTATTGCAGACGATCAATAATCAGAGTGCTCGAGTTGAGATGTATAACAGTATTAGTTTCATTTTCTATTTTTAGTTTCTTACCAAAAAAACAACAGGAAATAAAATAAAATAAAAATACTACTTCAGATTTTAGAAACTCTACTTCTGGTTTTGGAAACACTCTTGAAAACATTTTGCGCTTTAACAGCGGTTTTAATAAGAGATTGTAATTTGGAATAAAAAAATAAGAAGCCACGATCATATTTAGAAGGCACGATCGAGCTCTCTAAAGTGACTTGTGACTTCCTATCTTGTCCCCAGATGAGGGTGCCTGTGCACATATGCAGCACTGAAGCTAGCGTTTTGATCAGTAGTTAGATGATTAATTGGTTTGGAGAGCAACAATCATCTTTTGGAATACTATGGATAAATTGCGATCAGTTGAATGAATTCGTCTGATGTACAGTAAAACATGTAAATAAAATTTGTAATTAATTCTATATTTTAACTATTGAAATCTTAATATACTGAGTGATAGCTCATGACTTCAATGCACACCATTGGACTTGGAACTGTAGAGGAAACGATACTTTTGACAACAAAAAAAAACAAGTTTTTGAAGAGAGATTTAATCAATTTAAAAGTTGGGAAAATACATTTCCCTTTATTTTATATCCATCCAAAACAGTGACGTAGCGAGCATAACTGGCGCCCGGGGCACGATACCTTTTTGGCGCCCCCCCCCCCTTTCCGAAAAACATATAGTAATATAGTATATAGAATTAGTGAAAAGGACCATTTGGCGCTCCTGTTCGAGTGTCGCTCGGGACATGATAGACCCCCTTGCCCACCCCAGGCTACGCAGCTGATCCAAAACGGAATTCGAAACAATGGAGTTAACCGAATTTATATGGCTAGGTATCCAAGATTTAGAAATGGAATTAGTTGAATTTCAAAGCAGCATAGTGTGGAAAAATAAATTTGAAACTTGATTTCTGAAGTAGAAGGAAAAATGTCTGAAAGTAGTGCAGATAATAATGATCCCACACTAAAAATTGAAACTATTATATTAAACGTATGGGATTCTTTACCAAACTAGTGAAGAAACTTGCTAATGCTCTTCTAACGATGTTTAGGTCCACATATTCGTGTGGAAAATTGTTTTCTTTAATGAATTTTGTAAAATCTACCAATCGAAATAAACTTGGAAATGAATTGACTGCGAAATGCATTAAACTAATACGGAATATGAACCTAATATTAAGAAACTATCTGAAAATAAACAACAGATTTCTCATTGCATGTACTTAAACTTTATTATCAAATTTATTATATATACACTTACCTGTAACTATATCTATTAATAAATATTTCATAATATGTAAGTGATTTTCCTTATTCCTTGTTCATTTAAATACCCAGTGCAGGGACGACTGCCGACTGGGCATGGTGTAAATATTTTTATAATTTTTAAATATTACTTTTGTAATTATTATTAAAAATAATTGTGTGGTAACAACTATATACGTAGTTTCTCTTTAGAATGCAGTTGAGTTGAAAAATAAAATGGTTTGGTGTTGATAAGTTGTATTATTAGTTTTTCTTTGGTTAAATAAGTTGTATTATTAGTAAGTTCTTGTTACGTTGTCTCAACTAGGAGGCAATAGTGTAGAACCAATCGTGGTTCAAGTGGTTGTTTCAGTTCTTTCACTCACTGAAGAGGCACCATTCGGACGAAAGACGTTTATTTTCTTGACGTACGTACACACACACACACACACACACACACATATATATATATATATATATATATATATATATATATATATACATAGGTGGAACAAATTATAAATATAATCCGTTCACGGAATCTCTATGGAGCTTTGTGATTATACACTCAGCCTACTCGCTAAGCGTATAAGGGCCTGTTCACATAGGAGTCCGTTGCGTGCGTTAAGGGGGAAATGACGTTAAGACGAAAATAAACCAATCATAGGCGTTAAAAATTTCATTGCTAATCGTTTGGAGGCCTATGATTGGTTTATTTTCGTCTCAACGTCATCTTTTCCTTAACGCTACGCCACGGACTCCTATGTGAACAGCCCTTAAGGTTTGGAGATTTATGACGATGTTTCAGATGAAGATGACAAGACTGTACTTGAATAAACGTAAATTCGTGTGCATGAAAAAAATAAGACATCCCCTGAAAATAAGGCCTAATACGTCTTTTAGAGCAAAAAATAATATAAGACCCAGTCTTATTTTCGGGGAAACACGGTAAGTGCGTTACATTCGATTATTTACTTATTCTGCATTTTTCTGTAGACCAGAAAATCCTTCTATATGATGCCAGAGAAGGTTGGAGAAGGTCGATCCCTCGAGATGTCACGACAAGGGGTGTTTGATCAAAATTGTGGTGGCAGCCTATTCACGGACAATGATTCAATCCCGGAAAGCATTAGTTGCTATGTCGAGTCTTTCTGATGCATTGGAAATTGGAAGTGAAGTTTCGGTAAAAGAATAAATTTTTATACACAAAATGACTGAGATTATACACACTTTTGACTCCAATAATTTATTTTTGGACTAAGATTTTTGAACGAACAACAGAAAATTTACACATCAACTCGAGTGCCATTCTGTAAGTAACAAACTTTTTTGAAAACATCTTTTGAAACAAACTTTTTTGAAAATACACTGCTGGCCACTGTAAATGCAACACCCTGAAGGAAACATGCAAATAACATGAAATTTACAACATGCATTAGCGGAGGTGAGATATGCAAATGATTAGAATTTCAGCGCAGACACACATCACGCGCGCCTGTGGCGCCACTTCGAAGCGCTATTTAAGGCTTGGAGATTTCGAGGATTTCAAGTTCGGCAATTGTGTTTTTCTTGTGTATTTTTTTTCAAAAAAACGATCAATTATGCCTCGTTGAAAACAGCGATCATCTTTTGATCAAGTATCCGAGTTCGGCAGAGGAAGGATAGTGACCTACCGAGATTGTGGATTATCTTTCAGGGAAATCGGTAGTCGTGTTGGACGAAACCAAACAACTGTAATGCGGATATGTGATCGTTGGATGCAGGAGGGTACGACGGACCGGCGTGTTCGATCGCATCCACCTCAGCGCACCACTTCACGTGATGACAGGCAAATTGTGCGCATGGCAGTGACGGATCGCTCAATCACATCACGAACTATAGCACAGCACATGCAGTCTGTAACGCATCATCCAGTGTCTGCGCGTACCACTCGACGCAGTTTACAGTAGAGTGGTTTGTCCGCAAGACGTCCATTGCTTTGTCTACCCTTGACGCAGAACCACAGACGTCTCCGCCTCCAATGGTGCGATGACAGAAGGATGTAGACGGCAGAATGGAATGAAATTGTTTTTACTGACGAGTCACGCTTCTGTCTGCAACACCACGATGGTCGCATTCGAGTCTGGAGACACCGTGAAGAGAGGATGCTGAACAGCTGCGTTATGCACCGCCACACTGGTCCTGCACCGGGTATTATGGTATGGGGAGGTATTGGATATCACTCTCGCACACCTCTAGTACGCATTGCCGGTACTTTAAACAGCCAGCGCTACATCTCCGAGGTGTTGGAGCCAGTTGTCCTTCCTTACCTTCAGGGCTTGCCCACAGCCATATTTCAACAGGATAATGCGCGACCACACGTGGCACGCATTGTCCAACGGTTCTTCGTCAATCGCCAGATTGAATTGCTTCCCTGGCCGGCTCGCTCTCCGGATCTTTCGCCGATAGAAAACATGTTGTCCATGGTTGCTCTACGATTGACCCAGATTCCATCCCCAGCTGCCACAGCAGATGAACTTTGGCAACGTGTGGAAGCTGCTTGGTCTGCTGTACCCCAGGAACTCATCCAAAGTCTCTTTGAATCAATGCCGAGGCGTGTGGCAGCGGTGATCTCCAACAATGGCGGCTACTCTGGCTACTGATTTTGGCAGGAACCACACTTCACAGAAGTCTATAAATTTAATCATTTGATACTTGGTCAACATGTTATCTACAAAATAAATTTTGTTATGATATCTCTTGTCTTTCTTGGTGTTGCCATTTGGGTGGCCAGCAGTGTATAATGCGCAAAAGAAAATCTGGTAGTTGTTGCTACACCCCCCTCCAGTGTAAACGATTATAGATCATAATCTTTTAATTTGCTTGGGAATACGACCCTTTTCCCCGATCTAGTAGTTCGAGTTACTACGGTTTTGGAGGTCTGACTTGAGGTAGTTGGTAGAAGAGCCTGATTGTCAGATGAGATAACAGGTAGTGGCTCTGTTGTGTTAACTGGTGGTTTAGAAGTATCTGTGAAGATAGTAAATGACCGGCCTTCCAGAACGTGATTGAAATGTTTGATTGCAGTAAAAATTGCGAATAGTTCTCGATCGTATGCAGAGTACTTCCTTTCAGTAGGTGTTAAATATCGAGAGAAGAAGTTTAATGGTTGGATGATAAATGTTAACTCCGCCAATTGCCGAGTCAGATGCACTCGCTGTTAATTAGACAGCTGCATCTTGAACAGGGGAACCAACATTATAGTTTTAGCTAATGAATCTTTTATTGCCTGGAAGACATTTTGTCTCTCCTCATTCCAGGACAAGAGTGCTTTGCTTTTCATTTTATATCCACCAAGCATTGTGGTGAGAGGCTGCTGTAGCGAAGTTTGGGATCGGTGGTAGAAATTGACCATTCCCAAAATTTTCCCAAATTGGTGAGGGTTCAATCGCTCGGAGCAATCGCTCTTGGCGATAATTTATATTTATGCTTCTATGCTAAGTGAGTCGTAGCATCGAAATATTTTTGTATATGTGTTCAGTATAGCCCGTATATTTGTTTTGTAAATAAATGTATTTTGTGTTTAACCAGTCTAGTAGATTTATTAGATAATGTATATGACTAATCCGATTGACGCGAGACCCCATGCATGATAGTAACTTCTACAGTGGTTTCTACAGTAAGACTTGAACATTTACAGGTCTATGCAGATTTTAAAGTTTTTTTCTGAAAGATTCATCTAAAGAATACTGGCTGTAATGAGAGACTGGAATCCCCCCCCCCCCAGAACAAAACACAAGAATATACTTTAGAAAAAGTACTAAGATGGTTTTTATAACTCACCTTGCTTAAAATATGATTCTTCTAATTTATTTTCACTGCAAAAACTTCTTTTTTCGGGATACATCCAACTGATAACTGGGTTTGAACCAACTTGAACTTAAAAACTAGAAAATTGAAATCAGAGAGTACTTTTTGTGTACAACACCTATTTATCAATTGAATGCAAATTATTTTCGGAAAATCACAGCATATCAATCAAGTAATCTCATGGATTTCCTAAATATAGGTCTGTAATATGTGTCCTAAATTTAGGTGAATATTGGTTTCTTATTTCGCTAAATAATCGAGATATCCCGTGGTTCTAAAATCAGAACAGGTCATAAGTTTATATTATATGCCCCAGATGAAGGACATGGCCATGGACAAAAAATTTTCGTGAGGTTCCAAATAGGGCTAAGCAAGCCCTTTACCCTCGGTATGGATATGGGAAGCACTGAAGCTTTTCACACATGGTCCAAGAAGAAATGAAGAAATCAATCAAGTAAAAAAAAAAGGTAACAAAATAAATTAAAGAAGTTACAAAAATAAAAACAAAAATGTTAGAATTTAGTATTTTAAAGTTAACACAAAATTAAATCAGCAAGACTTGTCAAAAAAAATGTTCCTATATAAGATAAAATAAAGAGCAAAATATAAAGATTAAACCCCAGATAAAGGATTGCAAAGGCCATTACCATAGGATAAAATACCTTTTGCTGATTTAGAAATTGCGCAAGCTTGTGTTAACTACTCAACGAACTCAACCATGGAGTCCGAGATACTCAACAAGTTCAAGCTGTTGTTTCAACTTCTCAACTCGTATGAATGAAAGACGGGAATAGTCATCATGATTCGGTCAGTGGTTGCTAGGTAAGCTTTGATTTATGATTACTTATACCTTTAATATTTTAAATAATTAAAATTTTAAAATAGGAATTGCAGGACAAAACATATTTAATTTATCTTATATTCCAATAACATCGAGAAATATTGAAATCTATTACTTTTTACCGGTAGGACTATTAAGGCAAATGAAGCTATGTGTAAATAAAATTCCCCTTCTTGTTTTTTAAATATCTATATTTTTTTCTTTTTCGTTTAATTATTTATAATTTACATGTACAAATCTAAAAGAAATGTCTTTACTAATTTTTTTTTAATGCTTATTCTTAAATTTATTTACTGATCTTTATACTCAACGTTCGAGACAGGGTAGGAAATACAAGTAATAAAACAGTAAATTTTGAGAAAATTTATAGCTTTATCAGTAGCTGAAAATTTTATAAATTTTTTTGATTGCTTTTGAACTAATTTACTTAAAATCTGAAATCTTTGGGCTTAATGATTGTTTTTTATGAGAATGTTTTACATGTCGTTTCCGCTGTTGTTGGTATTAGTTTACTATTGCAAGTATAAATGTAATAGTATTACAACGCATTCCATTTCATCGAAATTACATACTGATTATACATTGTAATCTTAAAATGTGATGTATATATGCATATCTATGTATCTATCTATATATATTTATAGTCATATTATACACACACACACACACATATATATATATATATATATGTATATGTATGTGTGTGCGAAGTGTATATATATAAAGCATTGCATATATTTATTTGTATGTATGGGAAAAATTGAAATCATTTAAAAATTAAGAGAAAATTTTCGGACTGACCTTTAAGAATTAAAATTTCATCAGCTTAGAAAAAAATCGTTTTTTCAAAAAATTCTGTCAGAGTCTGAATCTTTGTATCATTTCTTTGAATAGTAAGCGAGTGAAATTAATATAATTCAGATTAGTACTTTGTTGGTTTATGATGTAAGATAAGAATTATTTTTACTATTGAGAGGTAAAGCTTTCAATTCTCTTGATATTACAAAGATTAAATATATATATATATATATATATATATATACACACACACACTCTAATAGAATAGGTGATAAATCAGATGGATGAGAAATTCATTTCCTTGTTGCATTTTCTCTTTCATTATTATATTTTGAAAATATTTTATTATCTTAGAAAAAGTAATTTTTAATGATATCTAAATCATTGAATCATCCTTTAAAAAAAAAAAAATATTGTATGTAATTTATATCATAGTATGCCTTTAAAAGAAGTTATTGCTGCAGTCAGGCTCTCGAATTCTCATTCATAAATTTTCTGTTGAAATGATATACTATAGTCAAATGTAATTTTGTTTTATGTTTGCATTGTTTTTTTTTAAAATAATTAATCTCTTATGTAATGAGTTTCAAGTTAACAGTTGAAAATTGTGTTTATAATTTATGAGCCAACTTTTAAAAAACTTTTGTTATTGAATGCAGATCATTTATTTAAATTTTGCAAAACTTTTCTTTTCTATACATATTGCTCTGTGTTTTAAGGGAACACTGATGCTACATTTTAGTCTAAATGTTATCAGCAAAGACCAATTATAATTTTGTTTAAAACTGAGAAAATATTTGAGGAAATAAGATTATGCAGACCTCTTAAATGTTAGTTCACATTGCTTATTGAAGAAATGGAAGCAAAGATCAAAATATTTTTGAAAAAAATTTTATATATGAATTATGCAGTTAAAATATTTTTTCTTATTTGAATAATGGTAATTTAACTTTTGTGTGTTACCAATATTTTTAGAGGATTTTTCAAATTCATATATGCTTGAGGAAATATAACTTCTGGTAACATAAGTGTAAATGTATGTATGTATATTTTAGTGATATGTTATCAAATAGCATGTGTATTGAATATATTATTTTTATAATATACACAAAAATTTGTAAATCTAGATTTATTTCTTAGGTTGACTAGGTTGAATTTTCATTGGGAATTGAGTGTAATATAGAACAAATGGATTTTGTGACCATCTGACAGTCTGTAAAGTTTTATTGTTATGGATTTGGATTCTGAGGCCAGCCATTCTGAAGATGCTCTCTCTTTATCAGAGGTTCCCGTCTCATTTAAGGAATACAATGATGTTGAGGTATGTTTTATTATCACTGTGTATGTGTGATAGTCATGATTTCCTTTTCAAGTTTTTTTCAACTATTTTTAATGCAAGTGTTATTTTGTATTTTTGTATTTAAGTTTTTCATTCATATTTCCAGCTTTTCAATTTAAATTAAATTCACAAATAAAATAATAAAGATCTCTGGGATCTATGAACATAAGGATAGTGGTTTTTTGTCAAAGCATTCATTATAAATTACAAAATTCTTGGAATATTTTTCTAATATAGTTCTTTAGAGCTTCCTCCTAAAACAAAACAAAAACTCAATATATTAATTATATAATGCACTTAGATTTAACATAACACTATGTAAATATAGAACAAATACTTTTATCATAATAAATTTACTTTGTTAAAAAAAATTAAGGTGGATGTATTTGAAACAAATTTCATTTGTCTAGATGTTTATGTCTTTGGAGCGATCAGTATATCTAAATTCAAATCTGTGCTTCCTATATTTTTTATATTCTAATAATTAAATCGGTACTTTCAGAAAAAAATTAGAACGCTGAAGTCATGAATATTTAATAAGTTTAACAAAGTGATACTCTTTAATATAAGCCATCAAAATTTTTCATCATACTAATCATAATTATTTAAATTAAATGTTAGCATAATTTTTTATAATAATATTTATTCTAATGATAGATTAAGTTCGAGATTTTTTTTATATCAGTGAATTTAATTTTTTTATGCATACACACTAAAGTAAAGTATGTTTCCTACTTAGAGCTTTTATCAAAAACATGTTATTTAAAGATATTACTTATTCAAGTTATTAGGGATAGAAAGCTATTATCTTGATATTACCAGTGTAGTCATGAACTGCATAGAAAAGTTGTATTTCGATGAATTAATAGTTTGTATTTTAAAACATGAAAATGTTAGATTTCTTATAATTTATGAATGCTTTATAATTTTGATGTTATTAAAGAAACTTCATTATCCCAAGGAATAACATAGAGCCTATTTTCTTTCTTTCTTATTTATCTTTCTTTCTTTTATTCATAAGAATTTATAACTGATACCTCTAGACCAGTGCTTCCCAACCTTTTTCAGCTGGCGACCCACCTTTCCTTATCGGACTACCTCCACGGTCCATCGGTCCATGGTGGAGTAAAAAACCTTATTTGTATCATATCCCTTCGTTATGTATATAGAATTTACCATCAAATATATATATATATATATATATATATATGTAATAGCACGGGTGCGGGCTGACGAATGAAGGGCTGAGTGGCATAGTTTTGATGTTAAAATGGTTCATCTTGTCGCCCGGCCGTGCATCACAAATGTTTAGGTCCATTCCCGCATTTCATCTCAACCCTCGGACACAAATCAAAACACAACTTTTTCGGACTACATTTTATTGAGATCACCGACCGATCCGTCGGTATGGATACAGCAAGAGAAAGTACAGGAATCCGTCCTACTTCCGGACGTCAAGATTTATATAAACTTCACCCCATCACGTGATTAAAGGGTGTGTCTTAATAGTTGATTGGTTTAAAGTTCTTGTTGATGTGCAGAACTGATTTAAACTTGTACTGACACCACGCAGCATCCCTTTACTTAAAAAAGACAGCCATCTTGAATGATTTTGCCGAAGGCTGTAATAATGGAATTTAACGTGAATGCCCAAAGGGAATTAAATAATTTAAGGGATTAAAAAAGGGTATATAATTTTGAATAGTAAAGTGAGGAATTAATAGTTTTTAAATGTTAAGAGTGTTGAATTTAGAAATTACTAGTTTTTTAATATTATATATATATATATATATATATGCTTTTTTGAAGATACAGACTGATTATTGATAAACAATTTGTGTTCTGATTTGAAAATGGTTGACAAAATATAAACACTTTGTAGCAAAACAGTTATTTAACAATAGATATATGTTTGCAATATATGCAACAAGTGGTCACTGCATGATGTCCACAGTAAGACTGAGTGACTGAGGTTAGTAAACAATAGTGCTCACGTGGCGTGACCTTCGGCAGTGTGGCGGTAGAACGGGAGGGGGAGCGGCGTTGCCAGAGTGTGCACCACTTGTGTGACTGTGTGAATCTACTGGGAGGGATGTAGTGGTTCTGTTGTCTGCCCCAGATGCCAAAAATCAAGAACCAAGAAAACAATCAAAACACAATTCGATTTGTTTAGATTTTTCTTATCTTTTCTGATGGTTTATTCGATGGTTTCTGATAGTTTTAGGATCGAGTCACGACCCACCTGTAACACTTCCACCCCACTAGTGGGTCGCGATCCATCGGTTGGGAACCGCTGCTCTAGACTGTATGAAAGAAATATCTATTAGATTTGATTTCTGACACATGGCATTCTCTAGAAACTTACTTTAAATTAAACTTTGTAACGCTTTGTTTCTTTTATTTCTTTTATTTATTTATTTCAAATGCTTAGAAGACTGGCTATGTTGCCATTAGTTCTCAGATAATGGGTGAGACTGCTGGCCATTCGTTTAAGGGGGCACTGTATAGGCGGCCATCATTACCCCCTACAAGCTAGTTCTATAATTTAGAGCCGAGTCAAGTGACAAGCCCGAAACACTTGACCCCGTATCTCCAGAGGTAAATTTGAGAACTTGGAGGACATTGCAACCATGACAGATTTTACGTGCACCAGCCACCATTAGTGAACATTGTGGCAGATTTGTCAGCGATGGTTCAGTGATCTGAACATCACTGAACCAGTGATGTTCAGATCACTAGTCCGTGGCCGTTGCCAACTGGGTCAACGTTGCCCCTGTTTGTTTTATAAATTAAAGATAAAAATGTTACTGCTTTTATCTTACGTTTTTTAAAGTTCCTGCTGACTATGCAGAAATATCTTTATAAATTAAAATACTTCTTGTTGAGCAATAAGTTTCAGCTAACATGTTATCAACAACTTAACTAAGACAGATACCAAAGTGCCTTAATAGAATTATCTCTTATAAAATGTGTCTCTTAAAACAAACTAAGGCCATGCTAATGTTCAGATGAAGTTCTGAAACTAATATGATTGCTTTCTGGAAGGTAACACGGCTAATTAGTTCTCATTTTAAGGTTTTGGGCTGTGTATGATCGAAAATTAATGTTAGTATTTAAATTATATGTAGAAATAAATTTTACCTTTAGTTTAATTTAATAATCATTGAGTTTATAAATTTGTCATATTTTTGTTTTTTTACTAGTGACAGTACATTTAAAATTTGAATTCTGTTCGTGCAGTATTCATTAACAGGAGCTTGAACTCAATCTGTTGTTCCTGTTATTTGTCTGTAAAGATTAGTTACAATTTAATATAAATTATAACAATATTGTATATCCCACAGTTTTAGCATTTTATTTTTAATTGAAGAATGTGATTTTAAGTGCATGAGACTAATTTAAACATTTTTTTTTATTATTTCAATATTAGCCCAGAAATGTAAAATTAATTTTCTCAAAATCAAATATATTTATTACTTTATATTGCAAAACAAAATTTATGAAGTTTAACACAGGAAGATACATGTTTTACATTGTTAATTTTCCTCAGAGACAAAATGAAATAATTTTTAGTATCAATGATGCTAAAACTGCATATAAGATCAAGGCTAAAATCATATATTATTCATATAAATTTGGTTGGGCTGCAAATAGGTTGAGCTGCCTATTTGCTTCATATCATATCACACCTCAGCAAGAAAAGTGACGCAACTCAGAAATGCAACATTTGAGAAAAATCAAAGATTACTATTTAGCTTGAACTAGCATTACAATGAAACTGATACAACTGCTCTCAGATGGACAAGTTGTGAGATAGAGATGTGTCGCTTTTCGTGCACGATGGGGTACTTCATACATATTTTTTAATGACAATCTCAAAATTGCCATTTTTGGACTTGTGTCACTTTTCTTGTTGGGGTGCGATGTGGTTGTTGGTGCCATGAGCTTCTATGTAGTGAACTCAAATTAAAATCATGACTAAGGATCATCCCTTGGACATTTTTGTGCTGTTTCCTCGTGATGTTGGTTCACCTGTATGGTGATCCCACAATAAAAGCCAAAATGTTTGTGATATGACATAGCTGAATGTCAAAAAGACAAGTGCTTTCAGTAATCAATAAAAAATGGGGTTTTATATATTATATATATATATATATATATATATATATATATATATATATATATATATATATATATATATATACAACATTAATTTCTTTATTATAAATTGTCTGCATGCTTAATAAGTGTTAAATACAAAATTTAGAGTCAAATTGCCAAATTAGTTCTAGTTTTGGAGATATGTAAAGAATTAATTTAATATAGGTACTTAGAATTGCTCTTCTGCTTAATCATTGGTAAAGAGATTAGCAATGACAATATCACTTCTCCTGTTTCTCATAACCAGTTTCTAAGCTTAATTGATAAATACCTAGTCATAGATTTCAGGCGTCGTCATATATATGTCTTCCTCTTGGCCCTTTTATTTTGAGTTTAGAACTTGGGTGATAAAATCGTTTGCCTTTAAAACATCACCATTGTTATCAAGGAAGACACTGAGGTTTTTTTTTATTTTTTTATTTTAAATGTAGATAATGTACCTAATGGTAGATAATGTACAACTTGGTCATTTGTGACTTTTTTTTCTTCCTTAAGAATGTTTGTAACATCTTGATGAAAAGCATTTTAAACTAACTTTCATCACTTACAAAGATAACATGGAAACACTAATCTTAAAAACAAAATTTAATTTATTAGATCTACTTACAAAGATTTGATAAATATGCCCCTCTTTTATTTTTGCTTTGCTTTGCATAGTCATGAAAATTTACTTTAAAGGTACACAAATTCTGCTCTACTTTTAACCTTGGTCATAACAAATTTTTTGTAAGACCAGGTGGAGAGAAGAAAACGATCTTTCTCCACTGGACAAATGGTTTGTTAAATTCGGTCTGTGTCCTACAATTAAGGGATTGTTTTGAAAGATAATCCTTTTTTTTGTTTTAAGTCTTAAGGGTAGTACCACCCACAGAAATATTTGATAACCATGCTGGAGCCCAAGCAATATGGCAGGGACCATCAAGGACCCCAAATCTGCTGCTTGTCACGATTGATAGTGTGCTAAGTTTCTTCATGCTGTCTGGTTAAAGTACATTTTCCTCAAATGTACTAAAATATTCTGCTTGCTTAGCACATCAACAAGGTATTTGGACAACTCTTTTGCTTGCATTGAATCTGCAAATATAAATGATGACTAAAGTAACTATGATAATACACTGAAATGTCTGCATAATTAAGTTTGTGTTCACTTAAGCTTTGGCTACAATTTGAATTCTTGAAATTCAAGTACTAACCATCTAATCACAGGGAAACCACCTGCCTTGCATATCTGATAAATAAGAGCTAATTCACCCTTTTTTTTTGGTTCTATCAGTATATTTTGTTCTTCATTTTTTTTATATTTTTCTTTACTGAGCTTTTTTTCCCCCTTTATTTTTGCAGGAATCTATGTAATTCTTTAACATTGCATTTATCTCACAGAATTGTTAGTAGTCTTGTGAAACTAACAATTCTGTGAGATAATAAATAAAATTCTTTGAAATTAATATTACAAAATCCTCTTTAGTAAATAAAATTAAGTAAAGTTCTTAGAGCCTGTTAACAAAGTACCTAAAGCAAACAGTTAATGTATATGCTTAAGTAGAAGAATTATCTTTAAGTAGATTTAAGTAGAAGAATCTTTTGTAATCTATGTAAATTTTAATTTTCAAACAAATCATTTTATTTTCTCTTCTGTTGATATTTGATCTGTAATTATAATTGAATTTTTAACCAATAATGAAATCATCAATCATTATCACCATTTGTGTGTGTATATTGTTTACTGTAACAGTTTTAGTACATTTAGATATGGAATTTGTTATGCAAAACAAATGGGAAGCTCCTATATACCAGCATTGTTTACTGTTTAATTGTACATTGTGATTACTGAATTTTAAGATCACGTTTCAGGTCATGGGCAGTTTGACATCAAAACTTCTGTTTAAGATTTTTTTTTTTCTGATAATCTTCCATATTGTGTAGATTATATACTTATACAATTCATCACAGTTCTTTAGCAAATACAATATTATTTTTCTTGCTTAAGGTTACGGTTTTCAAAGTATAATTAATACATTAGATGTAATGTTAGAGATTATAATTCAATCTATGAAATTAAATTACTACCTGGTTTATAGACAAATGATGTAACACAACTGCTGCATATATTCATTTTTACTTCTAAGAGGTGTGTCGCGTCTGTTAAGAATAAAGAAATCATGATTCTTGGCTTAAATTAGTGATATTTTCATAGGTAAAGCACTTTAATGCCTTTACTCTCTGACGGGATGTTTATGCACACTTAAAAGAAAAAAAAAATCATTGATTTGCATTGTAAAACGGATTTTTTCAACATTTTGTTATTTCTTTAATAATAACGATGAAATTATAAAACTCGATTTTTGTTTTCATCGCGCAATCGTTGCGCGTCGACTCATTTGCATTTATATTTTGTTCTTCGTTCATTTCGTATGTGGAAATATGGAGGTTTTCGTATTATAAATTGACATCGTTATATTGACGAAGTTAACAACGTGACTATCGATCCAAATGTAATTTTTAGAACATAGTAAAGAGAAACTAGTCTTCTATTAAGGGAAAAACGCTGTTTCATATGAATTTCGATTTTGCTGTTGATGCGATCTTTGATTTGGTGTTACACAACTTATACCCATATTTTTCAAGAGTATCCCCCATTTCTCCCTGAAACCGTTATTTTAATCTAATCTTGTGTTTATGTGTTTGATTGTATTATTGACATTTTCTGTTTCATCATGAATCCAGGACTTTAAAAAAGAATGGTTTTCCTTTATTCCTGGTATCTATAATAAGTAGACGAACCCTTAAAGTAGCAGGAAATTTAGACCCAATTTAATATGATTTCAAAGAAAATTAAATTTGCCTCTTATTTATAAAAACTGAAAAATTATGAGAAAATAAAGAAATTTATTTTAAAAATGTTCTAAATTTATCATTATTTTTTCAAAGTATGATAACCCAGATTTTAGTGACATCTTCGTAGAAATTACATCTCCCAATGTCTTAAAACTGACCCACTATAGTAGCAACTTGTGTGACGCATCGAGAGCCTATAAAACTCACGAAGAGTTCCTCTCGAAATTGTAGGATGAAGATTTGGATGTCGGACACGTTTCCGACAGATGTCACAGAGGATGAGAGGTTTATCGCGAGCTGAAAGGTTATCCCAAAGGTTCTCCATTGGGTTAAGATCGGGACTGAATGATGCCCTTATCCATTTCCGTAATATAAGTGCCAAATCACTTTATAGTCGAAATTGAATTGGGAATCCTTGCATTTTCCTGTTGGAAGGCTTAATCATTTCCTGCAAGTATCTTTGCAGTCACCGGGAAATGGCTTCTGAGTTTACAGTTTTTCTGTTTTAGGAATGCAATATCAGTATAATAATTAAAGGCGAGCTCGCGTCAAACCTTAGTAGACCCCCCTTCCACTCTGTCTGGTGAAAAAAATTCGAAGGTCGAGCCTCAAATCATTCTTGTAGCAGTTCCAACAATCTGGGCTATCCAGGCTGAACTTTCAATCGGAGAAGATTATGGTAATCCATTTGTCCATCCATGGCTAGGACGCTGGTATTCGGTCCCAGAGTCTGTGGATTCCGATTCTACTGCCGGCAGGGATGTTTATAACCGTTCGAAATCGGCTTTAAACTGCAGGTCCTGATCTAATTACTTATTTTGTAGGAAAAAGTTGACCCCAGCGCTCTTAAATAACTCAACTCATTGGTTTATATATTGCATGTGACAAATAATGACCCGGTTCAATCGAGCTAGTTTATGGTGCTGTTTCATAGAGTTTAAGCAAAGGGTGCATTTTCTGAAGCACAATATTACCGTTTTCTCTAATTCGACGATGAACTGTAACCTTCGAGATGAGTCGACTGACAATCTGAGAATTTTGTACTGCGCTGGACGAATACAGCGATCGTCACTCTTCGTTGTTTTTCCCTGGCCCTCCAGGGCATCCCCGATAATAAAATTTTATAAATCACTATCCTACTTCTTTTCATTTTTTCAAAGATTTTGGAAACTGACAATTTTCTTGCCTTAAATCTCCAAATTTCGTTCACATCATCATCAGAAATATTTAGGTTGCATATCTACAACTAAATAAAGAATAGCGATTCTGTGTTTTACGTATTTGTATACCGAGCTTTATACACGTGTACGTAGCGAGAAAAACATTAATTTGCCAAACTAATCAACATATAGATTCGCGTAATTCGTTGTTTTCCCCTGGCCCTCCAGGCCGAGGTGCGAAATTACTATTTTTTGATAACATCTTATAAATCACTACCTTACTCATAATTTGTGTTTAAACTTATGAAACATCTTAGATTTTAAATACTTTGTATTTATATTAAGTTATAAAGGCCTTTAAATTATTGACAGATGCATCCAAAAGCTGCGCGTGTATCGTAAAGTGTTAATTGCCTGATAGGTTTTCGAGCAATTTTGTCGACCTTTCAATTCTGTTGGTAAAATTTTTGAACTGTGTATTGAGGAATTTTGAAAATGACAAGGATATCTGTCGGATGTTGTATCCTCCTTTACCGAAATAGGGCTCTTGAATATATATATAAATTTGTCTCTAGTGGAATTCATACCATACACCAGAATGGTATGAAATTTGATGCAAAATGTAGCATTTTCCGAAATTTTCCTTGGAAAACTTCTAATGGCTTATTTATTTGTTTAGATAGATCATAGACAAATAAATCCTCCTCAGTCCTGATGTTGATTTTCTTCTGCCATTTATATAGCAGCCATTCTCAAGCAGTATGAGGATAATATTTAGGATCATTATCCTGCGGGTATTAAGTGTTTTTAGTTCCCAGCTTTTGGGCATTAGGCCGAAATTATGCCGCAACATGTCAATATACTGCCCTGCATTTAAATTTCCTTTTATTGAGTGTAAGTTACCAACTCCAGATATGACATGCGTCCTCAACAACATAACTTTATCTCCACCTTATTTTACTGTAGATGAAATGTTATGTGGTTTCAACACCTGTGAAGCCAAATTGTTTTACGCACATGTGACACAAAAAAGGTGGATTTCATCGTCAACTTTCATCGTCGTTTTCAAAAATCAACATATTTATGTTTTAGCGAAGAGCAAACACTTCTTCCTGTTATCTTCACTAACTCATCACGGTTTTTCGTCGTTACTTTATTGTGATAATTAACACCTTTTAAAACGTTTCGAGTGGTGGAAGCACAAACACGTTTGCTTGTTTGAGCAACGATTTTAGCATATGTTTGGGCACTCGTACATGTGAGTTTTTCCCACTAGTGCAACAATGCTCCAACGATTTCTGAGAAAAACTTTTTGAGCGACGTGAACGGGCTATATATTCGTTGTAGTTCTACGGGCCGATGTCGCGATAACCTTTATTTTCAAAATGAAGTGAAATAATTCGTTCCCGAAGAGAATTGAATAGCTTAGGTGACTTTCTGTTTTATCAGGAAGATTTCAAAGACCGTACATTACTATCATTGCTATATACAGCTTTTATTGAAGTCATGTCAAAAACGAAGATGTCTAGATTTCTGACTTGACAAATTAAAAAAATTTGCCATTTTTGACAGCCAATCATAAGTATGCAAATAAATTGAAGCGCCCTAAAATTAACATTTTCAACCAATATTTTTGTCAATTTTCAAATTTTTAGACCCCCCTTCTTTATTTTCAGTTTTAGCAGATCATTAAACATTTACATATTTCTACAAATTATATGCGAAATACTTCACGGACAAATGCTTTTTGTCATCACTTTGTAGTGCAAATACTCTAGCTCTGTGATTTTTTTTAAAATTATAAGTAACTCTTCAGTTATATTAATACTCAGCCTAACTACGTGTATAGTTTTGAGATACGAATTTGTCTTCTCACCAGTGGCGCACCCAGGATTTTTTCTTTTTTTTTTGGGGGGGGGGGCGGCGAGTTGAACGGATAATAATATTTATAATGCAAAATCAATATTCATAATGCAATTTCTATCTCTTTGGGGGGGGGGGGACAGGCCCCCCCCTTGGGTGCGCCACTTCTTCTCACATAAATTATACTTGCTCACAGCATTTTTTATGTGAATGCATAGTATTGCAGATTTTCTGCTCTTCACAGAAGGATTTGCATCATTTTCAGATCTGATAGGCAATCTCTTGTAACACTTGCTAAAGAATCATTCATCAGGAACAGAAAGAATGAAATTCCGAAAAGTATTAATGATGCAGAACTGGTTTCGCAATTTCCTGTCGTAAGAAATTTTTTATTATTTTCTACTAGTAGATGGCGCTACAATGCTCTAATTGTCATTTTGCGAGCATAATAATCGTATTATGTTCGCTACAGTGAATTAAGTGCACTTTTTAGAGAAATATGGGAAAATGGAGGTAATAAGTATTTTCTGATCATCTTCATTTTTAACATTACAATTTATGTAATGTGCCTTACAAAAGAACAGGTATAGAGCTTGCCTAAAGCGTTTACTTTACAAGCCATTAACAAATTTTGTGTTTAAAATGGGCTTACAATTAAATATTTTTTCAAGGAAAAGATATGTAGAGAAAAACCACGGAGGGTTAATGTCCCCCCTCCCCCCATAATAAAGAACAGATTTTTCTCATTATATTCCAACAGTTTCTTTCTAGATGTATTCTAAAATAATATACAAAGCACCTATTTCAACGAGTGTCTGTTTTTGCTTTAAAATGAATTAAGACTTTCAGGTGTGTTCACCAGTTGGGGATGAGGCGGGGAAGGGGGGGGAGTTGATGTACTATCGGACGATATAATAAATATAAAATTCATATAATTCCATAAGTACACTTTGAGTGAAAAAGTATCAGAATTTCATGAATATTGGGGCTTGACCTAAAATGCACAAATTACTTAAATTACGCAAATTGCAAAAGACTCGAGCTTGGGCTCACTCCAGCTGAAAATTGGATTGGCATGGACCTTGAAATCCGAGCCCGTACTCACCGCTAGTATATATTCGGAGTATTGAAATAATAATTCTAATAAAATAAATCCTTTTCCCTCTATTTTTTCTGATCGCTTGGAAAAAGTAGTTTTCATGTGAAGTTCGGCATTATTCAAGTCGTAATTCCATCTTTTTTCAATTTGGGAACACACGCTTATTCTAACATAGCATAGTAAGTAGAATTGCTTGAAATATCACGTCATGTAATTATAAATATAATTGCCGTTGTCTCTGTATAACACTTCCGGGCTGTACTCATCTTTCAATTGAAGCCCTCAGTAAACAAATAGCCAGTTAGGCCTAATTTCAATTTCAGATGTGGATCAGAATTTTTTCTTACCTAAAAACTAATATCTTCTCCATCAAATCACGTTTCTTCAGCCCATTTTTCTATAAAACATTCAGAACTAAAAAAATGGATGCTTTTAGCTTTATATTTAACAGTTTTTAAAAATCTGTTTACTTTTGCGATGAACTCTGAAAGTACACAAACTTGAATGTGAATGAATCAAGTAGCTCAAGTATTCATATCGCGTAGTGAGCTGTGAAAAACTGGATGGCAGTCTACTACTCCAATCGCATGAAAAACTAAATAAATAAAAAATAATGAAAGGGTTTGCTTTTACTAGGTGTGGATTAAATGCAATATTGTTAGATAGTTCGGGATATTTTCAACTTTCATATACTTTTTCCATTATGACGTCATTATTAGTATTATGACGTCAAAATGACGGGTTGGATGGCAATCTACTACTCCTATCGCATGAAAAACTAAATAAATAAAAATAATGAAAGGGTTTGCTTTTACAAGGTGTGGATTAAATGCAATATTGTTAGATAATTCCGGATATTTTTTAACTTTCATATACTTTTTCCATTATGACGTCATTAGTATTATGACGTCAAAATGACGGGTTACCTTCTAGTTAATGAATAATTCTAAATTTTTTTCTTCGTTGTAAGGAAATAGCTGATCACAGCATTTCAGAGCTCCGACTTCAATCGCAGTTTACTCAAGCATAACTAAAGAAGTCAAGTGCAATTCTGTGTATAAAAAAAATCGTACGCAGTTTTCACTCTTCGGGTCATCTGCGGCTGAGTAGGCCTTATTAGAAATTTCTAAATATGAGAGCATTTAAGACTTTCAAAATGTCATTTTAGCCTCTAAAGTAATCAATGAGTAGTTATAGTTACTTGCTATTCTATAAGTGTCAACTCAACAATTAGATTTAAACGGTGAAGAGTTATTTTTAGCTGCTTCCGATTCGAATGCGGTATTCGAAATTCACAGATTATTCGTCATGAAGTTCTAGAAAAAGTCGATTTTCAATTTATATGCTTGTAATTTGCACCGACAGTGGGACATGTGCCTTTCAGGTTAACCATTAGCAATATTCTTGAAGAAGGTTCGTAACCTTATTACGTAGCTGAGCTATTGAACATGCTCTCTTTATCCTATAGATCATCTTCAATAAATGATGCTCACCTCATCTGTTTAAGTAGCTACATTAACAGTGAGCCTGTATAACAAATTATTTCTAGTGTTCTGAAGTATTTTAGCAGAGAATATCAATATAATTTGACAACAAATTGGTTTACATTGTACTTTTACGAACTAATTGGAGTATATAGAGTCAGAACTCCTCATTAACATCTTCTGTTAGCATTCGAAATTGTCACCTTTGTAAAGTATGAGCTCATGCTTGATTTCTTTTACAATATATTTTTCATTCTGTTGGTATGAAAAAAAATATCTCCAAACTGTTCGTTTATGAAGGATTCATATTTAAAAAAACAGTTCTCTTTGCTACAAAGAGCAAAAATTTCGTTATGAACGCTGCGGTCGCTAAAAGTTGTGTTCAAACTGTTAAGGACACGAAGCCAAAGACCTTTATAACAGTCTTCTTTATTCAATGGTACCTCGACTTAACAAGTGTCCCGACTTACGAGTTTTTTGAGATACGAGCAGTCTCTCTGCCTATTTTTTGCCTTGAGTTACGAGCTAAAATTCGGGTTACGAGCCAGCTTCAGATACCCCATCGCTAGTTTGCGGAGCGAACGTCATGTAACGTTCTCGTCAAATAAACGAGCACACGAGAAACATATAATATGTACATCTTTTATGTACAGTAATTATACCTATAATTCTTAGACTACTTTCCAGTCTTAAACCGAGAGATTTAACTCTCAACAATTATCACACGGGGCAGCTTTCTCTGCCAACACTTGAATTGTCCCCCGAAACCGAACAGCGTCCAACCTCTCATTTCAAACATTCTGAAAGGGGGGGGGGATGAAACAGACCTCATTGGACAAGTTGTTACCCCTGCAGAAGAAAGTGAGGAGAGCGTGGCTAAAAGGGCAAAAATCAGCGAAAAAGATTCAATTATTCAGTTTATTCTTTCTCCTCCACCTCCGTCAGCATCTTCCAAGTCATCTGATCTCCACAGTAAATATACGTTATACTTAATAAAACCAGTTTATTGCAGTACAGTCTATTGTATTGTTTTTATACAATATATGCTATTTATAAATACATTTTTCTTATTTATAAAACGCAACAAAAATTGCGCTTCTGGAAAAGTTCCGATTTAAAAACGCAACAAAAATTGCGGTTTTTTGGTGGGGGGCGAGGGGGGGATATTAATGGCATTTCAATGGGGGAAATTGATTTGACGTACGAGTATTTAGAGTTACGAGGCCCGTAAAGGAACGAATGTCTACTAACCTATGAATGCTGATTAACCTATTAGTTCAGAATAAAACACCTGGAAGGACTTGGAACATCTAGAAGAGGTGTTCCCAAGCACCAAAGAATACCATTTAAAGTCTCATCTTACAAACAATTTGAATTCAACAGAACTAACCAATGAAAAGTTGTTGTTAACCAATTTATTGATGGCGGCAGGTCCTCAACATTCACCTTAAAAAAGTACAAGAACGTCCCTGAATTCCCATCGGTAAGAGCGAACGCTTCTGGAAAAGTTCCGATCAATAACAAAAGAAGCTAAGTATCGACACAATAGGGTATGAAAGTTTCTACGATAATATTTTCCAGTGGCCTACTACGGAAGTAGATTGCAATGTAGACAGGGAATACGAAGTAAGTCGATAGACAGAAAGCAGAATAGGGTGAGTCAAGAAGTTTTTTTTTTTTTTTTTTACACCTGTAGTATTAATTTTTAGCTTTTTAACGTTTGATTCTGTGTTCAAAAAAAAAAAAAAAAAAAATATAGATTATAACATTGTATTCATTTTTAAAAATCCTAATAATACAACAAAATGAGGAAATTAGCCTTAAAAACCATACGTTTTTAAAGAAAAACGTATTTTATTGCAGAAACCCCCTAAGTGCAAAATTAAATTTTTTTTAAAAATGTAAGTAATAAATATTATAATTGCAGGCAACATGTACTTCGAGAAGTTATTAACTAATGCTATCAATTTTTTTAAGCCAATATCTATAATAATATCAAAAATAGAACGTTTTTCTTTTTCCCAACAATTTGAAAAAGCGCACTTAACGGGTTTCTGAAATAAACGATTCAATTATAATTGCACGAATCTGAACAAACTTAGTTAAATCATACATAATTCTATATTTATACTGAGGTCTTTTGGATGGTAGCTCCACTTTCCTAGTCCTCATCTCAATTTTGTCTCTGTGAAATTGTGATATTTTAGCTAAGATCTTATAACTGATATCACACTTAGGTTAAAACTGCAATACTGATATTCATGAAATGTAAGTAAATTTTTTTATGGATTCTAGGAAACTTATAAATAGTGGGTGTTAATGAAATACTTAATTGCACTCTTAAGACCGCTTCTTTCTAAAGAGAATTTGTTACCTTGTCAAATATATGTATGAAGTAGCTTAACTCTTAAATTAACGGCCGAATTAACTGATGGCCGAATGACTAGGGCGCTGGCTTTTGGTACCAGAGTCTGTGGGTCTCGGTCTAATTAGCCCTTGTGTAGCAAAAAATGACCGTAGAGCTCTAAACCAAACCAAACCTTAAATTAACGAGCTTTTTGGCGTGCTTCCTTAACATTCCGTTTTGTTGTATAACGTCGACTTTTATGAAGTATTGGTTATTAACTTAAGGAATATTCTGTCCTGTATTAATACTGCTGGTCGAGTAGTTGCGCAAGTACCAGTGGTTGGTCCTATCTAAGCCTTTGACAGGAGCAGTATATGTTTCATGATTGTTATGAAATCGAGAAATCTATGGATAACAATTCTAAATTAAATTTAGGGAAACAGTTGATGCCTACCAGTATCAGACTAACACTGAACATTTTCTGTATAAAATAATCAAATAATATTTATTAATATAAGAAGTTAGCAGTCTTGTCCCCCCCCCCCCCCATTTGTTCATTTGATGTAAACAATACATAAGTATTGCTGTCCTTGTGATGAAGCCAATTTTATCTGACGTCGATAATGTTTTGACTCTGAACAGTTATATAAAGCCTAGTCAGTTGAGTTTTTTAGTATAATTACCGGAAATAATACCGGAGAGGCCTCAGGGAAAATCTTAGATCATGTATTCACTTTTTAAAAACTGTAAAAAAGTCTTTTTTAAAAATTAATAAATTTTAAAATTATTAATAATTTTAAGGCGGCTTTGACCATTCCGCTGGTCAGTGACCCGAGTTCTGCTAGTACCGTGGAGGGAAGTACCCGGCACCCAAATGAGGCCAAAATGTCATGATTGTCAACGGGTAAATAATTATTCGTTTTGATAGTGAAAGAAATTGACGCATTGTAGTAGAGGATTTAGTATAATTTGATGTACAAGGTGTTTTAAAAGGGTTTATTAAACTGTGAGTGAAAATAGGAGGTAAATAGCGATAGATGATCAGTTTTTGGTACTGTGGAATTATAGTGTAACACTTTAACACAGGTAGTTAAAGTTTTGATATAATTTCCCTGCAGCAATTTCTGCATACGTTCCATTAAAATAAAAAGATTGCCACTCAATATTAAAGCGTCTATATGGTATAACTTCAGCAATGGTTACATTAATTCTGGTGAACAGTTACCCTTGTTGGCTGGGGAAAAAACCCTAATGGTTTTAAATTTTTGTCAGTTTGACCTTAACGACGGTTGAATTCTTCGGTTTTTGCCGAAATTTTCCGAATTTCTTCTCAGCTGCACCTGAAAGATACGCCCTTCTCTTTTATCTTGGATGATGTACAAAACTTCTGGTTCCCGGAAAATTCTTCTGTTATTCTAGATCGGGTGCTCTCCAGGAGCTTCTTTGTCGTACTGTATGTGAAAATTCCTCTGAACGAGTGTTGCAGCCGCGTCATCTCAAACACATGGAATCAACGTGATCTTTCTCTTCTCTCTCTCGAAAGTTTCCATTCTTAAGTGGTGATAAGTATCTTGCGCCATATAGCTATCAAAATTTCGGGATACGTGCCAAATTAGTAACAACGTTACGTGACCAAAGTTTGATATGTTCTACTAAATAATGACACACACTCAACTTCTGTACGTTTTCCTGGTTGTTCTCTATACTCTTTCAAAGTTGTATTCCCCCTATCGAAACGTTTTGTAATTACTTTGAAATTTCACTCTCAATTTTTTCTCGAACTTTCGAAGAGGAATATACGTACAGTCGTGACATATCGTAAACCCCCCTTTTTACGTGTCGCTGAGGTTGTGGCAAAGTTTGCTTTATGGATCCGAAAATCCTCTCCCGTCATGACCTGTTTTTAAATATAAAGACTGGCCTGAACCTCTTAATGGAAGAGTTATTTCCTCGCGAGTCGGTGGGATTATAAAGATACTTCAGTTGATTCCAGGAATGATGCAGTTATGGGAACCGTGACTGAGTTTCATGCTAACTTTTATTTTCATTGTTCTCAATACTATCTGTGGTCGTACGGTTCTATCGTATGGTCGACTAGTTTACGGATGCATGGTTTTTGGATTTGATTTTTCCTATGTTCAGAATTGTAATTTTTTCTTCTGCGTAAATGTGCATGAAATATGTTCACATATATTTGTAGGTAGTTCAGTGGTGTGGAATCTCAATCTCAAATTTTAATGCAATAAACACTTTTTAAAATTTATTTATAGCTTAAATTATTTTGGATAATAGATAAATGATTTACTTTTAGCTTGTCTTCTCTATTTTCCTGGACATTTTCTTATCTAAGACTGAAGGCTATCTTTAGTTTTCATCTTGTATTTTCAAAATTCTCCATCCCCCATTCTAGAAAAAAAAAATCTTCAATGATTTTCACTGTCCAAACTAGATATAAAAATGCCGCACCTGCTTATTCTAATAAGCATTAATGTATTCAGTCTATGTTGTTCAGTATGTCCGGGCACACCCTACAGCTCCATATTACTTTGCCAGTATGAAGCGGGTTCATGTTGCTGACTATATATTAGTGGATGTTCCTTCTAACTAGCATGACTAACATTATTCGATGTCAAGATGAGTGGCCGAAAAGAGTTGAGTCGTTTCAAATGGAGTTAGATAGTTGTAGCTTCCAAACTTGATCTTTCAATCATACCTGGCACGTTGCTCGTGCCCCAACAATGAAACCATCTCTTGAACCGGTAGGTTCTAGAACTGACACGTCGAGACGGGTGACTTCTGGCTACATACAGGCCCAGATTTCCGCATGGGCAAGTGGGGCATTTGCCCAGGGCCCCCAAAATTATGGGGCCCCCTAATTTAGTATAAAGTTGTACATAGTTTTGAGAATTTGATTTTTGGTTAGTATAGTAAAGGGGTGCAGTGGCGGATACAGAAAAAAATCATGGGTGGAGCACAGTGCACCCACTATAGTGAAAGCATGCTTACGTCCATAAGCGTTTCTGGTTTATTTATTTTTTTTTTTATTGGGGTGGGAGGAGTTGTAATAACTCCAGACTGTGATTTATTTTGAATTTCAAAAGAAAATTTCATGAATTTATTTATTAACATTAAAAAGTAAATTAATTAATTAACACTTCTTATTAATATTCATTATTTTTTCAAATTTTTGACTTGTCGGTCGAAATTTTTTTTGAATTTCTGGTCCCGATTTAAGGGAGGCCTGGGTGAGTGTCCCACATGTTCATGAGGAAATCTGGTCCTGAGGAGGGGGGACATGCCCCCTCTGGATCTGTCCTTGAAGGGGGCCCCCAAAGTCTGCTTTGCCCAGGGCCCCATTGTGTCAAAGTCGGGCCCTGGCTACATAGTTATTTTAGATGTAATTGAAATGAACCTATTGTGGTAAATAAAAAAACCCGAAAGGATGTAATTTTATGAATAAATTTTGCTGCACATTCTGGGATATTTGCTGAGCATATCAGACATTTTTACGAGCATTGTAAGTTCTTACAACGCCTTCTCTATGAAAACCGATTTAAAGTATCACAAGAAAATTCTCTAACACCTTTCACTCTAACCTTTATAGCCGTACCAATTGATCGTTGTTAAAGATAATTATGGGTAGTTTTTTATAGTGCTGTACAGTGAAAGAAGTATGCGCAGTTGTTTTTCTTCAGCGAAAAGTTCATTAATAAATACTTTTTGACTTTCTCTTACTTATTGCGTAAATACAGTGAGAAATCCTTATTAGGTTATACACCAGGTCAGTGACGTATTTTAAGAGCACTACTATTTCCCAAGGTCTTATTTCAATAATTTTACGCTGCAGGGTGGAGTGCATCTTTTCCTCTCCTGCGGTTCCTAGATCATCCGTGACCTCGGCATCCTGGCGGTTGGTAAATACGGCATGCACCTGACTTGACTCTGGATGACGGACTTTTACAATGAATGAATTCTTGATGGGTCCAAGCTAATGAAAGTAATATTGTTAATGTGTAACTAGAAAAATGCAGAAACTAAAACAATTACCGTATTCAGTGTTAAACAATTCAGTGTTAACTTTCAACTCCGAATAAATTTATTTTCGAGAAATTCGTGTTGTTTTCGGTACGTTGCTAATATTAACATCGTGGATGGAGGAAAAATAAATGGCATTTTAAAAAAAAAACTGTAACATAATTACTTCCTGTGAAGGTCTCTGGAGGTCTGAAATATTAAGCGTACATTTATTATGGGGTTTATATTAATATTCATAAATTTCATAATGTTCTATTTATTCACTCTTATGTGCGTTAAAAACATTAGTACGTTAAAAACAAAGGAACGTATTAAATTAGTTCCTTTGTGTTGTTATCAGATGAAATAAATATATTTTTTTAAGCTGTGGAATTCTTATATGTTGTGTTTGGGAAAGAAAAAAAAAAACTCACCCGAGAAATATAGTCTTTGTATAAAATTCCGTTTTTCATTAGAACTTCCTTTTAAATAAAAATTGTGTTGTGAGCAGTTCTAGTTGTATTGCAATACAATTACATTAATGCTCCGTTTTGTATACTGGCAAGAACCCAATGCTTTTACTGCATCGCATTTTCCTCACTAGACAATGACAGATGGAAGAAAATTTTTTTTTGCTGTCCAGACACGGAAGGACATAGTGATATTCAATAGAATTTAGATTTAAAATGCTCTAGTCGAAAGAAGCAATTTTCCCCCCAGTAATTCATGGTTTATATTAGTTATTAATTAGTAACTTTTAAATTGACCTTTTTATAAGCAAAATTTTTGCTTACAAATTGAGAGAATACGTGAACTGTTTAGCTAATTATTATTCATAAGCATAATTTAAAAGGTGAAATATGTTTACTGAATGGAAGTTCGTGTTGTTAGGGTATTAACCCCGAAACCAACAAGTTTTGAAGTATAACTTGTTCTTTTTTCACCATTTTTTTTTGTTTATAACTGCGTGATTCATGGATTTTATCAATTTGTAAAACTGGTATTGAATTCTTTTATTTTATTGAAGATTACATTTTAATCATAAGTTTGAAATATTTGGACTGAAATCTGCGTACAGACCTGCCAACTTTCCGGATTTAATCCGGCAATGCCGGATTTTTAATGCATCTTCCGGGTTTCCGGAATGGACACTATTATTACCAGATTCCAAAACATGTTTAAAAAAAAAAAAACGCGCGCGCGCGCTGGTTTTAACAACCCCTCACAGTAATGCAGAGTGTGAGAGGATTTTTAGTTACATTACAAAAATACCTACTCAGTTCAGGTCATCTATGTCAAGGGAAATCTTAGAAAATTTGCTAATATGCAAAGCAAACCCTCAAGGACACTGTTATGAAAAACAATTTGACAATGAATTTTTAAAAAGAGCAAAATCAGCTACAGTAAATATTACAAAACTTCCAAGATTATCTGCAATTAATTAAAAGAAACATTATAAAGAAATAGGAGTACTCAAAATATAGACTGCTGGGGTCCCTGCTAGTGTAAATATGATGTGCATTAAAATGTACGATTACAAATTTCAAATATATAACTTTTGTTTAATATTATAATTTCAAGATGAGCTGAACAATAAGGAAATATTTTTAACTATGTAATATTATTAAAGTGATCCTATAAACTATAAGTAAGTATACATTATAATTCTTTTATTATAATTTTTTACTATACTGTTTTGTGTTATGTCGATTATTTTATGCACGGTAGAATATTGCAGGATTTTGCTCTTACTGAGGTTGGCAGGTCTGTGCGTAGGTTGTTGCGATTTTAGCTACTCGTCTTTTGTCCAGTTTCAAATAATCGGGGGATAAAATATGTTAAAGAACGACTGACTTTAAATTTCATGTCAAAGAGAGAGAAACTGGGGGTATATATGTGTGTGTCGCAGAATTTTATGTGTATGTAATACATGTACAAAACTTCTTAGATAAGTTAAAGAATACTGTGTAAAACTATGAGTAAAATGGGTAAAATCTTTTTCCAAATAGTTCAGTCATAGATTAGTACTGCAAATCAAAGTATGCTTGGCTGTTGTTCCCGAGGGTTTTTAGAGAAATCACACAAAGGTATTCAGACTGACACTTTTCCTGTATTTCCATCTCCACGCATTGTCTGAAGGATCCATGCACTTATGCCTGTTAGGTACGACAAAACTTCGAAATGTAATCGACTTTGACCTTGATCTTGCAAACAGTACTCTCTCATTATGAACTGAGAATTGAGGGCACGTTCCAGAGTGGTGGAGATCGTCGCACCATTTGTTTGCTTTTGTTTTCCTATTCATCTCTAGTTTTAGCATTCACCATGTGCTGTCTCATTCCGTCTATCATTACGGTGTCCCTTCACAGACGTAGCTGTGACTTGGTTGTAAAATACTTTGATAGACATCTGTATTGTTTTGTTATTCTTTTATTTATTGATCTAATAAGAGTTGAATTATTCGTCCTAAATGCCACATTTAGATATTACAGAACTGAAAGGTGAAAGTGTTGAAACGACAATTGAGCTATTTAGGAAATGCAGCAAGACAATTGGAGTTGTCCAACTAGGGGTTAGCGCCGTAAATTTAATATTTTAATGCAGTAGGTTAATAAATCGATATTAATTGTTAATATTTTAATTAAGTAATAGCGCAAAAATCATCTCATAAAATCTTTACATATCTTTTTACAAGTTTCCGAGTAACGGTGTTTATAAAACTTGATTTTGAGAGCTCGACAATGGAATTAGCTATTAATTAGCAGGCGCGCAATGAGCAGGAAATTTTAAACTATTTCAATTGACTAATCGTGTATTTGCTTAAAGTGAAAAATGAAATAAGGATATTTAAAATATCACCCATTTTCACTGTTGAGCCTTCAAAATTTAATTATTATTATAGCAACGTTCGCATTAATTAATATCTATACTTATATATAAAGAGAGAGCGATTTTTGTACGTGGAGGGTAATCTTCAGAACCACTGTACCTATTTGAAAAATTCTTTCACTGTTTGAAAGGTACAGTATTCCAGATGGACATAAGCTATATATTATGTATATCTAATCAGTAGATATAAAGTTGGGGGCTTAATCCTAACAATCTCCATTGTTACCGCTACTGTCCTCTACCGCTTTTTGCGCCGAAGTCTTCAACGATCCTTAGCGTGGTGCTATCTATACTTATATATGAAGAGAGAGCGATTTTTATACGTGGAGGGTAATCTTCAGAACCACTGTACCTATTTGAAAAATTCTTTCACTGTTTGAAAGGTACAGTATTCCAGATGGACATAGGCTATATATTATGTATATCTGATCAGTAGAAATAAAGTTAGTGGCTTAATCCTAACAATCTCCATTGTTTCCGCTACTGTCTTCTACCGCTTTTTGTTCCGAAGATTTCAACGATCCTTATCGTGGTGCTATCGCGGTGGGCTTCTGTTCTGACGCTAGCGGTTCGAACCTAGCCGTTCTCCGGCACGCCTTTTTCTTTTAAAAAATTTATTTTAATTATTAACTAACATAAAATTAATTTAAGGTATTATTTAGGTTATTATTAAGGTAAAAAAAGATTTACAATTTATTGGCTATCAACTGGAAATTTATTGGTATAATATTTTGTTCGACCCGGACAAAGTCGGGACGGGCCGTTAGTATATATATATAAATTAAGGATAAATAATCTATATATATGTAACTGTTCCGTAACTGACTCACTGACTGACATACAACGCACAGACCAAACCGCTGGACCTAAAGGGCTGAAATTTTGCATGGCGATTTTTCTCATGGTGTAGGGGTTCACTAAGAAAGGTTTTTGAAAATTTTTTCTTAGATTTTTTAAAATTAATTTTTAAAGCTGTTTTTGTAACTTTTTTTAAGTTTGCATTTAAAATAATAATGTGAGGGTTATAAAATTTATATCACGAGAAAAATCCTAAAAATCCCTTTAAAATAAAATCTTTTTAGAACCTTTACCTCAATTTTCTAATTTTTGGTGAATTTTTAAAGATTAATTTTTAGAATTTAATTTATTAAATGCTGATCACGTGATTTCCTTTTCTGGTACTTTAAATAAATTTATCGTCACGTGCATAACAACTAAATAGACAAAAAAAAAATATTTTTTCTCTTTCTAATGAGCAGACAATTGGATATTATCCAAAAAAAAAAAATAAAATTTCCCTTACGATTTTTTTATAAATATATATATTTTTTACATCAATTGTATACATTGATCGTCGCATTTATTATAAATATATATATATATATATATATTTTTGGCATTAATTGCATACATTGACCGTTGTATTTAATTTGAATGTACCCCGTAGCAAAGCGCGGGTTTTCAGCTAGTTAATATATATATATATATATATATATATATATATATATATATATATATATATATATATATATATATATATATATATAATTTTTTATCCTTAATTTGATGATTGCAAAATATTTTTAAACTGGAATGTTATGAGATTATTATATTTAATTTTTTTTCTATCTAATATTATGTGAGTGACCTTAGGACGAAAGATTGATGACCAGACTGTCGTCTTAAATATTTTGCACACTATAAATACTGTGAAACTTCTTTAGCCGGCCGCCCCTCTAAACAGCCGTATTTTATCCAGAACAGATTAAAGACTCCATAGAGCCAATGTTATGAAAGAAACCTCTTTTCGGCGACCACCCCTGAAAACGGCCATTTTTTTTTCGGAACCATTACTGGCCGCCATAGAGAAGTTATATACAGGGTGTCTGGGCTAAAAGTATCCAAAAGTTATGGCTTATTTTTACGAAACTACCCATTAGAATTTAAAAAAAAAAAAAAATTGAATAGAAAGAACATCTTACTTACCAAGTTTTAATATTAATAAATTTCGATGTGTGCACCTTTCGTAGCACGACAAACGTCTAAACGGTAATCCAGTTCTCTCCAAGTGATGAATTACTCTCCAAGTTATTGGACGAATTACTTTAATGGTACGTTTCTTCAATTCATCCACAGTTTCAATTTTTTGTTTATACACTAATAACTCCTGATATGCTACAAAACACTTGGGGAGAACTGGATTACCGTTTAGACCAAGGGTCGGCAACCTTTTAGCTGTGGTGTGCCAAGCCACTCTACCATATGATTCAGGATGTTGCCTTAATTCTTGTTACTAGAAAGTAATAGTAGGTATATATGTATAGGTGTATATATGTCCATCAAGTTATATAATTGAGTTCTAGAGGAGAAGAATGTGATAAAAAATTTATCTTTCAAACATATTTACTGAAAGAATAAACAACAGAAAATTCCAACACAAATTAAAAATTTTTAATGTGAACCTTGTCCCTGCACCGCTTTCCTTAATATTTCAATATCAGGGGTGTAATTTGTCACTTTTAATTTCACACAAGATTCTGAATGTTCAGTTGTTAAACAACTTCTTTATGGACTCAAAATATGTTTCATGTGAGAAAAAAATTTGTTCACAGAGATATGTAGAACCAAAAGCGGAAAGCAGAACACTTGCAATTTTCTTTAAACAATTAAATATTTCCGGTAATGACATCCAACAATTTAATATAGCAGTCGATTTTTCCTTAGAGTCATCTTCCAGATTTTTTTCTTAATTCCATAAATTATACTTTCCATAACTCTGAAGATGTTAGTTCGATAAGTTCCGTTTCAAAATTATAAACTTCCATCCACTCAAAAATTGAAAGATCAAACGGGGTCATTACTGGATCTATTAAATCTGGTTTTATGAGGAAGGAAAACATAGGCATATGAGCTTCAAAGTCTTTGAATCTTTTGGAAAATTCCTCTTTAAGTGCTTCGACATAGGTTTTAAGTTCATCTTTGTCTATGGTCGATTTATTTCCAAGCGCTTTAACATTTAGGAAGTATTTGTAGGTACTAGTATTAATATCCCATAAAAATATATTTAATTTTGTATCAAATCCTTTCCAATATTCAAAAAATTCGAGCACAGTTTGGCGCTTTCCTTGCAATCTTAAGTTTAGTTCATTGAGATATTTAGCTATATCAGTCAGAAACATCAATTTGCATAACCATTCTTATCATTCATTTCGGGGAAATGTTGTTCCTTCTCATTAAGAAAAACTTGAATGTGTTCCAGACATGAAACAAACTTATTTAAGACATTACCTCGACTAAGCCAACGGACATGGCTGTATAATGGGAGGTCCACATATTCACTTTCCATTTCTTCTAAAAGAGATTTAAATTGCCTGTGTGTCAATGAAGAACGAGACACTATAAAATTAACTATTTTAACAACAGTGTTCATTACAGGAATTAAGCGCTGTGACGAAATTTTGGCAACTAAACTTTCCTGATGTATTATACAATGGAAGTTCAACATTTTATATCCAATATGATTTTCAGGAAGTTTGACAAATCCTCTATCCTTGCCAACCATTGCAGGTGCACCATCAGTAGTTACACAAAATATTTTTTCTATATTAATGTTTTAGCGGTCAAAATAGTTTATGAATGAAGAAAGAATATCCTGCCCCTTAGTTCTCCCAGACAGAAGAATCAAACAGCACAATTCTTCATAAACTTGATTTTTATCACAATACCGTGCAATTACTGCAAGCCGCGCGACATCATTTATATCGGTTTTTTCATCAACAGCGACGTAAATGCAACAGCTTCTTGTAATCCAGAATTCTGTTTTGTTGTTACATTTTCTGCCATTGCAGTTATTCTTCTTTCAATTGTTCGCGCAGAAGCTGGTATTTCTCGAATTCGGGATAATATTGTTTGTTAGGTAAATCGCTGAACAACTTTTCAGCACTTTTTATAAAGATTTCCTTTATATATTCTCTATCTGTAAAGGGCTTGCCTTTGGCAGCTATGCAATGAGTAATTGCGAAGCTGCATTCTGTCGCTTTAGGCTTCGTTCCAGTTATTCCACAAAAAAAGTTACTTGTTTCTTATAACAAGAAACAGCCCCCTTTATAGCTTCACATTTCTCATAGTTGTTATTAAATGTGGACTGATGTTTGGTTTGGAAATGTCTTTGTACTCTTGACGTGCGGCATACGACGCTTTCGCGACATATCACACATACAGCACGATCCTTTTGTTGTATAAATCCATATTCATTCGTCCAAGAGTCTTGAAAACCGCGAACATAAAGTTTTTGTTTCTTATTCTCCATTTGATGAAGTATGGATGAATTATAACAAAAATTAAACCAATAAAATACAAGTCTTCACAAAAAAACTTAAACAAAAAACAACTGAACTTTGTTACATACCATTGAACAATATGAGAATTAGTATAAGCTATGTTACAAATTGTCACAACGTCAAATTAGTATTCTGTCATTTCATTCGTGTACCGATGCGCCGAACAGAACGCACTTGAAACGGACCCACTATATTTACTAGGGGATTCCGTGTGACTATACTTTTACTGCTAGTGTACGTAAATGAAAATGCTGAATTTATTTCCAATATAGAGTATTGTAGAGTGCCATTAAGAACTCCACCGCGTGACAAACGTGGCACGCGTGCCATAGGTTGCCGACGCCTGGTTTAGACGTTTGTCGTGCTACGAAAGGTGCTCACATCGAAATCTATTGATATTAAATCTTGGTGAGATGTTCTTTTTATTTAAATAATTTTTTAAAAAAAATTCTAATGGGTAGTTCCGTAAAAATAAGCTTTTAGATATTTTTGGCCCGGACACAACACACACACTTCCGTTAAAATGATTTGAAACATTTAGTCTATAAAAATTTTGATATTGTATTGAGTACCTCTGTTGTGTACTTTAATTCGCGCGAAAGTAGTTTGATGGTAGTTAGTTCGCTGCTATTTTCTTTCTTAGTATGAGTAAAATAACAACCTATAATTCCAGGTGAAAGCAGATATTTACTTAGGATCATGGCTGTAGCAAAATGTCGGTGGTGCTAATTGAGCAGTGTGAATGAGCTAACCAAAATCACACGAGTTTTCAATAGCACTTTCTGTTTTACTAGTGAATGGGCGTCAGATCTTGGCCTCGTGGGTAGTCCGTTGGCCCGTTTTTCTTTCCTTTCGAAATGCATGCCCACGTACGTATGTCTACTGCCTACTCGTCGTCAGCTCTTCCCACCTAAGAATTGGCGACCAGCTCAACAGGAGAAAGTAGTTCATTGAATATTTCCTCCCCCTTCGTGTGCGTAATACTTGTGCAAGATAACAAAGTGATCGCGCATAATATCGATTTGCGATTTCGCTGGTAATATATCTTTATGGGAGATAAAATGTAGTTCAGCTGTCTTAGGAAATGTTATTTCTTATAGTCTGTACTTGATAATTAATGAATTGATTAGTAGCAATCTGAAAATTTGATTTGGAGCTGTTATTTAAGAGACAGCTTGTAGTTTTACTTTAATCGGAGACACAAAATTACCACGATTTTGTTGTCCCAGTTGTTAGTTGATTTTAGAGGTTTTGATATTCCAAACTATTTATTTTATTTTTTTTCATTTGGTTAAAAGTCAGTGTCCGTCCAGTCACCCTCTTTTATTTAGATATAAATTTGTGTCTATTAGCAGCGAATGGAGCTTAAAAAATATTGTTATATAATAATTGCATGTCAAATTTTGTAGCAATATTTTTACAGAAAATGGAATCATTTTTGAGAAACACATACGTGTTCTACTGTTGTTTTCCGCAAAAGTACAGATTGTGTTAAGTGAGTGCATGTAAACTGCGGAGTACTTTTGAAAGTTTTCAGAGATAACGTACAAATGCTCGTTATGTGGTGATTATATGAATTAGATAATTTTATAGAGTATTATGTAATTAATACATTTTAATTAGGTAAAATATATGGATTAGATAATTTTATAATGTTATAAGCGGTAAAACGTTCCCTTGGATTTCTAACTACCTAAAATCGATTCTGTTCACTTCCTCAGTAGGAATGAAAACAAAACTTAAGGAAACACACACGCACTGACAAACAATGAACAAGAGGTACAAATAGTAAATGGTTTATTGATTCGCTAATGATCTACAGAGATGTTGAAATAACGCTTTATTTTGCTCCAGAGTCAATAACTGAATGCGAGGAAATACACAATCTATAGATTCTATATGAGGCCGGAATAATGGTGAGCCTGTATGCGCACACGCACACACGCAGATGATGTTGAGTTCACGTATTATTCTGATGGATTCCGAATGGAACGAAAGTAGTCTTACTGCAAATATTTCGTTACATCAAAGAGGCAATTAATGCTGGTGTTGTACATCTCATTGAAGTAGAAATGCAGTAGTAGTAGTAATTGGTGGTTAGTGACGCTCACAAATTTATTTCGATGCTAAAAGTTAAATGCTACTAGGTTTAGATACCAGCCCTAGGAAAGTATACGAATTGCAGTTTATAACGACTGTCTGCGAGAACTGGGAATTGAACCGGGATCTCCTTTGCTGGAAGCTGTTATTCCACCAACTAAAGTATTCCGGTCGTGTTAATAACAATTTTCGAATTTCATTTCTTACACGATTAACTACCAAAGAAATAATGTTAAGGGGTATTTTGATATTGTTTCGTACCCATTTCTCTCTGAGTTTCCGCTAATTCTGATTAAGTGTCTTAGATTTTTTAAAAATTTGTTTCGGAAAGAAAATAAATAAGCAGGAAAATTAGTATCAATTTCTTATAGTATCAATGATGATGGTTTAAAATTGTCAAGCTTGGAAATTCTGATCCGAAAATCATGGTCTTGAATTGGACGAATAATTTTTCCTTTGTACTAGAGACATTTTTGTTGACCTGACATATTTTTAACGCTGCTTGTATGTATAAAATGCTTCCAAAAACGAATAAAAAATGGATTTGCCGTATTTTTTTATTATTTCAAAAATAAATTCATCCTGCCTCTATTTAGCCTCCCACACCCCTCTGCTTAGTCTCTGAATATACTAATCTTCCAGATTGAAATGCTATAGTTTTTTTTTCTCTTTCTTTTTTTCTGTTTAACTAATTTAAGAAGATTTTAGTGACTGCTAAAAATACATTTTCAAAAGTAATTTAATAAAAGGGCTAGTAAAAGCAAATTTAATTGTTAAATTCAATAAAGAACTTTCCATTTCTGTAGAAAATAACGCTGAAAAATTATAAATATTTGTGTTATTTCAGAAATATTATTCTAGTGAGAGAAAAATTTTTGTATAAAAAAAGAGAAAGAAGTAATTTTTTTTAAAGTACATTTTTCGGATTGCTTTTTTGTGCCGTTTTTGGAGCGGAGAAAGGTAAATGCAAATTCAAAAAAGTGTAGAAGTATTTATTTATGTTCTTCCAGCTGTTATACCTTTCGGTTTTCTCAGCTTCTCATCATTCATTATGTATCATCGAAGAGACAGTTGGGATAGTTAACTTGCTTATGTAAAGTTTCATTATCATTTGATCCTAATTTTTTCACTTTTGTTTACTCTATTCTCTCCTGTGTACTTCGACTATTTTTCTTTTCATTTATTTAGTGTCGTCTGTTGAATCTGTTTTTCCTTTATCTTTATCCTTCAACTTATAATATTTGCCACTTTGTTTTTTTATCGAAAGTTTTAAGGCATTATACTTTTTAAAGAAAATTCCTTGCAATAAAAATATCTTATTGAGAATAACTTCGACATTTTATATTTCTAATTATGCCATACTAGAAGGTACATATTGAATCTAGTGAGGGATGATGCCTTTGCAAATTTACCCTCGTAACCCTTTAATATATGATCCATGAAATTTCAGTTTGTGATGATAATTGTGACTTTTAAGTTTTGAGAGGAAATTCAAAGAAATATAAAAGCTACCTTAGTTGCTAAATTAAGAGGATTAGAAATGCGTTACTGGTTTCAAAGCTAAAAGAGACAAAATTTAGACCTTTAATCTTAATTCATGAAAGGGCTTGGATGGTCTCCGGAAAACTATTCTCCCTTCAGGTCTGAAATCAAGCCCAAAATGTCGATACAATATACTTCAAACTGCAATGGCATATCATATGTAATATTTCATTTCATTTTTGATCAGAGAGAACTCAATGTAGGTCGTCGAGAACTTGAAAGTAGTATGCACTCGAAGCATAAATGTGGCATTTAATTTAAAAATAAAAAAAATGTCTGCATCTGTCTAAATGAATATATAGACAGATGCAGACATTTGACCTTTAGACCTTTAATCTTTGCCTAAAGGCACGTATGCCTTTTGACACTGCAAAAGGCATACGTGCCTTTTGCAGTGTCAAACAACACTTTTATGTTTACACATACGTTTTATTGTACTCTTTTTTTTAGCCGGAAATACTGTTTCCTTTTCTGTTTTTCCATCTTATGGCACAGTTGAGTTCCGATTTAGCTACGATTGCATCTCAACTGTTGTGGTAATAAATGAATATTTCTATGTTAGCTATCGCTTTAATTTTAACCGTGTATATGTATGTATGTATATATATATTATATATATATATATTATATATGTAGGAAGGAGTTAGTACTCCTTCCTTTAGAAGTGAATCATTAGACTTAATTATTTTGAACATTTAATTAAACTAGACGATGTTTACAAGACAGGACTAACACTTAGTATGAAATTAAGAAAAAACAAAGCATTAACATAGCTATTTGACTCAAAACGGCAAGCCTGCGGAGCGACACATCCGCTTCGTAATGTCACTAGTCTATCACACTGTTTGCGTGCCAAGTCCTTCGCACCGGAGTAGTGAGAAGTAGAAGTTGAAGTAGTAGTTCAGTGGTGTTGCCAACTACATTCTCACACGGCCGTTCTGACTTTCCAGACGTCCGCGGCTGGGTTGTAAACAATAATTCTGAAAAGATAAAAAAAAAAAGAGCAGAAAAAGGAAAAATATTTCAAAAAATCAAGCAGTGTTCAACACAGTGGTATTGGTGTTCAGTTTCTGCACCACTGTTTCATTTTGTCCGCTGCAGTTGATGTTATGGTTGGACCATCGTTATGTCCTAACTTTCGAACTTCGTAACGATCGTTGGGGTTGATGTTCGTGATCTCATATGGTCCGAAGAACTTTGGTCGGAGCTTTAATCCGGTTCCAAATTGAGTTCGTTGTATTGCCACTTTGTCATCTATCTTGTATTTACGAGCTGGTTTACGCCGTTTCTTATATTGTCGTATGTTTTCTTTCTGTTTTCCAGATTTTCGCGAGGACAAAATGCAAAGAATAGAATTCGAAATAATTTCTTGAACTAATTTCTTAAGTTGAGGGAGGGGGATGAAAAATTCACGAGAAACAATTAATTCGGTTTTTTGTGAAGCAAAATGACCTTGTGAATGGGCGTTTAGCACTATTTCTTTCTGCATCATTTGTGGGACTACTAAAAGTTCGGCATCCTGATGAAGTTTATAAAGAATTCCGTTTTTAACAAAAAATTCATCAGAAGGTGTAGATTCAAGCATAGATTTAATTTGAGATATAAATTCATCCTGGTCTTGGGCATTTTTCACCTTTTGAGTGATATCATTTGAGGTAATTACAAGAATGGGGTTACGACTTAAAGCATCAACATGTTTCATCTGTCTACCGGGTCGATGACAAACTTCATAATCAAAGTCTTCTAACAGCAATGCCCATCGAGCAATTTTAGCTGGTAGGTCTTTTTTGTGCATCGTTTTTTGGAAAGCATCACAATCGGTGATAATTTTAAATTTTGTTCCCAACAAGTAGTTTCGAAATTTTTTTAGCGCTTCAATAACGGCAAGAACTTTCAGTTCATAACTATGATATTTTTCTTGTTGAACTGTAGTTTTACGGCTAAAATAATGAATAGGATGAAACTGTCCATCATCGGATTGTTGCAAGAGCACAGCGCCAAAACCTAAGGAGCTGGCATCAGTGTGGAGTTCTAATGGGTATCCCTGTTGAAAAACACGAAGAACTGGGTTTTGTGAAAGAATGTTTTTCTGTTGTTGAAAAGCTGCTATTTGTTCAGGGGGTTTGGGAGCTTCAATAACTTGAAATTTTGGTTCAACCTTTTCACTTTTGACGGATTCATTCTCAAGGGCATCATCATCGGCATCAAATATTTTTGGTTCAAGAGTTGCTTTGATAGTTCCAATATCAAAAGCATTATCATCATCGTTATCATGAAGCAAATCTAAATCACTGGCATCAGCATCATCTAAATATTTTCCATCATCATTATCATGAAACAAATCTAAATCATTGGCATCATCATCATCATCATCACGTTCAAAATCAATTGGATTATCCATTTTCTCTACCCTAGAAATCTTATCTTGAGTAGATGTTAGAGGTTTTTCAGACATGCATATTTGGCCCTGATCTTGAATTTGTTTTTCTACAATTTTCTGTTCCGCAAAAGGGAGTCGTCGAGAACGTTGATTTACGGGGATTTCATCTTGTAATAAAATAGTCCTTTTAATTTCAGTGTCTTGAACTTTATGGGGTTTGTAGGAAGTAACGATATTTTGAACTTCCTCACGAATTTCAGAATTCAAAATGTGTGAAAGATCAAATGGGAAAGCTTCGTCATCAGGAATATTAGCAATATTAACGAAGATGTTATTATCAAGAGTAAAACGAATACCGTCTTCATCAAATGTAAATTGGGTTTGCTGTAAAAAGTCGATTCCGATAATCACATCAAAAGGAATCAAGTCATCCTCTAGAACATGTATTTTAGCAGGTAAAGTAATGGTTTGAATTTCGATGGAATCCTGAAAGAATCCGATGCTGTGAACTTGGTTTTTGCCAATTCCTGAAAAGGGAATGTTGGTGGGCTGCAATGGTGGCGAACCAATTCTTCGATAGGTTTTCTCATTGATGAGGGTTGCCTGTGACCCAGTGTCACAGAGTGCTGTCAATTGAATTCCTGCAAGTTGAATGTCAACATGCATGGGATTTTTCGATGAAGTTTCAGGAGAAAGTGCATTTACAGTTTTATCAGAAATAGGTTTTTTAGAATCAGGTTTTGGTTTAGAATTTCGATAACTTTTAGGGCAATTAGCATGAACATGACCAAAACTTTTACATCCGTAGCATTGTTTACCATGTGACTTATTCAAACATTGGTTGCTTTTGTGACCTCTCAAGCCACAGGAAAAACATACTGGCTGTGTATTTGGGCTACGTGTATTAACTACTTTCACATTGAGGTAGGAAGCATCAATTTTTTTCTGATTATTTTGTCTGAAATTTTGTGATCTGTTAAAGATTTGTTCATAAATTTTCAACTTTTCCTTAAATTCAGGGACGGATTTACAACCGTAAAGAATAACTTTATTGTTTGTTGAATCAGGAATTCCGTTTATGACATACTCAAACAGAGAGGAGTCATCGAGAGAACCTTTGTGTGCCAAATCTCTCATAGCTAAGAAATATTCTTGTAGGGTTTCAAACGGTTTCATACGTCGAGATTCCATTAATTTATGTAACTGAATACCGTTAATTTTGTCCGAAAATTCGTCTAATAAATGGTGCTTCAATTGTTCCCAATTTGTAATTCCACGAATAGACCTAATTAAAGTTTGAGCGGGACCAGTTAAACATTTTCTAACAAAAGTAATTTGGTGAATTGGATTGTTTATCTGATATAAACAAAAAAGTTCTTCAACGTCAGATATAAAATTCTCAACACTGTAATTATCACGAGACGAGAAAGGTTTTATTAAATCAACAACGTCTTTCAGACTAAACAACTGGAAAGAGAGATTCGCAGTTTCAACTGAAGGCAATGAATTTTGATCTGATTCACCAACGGAAATGTGTGTATTTTGCTTATTCGAAGATTCTTTTGCGTCAATGGTGGGGGAAAAGGGAGATCTATTTTCCTCTATAACGCTGTTAGTTTGGGATGAACGTGCACCCGGAAGTGAGTCATCATTCACTTCGCATTCCGAAAGATCAGAAAATTCTGCTTTTAATAACGATAAATCACTAAGACTCATAAGAATGGTATTGGCACATTTGTCTGGGTCAGTTGAAAATTCTAAATGAAGTAGATTACAAATAGAAATCAAGTCTTTAAGTGAAAACTCTTTAAGTACTTTCTGTTTCGTTGCTTCCAACACGAATGGCTGTTTAAAACCTGTAAATTTACGTAATCTGGTACGATTTTGTCTGTCGCCGTCTGTACCAAAAATTAAACGATGTAGAACCTTTATTTGATTCGTACCACCAATTTTTAATGATTTTGCAATATTGGGGTAATCGTTGAGAGTAGCCATAACTATATACTAGGTTCAAACAATTATAGTACACAAATATACAAATATTCAAAACCAAAATCACTAATTATAATACGTAGTTACTCAAATTCAAAAGTAGAAAATAATATTTCAAATCGAAATTTTTTCAAATACCAATTCAATAATAAAATATTGATTCTCAAAATATGCATCAAAATAAGTAATCTTTAAAACAGGTTTTGTTCAAGAAAACAAAATTATGAACTAAAATAAGCATCAAATATCAAATAATAAGTTCTTCAAAATAATTTCTCTGGTTGAAGAAAACAGATGACGTAAATTTAGATATGTATCAAGTTAGATATTACTTCAGCAAAATATTCATCAAATTAATCTTCAAAATAAATCACTGTTGAAGAAAATAGAGGATGTAAATGCAGCATCAAAATATTAGTTAAAGTTCTAATGTTAAAAGCATCAAAATTGGGAAATCGAAAGTATCAAAATTGTGAAATCGAAAGCATCAAAGCATTCTGCAAAATAAAAAATATTCTCGCAAGAAAACAGCAGAATTAAGTTCAACATCAAAGCGCATCAAATAAGCAAAGTTGTCATCAAATAAACATTCGCTTCGTCAAAATTATGCATCAAAATAATAATATAATAATCTTCAAAAGTATTCAATTCGCGATCTTTCAAAATATATATTATGTTGTGGTTTGTTCAAGGAAACAAGATTCTTCAAGTTAAATGTCGAAATTTTCATCAAATCATCAAATAATTTCATCGAAATAGAATTCTCTTCAAGAAAACAGAAGTGATAAATTCAACGTCAAAGACCATCAAAAATGAATTTAGCATCAATTAAATTCTTGCATCAAAAGAACGTTGAAATATCTTCAGTTTTCTTATAATTATCATCAATAAGATGAGAATTCCATTAATCTTCAAATATAATATGATCAGAATATACTCACAGTTCTGGTTTTCGGTTCTCGTCATCCCATCAGAGTATTATCAGAGTCCGTGGCACATAACTTTCGTTTTCGCTGGCGGTATCCAAAATGACAGACAACAGTAATCCAGTCGAAATCAAGTCGAAATCAAGTCGTATCATCGAAAGAAAATAAAGTTTTTTTTTTTTTTAGTTCAGCATGCTAGGGGTGGTTATAGAGTCCGAGGGTCGAGCACCCATGTAGGAAGGAGTTAGTACTCCTTCCTTTAGAAGTGAATCATTAGACTTAATTATTTTGAACATTTAATTAAACTAGACGATGTTTACAAGACAGGACTAACACTTAGTATGAAATTAAGAAAAAACAAAGCATTAACATAGCTATTTGACTCAAAACGGCAAGCCTGCGGAGCGACACATCCGCTTCGTAATGTCACTAGTCTATCACACTGTTTGCGTGCCAAGTCCTTCGCACCGGAGTAGTGAGAAGTAGAAGTTGAAGTAGTAGTTCAGTGGTGTTGCCAACTACATTCTCACATATATATATATATATATATATATATATATATATATATATATATATATATATATATATATATATATATATATATATATATATATATATATATATAATATAAAATTTTAATTTCATCTTTTTCCTTTTGGGCAAAAACATTTTTCATTATTCTGTATTTTAATAGAAAACTCCGTAGTTGAAAATAATTATAATAAAACTCCTTTGTTTGTAATTCTATCCTGTTAAATTGGCGTGCAATAGTACCGTATTTTTTGGGGGAAAAGGCACTCTAGAATTGACTTCACACCAAAAAGTTTCCTTAAAATGGAGCCATGGGCTTCCGTGTTGCAAGTATTTTTAATCTTATTTCAGAGTAATTTATTATTTATGCTAAAGACGGCAGGCAGACTATAATCAAATTTCATTTTTACCATGTGTTGGAAGAAATAATCTTTCGTTACGGCAAATTATTATTTAAATAAAAATTTCCTGTTTAAATTCGGTAGTTTGGCTTTTGTGGGTTCTAGTCTGTCGACATTAAAATCTTTCTTTTATGAACACCGAAAGTAATGAATTCTTGATTATGAATAACACCAATATTTAATCAGACTGACATATTTAATTAACCCGAGTTTAAAAAAAATTAATTTCGGTTTAATGTTGAATTATCCTGGATTATTCATAATCAGTGTACGGCGACCACATAGTTGAACCTCAAATTGTTATAAACTTTAATTATCCTATTGGCGTGAGTACCGTCAAGTGCATGGATACTCAAACTGCGTCCCACCAAGCTTTATGTGCGGTCTGAAACACTCAAGACTCATTATCAGGCAGGTGCTTTTGTAAACATAATTTTCGAAATTAGTGCCTAGAAATACAAAACTCTGCCACCTACTGCTCACGTTGTTCGCAATACCGTATCTGTGTAAATCATCCAATTCTCCAAACTGAAATATGCAAAGGACGTATATGAAAATGGATGTATATGATTTGTCTGAAATAGTCAAAAGTTTGTCTCAACAATAAATAAAAAATCACACTCGTTTTTAAATAAACGTTTGAATACATTTAGGTTTTGAGTTTATACCTCCCACTATAAAAATTTTTAAAATAGTGTACAATGCTGAGGCCCGCTTAACGTAGCAAACATATGCTTGCGGCCCGAGAGAATAAAAGGTTGGGCTGATCTAGTGCAATATAAGTATAAATATCTTGGGACGGGAGAAAAATTGTATTACTGTTTTAAATACGTTGATATTCTTAACATTTAATTCTTTAGACGTCATTTGCATATTGTTCGCAAACAACCATTATTTTAGCTATCTGCTAAATAATCAGACGGCAGTTCTTGTCATCGAAGACATCCGTACATATACCGCGAAGATGATTTGTTGGTTTGCTTTTATCAAGGAGCACCATTCAGGTGAGACAACATAACACCTTTGGTGCAATAATTTTAACCGAGCACTCCTAGTGGCGACATCTAGGGGGGCTCGTGCCTTACTCCCAACCTTGCGAACCACACGAAGGGACGTGCTGGCTTACAGATATAACGTGCCCATACCTAGAAAACGGGGGACATTCAGTGGACACCTGTCGGGATTCGATCCGAGTTCCCTCAGTACCGAATCCCGACGCGCTAAAAATTAGGCTGCCCCGAGACTCATCTGATATTTGTTAGTCAACGCAAATAAGCAGAAGTAACCTTTTGTTTTGTTGACGATTAATTGTCTGGTTATGATTCTTAACGAATACCATTTGATAAGTATCTTAATGAGAATTATTGTTAGTTCATAGAATTCCAGATTATTTTTCTTGGAAGTTTACAATTCTCATGTTTATAATCCTTATTAATAGGTGATAAGTATAAATTTCTACCTTTGCTGGACTACTACATTAAGATATTTTTGAATTTGTGGGATCCACTGAAGTCTTTTGAATTGTGTTCAAGCGTTAACAGAGTATATACAAAATATTTGAATTTTAATTTTGACCCAGAAAACGTACTGAAGGCGAAAAAGAAAATTTACTATGTTTGAATGTGGTTACTCATGTCGATGCGTAAATGCCTGTTTTTTTTTAACACCCCCTCCCCCCATCACTGACACACACATACACTCTTGTATATTTAGCTTTAGTTACTCCTGTGTAGGGTGTGTAGTGAAAACAATTCACTTCTCAAGTTGGAAAGCGAGAAGTATCGGTATAATTTACTATGCTTACTCTTAAAATTATTTTGGCTATCCTGAGCATTGGGTGCCCGGAATCTGGAAAATTGTAAAAAAGTCGTGCTTTCAATTCGTAGATATTCGATTAAACGGTTATTATTACCAGGTGTTCATAGGGATTTACTAAACTGATCACTATATACCCATCTGCATATGCTGCTTTATTTTCATAATTTTTGTTTTATATGTGCTTTTCTGTGCCTATTATTAAACATAGCAGGGGCATAAAAATTTTATGTGGTGTCCCCCCCCCCTTCCCCCACACAAACACTTTTAAAAAATGAACATATGTACATCTTTATATTCATTGATCACTAAATTCCTGTACACACATACCCCTTTAAAAAAAAAGAAAAGAAAAAAATAGGTTCGTTTGAAAATACTGCGTGGTGAAGTGCAACTCCTAAATTTATGTCCCAAGGGGATTCTATTCATAATGAGTCAAATCTGTGTACATGGATTAAGTCTTGTTTTTTTTCAGTTGAAACCTCCGTAGGATTCACTGCCTTCAAATAACGTGGGTGACGCGACCGCAGAGTTCTGAAAGCCACTTTTCTTTTTCGAACCTTTTGTTTGTTTCTCTCCCGCCCTTTTCCTCTTTTCCTGTCCAGAGAGTTCGATTGGAGTTCATATCTAACTTCAGTTAGAAGTTTCAGTATTTTGTTTATCTGTCCCCCCCCCCCCCATTTTGCGTATTACCACCTCTGTTTTGCAATGTACTGCATTATGCATTTTACCAATTAAAATTTTGACGGGAAAAACTTTGAAGCGGAGTAGTGTGAATATGATCAAGGCCATTCTCTTAGTCTGTTTTAATCACTTATTTTTCATGATTTATAGCCATAACTGTAGTCATTGTGTGATCAGAAACTTTTAACTTGGGTAGCTAGTCCTTAAAACTCATACCAAAGGATAGAATCAGAAAATTTTCTGAGTACTGACATCACATTTTTTCTGTTAAGATGAAATATTCTTATATAGTTCTTAAAATTTTTATTATCTGTTTATGAAAACATTTTAAAATTCTAAGCTACCTTTAGTAATATTCATTATGTAAATATGTCAAAACTCTCCTTTAAAAATGTCTCAGTGACTACTATTCTTTCCTAGTGGCAGAGCACCTTGACTTTGTATTAATTTTCTAGGTTACATTCCTGTTGCTATTTTGGGGGGTTTTACAGTTCCTATTGTAGCCTGTGCAATTGTGTATTTTGCTATGTTTTCCAACTACGAAAAAAACATTACCGAAAAGTAATCGAAGCTAGCACACATACGACTTTTAAGTATGAACATTACAATAGCTGCTGATATTAATCCGATAAACTGGTTTGTCTTTTTTTGTGTTCTATATGTATTTTTTCTATTAAATGTGTTTTACAAATAGTGTTTAATAATATTAATCATTGAAAACTCCTTCTAATATTATATTAGATATCTATCTTTGAAACATTTTTCTGAAAGAAAGAAAAAAAATAGAATTTTTACATTACAACAAATTTTAGGAATCCCCCCTTCCCTCCCCAAAGAAATAATGCTCGTTGTCTTAAAATTTTAAAACATTTTCCCTTCAGTTATTTTTAGGCTTGCTGTTATCGTACCACCGTAGCATTCATTATAAACTCGTTGTTCTTATTATTTGTATTCTTTTAACCATTTGTTTATAAAATTATACCTTGCATAAAAGCCTTCATAAAAGAATTGCCTTGCATAAAGGGTGTAGTTGAACTGTATGCATATCTTTTTAATGACAGAATTCTTTAAACCAATTTTTTTTGGTGGATGTATTATATTGAGGTTACATGTTGATTGCTCTTTTGACAATTTTAGGGCAAATTAAGAACGGAACTCAAAAATAATATTCTTTTAAATGTTCCTGAAAGGAAAATGGAAAAGAATTTAGACTACAAAATGGAAGTACAACATTTAATGTCTAAACAGGCAGAGCGAAAACCAACTCACAAAAAGGAACAATATATTTACTCTTTTGTTAAAACTAAAGCAATTTCTAATCACTAACTATAATAGTATCCGATATTATAGTTAATTGTAATTAAAATAAAAGGTTTAAGAAATTATAGATGGAAAAAAAATGTGAAATCCAACATCGTTTACTCCTCCGTAAATTTTATTTACACTGAACTCGTGTTTATCCATATCAGGATATTTTATGGTTATCCGTACGTCTCAAAAAAGAAAAAGTTAAGAAATAAAATACAAATTGTCTAAAAGGAATGTTAGCCCGGTTCGTAAACTGGGGATCGCAAGTTTTTTTTATTTATTTTTTTGAAAGAAAAACGGAAATTCCGTGTAGGTTTTATAATTTTAAATATAACCATGGCCAACGATACGAGGGTTGGGGAGGAGCTGGTAAGAAACCTCGGGCCCATATAGGCTCCAATTCAGAGGTTCCTGGACTCCGCTCTTCGCGCTAAATTCTTTTTAAATCACAATGTAATTAATTTTAAAACCTTTTAAAAGTTTTTTTAGGTATACCAAGACATTTTTTGACACTGTTTTCTGTGCTTGTTCATTAATTGGCGCGTTTAATCGTTACATCAGTGTTATTTACGAATATTTTTCTTAATACATTAATTCCATATGAATATTTTACTGAAAGTACAACCTCATCCGACCCTTATATTGATTATTTAGTGCGTTTTTTATGCGTCTGGAAAATATATAAATATAAAATAATGTCAATAGCTTAGATTTAAATTTTTATTTATTTATTTATTTTTTATTATGAAATTCAGACATTTCGTGGAAACGCATTTAAACTGCTCAGATTGGGATTGCAATGGGACAAAGCATTAGAAAAGAACACTTGAATCTAAAACAGATGTTATCGCTAGAGATGATTAAAAAAAACCCGATATAATTAAAATGTAGACGATAAAATTAAAAAAGACGATATAATTAAAATGTAGTAATATAATGTATGTGTGACATAATAAATACTTGTACTTTTATTGAAAGCTAATATTCATTTAGCTGAGCGGTATGATGAATGAAGTCACAAAATATTTCGAATCGCCAATAGACCCAAAAGAGTTTTGTGTAGTAAGGAGTTTCTTATCGGTTGACTATTTGGTATAGATTATATGAAAGAGAGTTATAGCAGCTAATCTGGTGGCCTATATGCAAAAGTTCTCTCTTGTTCTCTCCTCAGATATTATTCTTAACACTGTCATTAAATTATTTAATAATTCTGTGACCAACTCTTAATTTTTAAATTTTCTGAAAATTCACGTCTCAAATAAGACCTTAAGGCGATGAAAGGAAATCGTTTTCTTGGGAGCCAGTTATTGTAATCCCCGTTTCCTTTATCCGAATGTCGTAGAAGGAATTTATTTTCCTTTTGAGTTATTTTAAGGAACTATTAATGATGGGAACAGAAAGATACCTTACCACGTCTTCGTAATATATCGTCAAATGAAAAGATTTGAAGGGATTTTTGAGAAAAAATTAAATTTCTTTTTTACTTATGTACTTAAAAAATGTTACGCTTGGCATTTTACATAGATATTTGTGTTTGCGTTCGTGTGTGAGTGGAAGTTACAGCGAGGGAGTAAAAAGCGCCGTAATGAGGATAGAAGAAATTAAGAGATAAGCTTTCAGTATCTTAGCAACCGTAGAAGTGTCTCTGGAAAGTAACCTCTTTCGAGGTTAATCGGCCAAAGAAAAGGGGCCGGGTTTGATGAGATACACCAGTCAGATGCACGTTCATTTCCACGCTGCTGTTTGCCTAATTAGAAGCTGAAATAAGGTAGATAGTTCTATCATAACAAAATTATTGGCCGATGCTATTCTGTTCTTCAATTTAAGCTGAGTTTTCCTCTTTTTATACAGAAATTGTCTTTCGCTGTCTAGTTAATAGTGATAGTATATTTCTTCTCTTAAAGAAAACTACAGAACAAGAGGAGTTTTTTTTCTTCTTTCTTTCTTGTGTGTGTGATGAGAGAGATAGTTAGTTGGAGATTTTATTTTAAAAGGGAATCACTGGTACGGAACACGAGAGTTTTTATTTTAAAAAGGATTTATTGGTACGGAACACGCCGGTGCCCAATAGACGTGATAAGAATTTTGTTTAAAGAATTTTGTCTGTTTTCTCGGAAGTAGGAACAGCCAAAAGAAGACGACATGAGAAAGATTAGCCGCGTATCTTTAATATTTCCATTTTTTAATATATTTTATTACTTTTTTGGTCATTTTAAATCCTTAATTGTTGACGAAAACTTTTAAAAGTCCATAAATTTTTTGACACCGGAACCACGTGTATTGAAAAGATCTGCTCCCCCTAAAAACTGCTTTTTCTTTAGAATAAAAGGTAAAATGTGTACCCCAAAATAGGTTCGTAAAATCCATTAAAAATCGGACCTAAAAGTACTGAAAAAGTAATTTTTAGACTAAAGTGAACCTCGGATAGGATTCACATAGGCCTTAAAAATTCTCAGAAGTACTTACAATCCCCCCCCCTTTTTTGCCGCTTATAAATCGTTAATTTTTGACTAAAAATGTAAAAAGTTTTTAACGGTTCTTATTTTTACCATGTATGTTGAAAAAATCCATCTTTATCTCATTTAAACTAAAAAAATACTCTCAGTTTCAATTTACACTGGTGTAAGAAATTAAGAGAATTTGCAGACTTGGTCGATTATCTCTAGAACTACTGTACCGATTTTAATGAAATTTGATATGTACATATATTGGTACAATACAAAACAAATAACCATTCAATAATTGTAATATACACGCATGATCGTGCGTAACACTCGTTGGAGTCGGAAGGTGTGAAACAGCGTTGCAGAATAAACAAAAAAAAAAAGGGTTAATGGGGGTATGGTCCCCTCTTACAGATATACAGGTCTCGCAGCGTGATTTCATACTTGAAATAAGGCAGTTTATCATTTCCTGTGGCAATTGGTCCCACTCTGTTTTCATTCCCTGGATGGTTCTCGGAGGGGGGTTGCGAGTTGCAGTTGCCCTCCCCAGAGCATCCCAGACATGCTCTATAGGGTTAAGGTCTGGAGATCTGGCTGGCCAATCCATCCGGCGAATATCCTCTCTCTCTAGAAATTCGTCGACCAGAAGAGCTCTATGTGGCCTCGCGTTATCGTCCATTAAAATGAACTCAGGGCCAACTGCACCCCTGAAAAGGCGAACATAGGGCTCCAAGACCTCATCCCTATACCTCACACCAGTCACAGTGCCTCTTTCAAAGACATGGAGAGGTGTGCGGCCATCCAACATGATGCCTGCCCAGACCATTAAACCTCCTCCGCCATAACGGTCGATTTCGCGGACATTGGAGGGTAGGTAGCGGGTCCCTGGTTCTCTCCATATGAACGTACGGCGAAAATCGGTGTTTAGGCTGAACCGGGACTCATCAGTGAAGAGAACGGTAGCCCATTGATCCATCCTCCAATCTCTATGTTCTCTGCACCATGATAAACGGATTTTCTTGTTCGTAGAAGTGAGCGGGACGCAAACAGCAGGTCTTCTTGCAAACAACCCTCTCTCATGAAGTCTTTTGGAAACAGCCACCCTTGATACACGGGTTCCTGTGACTGCATACAAGTCACGAGAGAGCTGAGAAGCTGTAGCACTCCTGTTACGCCTCGCTATAATCGACAAATGACGATCTTCTCTGGCCGTCGTGGCTCTTGGGCGACCTTGCCCAGGCTTTCTCTCGATGGATCCGGTATCCTGGAACTGTTTCCATAAGTTACACACGACGCTGGGCGTTAAATTGAACTCTCTACAAATTTGGACTTGAGATTGGCCTACTTCTAGCCTCCCCACAATTCGCCACCTCATTCCATCATCTAAACGTTGGTGGTTACTCATTTTTAAGGCCTGTTCACATAGGAGTCCGTTGCGTTGCGTTAAGGAAAAGATGACGTTGAGACGAAAATAAACCAATCATAGGCGTTAAAAATTTCATTGCTAATCGTTTGGAGGCCAATGATTGGTTTATTTTCGTCTCAACGTCATCTTTTCCTTAACGCAACGCAACGGACTCCTATGTGAACAGGCCCTTACTGTTACAATTTGAAATTAACCGATTGCTGCAAAATAACACCAAGGAATTCGCCGAGGTGTGCTAGCGAACGAAATGCGTCTTAACTTACGGGCCATAAAGCCTGTTTCTCTACTGGCTCCGCCTACACACACGTTTACGCTTACGTATTTGACGTACAGGATTTGCATTTTTGTCTAGAAGCAGTGGTTTTACATTCAGTTCAGTTCATGAAATTCGATAAAATATGCAAATTATCTTAATTTATTTCACCAGTGTAGATAACAGTGGAGTGGGGAAGTTGTATACTCTTAGGCCAGTTTGCTCCAGGGTCCTAGGCCGACTGTAATACAAGAGGTCAGCAGAGGATCTATCCGGCAGTCAACCCTTTGGTTTCACTATCTCTCTACGAGAAAAAAAAGGTCATATTATAGAGGTTAGAAAAATGTAGCGAGATTACAATAATTGTTGGTTTATAGTGTTGTTCATTTTATTTGGAAGATAAATTTTAACTGAACAACCTAATGTTGTTGAAATTGGATAATTTGCCAATAAAATTCTATGAACTGCACAATTTGCTTGTAACGTACTAAGCGAATTGCCATCATAGTCATCCCTTACAAGTTTTATCGAAACATCTGGTGTTATTTATGAATTTTGTATTATTGGGTCATTTGAATTAGTTAAAGGACCGATTTTGACATTCTCTACATTTTATGTGCTTTGTATCGCCTTCATTTTTTTTTTTTTTAACTAAATAAAATTAAATATCAAATGCATGGTTGCTGGGGTCATAAAATTGTTCGGAAAGCCTAAAGGAAAGTCATATTTATAATTGTACCAATAAAGCGCTCTTTCTTTCTTCAGTAAGAGAGATAACAAAAAGACTAAAAATAGGTTTTAAATTTTTTTTTTAGAAAGGTACTTTAAAGTCCTTTTGAATTATTTAACTTTTGGATTAGGAAATTAGTGGGAAACATGTTGATAGATTTTGTTCTATGAAATCATTATTCATTAAAAATTTTTAACAAAACTGACGTGTCTTGTCAAAGGTGTTTTGCTAGACGCAGATACGTACTTTGCCGCAGTAACATCTTTGCTTTGTAATTTTTCATTTTCACCAACTCCTGGAGGTATATTACAAAGTCCACGAAAACAACGAATTATAAATGGGAAGAGGCGTACTACCATACCTATTTTCTGCCTATTTGTGCGACTGTAATTACTTATGCAGTGTGATTGGTGAACACCCCAAGCAAAAGCTGACAATGGAAGAGTATCAGATTCACTTGATGTGGGGAAACGATATCATTGGTTTTAGTGTATCGCAACCACGGGGGGAAAAAACGAAAAAAAAAACAAACATTCGCATGAAAGGGAAATAGTATCTTGCGGGTACGTATAAAGCAGGTTCTTCTGTATTGCGATATCTTTTGTTTCTTTCCTTTTTGTCTCCGAAATGAGATGAAGCTGACAGGCTTTATTCCCGAGTTGTGACACTTTTGCTTTGTGATAAGTCGGTTTAATTATTTGTGTTATTTTTTTGCTTTCAAAGGAAAACGTAAGTCAAATAAGCATGCGTCTAAAGAGGTTTAAATAGTTGTATATACTTCTATTTTTTTCGAAATCTTATAGTGGAGGATCTCTTGTGTGGCGTCACGATATTTAGGTAAGGCAATTCCCTGAGGCTTTTTTAAAATTTCAACTATTGATTTCATGACTAAGAAAGACAGAGTCCTAATTAAAAGGCAAAGACCATTTTTTTAAAACAAAAACTTAACAATTTATTTACAAAAAAAAATTTAACTTTAAAAGATACAACATAATTAGTTAATTTAAGTGCAGATTCACAATACAGGCTCCAGGACCCAGCTCGGCCCAAAAACAGGAGCTCCTAAAAAACACGTCTTTTCGACTGGATGTTACAGGCCGATCTCTCTAAAATTCTCCAACTCTCTGCCTATATCTTGTGGCGTTTTCTTTGTCGGTGACTCTCCCAATTCCACGAAAATGCGACTTTTTTTCAGAGAGGGGTCCGGCAGCCCAGTTGGTGACAGTTCTTCGTAGCGAAGCATAGTTAAGCCATCTTTACGGCCCGTACGATGTCAACTAGCATCAAGCTATCGCTAAGAAAAGACAGCTTTACGACTATGGTGGGAGACGTTTGCTTGAAAACCCGATATGCATGGGCTTAACTTTCAGGCCAAAATTCTGGTGGCATTTGTTTTTAATCGTTTTTGAATCCCCCACGTGTTCAAAAACGGTGGGAACTAGCAAAAATACCCCGATAAACACACAGCTGTGTGTCGTGCATCCTGTGAGGCCTTGGGAAAAATAACCCCATACTTCCATTACGCTACACTACCTCATTTTTAGGCCAGCTCTTACATACGTTCTTTCACTTCAGTTTATTCAATTATTATATTTTAAACATGCAGATATGAATTCCCCAAAATAATTAATGTTACATGTTTAATTTACGGTATGCATCCATCTTTTGTAATATGTAAGTAACATCTAAATTTGTCGCATGTTTAGACGTGAGATAGGATTGTAATCGAGGCTCCCCCTCCCCACCTCCTAAATAAGTACTCTTCAGAATACACTTAGAATCTCACTTACTGCTTTTATTAATAATTATTAACATTTCACAGCGAACACACCAGAGAAAAGATGTACACAGAAAAATTGAAATCTTCCGAAGACGCGAAGAAAAGTGATGCGTGCCGATTTTAGTGTACGTTTTCAAGAGACCATGGAAAATTAGCTGAAATTCCAAATCTCACGTTCCAAAAGCATACATGTGCCGGCTAACTTAACCTTTCACAAAAGCCAGATAAGAGAAATATACATTACTAATATTGTATTCTTTGTGGTCTTAGATTATGTCAAAACGAATACAAGAAAATTCCAGTGAATCAGGATGTTGCTAAATTAAAAGAATATTTCAAAAAGAATTAAAAATGAAATATTCTCGCAATGAAATTGATTTATTGTCGTTGCCCACATCAATATAGGTTTAAGATATCATACCTGTTGGTTCTTTTTCTACATTAAAAATAATCATGACGGAATGGTTTACTAAAACTTTTTAACAGTTTTATACTAAAATTAGATCTTTTAAATTGTATTTTCTCAACTGTTTACAATGATTTCGTGGTAGCTATAAATTATCGAATATTAATGATCCAAGTTGCTGTCGTAAGTGACCTTATTTGAACATTTTCTTTGCCGAAATTCAGTATTTTCTACAATAATTTTTTCTCCAAATTTATACGCAAAAATAGGAAAGTATTTTTTTGGTAATGGTTATTACCAGTTTTTAATGCAAATAAGTATCTTCTCTCATGGTTATGTCGCGTCTGATAACTTTTTTACTATTCAAGCATCTCACATATCCCAACTTTCAACAAAAAAATTGCTTGCGGGAAGAAGCAAATAATTTCTGTAAGGATATAACCTAAATCAGCGCTACACTACAACTTTCAAAATTGGTGATCAAGTTCGAAAATGACTAATGCAAGGGATGTAGATCGCACTCGGATGTAGTCGGATATAAGTCCTGTAGATGCTATATATTCGGGTTGTTTTGAATTCCTGTAATCCCTAGACACAGTCCAGCTCGAGCCATGCCGCTCTTGACAAACAACCGAAAACCTTTTGTTGTGGCGGTATCAATAGTTCGTTGTATCAAAACGCCGTTGGCCCTGCTCCCAACCTCACAGGAAGCAAGATTTCTATGTGATAACACGCGATTCGCGCTTTTATATATAATTTTGTGTATTTTTATTTTGTTTTCCTTTTATCGTTTGTATTATTTTTATTATCATAATGTTATATTGTTGTATTTCATACCACATTTCTTCATCTCAGTATCAAGTTGGAAATAACTCTCTGTGACCTCCCACCGAATCTGAACGAATAGAGGTCTGGGAAAGGAATATGGGCATAATTTTCGAAGTATGAACTAAATAATTATGTTCAAAAAGGAAACTAAAAATGAGAATATTGAGAAGCATCATTTCAGGATTTTTTTTTCTTTCTTTCTAAGGCAGGGGTCGGCAACGCGGTGCCCGCGAAACTATTTTAAAGTGCCCGCCGTTCAAATATCTAAATTTTTTATACTGGAACAACAAATGCTTGTAGATGTAATGAAATTGGCGCTCTCGAAATCGCATATGGAGAAAGATAATGTATCACATTTCTCAAATTTAAAAATGGTAATGGAAAATTATTGCGATGGAAAGAATTCTACGAATTGGAGGCATTCTTGACGGTTTTTACTAATCTTTTCTCTCATACACAGGACGATGTGACTAATAAAATCGCAACGTATTTTGTTATTTCCAATATGGAGGACTTAAAATTGGAAATTTTAAATAGAAGATTGACACTGAATTAAAATCACGTCATAACGAAGGAAAATTCTGGAATTTAGTGAATTGAAATTGATTCCCATTGTTGAGAAAATTTGGTCTGAAATTGAACTCTCTTGCCTCACTGTCACTCATTTGGAACAATGCCTGAGAACTGGGAATTCAAGTTATGTGTCATATTACAACGAGTTGGCCGCAGATTTGCAATGTCAAATAACGCATTAATTATCATTTCTAAGATTGTTTTGTTTAAATTAAAATTTGAATTTATGTATTAAAATTTGTCACATTAATGTTTCCATGTTTAAATATTAATCCCCCTCCCCTCCACCTCTTCCTCCAGCGGTGCCCGCCGAACTCCTACATTTCTGAAATATGCCCATCTAGTAAAAAAGGTTGCTGACCCCTGTTCTAAGGCAAAAAAGATAACAGATCAAACTAAAATGCATAAGTAAATCAATGATGTTTAATTAGAGATTTTATTTCTTATAGAGTAAATATGAGAATTACTTTGTCTTGAAAAATCTGCAAAGAAGAAAAAAGAGAATACAAATTTAATGAAACTTCGTAAAAGTATCGAGTTTACAATATCATTGTTCCCAATAGAAATTTTCAAACGTTTATATGGGAATTAGTACAATAAATCTTTCGAATCTGAGATTCTGAGAATGTTTGCTACTTGGGTACTTACGTATTATAGCTGAAGCTTTGCGGTTTGGCGAAAAAGCGCCAATTATGCGCCCCATCCTTGTTGATAGTATTGTTTTCGCCATTCATTGCTATTCGCTCCCGTTCTAAGTTTCGTTTTGAAGATTTTCTATATTTTTTTTAGGTTATGAAAGTTATTTGACAAAGATCTTTTATAAAAAAAGTTTGACGAGAAATATGACAGTGTAATACCTCAACTTTGATAAAAGATAACTTTTATAAAAGTTGGGTTCTTCGTCAAAGTTTTATAAAAGATTTCGGTGCCCGAATGTTATAAACAACATTTCGAGCAACAGCATGTTAAAAAAATACAAATGTGTGGAAAACGCGGCAGATAAAGAACAAGATTTCGATTCTAAATAGTTTTAGCTCTAATTAAAAATTGCGCACTAATGACAAAACAGAAATACACGAAAAATATTCAAAATGTTAAAAACGCAAATCTTTCAAAGGAAAAGTCTTAGGATGATGAAATTTTGCATGGTGGTTACTCCTAAGCTCTAGATACCCACTAAGAAATATTTTTAAAATGTACAAATATTAAGGGGTTTAAATGGGGCTTAACCCCCTCCCCACTGAAAAAAAAACCCCATTGTATCTCTCAAACCATAGGACCCAGGAAGTTGAAATTTCGTATGGTGGTTCCCCTTAAGCCCTAGGTGCCCACTAAAAAATCTTTTTGAAAAATACAAATTTTAAGGGGGTTAAAAGTGGCTTAACCCCCCTCTAAAAACCCCCATAGTATCTCTGGAACCATAAGGCCTAGAAAGCTGAAATTTTGTATGGTGGTTCCCCTTAAGCCCTAGGTACACACCAATAAATATTTTTTACGAGCTAAAATTTTAAGGGGTTTAACCCCCTCCCCCCTAAAAAATCCCACTGTATCTCTGGAACCATAGGGTCTAGGAAGCTGAAATTTTGTATGGTACTTCCCCTTAAGCCCTAGGTACACACCAATAAATCTTTTTTAAGAGCTCGAATTTTAAGGGATTTAGCCCCCTTATATAGAAATAACTTTTATAAAAGATCTTTGTCAAAGAACTTTGATAGTGTAATAGGGGTATTTTGAGGTTATAGCATTTCTTTTGTGTATAACTGTTATAAAAGATACAAATAACTTTTTAAAAATATCTTTGTTAAAGAACTTTGATAGTGTAATATAGGCCAAAAGGAAGAAGATGCAGTGTCTTTTTTCCAGATCCGTGGAATTTTGCCCAGTCAGCGTGTATGCCCTAACTTTCAAAACATGCATGCCTATTTTAATCGACCAGTAGCTGGAGATGTAATATTAAAGATTGCGGCAAAACAGTCAGAATTCAGAAGGAAAACTGGTTCTACGGTTCCCGATTGCCATTACTTTAAAATCCCGATTGCCAAACTTTAAATATTTGCGTTTTCCGTCGAAACCTGTATGCATATCAATTTGTGTCTAATTTGCATTACCCCTTCTTGGCGCGTCGCTTTTGTTTGTCTAAGAGTGTATTCCTATTTTGTCTTTAATATGAAATTTTTAATTTGATCTAAAATAATCTATAGCGAAATCATGTTCTTCAGCTGCTTATTTTTTTTAAACTTTTCCATCTGTTTTCCAAATACTTTTTGAAACATGCTGCTGCTCAAAATGTTGATGCATGTTTAATAACTGCTTTCGTATATTTCATACACGTGCTTCGCCACAGATTACACGAGTGCCATGAATTATGTCATTTGGTTCATTTAATTTCAATTAACTTTAGCAGTAAGGTTAATTGAAAACCCTTACTTTAGCAGTAAGGTTCATTTCTCATGAGTTCATCGCAGAATTTAACGACAATGATCCGAATTTAAATACGAGTTTTGGATATTTCATTTTTATTTTGGGGATTTAAAACCACTTTACAACCTCCTAAAAAGTTGCTTGTTAAACATCTTTCTTGGCCAGCACCTAGAGCCTAAGAGGAAACGCCATGCAAAATTTCAACTTCTTCGGCCTTATTGTTCCAGAGATACAGTGGGATATTTTTTTTTTTTGGGGGGGGGGGGGCTAAACCCCTTAAAATTTGAATGTAAAAAAAGATTTATTGGTGTGCACCTAGGGCTCAAGGAAAACCAACCAACAAAAATTTCAGCTTCCAGGCCTTATGGTTCCAGAGATACAGTGGGTTTATTTCTTTTTCTTTTGGAGGGGGGGGGGGGGGAAACCCCTTAAAATTTGAACTTTAAAAAGATATTTATAGGTGTGCCCCTAGGGCTTAAGAGGAACCACCATACAAAATTTCAGCTTCCTAGGCCTTATGGTTCCAGAGATACAGTAGGATTTTATGGGGGGGGGGAGAGGGGGCAAAGCCCCTTAAATTTCAAGCGTTCAAAATGATTTATTGGTATGCACCTAGAGCTTAAGAGGAACCACCAAAGGAAATTTCAGCTTCCTAGGCCTTGTGGTTCCAGAGATACAGTGGGTGTTTTTAGAGGGGGCAGGGGGTTAAGCTCTTTTTAACCCCCTTAAAATTTACAGTTTCAAAAAAAAATTTCTTAGAAGTCACCTAGGGATTATGGGGAACCACTATACGAAATTTCAACTTCCTAGGCCCTATGGTTCCAAATATACAGTGGGTGTTTTTAGAGGGGGGCAGGGGGTTAAGCTCTTTTTAACCCTCTTAAAATTTACAGTTTCCAAAAAATAGATTTCTTAGAAGGCACCTAGGGATTATGGGGAACCACCATACGAAATTTCAACTTCCTAGGCCCTAAGGTTCCAAAGATACAATGGGTGTTTTTAGAGGGGGGCAGGGGGTTAAGCTCTTTTTAACCCCCTTAAAATTTACAGTTTTCAAAAAAAGATTTCTTAGAAGGCACCTAGGGATTATGGGGAACCACCGTAAGAAATTTCAACTTCCTAGGCCCTGTGGTTCCAAAGATACAATGGGTGTTTTTAGAGGGGGGCAGCGGGTTATGCCCTTTTTAACCCCCTTAAAATTTGCATTTAATTTAAAAAAATCTTATTGGGCACGTAGACCTTGGGAGTATCCACGTTTTCCACACATTTGTATTATTTTAACATGCTTCTGCTGGAAAATGTTGTTTATAATTTCCGGGCAGGAAATAGGTTGCCACTGTGAAGTTAGGTGTTGGCGAGCAGATATTACGCCAAGGGTTAAAGGCTGCCAAGCTTCAGCTATAATACGTAAGTACCGCTACTTGCATTTAAAATAATGCAGTTCTGTTAAATTGTCAGTACGCATAATAGATCCAGAAGGATTGATTATATTGATATATTTTATTTTCATGTTAACCTGAGATATTCTCGTTTTATTTGTTCGAAGATTATTTTTACTATTATATGAAATACGTCAAAGGCGACATAAAATTTTAAACAGTATGAAAGCTTACACATCTCTATTTTTGTACATTTGTGACAAAATTATCCCTTTGTATGACACAGATAGGAATAATATCGGTTTAAATTTTATTTCTATATTTTCAAAAAGATCACTTTTGTATACAAAACTACTTTATTATATTTTTTTCTTTTAATATTCTGTTATGTTTAACGCACGTTCTTTTTATATATTTTATTGAAAGGGGGTTGGTTTTGTTTATATTGTATACTACTTTACAAAACAGAATGTTGTTTTACGCATTCTATAGGAATACACTTAAATTATCTAGATCTTATTGTGGTATATTATATTTGTTATAGTGCAGTACGGAATTTACGATAAGTTCCTTGACAGAGTACAAGTAAAATTTAATAGTAAAAAATACAGAAAATGTTATTATGTGGCTTAGTAAAGCAACTGCGAGTCAAAAGTGTGTATTTAACAGCGATTGTTAAGTCTGCTGAGGTCCTAAAAGTAATAAGTGCCATTTTCCGGTATTTAAGCAAAATTAGGCGTTTGTGTAATGTCGCTTAGGTATCGAGAGAGGGGATACGTCCGTGCACTTCGGACTTCCTCGCAACGTGGTGGTTTGTTAATCCGCGGCAAAGTTTAATGTCTGTACCATATCAAAAAGTGAGTAATATAGTGGTATTTGTTTTCTCAAATATTATCAGAAGGTTACTAAATGTCACTGACGGCTTTTATGTTGCCGGCCAGTTTTTAAATTCAAAACATTAAATTCTTAAAAATAGCAAATAGTTATTTTTTTTTAAAACGTCAATGAAATCAAACTTTAATACAGTTTAAAAAGAATGTTACACATTTTAATAATGTAAATAGATTCGTTACTTTATTTCTTCAGACAAACATTGATTTTGTGTTATTTTATAAAAAGTTTGATAATCTTACCTTTTAAAAAAAAGAAAAAAATATATCCCCTGACAATGACGGGGTAAAATTTTTGGGCCCCTGGGGGCGATCCGGTTAGACATCCCCATGATTCGCTCTGGTCCCTAAATATTCGTATATATCACTTATACATGAGCACCCTGATTCAATGCAGCATTTAACATAGCATTTATAATTATAAATTAAAAAATGTGATAGCACAGCTATCCCTTTTTGCAATCCGTTCTCTTTCACTGCCTATCTTCAATAAAAGCGCTAAATGGTCAGTGAACGCAAGCCTATGCGCAGAGCTTAAAACTTCAGCACGAAGTTGCCTTGTTCCGGTCAGTTAGCAGGCATTACGATAGGGTGCGGTAAGCGCGTTTGTGGCTTTTCGATTGCATTTTGATTTTGAAATGGGATAATGATTCAAAAAAGAAGCATGACGTCATTGCCTCTTATGATTCAAGCTGTTACCAGACAAAAACGTGCAGAAGCAGCGGTAAACCACTTATCTGTCGGACCATGAAGCTTGTTTCATTCCATATAAAAAGTGTTTGTATTTACCCTAACAATCATTTTGATTCTAGCTTCATCATACGTTTCGGAAAATTCTTCTTTTTCTTAGTTGCTTTTCTGCATACGGAAGATTAATGAAATCTGAATGTGCTTTTTGTGACTTGTATGCTAAACAATTTAACGTGACAATAATTCCGCCTCGAACGCTGTCGCATTTTAATTATTTGGTGAGCAATAATACGAATAGATACTGGTTTTCTGCATCAAAATGATTTAGGGGCTGATTTATCATCAAAGACGAAGTTCGTTTTTCCCAGGATTGAATCATTTTAAAGGAAATAAGAGAAAAAGATACAGTTGGTAAAGAGGATCATAAATGCTAATTGAGTATTTAATAGATTGATTTTGTTTTACATGAATTGATTTTTACATAAGTACGTTTTACTCCAATTTAACATGGTTGTATTTAAAAAAAATTGCCATTTTTATTTCGTTAATAAAAAATTTTTTTTGTGTGTTTTCTTTTATATCATTTTTTGTTAAATAATTTAACTTGCTGTTTTCAAACTACTGGTTCCAGTTTTTAATATCTTTTGCAAACTAACGGCATAATATTACCCTTGATAACAGTTAGTGCCTAATGGCTAATAATTCATTAGGATATACAGTGGACGCTCGTTAATTCGAACTCGAAGGTTCCCAGAAAAAAAGTTCGAATTATCCGAAGTTCGAATTATCCGATGTTAAGAGAAAATATATAACTTTAAGTGTGTATCACTGAAGAAGAAGCTCTCCTAGTATGTAAAACCCCAGAAAATATATTATACTATGTTATCTAAACTTAAACATATTAAAAAGCAATACAGACTTACATTAATCATAAAATGAAGCAGAAGATATGCAGTAAAAAGTAAACTTTTATTAAAAATATGAATTAAACTTTGAGGAAAAACTGTAAAATGAATGTTTGGTTCTGTTTATGATGCCTACATTGTTCAGCCAGCCTCTCGATTTGAAGTAAACATTTCAATTCATTAAGAGGAAGGTTCCATCTTAATAAATGCTTTCAGAGTTTTAATAGAGTCCATTATGGCTTTGTCCATTATGGCCGCATTAGAAATATCTTTCGGCAGGTAAGTAGAGAAAAGCCCTGGCAGTTTCCTACCGAAATTAGTGCATACGTCTTCGATTACATCAGATCTTTGGCCACATACAGTCAGTCTGATAAGAAATATTGTGCCTTGACTTAAATCGAGAAAGCCATCCATCACTGCATTTAAAATCTTCAATACCCATTCGAATTGCCAATTCATCAGCCTTCGTCAGCACTAGGGGTCCATTTATCGGAAAATTTCGAGATCTAACATTCTGGAACCATAGCAGTAGAGCTTTTTCTAGAACTTCTTGGGACGCATTTCCCATGCGTTTCCTTCCTCTAGCAAATTTTAATTTTTTCCATGAATATAAGATTGACTTCTTGTTTATCAAATTAGTTGACAAGGCATTTTTTTAAATCTTCAGCTTCTAACTTTGTTTTACATTCGCCATTCTCTACTTTCTTTAAAATTTCTACCTTTGTCTCCAAAGTTAGGGGTTTGCACTTTACGAGTGTAGACATCCTGAATTTTTACACGTTCACACCACACAATGAGGAAGAAAAACTAGACCCCATTAACTTGTCTGCACTGCAGTTATAACTGACGCAGCTCCCTAGAATCTATAGTAAAGACTAGTTTTTCTGAAATTCTAAGAAAATCGATCCGAATAAAGGAAAATTGCTTTTTCCGTTTAGCACTAATAAGAAGGACAATAGCTACTAACGTTTAGCGGGCATGCAATAGTCTGAGAATGCAGGCATGGGCCTCTTTACACAGAAAAGAAATTTTGACACACAAAATAATAAATACACTGTGTATTTTCTCTATTAAACGAGGAAAAATAATTTTTTTTTGTCAAATTTTTAGTTCGAATTAACCGAAGTGATAAAAATTTAGTTCGAATTAACCGAAGTGATAAAAATTTAGTTCGAATTAATGAGATATTTTTAACATTAACTCCAATACAAGTTTTTGGGGGCCTTTGGATTAGTTCGAATTAACCGAAAGTTCGAATTAACCGAGTTCGAATTAACGAGCGTCCACTGTATATACAGTGGTACTTCGACTTACGAGTTTTTCGAGATACGAGCTCTCTGTTGGGCGATTTTTTGCTTTGAGTTAAGAGCCAGCTTCAGATACCCCACCGCTAGTTTCGAAGCGAACGCCATGTAATGTTTTTGTTAAATGAGCACACGAGAAACATATAATATTTACAACCTTTATGCACAATTATTATACAATTATATACATATTATTCTAAGACGACTTTTCAGTCTTAAACCGAGAGATTAACTCTCAATAATTATCACACTCTGCCCACACTCGATTCGCCCTCCAAACCTAACAGCGTCCAACCTCTCACTTCCAAAACATTCTGCAAGGGGGCATGAAACAGACCTTATTGGACAAGTTTTATAGAAAACTCTTACAGATGGAAGTGAGGAAAGCGTGGCGAAAAGGGCAAAAATCAGGGAATAAGATTCAATTATTCAGTTCAGCCTTTCTCCTCCATCTTCGTCAATATCATCAAGTCATCTGATCCTCAACATAAATGTTGTGCATTATACTTAATAAAACCAGTTTATTGCAATACATTCTATTGTATTGTGTTTTCATGCAATATTCATTATTATAGGTACATTTTCTTATTTAAATACCCGTTACAATTTAAAAGTTTTTTTTTTTTGGGGGGGGGGGGCAGAACGGATTAATGGCTTTTCTATTCATTTCAGTGGGGGAAAATTGATTTGACATACGAGTAATTCGAGTTACGAGTTCCGTCACGGAATTAAACTCTTAAGTCAAGGTACCCCTGGGGATATATATATATATATATATATATATATATATATATATATATATATATATATATATATATATAAAGTGGTACAAATCGCTCCATTAATCTAATTCTTCTTATTTATTTTATCTAAATCTTTCCTTGTATGTGTATATATATATATATATATATATATATATATATATATATATATATATATATATATATATATATACATATGTATGTATGTATGTATGTGTGTGTGTATTTATATATATGTATGTATGTGTGTGTGTGTATGTATATATATATATATATATATATATATATATATATATATATATATATATATATATATATATATATATATATACAGGGTGTCCATAATCAAAGTCCCACTTTCAAAAGGCTGCAAAAAAAGAACCACTGGTCAGAATGACTTCAAATTTGAACTGAATATACTGGAAGAAGGGGGAAACGATTTGGAATAATAAAAAAAGTTCCAAAATGTATCAATAGATGGCGCTGTAACATTTTGGAACCCTTTTTTTGTTGTGCCAAATCGTTTCCCCCTTCTTCCAGTATATTCAGTTCAAATTTTAAGTCGTTCTGGCCAGTGGTTCTTTTTTTGCAGCCTTTTGAAAGTGGGACTTTAATTGTGGACACCCTGTATGTGTGTGTGTATATATATATATATATATATATATATATATATATATATATATTTAAAGAAAAGATTTGTAATTAATATTTCTGGAATTGTGAAAAAGTTGGCTCAGAGGTTTAGAAAAAGGTTGCCTACTGACTTGTATTGCAACCTTAGCCAAGGAGATTATAATGAAGGTTGATATAGGATGGATTTGTTCTAACCTTCTAGGTTCTTGTTGTATTGCATAGCTATTTTTTCTTTTTTTTCTTTCAGCTATTTTCCTTGATGTGTTTGTGTTTGTACCATTCTTTTTTTTTAAATGGACGTTTTTTTATTGTTGGCTAGTCTTTATAAAACTTAGAAAACTTGCCTTTCTAGAATCTTCTCCTTGTCCTTGACCACGGTAGATTAATTTTCAAATGGGGGTCACTAACCCACTCTTTCGTGCGCCGCCCACGTAAGTTGGAAAGTATGTCAGTTTTCTATGAAATGGACTCGCAGAAGGGCTAGTTTGCCAATATATCCTGATGATACTTATCAGCATGTCCAAAACGTTGGCAGTTGCTTGAAAAGTCACATTGCGAAAAACTGTTGGTGCTACAAATGTAAATATGTATCTGAAACTTTAGATAAGTCCATTAATTTTTTTATTAAGTTTTTTAATCATTAAGGTGAAAAGGTTTCAGTTATGATGAGGATGGGGAGTTGGTCAGCGAGCCTTCAAGACCTCGTTTAATGTGTATCATAATGTAACCTATCATAAATGCTGTGTCTTTGAATAATATTGTAATTGAGTCATTAAAACACTAACACCTCACCCCCATTGGTTAATATACGGAAAAGGGAGAGAGAGGGTTTCATTTCTAGCGGGAACTAATTTTTTTTTACGATTTATAGACTTTTCAATAAAGGAGAAGTCAGACTGATGACGAAGCGTTTCTACCTTATCTTTCCAGGGTAAAGAAGGATATAAAACATTAAACTGTATCTCTTATCTCTTTTCAGATATGACTGTATTTTATATTCTTGCATGGGCGTTTAGAATAGTTTGTGAAAGCAATAGTGTTAACTAGAGCATGGCTGTGAGGCACAGTGAAGCGCGTGTGAAGATTATAATTTATTTTCAACTTAAAAAGACATCTTCAACAACTTCTGTTGTTTAAAATAAATTTTTTATTTTATGTTAATAAACTAGACTTTTTTGTGTAATACATTTGTGTGACCACGAAAGACTAGGCGTATTTGTCATTAAAATATCAAAAGATTCGCCGTGTTAAGTGATTTGTCTTTCATAATTGTGCATCGTATTGAGATTGAAGTGTGTTTTGAGGCAGTGTTAGAAGTTGTTTTCATTGCGAATGTGTAAATCGCAAAAGCAAGCGCAAAACAACTACGCGAATTACATGTTTGTGAGCGAAATCTTCAAGGAGAACTGTGTTGCGAAAGATTTACGTTGTTGTGAAGTGATAGGAATAAGTACGAGGGGAGGGGATAAAATCGTTGGATATTTCTCTCCCTTTTCCTTTCTGAGAGAGTGAAAGATTATTCTTAAATTCCATCCAGCTTAGCTTGTCGAAATTTTTTTCCTCCTTATGGAAGCGTAATTCGTTTGTACTGCGACAAATTGTTGATTTTAGACCTACAAATTGTAGGTTTGTGTATTTCAAATTAAACCAAACAGATCCTTTCGAATTATAGTTTATGAGTGACTGGGTGAAAAAAAAAAAACCTTTTATTGTCTTACAAAATACTGTTTACGCGTTCACTTTTATCCATTTTGAACAGAGTCGATCGGCGATTTTTATTGCTGTTTTCTGAAGTGAGTATTTAAATTCTGTTCCAATTTAACTAATCTTCAACCTTTGCTTTGTGGTTTTATTCGAGTGCCAAGAATTTTTGAGACTAAAATTTATATCTGGCGAAGATCAGAATCTTACCGTATTGGCGCATCAAGCGCACGTCTAGGGCCGCAAAATATTTAGAGGCTCCGAAAATTGAATTTTTATTATTAAGTAATACCATACTATCACAATTCACTGCCTGATTTGAAGTCGATTTCTTGACCACTATGCTTTCTGACTATGTTAATTAACGTAATTTCCAACCAAAAAATAATTTTAGAATAACATCGCTCAACGCTTTAGGCAATTTCTGATGTTACACATGAACGAATATCAGTTAACAATTTTTTAAGATGTGATTCTTAAAAAGGAGACGTCAAACAAAGATAGGTCTTTTGGTCTTTGGTCCTTCTTCAAATATGAAAACATGAGTCTGATTTAAATTCCCCCTCCCTAATTAAAATGTCGCTGAACGATTTTACATAAGAAATGACAAAAGTAGAGGATAGATGTACGATAAAGCTCTTATTTGTTAGCATCACCATTTACTTACTCACACACACACACACACACTATATCTCCATCTCTATCTATCTCTATCTATCTATCTATCTATGTCTGTTCGCTTAATTCGCTTATGTTTTAAATTTTTAATATTTTACGTGGAGAACCTTTTAATTGAAAAACAAATATTAATTGAAAGAAAATTTCTAAGCTATACAAATTTAGGCTCTTAGCTCCCCCCCCCCCCCCCCCCACACACACACACACACGCGCGCGCGCATGCACACACACAAATCACTCCTCCCGGTCTTTTATTTAAAGGAAGTATAATCATTAGAAAAAGAATAGTTTTGACCGACGGCTAAGCGGTCATCGTCACAGGGTGTCGCGATTATTCAAACTGAGAATTCCATCTTGGGCTCTGGCTGCTCCCTTGTTCCAAGTTTGCTTTGCGTGTAAATATGTATGATGCACTTTCCTTCAGGAAGACTTCCGTGGAATTTCTCCTTTCAAGCTAGCTGATTGATTCACGGCTCTTTGCTGTATTCAAGAATCCTACTGTAAGAGGAACAAGCTCGGTTGTCTTAATAATTAGAGTATTTATTTATATCGCAGACTTGGAAAATTGGTCTATTTTTGTTTGTACTTGCAACTATTAAAGGTGAAGCATCGTTAGATACCATTAGTTATATCTATGCCGGATTTATATCTGTGTTACTTATTATATAATGTCTGGTATGCAACGTAATTCAACATTATCGGTTGATTCAGTTTTACTTTCTTTGATCGAGGAAAATCAGTCAAGCGAGAGAGCGATTTTTATGAATGCAAGCTGTATATTGTAAAAATTTAACTTACTTGAGAATTTGTTTTGCCCCGTTCATGCATATAAATCATTTGGCCGGTCTGAGAATCAAAATTATACATATTGTGAGCAAAAAGTATTTGCGGAGTGAATTTTCGATATATTTGCAAGGAAATAAAATGCATGACATAATCAAACAACGATTGTTTTTTTAATCTTCAAAACACCATTTCTTGAAGAAAAAATTGTGAAATATTTGAATTATAACAGAATAAAAAATGACAGCATTTTAGGAGAACAACAAGTATTTGCATAATTATGGTTTTCAATTTCTTATACAAATTATCACTATGTAATATTTAATCCATTGATAGCTTTAGTCTTTCTTCACTGAATGAACTAGATTTTCAGTTGCTTTATTGGCTATTTTGGCCCCATTCACTTTCGATTACAAATTCTAGCGTATCAGTGCTGTTATATGATGCTATCGAATTTTTAAGTTCACAATTGCCATAAATTTACGATAAAATAACTTACCCTCCAGTCTTTTGATATTAATCTTCTGACATTATGTAGCGGCCATTTTTTGTGCAATAGGAGCAATATGTTTGGGATCATTTTGAGACGGGGAATAATAAGTATTTTCAGTACCCAGCTGTACTTCTAGGCAGTGGCGTAGCGAGGGGTGGGCAAGAGGGTCTATCTTGCCCCGCGCGCCACTCGCACAGCGGCGCCAAATAGTCATTTTCACTAATTCTATGTATTTAATAGCTGAAAACCCGTACTTCGCTACGGAGTACATTCAAATTTAATACAACGGTCAATGTATGCAATTAATGCCCCAAAAATATATATATATATATATATATATATATATATAATATTTATAATAAATACGACGATCAATGTATACAATTGATGTAAACAAAAAAAAAAATATATATTTATAAAAAAATCGGAACGGATGTTTTTATAGACAAAATAATGTAGAAGAAAATATTCAAATTAAATCTAATAGAATACTAAAGAATATAGTACAGTTTGAGGAATATATCTTTTACTGTATTTTAATATTTTTTTGGATAATGAATCTTTAAAAATTCACCAAAAAATGAATCTTTAAAAATTCACCAAAAATCAGTAAATGGAGGTAAAGATTCGAAAAAGATCTCATTTTAAAGGAATTTTTATGGTCTCTCTCGTGATATAAATTTTATAACCCTCACATTATTATTTTAAATGCAAACTTAAAAAAAGTTACAAAAACAGCTTAAAAAATTAATTTAAAAAAATCTAAGAAGAATTTTTCAAAAACCTTTCTTAGTGCACCCCTACACCATGAGAAGAATCGCCATGCAAAATTTCAGCCCTTTAGGTCCAGCGGTTTGGTCTGTGCGTTGTATGTCAGTCAGTCAGTGAGTCAGTTACAGAACTGTTATATATATATATATATATATAGATTATATTACTATATGTTTTTCGGAAAGGGGGGCGTCAAAAAGGTGTGCCTCGGACGCCAGTTATGCTCGCTACGTCACTGTCACTAGATCGGAAATTATGCCGCAAAATATTAATATAATACCTTGCATTCATTTTTCCTTTAATTGTTAGTTATCAACTACAGAATATAACGTGCATCCTCACTATATTCATACCTCGTAATTGAATATCAAACGGTGGAAAAGCATTTTCCTGCCTCTTTGTTGATGTCGCAATTACCTATTTATAAAGGATATGAGAAAAACTTAAGGTACAAATACTTTTTACACGCATTGTATAACCTATTTCACCCCCTCCTTGCCCCTTTTGTTTCTGATTGTTGAAATTTAGTTCATTATTATGAAGATATTTAGGTGTATTAAGAAAATTATTCCGTGTCTGGCAATTAATTGAAGATTGTCTTAAAAGGAGAACTGGTAGTAATTCACAGAGAATTTTTAAAAAAAGTTTTTATTTACTTTTGATTTATGTGCATTATTTATTTTGCAAGTCATTTGTAGTACTAGTAGGTAAAAACAAGGGTTTGATAGGGTAAATTTAAATGAGTTGTCGTTGATATTTGCGTCTTGTGTATTTTCAGTTTTTACGCCCGAAAATTGACGTTTTTTTTATTTATTTTTTTTTTTAAATATATATATATATATATATATATATATATATATATATATATATTAATTATATCGAAAGTTCCTTTATTTGCTTACGATCTTCGTAGTCTTCCAACGGGGCAATTCAAGTGATTGAGGGACTACAAGCCTCAAAACAGAAAACTTTAGTTCCACATATAGGAATTAATTAGTGGAAGTTTGAACGTACTTCGAGACATTTGAATAACATGTTAAGTGTTGTTTGAGTTCCGAAAGTAAGTATATTTTGTAAGCTTGGTGAATTTGCTATAATTGTAAGCTCAAGTCAAGTGAGATAAACCTGAATGTGTTATTGTGTTTTCGTTTTTAAGGTGGACCCTTTGCCATCTACAAATCATATAGACTTATTCTTTACGAGGTCTTAATGTTATTGATTTTGCACCTTTTCCTGTCTAACTTTTGTCTTGATTTTATACTTCTAATTTTTTTCTTCTTCTAAATAGTAACATTGTACTTTTAATAATTTCTTTCAAGCAGTCTTGTTCTTACTAAACTGTCGTTACTGCTGTTTTCGAATCGCTAAGGGGAAGGGAAAAAAATATTTGTGAGACTATTTTGAGCAAAGAACTCAGCGCGAGAATACAATTGGTAAACAAACATTTCATTTGTTGCTGACCAGCCGTCCTATATGGTTCGGCTGTTTATAGAAGCATCCTGTTTAATATGTACAGAAAGTTTAAATAAGAGCTCTTGTTGCATCTTCTATGTTTATTGATTTTACAGATACATGGCCTCGAAGAAAATCAAAGCATCTAATGTTTAGAATCAAATGTCAATTACTGATGTGCGTGTGTGTACTAGATATATTGCGTGCATTATACACGATGCATGTTTGTTAGCTTGTTACCATAGGGGAAAAAATAACCATAGGGACCATAAATACATCAGGGATTCCCAAAGATAATCTGGTAAGGTTTTATTGAAGAAAAAAAAAAGTTGTTATTCGTTTAAATTTAGATTAAGCCTGATTCACATTCAAACGTATAGAAATGTATAGTATGATTGTTTGATATGACTTAAAAATGGATATATACGGTACTAAACTACCTTCTAAACTAATTAATTCGACTTAATTGTTCCAAAAATTAGTATGTAAAGATAAATCGATATATGTATTAAAACCAAGTAGAGACATTTGTTCACACCTTAACACTAGAACCACTAATTAAGACATTCTTTTATCTCCCAATGGTGAAACCAATCATTTTGACTGACTGGTATTTCTAGTGTTATTATAACGAAGTATTTTTAACCTTAAGTTATTAATCAAAAGAAACATTTTTTCTTGCTGACTTCCGATTATTTAAATTTGTATCTCGAAATTAACTTAAAAGTCAGCCACCGTCTTGTGGCAGTACCAACATGATTTGCAGAGCAAAATACCATCTACTTACAGTAATATTTAAAAAAAAAAAATACTGTTGTATTCAAATGTTTCGCTGATTAAGTTAAACCCCTGGTTAAACTTGCATACGTTGTTATTGGCTGTTGGGTAGATCATTTTAAAATTACAGGATGTAATATATTATTAACTGTTTTATTTCTTCAATAATTTAGTCAACATTTAAACTCAACATTACAACTCATCTCATACAACAATAGTGTTGTATGCGATGAGTTGTGTTTTAAGATCAATAGTGCATAAAATGCACTTTCCTGAGATAAGCTTTAAAAAAAAAACACTCTTCTGTAAAACAAATTCCTTTGTCAAATTAAGTAGCTAGCAAGGCGCAAGGCAGGAACTGCGCTTTGTGGGTGAATCCTAAGCGAAGTATATAAATCAGGCAGAAGGCAGTAAAAGAATAGCAATATTTCCTCTTGTTTATTTATTAGCTAGAGATTTTTAGGATTGAGAAATTCTTCCTTGCTGTGCTAATTGATGGTTTACATCAAATTGCGATTTTTTGAATAATAGAAATTCCTTGAATTTGAGAAAAAAATTAGTTAATTTTAATGAACAACAAATGTTTATTTTAATCTTGGAAATTTTTAGCTGTTCTTCATTTCTTTCATTTTCGTATCTTCCTAAAGTTTCCTTTGTCATCCTATTTTAAGTATTAAAAAAAACCAAACAAACCAGAAACAATAATAATTGTTATTAAATTCTTGTGTGTTAACTCAAATATTTAATAGTTCAACCTTCAAAGCTATAGATTTCAACTAGTTTCGTGGTTTCACCAGTGTTATGCTTTTTCTTTTAATAGATTCTCCCGTGAAGTTATCTGTTTCCCCATACAATCTTTGTAAGCGACAATGTTAGCCAGGAAACCGGAATTACAAATAAATGTGAATTGTATTTAAATATAAGGGGAAACTTCTCAATCACCTGGAATTGTCGGGGAATTTCTTATTCTGGATTCCCTCTGTTTCCAAGTTACGTTTTGTTTGTTTGTTATTATGTGTGGGTGTGCCCGTGTGATTTTGATCTAAATATTCATAAATCATCAATCATTTTCTGTAGGGATATTGTTGTCTCACTCGTTATTTCTAGTAAAAATGTTTATTTTATTTATTTATTTTTTAATGACAGATATCAACCCATTTCCAACGTAAAATTTGATAGGCCAAAACTATCAAATTTTACTTTATCTGTCCAAATAAACAGCATTAAAGTTTGTATGTTATTATTCTAGATAACGCGCGTGTTACATCTTCATAAGATTTCTGAATGTGCACTAGGTACGATCGCTTACGATCTTCGTAGTTGCCCCCCCTCCCCCCCCCCAAAAAAAAAGGAGAGAACGTTTTAAATATTTTCCCCAAGCTAAGCTAATGATGTATCCTCCTAAGGTGGCTTAACGCATTTGTTTTTTATGATATACCTACCAGAAGGTAGATGGTATTTCAAAATTTAGTTTCGTGAAATATTTAAATATTTTATCTTATGCTTAAAAAATAACTTCATAAGCAGTTAAGCCAACAGTTGTCGTATTTATTACCGAGTTACTGTGGCACCTCTCTCATTAAATAAAATTACGTTTTAAATATTCAGAATTTCAGATAATAGTTATGTTTATTTTATAAATATGGCTTCCAATGTTAATATTTACCAAATGGTAGCCCTCGGCTATCAATAGTAGTGGTATTCCATCCTACAGATTGGATTGTCCATGATTTGAATGCCGGGCCTTGTGATGGAAAATCGTATAGAGGCGTCCGTCAGCTGGAAATAGTGATATAATGTGTGACAATGAAGAGTATATAATATTTGAGAGAATCTACCTAAATTCGTCTCACAAATGAACGGACTTCTTCAAATAGAGAATACGTTCAAGTATGTTAGCGGCAGTGGTTACACCGGCAAATAACAATTTAGACAGTCTATTAAATCGTTCGTTGAATCTTTGCAGTTAAGACGTTCAATCGATTACAATTCAGGCTCTTTTTTCTTTATTTCTTTTTTTGGGGATTGGGCAATTTGGAAAACTCTTTTACTGGTTATAACAATTTAGCTGTCCTGGTGGTGTGGTGAAATCTTATTTGTATTGATTTTCTTCACAAGTATGAACCCTTTAGAATTTGTTCCAAAGTTTTCTTTTCTTTTAATCGTAACATCAGTATGGCGAGTATACTGTGTCCCGAGGACATTGACCCATACACACCACGAATTTGTTGGCTACTTTATAATGGGAGTACCATGTAGTTGTACTGACACTGCTTCATGAGTGGCAGCACAGGAACGTCCATGCTTTATCCGGGATTCGACACCGCGCCCATTTTGAGGAAGTTCAAGACGTTAACCACTATACGATGTGGGCGGTAGTTTCAAAGATTTAATCCTAATCATTCCTTTCTTATTATTAATAGTAAAACTCATTCAGGGCTAATAAAATGCTCATGCTGATCATCTTTTGATGGATTTTAAAATTTCTAACCTCGAAGCTGGTGATATCCGTAAAATATTGTCACTGTATTCCTAGTTCGCGCTTAAACTTAATTATATGAATTAATTGGATTCATTTGGAAATTTATTTGTGTTGCGACTCATATAAATTATCAAAAAAGTTTAATGAAAAGAATAAAAAAACTGCTTATTACAAAGATTTTAGTTGTTGCAAAGTGAGTAGAGCAGTTCTTTGAATATTAATGTTTATAGAAATTGTAATTGTTCTAACGCTTTAAAAGGAATGAAATTGTGTGAAGTATATAGGGTATCGCCGTGTCTTAATCATTGAGAGTACAAAATAAAATAAGTTAATAAAAAAACCCTCGCTAGATGTTTTTGAAATTTATCAGTTGACTAGTTGAGTGGAACAACTTATATTTTTTTTACTGTTAATCACTCCTATACAGTCATATATAATTTAAAAATCTGATTGCTTTCTTTTCGGTCAGTGTGTTGCCAAAAAAATTTAAATCCATGGTTGATGTATTCATATTAATAAATGTGTAAAATTTTAAAAATAATTTTGCTTTTGCCTTCTTTTTGCGCCTCTCTTTGAAGAACATCCTGTGAAATTTTCACTCTCTCTCCAGCTCTCAGAATATCAGCATGACCTTTGTATCTTTTAAAATATCTGTATATATTTTTCCCTCAGTGTGAAAACTTCAAGATTGTTAATTGCGAATTGCGTGAAAAATCTTTGAAACTCCAATGACTAAAATATTTATGTTTACCCAATTTGTAGATCGTTCAGCTTATGTAGCTGATTTATATTTATGATAAACCCTCTTCAGTGCTCAGTCGGTATTTTCAACCTATTCCTACAAAGAAGCGGCGTGCTTCGGTCTAGTAGTTCGCATTTCAGAAATAAAAGATGATAAAACGAAAATAAAAAGGAAAACTGGCCTGACAACTTTTTGCTTCTCTAACCAATTGCTTTGATGGGGCAAAGACGAAACATCACCACGCGTAGCTGCAGACGCGGCCCAGATTTCGCTCTGGACTTTACATTCGGAGCCTGTCCGATGGTTTTAAATTCAGTTATGAATTAAAATAGCTTTCTATCCCTGGATGGATTGAGTTTTAGTGCCATAAAAGATTTGCCAAGATGGTTCATCTCTCGGCACCATTATTCCTGGTCCGTGATAGAGATGATTACCAGCTGATTCTGGTGAGTTGTTTCCAAAGAAGATCCATTTTTGGGCAGAAAATGTGTTTGTTTTCTTGTCGTAGGTGGGCGAACCCATCTGCGTATATCTTGGCATTTTTGGTCGTTTTAATGAGTTATCTTCGGCTTTCAGACAGTACTCCTATATCGTACTGGTTTGGAATTAAACGACTTGGATTATTACTTCATTACTTGTCATCGGATAATTTAAGATATGACTAATTCGTGTCCGGAAGTTACCATCGATATCCGTTACCCATCTCAAGTGTGTTTTTATATTTCTGTGATTTCTTATAACGATTATAATACTAAATAAAATAGAAAAAAGAAAACATACGATTATGAAATTCTTTAAAATTTTGTTTCTATATTTTAGTTTGTTGAATTTTCAAATCATGAGCTGATATTTATCAGCGGCTGGAAATTATTCGGTTATAAATTTAAAATTTTGATTGAAAATAAACGATCAAACAAGTTTTTTTCTTTTCAGCATTTTTTCGGGTTTGGTCTTCCGCGTTTATGAAAATATCGTAGGTAAGAAAAAAATGCTCTTGTGATTTTACTTAAATAGAGGTGAGACACCATCCATTCAGCTATGAAAGTTTCATACGTTTATTATCATAAATATTATATTGTAAATTTATTATCTGCGTCGTGCTAAGGTATCTCTCTACCAATCGATTTAAATTTGTATTTGGAAACTACCTGGAAGTAATGTTACAGTCAACTAACCTTTGATGTTTATGTACCAATTTAAATGTGATGAGTACACAATTTTTTGTATATCTAGTATATCCTACTCTCAAAATTAAAATATATTAAATGTGTTTGGAAACATTAATAATAAAAAATCATTTGTTATGCTCATATCTAAATACATCTGCAAAATTACTGAGATCTATTCTTGCCTTCTTTCTTATTTATCATACCCGTAAAAAGCAGTTCATAACTATTTTTGTCTATACTTTTTATTTAGCGATCTGTGGCTTTAAATGGAATGTATTGTTACTTTAGTTTTAAATTAATAACATTTACTAGCTTAAAAACATTTTACCTTAATTATTGTAACATTTTATCATTAATTTTAATATATAATCTACTTATAGATGTCATAAATGGATATTTATTTATTTTCACAAATGGCAGGTTGTAAAATTTTGTGACATCTGGACATTAGTGTTCCAAAATACTGTTAAATATCAGGTATTCTTAATTCTTTTAGATTATACTTTATTCATATGTGATCCTGATCAGTAATTTTTTATATCTAGTTAAAATTCAAAATTTTTTTTGTTTAAACTTATTTTTCTCGTATAATTTTATATTATAATTATGATTTATCTCAGAGCATTATAGAAAGTTTTATATGATACCTCTCAGTGTCATTTTGTCTTTTACGATATTATGAACCAATAAAATCTTGCAAACTTGTAATAGAAGTAAATATATCTTTTTTTATCTCACCTATTTCAATGTCTGCCGATCAGAAAGAGCCTGCATATATTTGATAATGTTGTTGCTAAGCTCCCTGTACTAGAGAATGCTTGACCAGGTCCATGATGCTCTGTCATATGAGCAAATGGGAGGTGCATTCTGATCTTCTGCAAGCATGCTGACAAGGATATCTAAACGGTCCACAATATGGGAATGTTTTGTTGGAGCAGCAGAACAGGGACAAGGGGGGAAGACCTTTGTAGAGTTCTCAAAGTGCATACTATTTGTATGGCTTCTCCTTTGACGAGCCAGGGCAGTCTGAATTGGTCTCAGACCTTTAAAAGCAAGGCCAGACCAGGGCTCTTGGCTGGATACCAATGATGAGCAGGAGGGTCTCTCCAAAAACTGTATAGTGGGGGTGTCAAACTCAAAGGCTACCTTGGGCCAAACAAACAAGGTTCAACTATAGGTGAGCTGGAAAAAAAATCAATATTAATAGAAACATAGGTTTATTTACCTAATTACAGTATAATCAACATAAATATATGCATTTTGTTTAATAATAGCAAAAAAAGAGTATCATTAAAAAAGCATTTAGCAAATTCTTCCTATCATATTATAATTCTGCGTTGGTTATTTTATTATATATTATTGTGTGTCAATATATTGGCCGGGCCGCGAGTTTGACATCCCTGCTGTATAGCCTGGTCTTAAAAACAACTTGAGCTTCCGATGCAGTTTGAGCATCAAACAGGGATGAATCCTCTAAACAAAAAATCCTCTTGATCTTGTAAAGCACATTTTAGACTTCAACAACTGTTTTTATCTTTTCTATATATATGAATGAAATATATCAGATTTAGAATATTCCTTGGAACATGTATTTAATAAATTTTTTTTGTTTGGCTTGAGACATAATATGTACTTGGCAGTGCAGTAGATGAAAATAACTCTCAGAGCCTATATGTTTTTAATTATTCCTGTTTTTTTCTGATTTCCATTTGCATATAAACTGTGCTAAAGTAGTCGGGAAATAAATGAATGCTTGTAACAAGTGCTTGTTTGTATGTGTATGTAATAGAGAGGAAGAATGAAAAGACTATTCACATTATTTAGTATTAATATTTTACAAAGAGATTTTCTCCTATTAATAATATTTTTTGCCCCTAAATTTCCTGTTCAGTGGTGTGCTTTAATATCTTAAAATTTATCTTAAGTAAAAATTATGGAATTGTGACAAAGTATTAAAAAAGAGAAAAAACATAGGGTGAAATAGTGAAGTCAAATTTTGATAAATAATGCATTTGAGAGAGTTTGAAGAAATGATGTTTTTAAAGAGTTTATTTTCAAGCATCTAATTTAATGAATTGTTAAATATTTAAAAAGCTTATTCTTTAATGTGTTCAATATTGATCAAATATTTTGATTAAAAAAATCAGTGATTTTTCAGTGTTTATTACTTTTAAGTTACTTGAATATTTTATTATTTCAATATTTAACCCTACAGTGCATCGTGTAGCCAATTGACAACACTTTTTAAATCCTTCCTATTGGCTACATTTAATGTTTCCAAAAGTCTACCTTATGTGTTTAGTAATCATTTTAGTTGGTTTCTTTAAAATCACTCACATAAAAGTCAATAGATATCACTAGGAGCTGGGCATCTGGCCATTGGTTGTAAATATCAGAAAATGCTGTGATCCCTAAGTAAGGGATATTTCTAATACTGTAAAAAAATAATAAATGCTTACAGATGGCTTTCAAAAAAATTTAAGTGGTAAAATGAATATTTAGTTTCAACTTAGTATTGTTGTATTTTCATTTTTGTCTTTGAATATTGAAATTGAACTTTAAATTCACTTGTTTCCATTTGGCAACACTGTGTGTTTAAGAAGGAAGTATACAACTCATCTGGAAGTCAATAACTCAATGCTTCACACACACAGTTTACATGTTAAACTTGTTGCAGTTTTTATGTAGAAGTGTGTTGTTTTTCACAATGGATAAAATATATTTTACGGATAAAGATGGCAAAAAAAAGTGTGTGCCACTAAGCTCAGGCACCACATGAAACAATACATCCCAAACAAGCCACATAAATATGGGTTTAAATTATTTGAACTGAGCGGTGCATCTGGTTTTGCATATAATTTTGAGATTTATACCGGAAGAGAAAATATCAAGAGTCGTCTTCCTAATGAACCGGATTTGGGATCTAGTGGCAATGTGGTAGTTAGATTCCGTTCAGTAATGCAACATGTTAATCACAAGTTGTACTTTGACAATCATTATACATCTATAGATTTAGTGAAATATTTCAAAACAAATGGTATATTATGCCTTGGAACTGTACGTCGAAATAGAATATCTAATTGTAAATTGCCCATTGATCGTGAAATGAAATCACAACCGAGGGGCACAATTACTGAATTTATTGCCAACATAGATGGATGTGATATTTCTAATTTGGCATGGCAGACAATAAGCCTGTTATTATGTTGTCGACATTTGCAGGTACAAATCCTCTGAAGGAAATTGAACGTATGATAGAAAAGCCAAATCTAGAAAGACTTTATCATGCCCTAATGTAATATCCATTTACAGTAAGCACATGGAGGGTTGTCGACCTTCTAAACAGCCCTCTTGGTATATATAGATTATAATGCGATCAAAGAAGTGGTACTTTCAGTTATTTTACCACTTATTAGATTTAACTGTCATAAATGCATGGTCATTGTATAGATGTGTAACAATACAATGTGCACATAACAATACAGTAAATTCAGATAAGATGATGAAGTTATCTCAATTCAGACTTGAATTAGCTGAAACTTTGTGCTCATATGGGGAAATTGAAACCTTGAAACGGGGGGCGACTTTCAGATGTATAACCCAAATTAAAGCGAAGAGCGAAACCAAGCTGTCGAGGATCCCCAGAGGATGTGTGATTTGGTAAAAAAGACCACTGGCTTGAACAAAATGTCATCATGTAAAGGGTTCACTAGAGTTAAATGTTTAAAATGTTCAGTGCCCTTATGCTTCAACAAAAATAATAACTATTTCTTACAATCACTTGCCATAATAAAAAAAGTGTTTTTGTGTTAGAAAAAGTATTATTAATAATACTCAAGTATTATTTATATACTCATTTACTGTTTTCTAGAACTTAAGAGAGTTCACATACTGTAGCCATTTGGCACAATTTCTTTTTTAAAAATTAATTCCAGAAAACATGGTGTAGCCGTTTGAACAAATTTATTTATAATTATTTCAATAACATTTGTGTTAAGAATTTTTTTTATTATTTTTCCTGTGTTATGTGTGTTTGTTTACAGCACATACATTTTTTTGGTCGAAAAATAAAACTTCATGCATTCTAAAGTTAATTATTTACTGAACCATTAAAACTTTTTTTTTTTTTTTTTTGTATTTTTTAATGTAATATTGATGATTAGATTGTGTTACATACTTTTGATTACACCTAAATTTTGTCTTAGTAAAACCCATTATATTAAAATCTTATTTAAATTTTATGGATTGATAAAATATATATATATATATATATATTTTAACATAGTTTTTATGTTTTTCATTAAATTTTTAAATATTTAAGGTGATTAGGAGGCAGTAAATCAACTTATGCAATATTTCATAAATTATCTAGAAATTTATTTAAAAGCAGAATGCTGTAGTGTAATTGTATTTATTTTTATTTGTTTATTTTTAAAGGCAAAACAGAGAGCATCGGTTCTGTGGCTCCTGTCAAAAGCTTATATGCCTAAAATTCCACCTGAGCTTTATGAACCTTGTTACAGAGACCATGAGGTTTGTATATCATCTATGTATAACTATTCTGTTGCTGTGATTTTTGTCCATTCTAACTGAAATGAATTGAAATATGATAAAAGCCTTTTATGTTTCCTCATACACACACACACACACTTTATTTTTTCTTTCCTATAAATGAAGAAAATTTTAATTGCAATGTTGTATGGCATCAGTTGAAATCAACCTTTGTAATTTAATAATTTATTTGAAAATAACTCTCCATAATAGGTTAACAAAAATTATAAGGATTAACCTCAAAACTATTTCTATTTTTTATATAAAGTGCCTCTTTCTGAAAGTAAAACTTTACAGGTCTCATTTTGAAAGCAAAATCAATCTGCTAAAATTCAGAGAAGAAAAATTTATTTTTATTCATTCAACATTATCATATGAATTTCTAGTTTTCAAGACCCAGATTCACATACATTCTAAAATTTTCAGAAGTAAATACTGACGTAAAACAAATATGAAGCCATGTATACTAATGTATGGTTTTATCCAATATTTCCATGTCAATGATTGAATTATTAGAAAATTTTTTAACAAATCATTTTGAGAACAAGATTGTTAAAGAATTTTTTTTTCATAATGTACGTAAATTATTACTGCCAGACCAAAATAAAAAAAATCATCAATATTAGTACTTCTGTGGTACCATGTTTAAATTTATTTATAGTTCCTTTCCTTAGAAAAATTAATTTAGAAGTATTTTCATAACTTCTTACCATTAATCACTTTAAATTTTCATAGAAAATTTTTTCTGTAATTTTATCTTCAAATGAATTATGTTGGAATTATGAATGTTTTTATTATGTACTTCAACTAATTTGTTTGATCGTGTGTATATGAAATATCTAACAACTGTGATGTAAATGTACATAGTACATTTTATATTTATTTGATAAACACTATCATCATTTCAGCTTTAATGTTAAATTTTTTTTCATATTGAATTTTTGTTTTAGGGGAATGATCGCCTTAAGCCTCAGATAGTGCATGCTTTGGCCAATGCAGAGTTGTACTGCTTGGCATTGGCCAACATCTATGCAGATCCTAACTATCACAATTTAAACCATCATGGAATTATCCAGGTTCTCACAAGAAAAGGAATTGAAATAAATGAACCTATGGATGCCAACCTGACCGAAACTGTTCTGGTTCAAACTGCACCTATACGAATGGTAAGTTCAGTCACTGCTGTTATATTCTATGTTTTGAACTCTAACTATATATGAAATATTTTCATTCGACTCAGTAGTAAGGGAAGGAAAAAAGAAAAAAGTTTTTGTGTAAAATATATCCTTCTAAGATATGTATGACATATGATTGTCTGTTGTCGATATAAAATTATGCACATGGATTTTCTTCAAGTCTACGTATATGTGAAAGAGTGAAGGCAAAACTTATTTTAAAAGATCTGAGAAGCCAAATAAAAAAGTCGGTGAAATTTTTCAGTCTGTTTTCTCTGTATAACCATCTTTCTCTGTATATGCCAGTGAGCAGTAAGTGGTAATGTTTCTTTTCCTCATTTTCCATTTTGTTTTCTACCTGATTGTATGGTTTTGTGTCAAAACTTTCATAGCTTAATTCAAAAACTCTCTGTATCAGCCTTTTGCCTTTGAGTGATCTGTAATTTGGTCAAAAAATTCAAATTTTCAGCTTTAAAACACTAAATTATTTAACAATTTTAAAAAAGTAAGGTTTTTGAGTAAATAAACTTTCATTATAAATATAAATTTATGTGTTGGTGAATGATACAATTAAGTGGTGGGGGTGAAAACTATGATATGTAATTTATTTAAATTCTACTCTTGTGACTTTTTAGACCTCTTGTAACTAAGACAACTTTAAAGGTTAAAAATGGATAAAAAAGCAATGTTAGTTTATAAGAAATTTTAATGATGTTGTCCAGAAAAAGTTGTTGAAGTAGTCTGGTATTTTAAGGCTGATAATTTCTGTACTGTGCCAGCTAAAAGTTTTTATAATTTCATTTGATTCATGTCTACAATTGATTATCTTTAGTTGCTGCGCTTAGTTTCTTGCTATACCACAAGGTTTTGCTAAAAAGAATGATAAAGTTACTGAGTATGTATATTTGTATACATATAACAATGAGTATGTTCAGGTTTAAAAAAAAAATAGTTTATAGATGTTTTCATCATTTTACAAGCTGATTATCAGTTGTAATAGTTATTATTTTTTATACAATAAGCTTTGTCAAGATCAAACCTTTATCACTTTTTTTCTCTCATCTTTTTTAAGTAACATTTGTTTAGCTTTTTCATATGGTTTCTTTAATTTTTATCATCGACTGACCTGTTGGTAACTTTAGAATTTTGGATATTTGGTCCCCAAATTGTGATATTGCTAAAAACCCAAGTTTGCATTACTTCCAGAGTTCTACATTCTGTTATGCTATGAAACACTTAAATATGAAGTATACCTTTCGAGTACTAACACCCATATTAATTTTGAAGTCTTTTTTTTCTTCCTAAATTTTTGTGATCAGTCATTTTTTTTATCAAAACACACTTGTAACTACATAATCTGTAATCATAATTTAAATATTTTTCTAATGATTATTGCACAGTTAAGAATACTTAATAGTGTGTTTAAGAAGAGATAAGAGAAAAAAAAAAGCTCAGTTATGGTGACAAGTAAGTTGCTTTTGTAGTTAGTTAATGCATGATCTGGAGGCCCTATGTTAGAATAACCAAGATGGTCATCTATGTTGATTGCTTCCTTTCCTTTCATTTTTCCAAAAAAGCCACTTAAACCCTCAAAAGGCACGAAGTTCTTTCTTCAATTTTTTTTATATGAAAGAGTGATAATATGGGATGGAATACAGTCGTAAAATGCATACCTTTCTTTGTTAGACATAACATAATAGTTTCCCCTTAAACACTTTAGCACAACACTGTCCTATTAGCTTGACCCGGGGGCATCTTTACTCGTCCGGGTCCGATTTCACTTTTCTCCACTGACAAATAGGGACTCTTTTTTTCCCCCACCTCTCACATACTGGTTGTGGATTCCTGGACCCTGAAACACATAAATCTTTGGTGAAGTGTCCACTATCACTTAGGAAAACCTGACATTAGTAGATTCAGCCCATTATCAAACAGTGAAACGTAAGCCAGAAGGTGAATCTTCGTCTTAGACTATTGGTATTGAAAGAGGTATAAACAGCCTCCTGAAAACATCATTACGTCAAACTACCATAGAAAACTTTTTCTTGCTCCCTTCCTGTGGTTGAAATGTTAAAACTGTTATGCAGGTATGTTGTAACAAATATTGGATTTTTTCTTCTCTTACTATAATTATGTGTATCTAGTTATAGGTCTAGAAATTAAGTTGTATTTTTAAAATTATAAAATATAATTTTCATAAAAGATAATTAACATTAATTAAAGAGTATTTTATGGTAAATTATCTAATATATGTATATATATAGGCGTGTGTGTTCCAAAAACCTAAATTTCGGCTATAAGAATCAACCGTTTATAAGAATCAAAAACAGTAATAACAAACGTGATTCTTATAAGCGGAAATCACTGTACTTGCAATTTAACTTCTCTAATTCATAATGTTTACAAGCTGTGACATAATTAATATTTTGTTATTTATTATTAATGAAATTTGTCAGAATTTTTTTTAAATATGAAACCAGGGATAAGGGCGAACTTTTTTAAACAATTTTCATTAATGAACTGATTTAAACAATTTTCATTAATGTGTTTGTCAATTAAATTTGCTTTCCTAATGCAGTGAATTTGTTGTAAGAAATTAAATATAATTTTTATAATGTAATTTGTATTTTACAGAATGCTCATATGGCTGTAATAGAAGGCATAATGGCACTTTTTATAAAAGAAGTTCTGATTCCAGAAAAAGTTGTTGAAGTAGTCAGGTATATTATGGCTAATATTTCTGTACATTGCTAGCTGAAAATTATTTACTTTGTTTTATATCTGCATTTGATTACCTTAATTTGCTGTCATAAATCATTATCTGGTTTAAGTTGAATTTTAAGCAAAGAAAGAATCAGAAACAGGTATAAAGTGTATCCCATTTAATGAAATGCCTGTAAAATCACCTGACTCTTGTACAATGGACTTTTGTGCTTTCGGTTTATTAAAACAAGTCTTAGGAAAATGGCATCCAAGAACACTGAACGGACTTTGGAAAATGGTCCAAGAGGAATGGGGTAAAATTGATATGACAGTACTAAGAAAAAGTTTACTTTCATGGAAAATTCGAGCTAGATCTATTGTGAAGAACCATAGCTATTAGATAGAAGCAAATTGCTGCAAAAAAAATGCGTCATTTATGCTTAAAACTTAACACTTTATGGAAACGATTTTGATAGTTATCGACCTTCTGTATATACAGTGGAACCCCGATTTTTCGTTTTTCATGGGACCAGCGGTAAAAAACGTACGAAATGGGAAAACGTAAAATCGGGGTTAAAAAGAATCTAAGCATATTGTTAAAAAATTGACACTTACCGAATGAACTATTGGAAAAAATGTGTAATCGTTACTTGTTTATTGCTTTTAGATACAATTTCAACTACAGCACGTTCAATACTAACAATTTTTTTGAAATTTGCTTCTTGGTTTACATTCGAAACTAAAAATTGTTTCAGAGTTTTTATGCTTTGAATCACTTGATCAGCTGTAGGTACTTCATCCTCCGTTATTTCTTCATCACCATTATCATTGGAAGGGGGCATTAAATTAGATATCGAAGGAATTTGTGAAGTGATGAAATGTGCGTCACAGTCGATATAGGCGTTATCAACTTCCGGAAGATTTTTACCTTCAGCCACGCAAACTTCTTCCGTTTCATTGTAATCTGAAAGTGAAGGGCTAATTTCATCGTTGGATTCCGAGAAGCCTGCTTTATTAAACACATTGGTAATGCATTTTTTGTCGACACTGTCCCACGCTGCAGAAATCAAATTCAGAGTTTCCAGAACACTTACCTTTGATGTAGAAGCATCATGCAGGGCACCGCAGATAGATTTAAAGCATAAATTGTTCTTTTTTTTAAAAATCTGTCGATCCAGCCATTCGATGCAGAGAAGCCCTGGAGTTTAAGCTTTTCAGCAATTTCAAGCGCCTTTTCTTTAACGATGGATCCGTTTATTGGAATTTTTGATGCCCGGGGTTCCTTGAACCATTCCATTAAAATTTCTTCCAAATCATCATACGGAGATGCCTTAAGAGTTTTTCGTTACTTTGCAGATTTTCCGAGTTTTTCAGCACCTAACTCTATTGAAACTTCTTGCTTTAAAATAGTTTACAAAGTCGAATATGCAATACCCAATGATTTAGCAAGATCAACTTTAGTGCCATGAAATTATTTAGCTTTTTCGATGATTTCGGCCTTTTTGGCTGGAAAGAAACATTTTCTTTTAGACGTCCTTCCTTCAGGTTAATAAAGCTTGACAATGAGAAAATTGGCTACGGTGCTCAAACGAACTCTTACAGACCAGTTGAAACCAGTTCTACCTTTAGTGGGTTGCATGGGCTGGTCAGAGTCCCCCCCTTTCCATGTGATGTGTGGACATTGGACAATCGAATCAAAAGCGATCCCTCCCCTCTTTCTCTTTTGTTGACAGAGAGTGATCGAAGAATCGAAAGGCATTGCCGTGATTCTCTCCTCATTTTCCGGTGTTCCGTGCTTTGCTCCTTCTCCCACCCTTATGATTTTGACACTGGGAGGAAACCCCTTCTGCAAACCATACTCAGACAAAAGGACAATAAGTCGGATAGAAAGAATGCCAGAACTGCTTCAAACTGGCAAGAAACAAGTTTTTCTTGAAGATGAACTGCAAAAAGTTTGTGTGAGCCTTGTAAAGGAAAAAAAATTTTGATCTCGTCAATAGAAAAAAACGTATTAAGCGGGATTTTCAGGAAAGGGGTAACGTAAAATCCGGGATATTTTAACATTATCGGTATAGGCAATTTTCACGGACTAGCAGAAAATGACGTAGGAAGCGGGATAACGTACGAAACGGACAACGTTAAATCGGGGTTCAACTGTATGTATATATATATATATATATATATGTGTGTGAGTAAATGCCATTTTACATGCAATATACTAATAGTCATTTATTGTAATGAAAATAATTTGTACTTAACTATTTTATTAATTTTCTTTTAAAAATAACTTACAATTTGATTTAACATAAATATAAAACTTGAGGTTATGTATTTCATTAGGCATTATTTAAAAAATATATATGAAATTAAAATGGAGTTATTTTATTTTTAAATGTTGGATATTTTGTATTATTAAAGTGGAATTTTAGTCTATAGTAACTGAAAAACATTGAAATGTGAGAGCAAACAATATGCTACACATGAGTTTGATCTCTGTAAAAATAAGTTTATGCTTAATATCATGAAAAGGTACAATGCAAAGATAAACAAATTTGATTATTCATTAATGTAATTTGTTATTCATTGTTTAGCTAGGAATATTCTTATGTAAAGTTTTGAATTATGTAAGGCACTGAGTTTTATATGGTATATAAGTATATATAAGTTTGTAAGGGATAGTTTGCAATTTTCTTACTTGGTTATGTTGTCTATTGCATATTGCTGTTAAACAGACAGTTATCTAAATCATTAACATTAAGCTGGGTGCTGGTCGGTTAGCTTGGGCACTGTTATCGGTACCAGAGTCTGTGGGTTTGAGTCCCACTATTGGCATTGATGTTTGTAGCAGTTTGGAAGCGGCTTTAAGCAGTGGGCCCCAATCTAATTAGCCCTCATGTGATTAAAAATGACCATAGCACTTTCAACTAACTAACCATTAACAGAGGTATCATTTACTGTATTATTTATTAAACTTAGATTTTAGGTATGTATCAGGTAATTTTGGGGGATTCTGAAATGGAAGCTAGAATTTGTGAAACATTTAATCTCTTTTTTACTTAGAATTGAAATTTATCATTCATTGTAGTACATCTTTACGCCTCCCCAAAACTGAGCCATTTTACTGATGTTTGCAGTATAATAAGCCTGAATATTTATGGATTCTTTACTTCTTTATTTCTAGCCGTTTCTCTATTGTTGATCCTGAAAGTGAACTTCCTTATGATAGTGAAGAAGCTGCCCTTTTGTGGATTAACAAGTCTTGCCTAAAAGTTAGGCATAGCATTGAAGAAGATTTAGGTTTTAGTAATAGCCCTAGTAGTCCAGATTCTAGTCATGTAAGTAGAATTTGTCTTGTAACTCATTTATATCAAGATTTTAATTATTAATTCCATAATTTTTGTTTAAATGGAGATGTAATGCATCTCAAGGGAATTTTAATAGATATAATTTCTTAGATGTTATTGAGGTATATTCTGAATGTCATATTATGGATAGTTTAAAAAAAGAAAAAAAAAAGAGAGAGAGAGACTTTTGGTAGAACTTTTTCTTTCAATACCCTGAATTAAATGGTAATGTATTTTCATTATACCTGTTACAAATGTTATTAGCCTCTCAATAATTAAAATTGAATAAATTCCCCCCATATTTTATATATATATTTAAAGCTTTAAACAAATACCTTCATATATCCTAGGGATTGCAGAATTGGGTGCCTGGAGAAATTATAAGAACGTGGTTTTAATGGTTGTAGAACAGGGTACTCGACGTAGTGAATCATAGATTTAAAAGCCATCATTCTTATGGTGATAAACAGTTTTATCATACTTCACAATTTATCACTTTCTAGATGTTTGGAACCCTTTGTATTAACTACTGGATTCTTTTCAACTATTTTAGAAATCAGCACTCTTCTACTGTCAAAAGATATGCCATTGTTTGTTACTTGCTTTTATTGCTTTATTTCATTTAAAATTTTGAAGAGAAATTTTATTCATTCCAGTTATACACAGCAAAAAATATATTGTATTTTATATTATTTAAAATTATGTGATCTAGTCTTTGAAGAATTTATCTAGTGTAAATTGAAAATAAAAACAACCTTCACAGAGGAAAAAAAAAAAAAAAAAAGTCAGAAATCGCTAGTTTTGGGTTTTTGAACTAATTTCCTGTGGGTGGGTAGGGAAGGAAAATGTTATCTCTAATGTTAACTCTTCACAAACTTGATCTAAATCCATTTTGAAAACTAAAGCTATTATTTCATTGCCTGCGTTATTGCAAATTCTACTTGAAAATCCCAGAAATTTATCATCAAACATTGAGAATAATAATAATAATAATAATTTACAAGATATTGGCTGAAATAAGCATTCTTAAATTGCCTCAGAAACATTCACCAAGGTTATGAGTGATTGATGACATAAATTTATCATCATTGAGAATAATAGTAATAATAATAATAATAATTTGCAAGATATTGGCTGAAATAAGCATTCTTTAATTGCCCCAGAAACATCCACCAAGGTTATGAGTGATTTGATGCAAAAGGCTATTGAAAAATATTTAGAACCTCTTCCTTTAGAGGAAAGTAACACTATTTTGGGGAAATTGTAAGGTGAAATATGGCACCGTTTGAGGAAGATGGTTAAATGGTGATCAAGGCAAAAAATTAAAGCTGTACTACCATTGTCTATTAAGTATTATCCCCACATTTATTGTGTCAGAAGAGCCTTTTTTGCTTTAGGCCAAATTTGTATGGGGAAAAAAAAAACTAATGCCTATGTGACAAAAGCATGTAAATGGTATGTTTTTGTTTTTTTGTTTTGTTTGTTTGTACTCCTTCCAAAAAGACTTAAATTAAAATGTATTATTTACTTATGCAATAAACTAAAATTCTTTACATTATAAATAAATATTAAGCTTCTACATTAATATTTATGGCCAATGCTTTGTAGTTCATTTATTATTCAAACATGGGTAATACACTGTTACTTGGTCCTGGAAAAATTTGAGAACCAAAACCCAGTTCTGAATTTTTAGTCTGGTTGTACAATGCCTAATATATCTTCTCAGTTGTAGAGAATATATCTGGAAGAATGTGTTGAAATTGTATTGTTTGCTATTTCTGTATGTATTTGTTTACGGTTTATCTAATGATATCAAAAGTCTGGTAGTGAATTGTTAAAGATACCATGTTTATTGTGATCAAATTTTATGTCCCAAACAAAATAAAAGTGTAATGTTCTTATAAAACTGGTGTTTGGTTTGCTTGTTTACATTTTTTTCCCTTAAATTAGAAACTAAAATGAAATTTTTATTGATGAACTTTCACAACATCTTACTCATTTTCTCAAAATATTTTATTTTCAGACTTTACACCACAGCAATCTTCCATTTATTGCTTTGGCTCAAGACTTAGGTGATCTAAGTGATGGTTGTTGTATTGCTGCCTTGTTGAGTCTGTACTGTCCAAGATATTTTAAGTGGCAAGGTCCTGATAAATATTCTTGTATCTTTATTATTATTATTATTATTATTATTAAAAAAATTGTTTGTAATGTAACTAACAAAATTATCCTTGTTTAATCTTTACATTGTAGCAAAATATGTGTGGTGTGCAATTGTAAAAATACTTTTAATGTAGCAACATAGCCATGTAAGCAAGCTCTTGTAAAAATTTTCAGTTTTAAAATAGATTGTAGAGTTGATATGATACACCATTTTAATTTCTAATCAACCCCTTAATCGTTGTAGAATTTTCAGAAAATTAGTTCAAACTCATCGATTTTTTTTATTATTGCCTCATTTTATTATTCACAAAATTCTGAGTTAATTAGTAAAGAGAAATTTGTATGTGTATTTTTTTCAAATTTAAAGTGTTCAGAATGGATAAAATTTTTAAATCACAATTTTATTTACCTTATATTTGGCTTTTTCTTTGGTATACACATGACGTATCGCCACGTAATTTTCTGAATATTCATTCAAAAATCATAGATTTTATTTGCCCCATGTTATTCAGAAAATTCTGAGTTAATTAGTAATAGAAGCAGTGTATTTTTTTTTTTCAAATTTAAAGTGTTCAGGATGGATAAAATTTTTTAAAATCAGAATTTTATTTACCTTATATTTGGCCCTTTTTTTGTACACACATGATGTGTTGGGAAGCATCAATGCAACAAATCGTACAGCTCCAACTCGTACAAACTCTTATAATGAAGCATTCCAATCTTATAATCAAGTTTGTCTGTTCAGTATGGCCATCTATTGAGTGCTTAAGCATTTAAAATAACCTCGGGTGCTGCAAAATCAAAGAATCCATATTATATTAGCAAAAGTTATGCGGAGTTCAGCCCGTGAGCGTCACAGGCACGACAAAATTTGCTTACAAATGACTACCTGTGAAGGTATGGAACGTGACGATTAAGGGGTTAATACAATTTATTTTTTCTCAGAAGTTTGTGTTTTGTTTGGTAACTTTAGTTTCACTATCTTTTATTTTTATTTTGTAGATATTCATTTTCATGATCCAATGAGTTTAGCTGACTCAGTACATAATTTGCAACTAATTCAAAATTTCTGCCAAGATCATTTACCTCAAGATATCTATTGCCTGTCTCTGGAAGATATGGTGTATATGCATCCATCAATAGTTCCGAATGTCCTTGCCTTTATTGCAGATCTTATGTACATATTTGAAATTAGGCCACCTAAGCACATATGCAGACCAGGAACTCGGTTAGAGAGGGAAGAGGAATCTAAAATGTCTGATGGTAAGCAAAAATGTAGTCATATTTTAAACTTTTGAAATATCTTAGAACAGTTGATACAAAATGTAATTGCAAAAGCTGATAACAAAATAGAATCATGTGTATGTTGTGATTTTACCTGAATAATAGAAATCAGATTATTGACATATCAGACTATCTCTATAATCAAATAAGAAATATGAAGAATACATGCATTATAGTTTGTATTATGCTTTAGTCTGAGGAACTTCTTAAATTTCAGCCCCTTTTTAAGCGGCTAACTGCACATATTTTTTTAATAAGACTGGGGGAACTGAACCAAAATATTCTGCACTGTTTTTGAATGTTTTCTTCCTTAGTTGGATGTATAATTTTTGTAATTTTCAGAACTGCAATAATTCATTTAGTATTTTAACATTATTGATTTTGCTGAGATACCTCCCTAACATCGTAGCCATTTCATCTCCAAGTTTTGTGGAAGGTTTCTGATTTCAGATTTAAATGTAGTTCAGACTCATCCATTCTAAGTGCTTGTTCATATAGGATCCGTCAGCGTTACTCAAATTGACATATTTTAAACCAATCACAGATCTTAACAATTTTGTGGCTTATCGTTTGAAGATTTGTAATTGGTTTAATATATTTCAACATAAGTAACGCTGACAGATTCTATGTGAACAGGCCCTTAGTTAATTATGATCCTGATATTACTAATATTTAATAAAAAATTTAGAGAATTTCTGTGTATGAAAATTAAACCGCTAGTTTGAGCAGCGAATGCCATGTTACGTGCTCATCAAATGAGAACACAAGAAGCATATAATATTTACAACCTTTATGTACAATAATTATACAGTTGTATACATATTATTCTGAGACTACTATCCAGTCTTAAACCGAGATTTTAACACTGAACAATTACCACCCGGGGCAGCTTGCTCTGCCCAAACATGAGTCACCCTCAGAAACCGAACAGTGCCCAACCTCTCTCGTAGGGAGATAGCTTCAAATCCCTCCCCCACACTGGAACTCCCCATGTAGTCTAAGGGATGGGATGACCTTGGTCCTAGGATCGCAAGCTCTCCCCCTTCTACGGATTTTGAGAAAACGTTTTTCGAATTCTCAAAAAGAAGAATCTGTACATTGCAGCCACAGTGAACTATGCAACAATCGCCCAGCTTCCTTGTGTCACTCATTCACTTTAAGAGAGTAGCTGGTAATAAAAGCAAAAGTGAGGAAAGCGGGGCGAAAAGGTCAAAATTCAACAAATAAGATTTAATTTCAGTTCAGCCTTTCTCCTCCTCTTCCATCAACATCTTTAAGTCTGATCTCCAATGTAAGTGTTGTGCATTACACTTAATAAAACAAATTTATTGCAGTACATTCTATTGTGTTGCGTTTTTATACAATGCTTGTCGTTTATAAGCACATTTTTCTTATTTAAAAACATGTAACAAAAATTGCGGTGTTTTGGGGAGCCCGGAATGAATTAATGGTATTTCCATTCATTTCAATGGGGAAAATTGATTCGAGATACGAGTATTTTGAGTTACGAACTCCGTCATGGAACGAATTAAACTCGTAAGTCGAGGTACTACTGTAGTTGCCAGTTTACTCTGTTTCACATCATATGATTCAACTTAAGTATTATCTTTTTGTATCTTCTCAACAATTTAATTTTAATAAAATAAACGGTCAGTTATAACAAATTTTTCCCTTTGAAGAAAATAGTGCATTTAATTTTTTTTTTCCTTTATCATATCCCAGTTTATGTAAAAAAATTTTAATTCTTACACTCTTGCTATTTTGTGAAACTTTATATATTTTACTATAGTATACGGGGAAAATTGTAATTTCTCTTTATTTCTTTTACAGTCACTCATTTAAATGGCCAAAGACAGTCACCCCTCCAAAATTGTAGAATAAGAAATTTTCAGAAATCTGTTAGTCCCATTCCAGATTTAAGGTCAGGGAATTATGAAGTGAGTCGCAGGTTAGTATTTTGTCTTTTTATTTCGTCTCAAAAGTGTGTGAATTAAGGTATCATTTAATCTATTTTTTTTTCTGTAAATGTTGTTTCCAACATGGCAGGCACTTTGTCTGCTACAACATTCACCCATCCACATAACATTAATTTTTTTAATCATTATCATCATCAGTAGCACTACAGTCCTATGTGGACCTTGACTGTCTGCAGGAGCTTTCCCCACACTGTCCAGCTGAGGCAGACTGAACACTAGATTTTTTCTTCATGGTGAGGAAGTCTAGGTCAACACAGTCACCTTAATTCACTTTTGGTCTTCTCTTTGGTCTATTGCTTAGCGGTTTCAATAGAAAAACTTTATTTGTTCTTAATGTCATTCATTTTTGGACATGCCGAGCCTATTTCATTCTATTTAATTTGATATATTTTATAATAGCAGGTTCCTTAAACAAATTATATCCTTAAAATGTAATTATCTTCTCTATTCACCATCCTCCTGAAACCTGCCCATAACACTTTGTATGACACTTCTCTCAATGATGAGCTGTAAATTTTCATTACACTTGCCAAGTGTCCAAGTTTTATGCATAAGTCACAACAGATCTCACCAAAACTGTATACAGAATTATTATTATTATTCCCTTTATTAAATGAAGGCTGAAGTAGGTTCTTAGACCATTAGAACATCTGGTTGTGGCAATAATTCTCCTTCAAATTTCAGAGCTACTATTGTTACAACTGATTCTAGACATTTTGTTTATCAGAATATGAAGATTAATGTTATTTGTTTATTTTAAGTGTTTGCTGTTAGTAAATATTTCGTGGATTAAATAGATTCTGTATAATTGTGTTTTTAGTGGAAGCTGGCAAAGACCACAAAAATCTTTATCTGCCCGAAGAATCAATGTGCATGATGACAGAAAAATAGAAGGTATGTATACAAAAACTCATTTTAAGTTTTTATCAAATTAGTTTGAGTGGTATACTTTACAAAATCACATTTTCTATGTATACATAAATTAGAAAATGGATATGTATGGACTTGAATTATTGTTTTCAGTGATTTATTAACAGCATTTTAGCTGCATAAAGCACAAATTTAGTTTTATATTTAATTTGTGAAATAAAAATTATGAAATGGAAATATTTTTTAGGGGATATAAGCACGAAAAAAGGTTTGTGGTAGTGTTTTCAGTCACATATATTCTTCTAAACTGGTGACTCCTCTTTTTTACTTTTTTTAATTATATATACAGTAGAACCCCGATTTTACGTTGTCCGTTTCGTACGTTATCCCGCTTCCTACGTCATTTTCTGCCGGTCTGTGAAAATTGCCTATACCGATAATGTTAAAATATCCCGGATTTTACGTCATCCCTTTCCAGAAAATCCCGCTTAATACGTTTTTTTCTAAAGACGAGATCAAAATGTGTTTTCCTCTACAAGGCTCCCATAACCTTTTTCGAGTTATTTCTTTCAATAAAAACTTGTTTCTTGCCTGTTTGAAGCAGTTCTGGCATTCTTCTGTCCGACTTATTGTCCTTTTGTAGAGGTTTTCTCCCAGTGTCAAAATCATAAGGGTGGGAGAAGGAGCAAGGCACAGGGCACCGGAAAGTGAGGAGAGAATCACGGCAATGTCTTTCTATTCTTCGATCACTCTCTGTCAACAAAAGAGAAAGAGGGGAGGGATCGCTTTTGATTCGATTGTCCAATGTCCACACTTCACATGGAAAGGGGGGAACTCTGACCAGCCCATGCAACCCACTAAAGGTAGAACTGGTTTCAACTGGTCTGTAAGAGTTCGTTTGAGCAACTTAGCCATTTTTCTCATTGTCAAGCGTTCTTAACCTGCAGGAAGGATGTCTAAACGAAAATGTTTCTCTCTAGCCAAATAGGCCGAAATAGTCGAAAAAGCTAAACAATATCATGGCACTAAAGTTGATCTTGCTAAAGCATTGGGTATTGCATATTCAACTTTGCAAACGATTTTAAAACAAGAAGTTTCAGTAGAGTTAAGTGCTGAAAAACTCAGAAAATCTGCAAAGAAACAAAAAACTCTTAAGACATCTCCGTATGATGATTTGGAAAATTTTTTAATGGAATGGTTCAAGGAAGCCCGGGCATAAAAAAATTCCAATAAACGGATCCATCGTTAAAGAAAAGGCGCTTGAAATTGCCGAAAGGCTTAACCTCCAGGGCTTTTCTGCATCGAATGGCTGGATGGACAGATTTTAAAAAAAGGAACAATTTATGTTTTAAATCTATCTGCGGAGAATTCGATGGTGTGGATAGAAGAATGAATGGAGTGGATAGAAGAATGGTGAAAGAGAACACTTAATTTATTAAAGGAGTACATTCCAAAAGACGTATTCAACGCCGATGAGATGGGACTATTTTTCATCTTGTTACCCAACAAAACATTGACGGTCAAAGGCGAAAATTGCCACGAAGGAAAGCTTTCAAAAATGCGCTTAACTGTTTTACTATGTACTAATGCCGACGGAAGTGAGAAATTAACGCCTCTTGTGATTGGTAGAGCAAAGAAACCGCAGTGTTTCAATAATGTGAAAAGTTTACCTACGGATTACACTTCGAATAAAAAGGCGTGGATAACTCAATCGCTGTTTGAAGATTTTCTTCGAAAACTGAATAAAACAAATGCGACTACAAAAGCGAAAAATCATATTTTTTATTGATAATTGATCCTCTCATTTGGATCTTAAATTGAAAAATGTTCAAGTAGAATTTTTTCCATCAAACTGCACCAGCCAACTTCAACCTTTGGATTTAGGAATTATCCGATCATTTAAATCGCATTACAGGAAAAAACTGGTCAGGAAATCACTTCTTTTTATTGGTTTCGGTGACCTGCATGATGCTTCTACAGCAAAGATAAATGTTATGGAAGCTCTGAATTTGATTTCTGCAGCGCGGGACAGTGTCGACAAAAAATGCATTACCAATATGCTTTATAAAGCAGGTTTCTCGGAATCCAACGAGGAAATTAGCCCTTCACCTTCAGATTACAATGAAACAGAAGAAGATTACGTGGCTGAAGGTGAAAATCTTTCGGAAGTCGATGACGCGTATATCGACTGCGACACACATCTCATCACTTCACAAATTCCTTCGATATCTAATTTAATGCCTGCTTCTGATGACAGTGGTGATGAAGATGAAGAAGAAATAACGGAGGATGTAGTACCCACAGCTGATCAAGTGATTCAAAGCATAAAAACTCTGAAACAATTTTTAGTTTCGAATGTAAACCAAGAAGCAAATTTGCAAAAAATTGTTAGTATTGAACGTGCGGTAGTTGAAATTGTATCTAAAAGCAATAAACAAGTAACGATTACACATTTTTTCCAATAGTTCATCCCAATAAGTGTCAAATTTTGAACAATTTGCCTATATTTTTTTGTAACCCCGATTTTACGTTTTCCCGTTTCGTACATTTTTTATCGCTGGTCCCATGAAAACGTAAAATTGGGGTTCTACTGTATATATATATTAATTAATTATGATTTTAACTTGTTTATTTTTAATTTTTGTTTGGAAATACAAACAAACAAAGAAAGGAAGAACATTTTTTTTCTATGAAGTGATCAGAAATGTTTATATTCCTACTAGATATCACCGTATTCAAAGTTTTTGAACAAATTTCTGAATTTTAATTCTTGATTGTAATTTTAATGAGTTTCAAGCTGAAATTTCATGTATGTGTTATTTATTTTTTTAGGTTCTAGGAATTTAAGACGAACCCATTCTGTAAATTTTTCTGAAGTTAATAGGCGAGAGCTTCCTCATGCTGAAAGCCATCAGAGGTTAGTTAATAATAATAATAATATGTTTTGTAATTTAATGCATAACTTCTAGTTAAGATTTTAATTTTTTATTTATCCTGAAGGATTTTTTAATTGTTTATATTATTTACATATGAAATTGTTTACATTTAGTGATTTAATAAGTATGTAATTATGATTAAAAAATTTTTTAACTTTATAGATTTCATATAGAGGAGGATGAGGAACTTGCAGGCTATTTTTCCCCAAAACATTCTCAATCTCAACATAATTTACTAGATCAAGAAGATAATCGTCGATTAGTTAAGCAATCTAGCTCAAATGATCAAAGTCCCAGACAGAGTCATAGTCAAAGTTATATTGAAAAATCATACCCAGATGTAACTTCCCCTGGTCAGTTAGAATCTTTAAGTGAAAATAATGAGCTATCAGGTGGAAAATGGGCTGAGCCTCGTGAACAAGCTTCCAAGCCAAATTTGCAGAGGTCACCATCCTCCTATGAAATCCATCAACTATCTCCAAGCAAACAAACAGTTGTGAAAGGCAGAGGTTATTCTTGTCAGCGAAGTCAGTCTGATTTACACTTATCGCTAGATAAGCGTATTACAAACAAGCAAATGGCTGATAGTGATAACAACCTCTACCAGGTGCAGTCTGTATCTCATGAACATTATTCTCCACGGACTTTCACTAGGGAACCTCGTAGAAATCGAAATTCATTCCATGAATCACCGCACAGTCGTTCTGACCTTTCAAGTTCCAATGCATCAAGACGATATAGCACAGACTGTAGCAAATGGGTCTCAGGAGACCCTGAAAATCAACCTAAGTCATTATCAGGTAGTCTCACATGGAGAAAACCAAAAGATTTATTTTCTCAATCTGAATGGAATAAAGAGAACTTTGATTCAGAAAATAATACTTTTCAAAGTTCAGAGGAACATACAACGTCTGAAGATCAAGGGGGTGTAATGAGTTTTGCTAATTTATCCAAACAAAAAAATAATTCTGGTACTGCCATAAATATTGTATATAGCCACCAGGACAAAGAAATTGATCAAGGGACTTATAAAAAACCTGTTAGACCTGGATACTTGCATATCAACAAATCACATCCCACAGGAGATAATATTAGCCCAACATCTAGTACTAGTAACACTTCAGAGTGGACTAAAAATTCAGGCCAGAAGGCATTATCTGTCAATGACTCTTCTGTAGCTGCTCAAATGCATGATATCCGCCTAAAGTTAGAAGAAAAGCGCAAAAGAATAGAACAAGAGAAAGCCCTTCTTGAAAGTCTGTCAAAAAGACAAAGAGAAAAAATGGGCAAAGCAGCCTTCTTACAAGCTGTCAAAGGTTCTACTTCCCCTGGTAGGGAAGACCGATATAATGATAATATATATAGTAAAAACCGCCAATTTTCTGTTGAAGATATTTCTGAAGATTTAGACACAGTCAGGAGAAAATGGCTGGAAAGAAAAAATGCAGACTCTGAGTATGATAATGATGGCCAATCTGAAGATATTCAGCAATCTATTGATCAACTAAATTCCAGCCTGTCTGATTTACAGACGGACATTTCTCGTCTTACAGAACAACAAGAAATGATTCAAAAATTGCTGAAAACTGGCACACCTCCTCAAAGTGAAATTCAAGCCTACTTTCTCCATGATCAAAACTCATCAGGGCAAAATAAAATGCATAGTAAATGGTCTGAACCACTGGCTGCTTACCAAAATAATAACAATATTTTTTCTCAGAATTTAATGTCATCAGACATCCATCAACCTGTTGGTAGTCGTGGCCATTGGGGACAACCTGTCATTCCATTTGGAGGATATCAGCAGCCTCCTGCTCAGCATCAAAACATTCCAATGTGGCAACAAACATCTCAAGCCTTACGACCGTCGTCCGTTGAACCTCAGATGATGTACAGCCAGCCAATGAACATGCAACCCCATATGTATGAACAGCCTCCTACTACAGTTCCTTTTAATCAAGGATTTACTCTTCATCCTCAACAGCAGGTGCAACAATCTAGTTATGGTAATTATTATAATCCTAATCCTTACTATCCTAATGAAATTCAACATAGTAATGTCCCTAACCAAGGTCAATTTAATTATTCAAATTACCCTCAGACTAACTATCCTGTGATACAAAATGCATTTGGTCAGCCAGCTCCCATAGGACTGAAACGTTCTGAAAGCAGAGGTTTTCACCTTCATCCTGATGCCTCTGATTATTTGCCTGATGAAATAGACAATTATTCTAATAAACAAGGAACTGGGAATACACAGTCTAATATTTGTCAATCAGAATCTCAGCCTACTAGTTCAAGCCAAATTAGTAATAATGGACTTAGTATTTCTGTTGATGAGTTTGGTCGACATACTAGACCATCTGAATTACAACATTCTCCTCCTAATAAACCAATTTTGGGTAAAACATTCCGTGTTCCTAAATCAAAAGTGACTTCTCCTTCTTCCCCCAGTTACAAACAACAGTCTGTCAATAATCCTGTAGCTTCTCAAGAAAAAAATACACAAGAAGAATCTGTGGAAGCACAGAGTGACACTAAGCAACTAAATGATAAAGGATTTTATATATCATTTGAGGAAGAACCTCGAAAACCTAAACCCAAATTAAAACCTAAGCATTTGAAGGCTCGTAATCAGCAAAAGAAAATGGATTCTGAATCACGTAAAGCTGAAACTAATCCTGCATATTCTGAGAATGGTGAAGGTAATGAAGGTGATCAATGGAATAAAACAGAAGAGACTGATTTTAAAGGCAAAGGAGATGGTAATTCATCTGAGACATCTGTGGATACTGGTTCATCTCAGCCAGCCCAGTCTGGAGTTGGTTTTGTTGTTGATTCTGGACCTATTGAAAATGATCATGTAAGTAAAATTCTGTTTTGTGTTATATCTATAGGTATATATGAGACTGTTTATAAAGAAAGAGTACTAAAGTTACTATGCACATATTAAACATTTCTCCTATAATTTTCAGAATTTAAATCTTTTGTAGGTTCTAAAGTTTTATGTAAATTGCTGGTCCTGAAATTAAAATTTAATGTTGTATTTCAAAATGATTTAGTATAAATGTTTTTTTTGTTTTGTTTGTTTGTTGAATTTTGCTTGTCTCTTCAGTGTCCACTCAGTTTTATTAGTTTGGATGTGTCTATTCCTGCTTATCAAATTTTGATGCTTAACATTCAAAAGTTTAGATTAAGGGGAACTTAAATATCTCTTGAATGTAAAATTTTTGTGATTTTTCTGTTTTGGCAAACTAAACTACAAATTTTTGTTTGTGTTTTGTCTTACCTATTAGCATGCAATTATTAACTGTTCGAGAATCTGAGAAATATACATCAAATTGGCAGGTTTAATCAAATAAATAATTTTGTAAATAAACTAAAGCTTTATTAATTTTAATTGCTACTGCTGAAAAACTTTTAATTAGTTTGTTCTGAGGGAGGATTAAAATAACTTTTTTTCTCTTTTGTGAACCTGTTTGAAGAGTATAATTCATAAAGCTTAAAATATTGAGTAAATGCCAAAATTATGCAAATTTGTTTCAACTAGCTGCTGCACGACCAGTATGGTCGCTTTTAGTTTTATATTTTCTTTTGCAGAACAATTCAACTGAAAGTAACATATGTAAGGAATGTTACTATTACCTGTCATCATAAATATACTTTGTTAAGGGGTATTCTCTATAAGGCTGATTCTAAAACATCGTGATTAAGAAATGTGAATTTCCATTACTTCAGAACAGAGTTAAAGATAAGACTGAGAAACCCAACACCAATGATTTTATAAATTTTATCCCTCTCTGTATGTACTATTTTTCAAAATTAAGATATCTACACTTTATTATTATATCAAATAAGATATTGTTGGGGAAAAATTTTTTACACTTAAAAAAAAGGAGTAAAAATTCAGCAGGTACTAAAATATAGCATGGATTACGTCACTCTCTGTATGTACTATTGTTCCCAATTCAGATATCTACACTTAATCATATCAAATAATAAATTGTTCGGATAATTTCTTCACTTATAAAATGGAGTAAAAATTCAGCATGCACTGAAGAAAGTATAGAAAATGAACTGTTACTGCCTATCGATTGCTATGCTGGCAACGGTTAAGCCTAACCTCGCGATCATTTATGCTCTCTCTCTTAATGAATTATTTCTTCTTCGCTTTCTTTTTTAAGACTGTTCCCAATTTTCACTTGATCGTGCAGCTTGTTTTTGAGCATTTCTGATTTCAGTGCGTAAATCCATGTTGACTTTCGGTTGCAAATTGCGGACGGCCGCTAATGTTTACATCTGGTAGTTGTAGCCGTTGCCATTTGGAGTGTAGAAATATAATCGATTTTGTGCTGCATACCTACGCGTTTTCTAAGATTATGTGTATGACTTAAAGTATAATGTTTCCATATGTATGATTTCATTATTTATTGACTGGTAGATATTAACAGTCAACAAATAATTTGTTAAAAATTAACTTTTTATTCTAATAATTCACAGTATTGCTAAGAGTAAATATCCTTAAATATGATGTATTATTGCATTAGAATTTAGAATTAACTATGCGATGTGCAACAAGAATAATCATCTTTACTTTTCTTATAGTCCCATTAGTTAAAAAACTTTAAAACTATTAATAGGCAATGTAATAATTAATTTAATGATAAATAATAATAAATTTATATTAATAATTTTTTAATATTTTTTTTATAAAGGATAAGGAAATAGAAATGACTCGAAGGAAAGAAATGATAATGATGATGTCATTGCGTAGAAGAGCTGAACAAGAGAAAAAGAAAAATGAAAAACAACAAGAATATCTCCGCAAAAGAGAAGAAGAGAGGTATTTTATATTTAAAAAAGTTCTGTCTTTATATATGCTTGGTAAACAAACACACACACACTTTATTATGTAACATGTATGTTTATTTATATGTTACATAATAAAGTGTATTAACCATAACCAAGTACATTAAAGAATAAATTGGTAGAAAAATAAAGTATAGTTAAAACTTTTCTCTAGATCCATAAAACTATTAAAAAATGAATAGTTTAAAAATCATGAGGGCTAAAAATGGTTGTAATCATTAGCAAGCATATTTTGTCCCCTCCCCTAAAATAAATAAATAAAAAACTGCTTTTTATTTGACATTTCCAAATCATGATATGGGTGAAATTAGCAAAATTTAATGTGCCTGTACTATTCTATTATGTTGCAAAAATTTTCAATTTGGTAAAATTTTATCTGTGCTGGGAGTGTGGGTATTATTTACAGAGAAAGACTTGCCGAATGAAGATACCGCCCTAAAATTAATATTTTATTACTGCTTTGTTTATTAGTAGAATTTAAAAAATTATTAAATATTATTCGATTTATTGGGTTATTTAAATTTTTCTATTGAATACTCGTGTTATTATTATTTATTAAAACTTTGTAGTGATTAAGTTGCATTTGTGACTTTTTATTTTGTTATTTTATTTATGTATGTACATTTATAATGAAAAAATGCATCCTAAATTACATGTGTGTGCTATAAACGCATATTCCTAATTCTCTTTTTTTAACAAAGCACAACCTCTTATCTAAACCATAATCTAGAATTAACTTAATTGATAAATTTACCCTTAACACACATGTCAGTCATTATGCAGACACTCAAAATTTCGGAATCCCAATACCATTACCATACATGGTCCAAAACCGTAGGCCTCATTAATTTTGTGTATAATAAATAAGGTCTGTTATCAAATACTTACTAACAGAACACAGAAACCATCTCTGCCCTGATCTGGACTATTTGGCCATAAATTGAAATTGCGTGAAAAACACAAGGGCATAGATTATGTGATTAATTTTAACCAATTATAAAATTCATCCATGGTGGTGAAACAGGAAAATATCCATTTTATGTCTGAACGAAAGTTGTTTCTAGACTTCTAACTTTGTGTCATTCTGCAATCACACATCTTCCCTCTCCACCCTCTGGCTAAGTCCAGTGGTCACTATTTATCATCTGTCTTCATAATGCTGAAACCAAATAAAGTCATTTGACAACTGTGTATGTTATCTCTATATTTCTCTAATCGACAACTGCATCTCCCATGTGTCATTGTGAATTATTTTGCATCAAATTTTCCTAATTCATTCCTTCTTTCAATTATGTAATGTGTGCTATGTCATATATATAATATAAATACACTCACACTTAATGTGTGTGTTCTTTTCCTCTTTTTGTGGCACTTACATTTTCGATAAATTTTTAAAAGTAATGCAAGGCTTTGTGTGTTAGTTATGTTGCCTAAAATTTTATTTAATAGCTGTCAGTTTTATGTAGGGCTAAGTTATAAATGATGGATGGAATAACATATTTTATACTAAAATTTTAATTTTGTAATGCATACTTTATTATTTATTCAGAATAAAAAAAGAACAGCAAGATAAGAAAAAAGAGGAAGAAAAGCTTCGCCGCCAGCTTATTCTTGAACAGTATCGTCAAAGAAAAGCTCAAGAAGAAGAGGATGGTACTCCTGGTGGGCCGTCGAGAGGAAGGGAAGAGACAACTGCAGCCAGCAGGGGAGCTACCATGACAAGGTCTAAGTCCAGGTACAGGAAAAATTTCCTCTTATTTCCACTAGCTGAATACCCGTGCTTTGCTATGGAGTACATTCAAATTAAATTCAACGGTCAATGTATGCAATTAATGCTTATATATATATATATATATATATATATATATATATATATATATATATATATATATATATATATATATATGTATGTATATATATATATATATATATATATATATATATATATATATATATATATATATATATATATATATATAAATCATACCGGATATTTTTATAGACAAAATAATGTAGAAAAAATATTCAAATTAAACACAGTGGTCAATCTATGCAATTAATTTGTATGTTTAATATCCATAATATATATATATATATATATATTATGGATAGCAAGATAAGAAAAAAGAGGAAGAAAAGCTTCGCCGCCAGATATGATTTATATATATATATATATATATATATAAATCATACCGGATATTTTTATAGACAAAATAATGTAGAAAAAAATATTCAAATTAAACACAATGGTCAATCTATGCAATTAATTTGTATGTTTAATATCCACAAAGCATACTAATTTGAATTAAATTCTTAAAGAACTTCCATCTCAATTAGTCTAGTGGTTAAATATTATCTTCTACTTTATTTTAATATATTTTTTTTTTTTGTCAATTTATTTCGTTGTTATGCACGTGACACAAAGTTAATTTAAAGTATCACAAAAAGAAAAGAAACCACGTCATCAGCATTTAATAAATTAAATTCTAAAAATTAATCTTTAAAAATTCACCAAAAATCAGAAAATGGAGGTAAAGATTAAAAAAAGATTTCATTTTAAAGGAATATTTAAATGCAAACTTTAAAGAATGTTACAAAAACAGCTTAAGAAATTAATTTTTAAAAATCTTTGGAAGAATTTTTAAAAATCTTTCTTTTTGCACTCCTACACTATAAGAAGAATCACCATGCAACATTTCAGGTCTTTAGGTCCAGCAGTTTGTTCTGTGTGTTATCTGTCATTCAGTCATTTATGGAACTGTTTTATATATATAGATTGTATTTCCTCTTACATCTTTAAGCAGCTATTATTATTTTTGATACCTTCTGAAGGAAAGAGTTTGATAAATATTTTATACCAATAGCAATCCATATCCTTTATTACCATGCACCTAGTTTTAATAATCTGTTTAAAAAATTATATTAAACCTCTCAAATTTAGATAGTCTGTGATCAGTTTTAAATTACCTTGATTGTCCAAAAATTTTTCGTAGTCTTAATAACAATTTCATTCTACCAAATTTAAATAATTGACTGAGTTTTTACTTCTGACTGGCTGTACACATGCTCAATACACCTTCAATTTGTTATCTAAATACATTTATATGTAGAAATAGATTCCTCAGTACAGCTTGGAACGAAATAAATCTATAAATTCAAATAAAAAAAATATATTTTTGGTTGTTGCTGAGTTATAAATGCCATTCTTAAAATAAAAAATTTTATTAGTTAAATTAATTGTTATGCTGCAAATAGATTAATATATTTAATAGGAGAAATATAGAATTCCATCATTGGTCAAAAACTGTTTTACTATTAATTGTATTGTTTATGGATCAAAAATACTTATTACATGCATTTTTTTAGCATTATGTTAGTAATATGGCAGTTCTGAAATATAGAATTCCATCATTGGTCAAAAACTGTTTTACTATTAATTGTATTGTTTATGGATCAAAAATACTTATTACATGCATTTTTTTAGCATTATGTTAGTAATATGGCAGTTCTTTAATATTTGAATCTCCTTTACTTTTAATAGATCAGCATCTGTTACTCGGCCGCGTCAGAGAAGTGGACAGTCATCCAGTAACCGCAACCAGAATGTGTCTTCCCCGTCTTCCTTAGATTCTCCTGTTGGCAGAGGATCCCAGTATAACCTTGCTGGTACTGTCCATCTTTATGCTATCTTACTGCTCACATACTTAACCCGTAAATTATAACATCTGTCAGAATCATTCTAACAGTAACATCCGTCCATTAGTCTAAGTTGGATTTTGTAGCTCATTACTTATGTAATTTTCCAATTTTCATTTAATTTTAGCTCTGTATTTGAGGTATTACAGTGGAATCTCGATCGATCGTTCCCCGAACGATCGTTTATTTCACCCAGTCCCAAGTAAATTCCATAGAAAACAAGCAAAAACAGAACGCATGGATCGTTCCTCGATCCATCGTTTTCCTGCAATATTCGTTCAGAATATCACAGCTTTATATTAATTTACCGGATCAATCGTTTTTTCATAATAACTGAACCTGAAATATAAATGTTTGGATTGAGCTAGAATGACGCTCTGATTAAACAATGAGCAGAACATTTGAGATGCACGGTCTCATATTTTTGTTCTCTCCTGTTTAGCTTGGTTTCGCGTCATTGTACCACTCCCATTAATTGTTCATCATTGGTGTTCCTTAATTCTTTAGCCCCTGGAGTACCCTATTTTCGGCAACTCATTCCAAATTCTCCAACTATTCAACATTTCTGTTCTTATCAGCAATGGCTCACAGTCAGCCGACCTGAGCGGTTCCTGCTGCCCTCTGGCTTTTCTGTTGGCCTTGGGATAGAGGCATCCTGGTGTTTGGTCTAGGGTCTACACTGGCCGATGAGGGTTTCAACAAGAAGTAGAACTTCCTGGTGGTCTTATGTCGGACCCCATCCAGTGCAATGGAATGGTTCTAGTTACAAACGATTCACAGCTGCTGCTTCTTTATACTCTCACACAATAACCGATACCAAAAAGAATGCAATTTGCAACACAGAAAAAATATTGTTTACTTGTGGAGAGAAAACCATCAAAACACAAACGAAGATTAAGTACTTTTATTTAAATCAAAATTCCTGTGTATCTAAGTGTATTTATTTTTTTATTATTATTATCTTGGATTTCAGTACAACTTTGTAATTTTATCTTCAGTTACACTATGGGTATGTTTGCATTTATGTATGTGAGTAAATATACCGGGTGGCCATAATTTAACTGACAGTGCTCACAGTGTTCTGTAGCGCGATCTATTTGCGAGAATGACACCACATTTTGTAGGAAGATTAAACAAAACTGGGGACGAAGGATTCCGCGAAAAAATAAATTAGTTCCAAAAGTCACCGCTAGGGGAATATTTGGCGCTGTGTAATAGAAAGTAGAGTGTTTGGCGCTGTGTAATAGAAAATAGGGAATTTCTGTGACTGCATGTGGTATTTTGTCATCCCAAATTCGGCAGTTCTGGGTATTCACAGTTCCATGCAGGAAAAAGTGGGCCTCGTCTCCCCATAAGATTTTCCACGGCCAAGCATCATCCACCTCCATTCTGGCAAGAAAGGTGAGAGCAAAAGTAAACCGCTTATCATGGTCGGGGTACAGTAACTGCTGTACACGGCTGATCTTGTACGGATAGAAGTTGATAATCTTTCGTAAGATTTTCCATACCGTACTGTAAGGCATATCCATATTCCGAGCTAATCCACGAGCGCTAGAGGTGGCAGCAATATTGTCTGGTCCTCTGTCGACAATTGCCATAGCAACTGCTTCGATTGTATCCTGTGGTACAGGTTTTCGTCCTCTGTCTGACCTCTGCTCTGACTTCAGAGAACCTGTTTTCTCAAACGTCGCAACCATTACTTTTAGCCCATTAACTGACACAGGACCGTTACCTTTACGCATTTTTTTGTGCGTTCTAAAAGCACGAAGAGCGGCTGACGCGTTGAGGTAAAAGAATTTGACCAGTAACGCACGCTCGACTAAAGAAGGAGACATTGCACATAAACTTTCAATCCGATTGACTCGAAACGTAACACATTGCCTTTTAAAACCCAAGCAGCTGGCACTGTGCCAATGGATGTAACGTGAAATTTGAATAAAGAACTTCTTCTGCTCAGCATACGTGATATTGCAGATCACGAGACTTTATCGGTGTTTATGTAGATTTTACGCTTTTTTAAAAGTGTTGCCATATTGCACTTGAACTAAATAAGAAAATGTGCGTAATAAAAGGTAATTTTATTCCGTATTAATTTGCATTTGTTAACACTCTATTTTCTATTACACAGCGCCAAATATTCCCCTAGCGGTGACTTTTGGAACTAATTTATTTTTTCGCGGAATCCTTCGTCCCCCGTCTTGTTTAATCTTCCTACAAAATGTGGCGTCATTCTCGCAAATAGATCGCGCTACAGAACACTGTGAGCACTGTCAGTTTAATTATGGCCACCCGGTATTTTAGGGATATCAAACTTTAAGGTATGTTAATACTTTTTTGCATGATCCCGCATCTATCGTTTTTCCACATCCATCGTTTAGTTCATTCATTCCCTTAAAAAACGATAGATTGAGATTCCACTGTATTAATTTATGAAATATATTTACACTTGGTTTTAATTTTAATCTAATTTCATTCAGTAAAAGTCAATCTAATTTGTTTTAGAATTTCAATAAGATCAAAAGAAAATTAAATTATTAGAAATATATTAGAATAAAAAAGTAAACTAGCAAACAAATATAAACACGATTAAAATAAAATTTCATCATAAAAGTTTTACAAATTTTGTACACAAGTATTAAATATATTTTTTGAACACTCTAAAGAATTAGGTGTGTCACACTTCATACGCTTGTAGTTCTTCATTCTTTTTTTTTGTGTAAGGACAGTACCTAAAGTTTTCCCTCTTCTCCAACTTGTCACTTTTTAAGGATTGCTTACTTAAACTTGCTTCCTGGTCATCTTCTAAATGAACAATTTTCATTATAATTTTTAATTTTTTTTAAGACATCAGATAGACGGACCAAATATGTACCTAAAATGTAATATCCGTCTCTAAAGCAGAGTGAGTTTTCTTGGAATGGTAAATGTAAGGCGATAAAATAAACAAAACTCAAAGATAAACAAACACAACCAAGGTCGTGGAATAATTGAAGCATAGCTCAAACATGAAGGTTTCAAATCGATAATTACGCACCCTAGTGGGAAAAGTATGAACTCTACCCGTCCGAGAGACAGATGTTACCATTTACAGGTTAAAGATTCACAATGGAAATAAATATTATCGTAGTTTATAAGATGAAATTTTGTATCTCATAAATATATGAAATTCAGCTATGCTGAAAATCCATGGTTCAGTTTCTACTCTCTATATAAATTATTTCATCTTATATTAGTTAGATTACTCTAAAGGTTATAGTTAAATACAGAACTTAGATACACAGCTGCTGTTTATGTTTCAAACAATTTGATAGTGTTAACAAATATATTTCATTGATTTACTTTAATTTCATATAAGTTATTGCAAAAGCTGACTTTAAGAGACACATTTACATTACATTCTACTTTTTTTCTTATAAATCAGCTTTTAATGTAATAAATTGTTTTTCAAAATTGTATGGCTAAGTAAATACACATTTTTTAGTGACTCATAGAAGATGGGTATTTATCAATATGGTTATTATCAATATTCTATTTCTGATCATTGCATAAGCTACAAACTACTGTAATTATAAATGCTTCAGATTTTAAAAATGTGTATGTATCCGTGCACCACATGCTCCTTCAAAATATATTAATGGTAGCATGTTATCCTTTAAAACTGTTCTATTTTCTTAATTTATTCTTCATTACAGCTGATTTAAAAATTAAGATAGTGATAAGGAGTTTTCTTTGTTTGAGCTAAACAAATAATTTTTTTTCACAATCTTGTTACTTATGACATTCTATATCAGAATTTCTTGTGAGGGAAAATTTATTCTTTTGGCATTTAATTATTTAAAATTCAGTTTTTGGTAGCAAAAATAAATTAAGAGCAGAAATTGATAACAGAATCAAAATGGCTAATAAATGCTTCTTTGGACTGAGAAGACAATTGAGATCTAATCTAATCAGTCGCAAAACTAAATTAAGATTTTATAAGACACTAATACTACCTGTCTTACTTTATGCAAGTGAAACATGGACCTTGAGCATAGAGACTCAGCGCTCACTGGACATGCGTGAGAGAAAAATCCTTAGGGCTATCTTTGGCCCAGTGCAGGAAGATGGACGTTGGAGAACTAGGTATAATTTTGAACTGTATAGGTTTTATAGGCAACCACAAATAACACAAGTCATTCGTAGTAATAGATTAAGATGGCTTTGCCATGTTTGGAGAAGCTAGGAAGATAATCCCACTGGAGATTTATTTTAGTGGATGTCCACTTAACATACGAATTGCTGTATAAATTGAATTTGGAATATATAACTTTGGACCACTTACCCCAACTTCCTGAATTTCAGCGACATGATGACAAATAACAACTGAGATAATATTTACTATAGTATTTAATAGACTTATATCAAATGAACATATAGATAAAGAATAACAACATGAATTGTAAGACTATTACAGAATAAGCAGCCCTGAGTAAGGATAATGAATATAGTTTGACGAATGTCCCGCGATTGAACGAATGAGAATTCTTCCTCCTCTTACGTCATCATCAGTTCAGGCATCCCCCCTCCCTCATGGCTTACAATGCCATTTATCCCCCTCCCCCCTTTGCTTCATGACATACAATGCCATTTACCTCTGACAGTGCATAGCTCTGAGTATTTAATCACTGCCGCTAGTAAAGAAAAGTCTCACTTTTATTTGGGCCACCCTTATTTACTTATTTCTTTTCTCCTTGTAATTTGAGTATGTTTTATTCCTTTATAGGTGGATATTCAGATGAAGTGTCATCTGAGCATGGTTACACTCCTTCTCCTTGCCGAACAAGGAATTATCCCCATTCCTCTCCTATTTCTCCCACCTCTTACCCATCTTCACCCGGTCCCCTCTTGTCTGGCATGCTGGGCGTCAGTTGTCGAAATCGGAGCACCCCAAGTGATGGTCTTTCTGATAGTAGTTCAACTGTGTCATCTGCTTGGGCGTCTGAGTACACAGGGCCTAAACTGTTTGTGAAGCCTTCCACAAAATCAAATCGTGGCATTGTTACGAATGCTGTAAATACCGTCCTTGCCGGTGCTGTCAACTCAGAAACAAAGCGCAAAGTGCTTGAGGTAAATGTTTTTCAGAGTATGTAGTTTTATGCATCAAAAGTGTAATAATCATTAATAGTATTAACATGTTAAAAATTACATATAGGTGACATATACTATACATGTAGGTACCATATACTTTCGTATACTTAACATATGCTTTCATTTTTGCATAATTTTATGTTAATTATATGTATAGTATATGTTAGCTAGGCATGTATTAGGTTGGCCAACGAATTTGTTCAGATTTAGATAAGATGGCTCCAGTAGCATTTAGTTGTCTTTGACATGTTTTGAAACAATTTTGTTAGATTTTGTTGTGACAGCTGTCTTATCAGCTTACATTTAAAACAAAACCTTATCAAAATCGGAAGATTTTTGTATAGCCATTTTATCGAAGATGGAAGAAAATTATCATTTTTGGCATGTTATGCTTTATTATTACAAGAAGGTTAAAATATAGATAAAATAAAAAAAAAAAAGATTTGTGCAGTGTAAGTTTTGAGAATATGGAATTATGAAGTTGTCTGAAAGATAGCAGAAGGTATTGGAGCAAATTAGTGAACATGTTCAATAAAATTATTGGTGAAAATCAAAATTGTCTCTTTTATTTTTATATAAAAATTGAGGGAACTTTGTGGCCAATCCAATTGTATGCTTTAACTACAGTGGCTCCCAAAAGTGTTTCGTACACTTAGGATTGTCAATGAAATAGGAGTCCATCCATTAATTAAAATGAATATTTCAGAATGGGCATTTAATAATAAGATCTATAATCCATTCTTAACAAAACTACATGAAATATTTTAAAAATATAGTAAAACTTTATTTTTAAGAAACCAATAATCAAAAAGTAACAAAAATTTTATCTCACAAAAGTCATCGTACACTTGTAAAAAATCTCTACATATTAGTAAATATTCTAATTTTTTGTTAAATTAATATTTAGTAGGATATCCTTTAGCATCCACAACACCTTTTAAACACCTTGGAATAGACTGCACTAGTTCTTTTGTAATTTCTGCATCAATGTTCATCCATTCTTCCATCATAATTGTTTTTAGTTCGCTTTCAATGTGAATGTCGTGTTTTCATACTCGAACCTCCAGTTCTTTCCAAATATGTTCTATTGGGTTTAAATCTGGTGATTGAGGTGGTGTTTTTAAAACTTTTGGATAATTATAGAGAAACCAGAGGCGAATGTTGAGAGCTGTGTGCTTAGGATCGTTATCTTGATAAAAAACAAAGTTGTTTCCAATACCCAAATTTTGGGCTGATAATTTTAAATTGTTCCTTAAAATATTTATATAAACAGCATGATTCATTATGCCATCAATAAATACCAAATTACCTAGTCCTGATGCTGACATGCACCCCCACAGAAGGACACCTTCACCGCCATGCTTAACTGTTCCTACTAAGTTCTTGGGATTAAGTTCCTCATTTTTTCTTCTCCATACAATTATATGCTCATCGGAACCAAAACTGTTAAACTTGCTTTCATCGGCAAATAAGACATTATTCCAATACGTTTGGGGCTTATTTATCATTGAAAGTTCAAAGAAAAGCCTAAGCTTTCTGTTTTTCTCACTCACTAAAAATTTTCTACAGGCAGAACGCCCATGCAATCCAGCTGCTCTGAGAACTCATCGAACAGTTTCAGGTGAAATTGAAGTAGAAAATGTTTCATTAAATTTTTCAGAAACTTTTACAGCACTCAAACGTGGATTTTCTAATCATAAATCTGATAACGTTTTTTTTACTTTGCTGGGCGACCTTTTCTTACCTTGTTTTCAATCCGATTTTCTTCTTTAAAGCATTTTATCACATACTGCACAATAGAATGGGATAAATTAAGTAATTTAGCAATATTCCGAACTGATTTACCACTACTATGATGATTAATAATCAATTTTCGAATGCTATTTGTTGTATTCTTACGACTACGAGCCATTTTTAAATAATAAATAGAATATTACGGAGTAGGCGAGCAAAAATTAAAGCCAAACAGTATTTTAAACGCCACCACAATTCAAAAATAAAAATAAAGTGCCAGGCGACAATTTTAATTATGAATTTATCCGAAAATATTTCAGTGTACAGTGACTTTTGTGAGATAGTTTTTGTTACTTTTTGATTACTGGTTTCTTAAAAATAAAGTTTTAGTATGTTTTCAAAATATTTCATGTAGTTTTGTTAAAAATAGATTATAGATCTTATTATTAAATACCCATTCTGAAATATTCATTTTAATTAATGGATAGACCCCTATTTCATTCAAAATCGTAAGTGTACAAACACTTTTAGGAGCCACTGTATATGTAAATTTTAATAAGTTAACTAGTCTAAAGGTATTTGAAATTCTCTTGTGCAGAATATTCATGGCTAATTAACATTTCAATGTATGGATTTAATCATTTTATGTTAGTTAGATAATTCTAATGTTCATATTTAATTTAAGTCCTGAAAAACCTTCTGCTACTAATATTTTCATACTTTCTTAACTGTTTCATATTTTTTGCTTTTTCATTCAAAAAATGGAAAAGTTTTCAAATCTTATAAATATGATTTGGAAAAAACTGTAAGAATGAAAAACCTTTCACCAATAAATGGCACCATAATACGTTATTGACATGGCAGAAAAAAAGTAATGCTTTGCCAACACCTTCTTTTAAATCTGTTTTCTTATTAATAATTTTGTGTGAACCAAAGAGTATCATAGTATATATATCTTTGTAAGTTGTATTATATGAAAATGTACTTTTCATATTAGTAATTAAATCAGAATTTGCATAGAAGCATTGTTATGAGTTCTTGCACATTATATAAAGTTAATGATTTTATTTTCATTGTATCTAAAACTTAGACCCTGAAGAATCCTTTCTTTTTCTTTGCTTAATGGTCTTCCTATAGTGTAATGCTATATTTAATTGAATCTAAAATTCATCCCTTGACCTCCAGGTTTTGAAATCATGTGCATACCCAAATAATAATTTTTAAAAAAGGCAAAAGTAATTTAAAATAATTTACTTATTTCAGGCGCTTGCAGATGAGCTATCCCCGTACTCAATTCTGACTTGCATCCAGAATTTTACCTCAGCTGGACAAAAAGTGCTTATAAGAGCTGAGTAAATAAGGTTATTATAAATTAAATTAATGATCCCTATATTTACTCGTAAATAAGTTGCTGACGTATGTGACTTATCTACCATACCTCACGCTTGACCCAAAATTTTGTGGTCTAACTAAGTTATATTCACCAACAGTTGATCAATGATATAATGCTAATTTGTCATGTCAATGCGCATCATGGCGTGTAATGGCACAACTTTAATTGTAGATGACATAATGTATTGTTACAATATGATACAACTAATATAATGCTCTTATCTGCCAAAATTTTTCATCAATATTTACTCAAATTTCATAGCAAGTATTAAAAATAGTGTTTCTGATTGGAAAAAGTGACAAAACAAATCTTTGAACACAAAGCTTTGGCTGGTTTCAAGTTGGATGAAATTATAGAACAGTATTTAAGGTGTTTGGAAAAATCTGTTAAAGACTGGCCAAAACAAAAAGAACACGAGGGCAGATGCCAAAAATAAAATTTCTTAAACAGTGTACTCTGACAATATGAGAAATTATAAAAAGAATATAAATTTTAAATGATACAAACATTATTCTTGGGCAATACAAATTACATGCAGTTAAACTTGATCGAATCTACATGACTCCTTCAACATGAGTTTTTCTGCTATCCATAGAGTAATTTTTTTTTTTTTTTTAAATTTTTTAAAAATTATGCTTGCTTTTGTCTTCTCAGACTTAAGGTGTCTTACAGTCCAATACAACAGGGAGGTGGCTCCAGAAAGGGGGGAGGCTACCCAAAGTCATCACAGGAGCGAATGTCAAGTAGCGAGGGGCAACTGAAAAGATGCTCCCCAGTCATGTGCATAGTATTGCAGAGGGGGCAGAATGGAGAATCGGCTAGTTTAATTCTATATAGATGGGCCTGCAAGTAATCATGTCTGGTGATGACTCTAAAACACACCCGTTCCTCGACTCTAGGGAGGAGGGAAAGTTGAGCACGTCTCTGGTTATCAAGTAGACAAGCCGAAGATTTTCTATGAGCTAACTCTTTAACAGTAGAAATTCTTTTGTGACGGATATTGCTTCTGAGAAGTTGCTGGACATTTCAAAGAGGAGTCGGGAGACAAGGTGGATGTAGCGTTGAAGCCTTCTTAGCCAACAAGTCAGCTTACTCATTGCCATAAATACCGCAATGGCTAGGAATCCATTGGAGGACAACCTCTCTTCCAGTACTAAGAAATGAGTCTATATGCTGTTTATATTCAAACTCAAGTTCTGATGGGTATAGACTATAGTCAGCAATGGCTTGAATTGCAGCCTAAGAGTCAATGAAGAGGATAATGTTTTGGTGAAGGATTTCACCGATAGCTCTAAGGGCCATAAATATTGCAAAAATTTTGCCATCGAAATTATCTGACCAGGCACTGAGAGGTTCTTTAAGATTGAAAACTTTTGACTATTAAGTAAATATAATATTGCTCAAAACATTCATTCATAAGTGCATGAGATTCTTGAATAGAAGTTGGGTTACGTTACATCTGCAAACACAAAGTGAAATTACACTTATGTTTGAGAATGACGGTGAAGGCAAAGAAATTGTAAGAATTGATTGACATGCCTTATAATAGACTTCATTGATAATTCTGTGCTCTCGTGAAATTACCTTTGGCTAACATAAAACGTTTCTAATAATACATATTAAAACTAGTTTGTCTATATTTATGCTTAACTGTTGATTATCCATGATCACAGACACTTAAAACATGAGTAAGAAAATATATATATATAAACTTAAAATAACAGATAATTAAAAAATGACCCTGTGCACCATATAAATGTAGCATTCAGAGATTTAAATTAACTGTATGCATAGCCTTAACTAGACTTATTTAAGGCTAGTTGAATTATTAAAGTAAGTATATATATATATATATATATATACAGTGGACGCTCGTTAATTCGAACTCGAAGGTTCTGAGAAAGAGTTCGAATTATCCGATGTTAAGAGAAAATATATAACTTTAAATGTGTATCACTGAAGAATAAACTCTCCTAGTATGTATAACTCCAGAAAATATATTATACTATGTAATCTAAAGTTAAACATATTAAAAAGCAATACAGACTTACATTAATCATAAAATGAAGCAGAAGATATGCAGTATAAAGTAAACTTTTATTAAAAATATGAATTACACTTTGGGGAAAAACTGTAAAATGGATGTTTGGTTCTGTTTATGATGCCTACATTGTTCAGCCAGCTTCTCGATTTGAAGTAAACATTTCAATTCATTTTTAGAGGAAGGTTCCATCTAAATAAATGCTTTCAGAGTTTTAAGAGTCCATTATGGTTTTGACCATTATGACCGCATTAGAAATATCTTTCGGCAGGTAAGTAGAGAAAAGCCCTGGCAGTTTCCTACCGAAATGAGTGCATACGTCTTCGATTACATCAGAGGTTTGGCCACATACAGAGATAAGAAATATTGTGCCTTGACTTAAATCGAGAAAGCCATCTATCACTGCATTTAAAGTCTTCAATACCCATTCGAATTGCCTATTCATCAGCCTTCGTCAGCACTAGGGGTCCATTTATCGGAAAATTTCGAGATCTAACATCCTGAAACCATAGCAGTAGAGCTTTTTCTAGAACTTCATGGGACACATTTCCCATGCGTTTCCTTCCTCTAGCAAATTTTGATTTTTCCCATGAATCTAAAATTGACTTCTTGTTTTTCAAATTAGTTGACAAGGCATTTTTTAAAAATTTTATAGTCAACTTCTAACTTTGTTTTACATTCGCCATTCTCTACTTTCTTTAAAATTTCTACCTTTGTCTTCAAAGTTAGGGTTTTGTTTTTCTGAAAAACCACTAGTTTTTCTGAAATTCTAAGAAAATCGATCCGAATAAAGGAAAATTGATTTTTCCGTTTAGCACTAATAAGAAGGACAATAGCTACTAACGTTTAGCGGACATGTAATAGTCTAGGAATGCAGGCATGGGCCTCTTTACACAGAAAAGAAATTTTGACACACAAAATAATAAATACAGTGTGTATTTTCTCTATTAAACGAGGAAAAAGAATTTTTTTTTTTTGTCAAATTTTTAGTTCGAATTAACCGAAGTTATAAAAATTTAGTACGAATTAATGAGATATTTTTAACATTAACTCCAATACAAGTTTTTGGGGGCCTTTGGATTAGTTCGAATTAACGAGCGTCCACTGTATATATATATATTTATTTCAAATTTCTTTTTGGAAAGATTCCTTTGGAAAAGTTATTTTCCTTTTTTAATCTCTTTTTTTTTTTTTGGGGGGGGGGGAAGTACTTGACAATATGCATTTAGATCTTTTATTTTCTTTTATAATCACAGATTATAGAGAGTTCAGTTTGTTTCATTTTAACACAGACCAAATTTTATTGATTTTTCTTCCAATTATAGAATCCTGCCCTATTTCCAGCTTAGTTCCAAACAATATTCACAAAAAGCAACATTCAACTTATGTCATCAAAGTATAGGACTAAAATTTTTTTTTAAGTAGCCAAAGCGATGTAATTTATATATGAGTATATACAGTATAACTGTGTGTTATTTGTAAAAAGTTCGCACATAAATAGTTTATTTCCATATAGTTATTTTAGTAATATGCTCATCTGTGTGTGACTGTTTGTGTAAAAGTCACTCTCTCTTGTTCTAGCTTGCCTATTGAAAAAATTGCTGGGAAAGATACTTCAATGAATGACCAAACTCCTCTTCTAAAATTTCCTCTTCCACATGCTACTCTCTTTAATTTTAAGATTCCTTTTGTGTATTATTTTACATTTTTCTTTTAATTTGTATATTTTATTCTTGTACTTACATTCTCATGTTTAATGATAATAATTGAGTATATAGATATTTTTTTTCGCTTCTTATATTGTTAATTTGCTGTAATTTGTAACTAATTTTTCCATAGGAAATCGAGCGTTCGGAGGGCAAGCATTTCCTGATACTGTTTCGCGATGCTGGTTGTCAGTTCCGAGCTCTCTATTCCTATAATCCTGAAACAGAAGAAGTTATAAAGTTATATGGTATTGGTCCCAGAATAATTACTGATAAAATGATGGATAGGTTTTATAAGTAAGTTTCTGTTAGTTGACCTATTCTTCTTTATCAAGTGATTTCTTAATACACTACAACCTCCGAAATCTAGAATTGTTCAGAACACAGTGATTCTGGATTTGAGAGGTTTTTAAATAACACTACAAAATTTTTGGAGAAATTGTAGGTAAAATGGTTTAACTATTAAATAAACCTAAATACAGAACATATAATTACATTATAATTTAAATATTTCAGTCAATAATGTTTTAGTTTCTGCTTATAAGAAATTATTTTTTCTCGATTCCTATATAGTGCGATAATTTCATGTTCCGAGATAAAATTCTGGTGTTCTAAGCCTAATATTTTTTGATCTAATGATTTTATCAGGTCTTCCATTGACATTCCTTTCTTTTCGGGGTATTCTGAATCACTTTCACGATCGCTGTCATCATAACCTTTGTTATTTACTACACTATCAATAATTTCGGAATCTCTCAGAGAACCGACAATTGTCAGATATTCGTTGATGTCTTAAACTTCCTGTATGTCCAATTTATCCAAGTTAATGTTGCCTTTATTTGCAAATTCTACTAATTTTGCTATTTCAGCTTCTTTCCCAGACACTTTGAAAGCCTTCAAAATCACTGCTGTCACTTCCTTGAAAGAAAGCGCATTTTTTTACCAATCATTTTGGTAGCAACATCTATTGGTAAAATGGAAAAGTAAAATTGGCCATTTGTTAAAACATTCTGGATTTGAGATGTCCGGATTTGGGAGGTTGTACTGTATTCTTCAAGCATACTGATTTATTATTTGGCAATAACCATAAATCTGAAGTTATGTGCATTTTGAAATTAGTGCAATGAGCAATCAGGTAAATCATGCTACAATAATTCATTGATGTGAAGAATTCTGATGACTCAATTATTAAGAGTTTGAAAATGTGTGTCAATGAAACTGAATTATTATTTTCATTATACACAAATTTTCACTTTTTCAATTTTTAATACTAATGAATAAAATTTTGGAGCCAGATCATTATGAATATATAATTTCCAATCATGTCTTAGTTATTGTTACCTTTGTGCCTGCTGCCCAGCCTTTTTTTTCTCTCTCTCTCTCTCTAAATCTAGGTTTTTAAATTATTCTTGATTGCTGTTTGAATGACTTATTCTTCTTTTTGGTAATTTATAATGGTTTAATGTCCTATTTTGTCATTAAAACATGATTTAACAGTTAGTTAATTTTTCTATTGGATGGTGATGATATTCTTTGCCAAGACAAATTTACATATCTTGTCTTAGTAAAGAAATCTCTTTATATTTTTTTATCATGAATTAGGCACTACATCCGTCTTTCATTAAAAGTTTTCAAAAAACAATTCCTTAAAAATATTTTTTTCCCTTTTAAATCCTTTACTTTTAACAATAAGTAAAAACATTCTATTTCTTTTAAAAACTTCTAATCCTTGAAACTTTACCTGGAGGGGGGAGGGGGATCCTTGATTATTAATGCTTTGTTTTTAACAATAATAAATAGCTACTGCTAAGGAACAGTAATCAATCCTTTAGATTTGATTCATTCCCATTGCAAAGGGATATTGTGGGTATGATTGGATGGGGAAAAAAAAATATTACAGTATTTTTCATTAGTCGTTGCAAGAAATTATTTTGTGCAAAAAACCTCTTTTAAATGGGCTTCATAGTACAGTTGAAATTTGCTTACTGAAGAAAAACATTATCATGATTTTGGTGAAATAGTAGTTGTTTCTCATTGTGAATCGCGATGTAGGATCTCATTTTTATTGATTTAAATTTTATCAACTGTTGACATAATTTTTATTTGATATGTTTTGTTTTGTTAGTGGTTTTTTAAACTTTATTTTTATTTAAAAAAAAAAGACTAAACTCATGGTGCAACAGTCCACTGTGGACCAATGCTGGTGGTGTCCATCTCCGCTTTCTTGACCGTGGACTTGGGGTGCCATACAGCATATGTTTCAGTCAGGTGGTCAACCTGATGTGGGACTTCCAGAGTTTAGTTCCCAAGCATGCTTGGTTCTCATTTTATCGACCCACTCAAGGGATGAAAGGCTGTTTATTTATTTATTTTTTAAAGTTATATATTATGTTTAATGTTATTTAGTAAAGCAAATTGTAGGAAAATATATACACTTTATAACTGGAATAACAGACATTGATTAATTTTAAGAAGGGGGTAAAATGAGACATTGATCCTTTAAATTTCTTAAGTACTTATAAAAGGTTTATATCAGTAAAACTAAGGACTAGAAATGATCAAGAATCAACAAAATAAGTGAAATGTACATTCTACATAGAAACAATGTATTTGAATGTTTATAACTTTACATTTCTCTGGAATTATTTATTATGGACTTATTCAAAGGTCCATTATATTTAAAATGACTCTTCAAGAAGGTACAGCCCGTGAATTCTCTATTTGCACTACAATTCCTTTTAACCATGTTTTTATTAACTCACTTTCTTGTTTGTTTGTTTGTATGTGTGTGTGTTTGTCCAGTCCAAATCTTGCAATCGATTTTTAACTAACTTCCCGACTAGCTAGACATTTGACACTTTTAGAATAGCTCAGAACACGATGACAATGCATTATTTTAATACTTTTAGCCATCTTTAAGCAGAATTGAATTCAATTTCATTTAATTTTGTTTTGTAGACTTTTGCAGCCATCTATCGGCCGGGGTGGAAACAAAAAGTTAAACGCGAGTTAATTTCATTTTCTCCAAGTGGATGGGATAATTCATCAAAAAATTTTTTAAAAAGTATTTACTAATACATAGAATTGTCAAGTTTATATGATTCAACAGAAAATTTAAAAACATGGTATATAAAAAGTTCTTTTTATCTTGTAATTATTATATAATTATGCTGCCTCTTATAAGTGACTGTAACTGGAGATCATCACTGGAAAAAACATACATGACATTAAACTTGTAAGGCACGTAGGTTTTTTACTCCAGATGTCCTTATTAGTGTCTTCTAAAGCAGGGGTGGGCAATAGCAGCCCGCGGACCACATTCGGCCCGCTACAGATTTTTTTGTGGTCCGCCAAGACACCCAGAAAAACTGCCAATATTTTATTTAATTTATATTTATTGATTTTTATGATATAATTTATACCTTTCCCGAAATGCAAAGTTTACTAATAAATGCAATAATTTTAAAAGGTGCAGCCCTCCGATTACAGAAAGTGGCCCCCGGGCCAAAACAGTTGCCCTCCCCTGTTCTAAAGTATTCACTCATTAAAAATGGCTTTTTTGTAGCTTTAAATACATTTTATCTGACTAAAATTTGTTACATTTTGTTGGGTTAATGTTATTAAAATGGACTTCTCAGAGAGCAGTGTAACACTGCTGTAAATTTAATAAACCTGAATAACTTTATTTTGCATATTTTCACCACTATTTGTGTAATTAAAGAGTCAATTACACTGGCACTTCAGTTTTTTTTTCCAAAGCAGTCAGTCAAACCTGCATTGTTTATTTATTGTAACATGATAAATGATTTATTAATCAGTTTCTAAAATGTGAGATAATTTAAATTCTGCAAATATCTGATTTTTTTCCCCCAGGTATAATTCTGGTGGCAAGTCCTTCACTCAGATCCACACGAAACACCTAACAGCAACAATCGATGCCTTTACAATTCAGAATAGTTTGTGGCAGGGGAAGAAGACATCTGCACCAAAAAGAGACTACTATTAATCAATATTTAGAGAAGTGCCAAGTGATACAAGTACGGCCGTCCCTTGAGTTTGAAGTCTTGTAAATAATCAACCTGTAAAGTTCTTTCAACTCCTCTGTTAACATTCCACTAGCAAAGATTTTGCCGGGCTGTGATTCAAAAACATTTTAGAGCTATATTTGAATGTTAGTGATAATGTGATGGTGATTGGGACTGACTGACTGACCTGTAAATTATTAGTATGCTTTTTTTATATATACATATATATATATTGACATGTACAGTGAGCCTCTAATTTCTTGCTGATCTACTTTATTGATTTTGTTTTTAACAATCATGGTGAGGAAGTGTGCTTCTGACATTTTTATTTCCTTATTTAAATGTCATTTAATCATATTTAAACTTTCCTTTCATTCTCATTTCAGTGCAATGTTCATTCTTTTATTATATATATTTTTTTCTGTGTTGTGTCCAATAATCCTGTTTGGTGTCAAAATGGTTGACACATTGTTGATTCTCATTTAACATTCCCTTTTCCAGTGCTAATCAATGAGACAAAATTAATACCAAAATATTTTATAAGTCAAAATATATTTTATATATTTTTTGAATGTGAAGAAAACTTCATGATCTACTGCATTGAACAAGTGTTTCAACGTTTTGTTTTTATATATTTAATTATACTTATTAAGCATTCCATTTTTATTCTGCTCAATTCTGTGCTAACTATATAAAAAATGCTAAATTACTTATTTATAATGCAATAAATATTTTTTTGCATTTTTAATAGTGTAAGTTATATTCTAAACAGATCCTAACAGTCTATGAAGTTTGCTTGTTTTTCATACGCTTCTAATACTTTACTTTCAAAACATTGTCTTCCACAGTTAAAAGTTTGCACATGAATAAAAATTAGGCCCTTACTAATTTATTGAGAAATAATGCTGAGGTTGATCACCTGTATTCACTTTTAGCGAGTGTCTTGATCTTCAGTTTTGACACGTGCCTGTTCATTTAATGAAATGTGAATGTTATTAAAACTGTCAGTTGTGCATGCCTTTGGAAAGAATGTAAAGCTAAATTGTATTTATCAATTAAGAGCTTTGTAATGAAATTAATAAATAAAATCTTTTCAACAGCTTGACAAAGAATCCATAACACAATCCTTAACACAATAAAATTAAAAAATTTTGCTCGCATTTTCAGAACAGTGTACAATATCGTCATACTCATCTTGGCATTGTCAATTTTCAAGCATAGTACCTTCTTAAAATGTAATGCAATTTATTGAACGGATAAAAATATTTATAATGCAAAATCAATATTCATAATGCAATTTCTATTTCGTTGGGGGGGGCATGGCCATCCCCCTGGGTACACCACTGTCTCCATGAGAGAGGCATATTTGCACCAACCCTATGATATAATTAGTAACTGCAGACATTCTCTTTTCAACTCCATTGATACCTGACAAAATTTGCCTAAATTGGCAAAATATTTCATTATATTGTGTGCCAATCTCTGTAGGTGAAGCCTTCTTGTTTGCTAGTTCATGATGGTACAAAGTTTGAAATAGCCATGAAGTTTTTTGGGAAAATGAACGCACCTCACCTATGTCTAAATGCAGTCATCTATTGTCAGAGTCGCATAGGTATACATGTATATTGAAGATCCCACTATAGAATCAGTACAAATGTTTTATGAAATACATTAAAATAACAGTGTGATTAATATACAAATCTTTGTTTTAAATATAAAATGTGCCTTCCCTTAAATTTGCATGGTAATTTACTTTTTAGTTACTATGTCAATATAATCTTCATGGCTAGTCATTGAGGTAACTGCATAAGTGCTCTAAATTGTCTGAATGATGTATAAATCTTCAAAAACACAATTGTGCACAACAGGGATGGATCTTTGTATATTTGAAAGTTTTGTTGCTCAAAGGAGACATCATAGTAAGATATTAGTGATTCTCACAATGCTGTCATTCACAAATAACATTTTTTACATTTGGTTAATTGAACTGAGAAATTTTTTTTCTCAGAATTTACAAAATGTTGACATTTATACTAAAATGGAATTCTGCAACAGTATGTAAAGCTATAAATGTACTTAAATATAACTGGTATTTCATAGGAAATATACCAATATTAAAAAATATATATATATTTCTGTAATCTGTATAACCATACATGACACATTGACTGATTTCAAGGAATAAATTAACCCTCTAATCATCTGAGACTTCTCTTTCTTTCCAGCTGGATAAAACATATACGACAAATTATTCCATCCTCTAGTTTGTGTTCAAAATTGTTCCATTTGAGACACTTTTAAACATCATACCAAGTATGGAATAATCTGTCACTAACACAAGTTAAAAGTAAATGATGCAAAAATGTCACAAATGCTATGCAGATTAAAGGCAAAGTCATATACAGCTGATAGAAAGGCTTTTGCAATATGACATAAACTAACATAAACTGTTAAAAGCTGTTAATTTTTTCTAAAATTTTTTTAACTACATCTTTGCATTCTCCCCAAGAAAAATATGGATTTTTTTTTTTTTAAAGATAGGGTTAAGTTCCACTCGACTCCTTCATTCACTACAATCTTTTGGAGGTCAATCAAGAGTGATGCATACACATTTCAATTTCTAATCTTAAGGCTGCTGTGCACTAACCCTATTGGATTCGCTCACCCTAATGTTAACCTATGGAGAAAATTTATCCAAGGATTGCCGACTTGGATATAGTTTTTTTTAAATTGTACTCTGTAATAGAGAAAGAAATTTTCCACCTTGGGGCATTTTTTTTTTTAAAAACCACATATTTTAAAATTTAAATTATGCAGGGAAAAAATCTGATATACAGAGGCTGTTCGCACATTTTTTAGACGATTTTGGTAAGCAGTAATAAAAAAACGTTTGCTGCAAAAGAAATAATTGCAATTGTACTATGTTTTTAAAAGTCAAAATTATCGTCTACGGCTTGAAAGTTTTGTTTTTATTCAAAATGGCATTTTTAACAAAGCAGTGGTTCGAAGGCTTAATTCTGGGCATTCTGTCCCAAAGTTCTTGAGCTTCAAAATCTTTTTTAGTTCTATGGACTTATTAATGAATAAAACTGATTCCATTCACTAGTGACGCCAGATAAACATAGTAAGTAAATGAGTGTAATTTCTCCTATCAATCACAGACACAAAAAATATTAAAATGTACACGACATTTACTACTCTACTGCACCTGATGGGGCCTGTCATAGTAGCTAAAGCTTTCTGACAGGAATCCCCACTGGTGAAGACCATCTACTACACATAAAATCATATGTACAGGTATTATTTTTAGGTATGTACAGTTATAACTTTATACATGAAACTTTAACAACATGAGGATAACTATACTATCAAATTGAGAGCTCCAAATCTCAATCGGATTGCCCTTGATTATCTCTTAACAACTTAACCTGTCTGCAGTGCAAATGACCTTTGGAAAAATAATACATGAATGAGCATGGTGTGTCTGCAAAGGCCATCCTGCCTGAATGATGTATAGGAGTTGCAGCTCACCTACATCCAACGGGGTTGCAGACCACCCCCCATCTAAGAGCACGCTTAGAAGAGTGAGACCTCTTGGCATTACAATAACCCTTATAGTTCTCATCTGATTATGATGTTTAATCTAAGTATCAATTAGCTGTCTCACCTTGCTTAAATAACATTAATGAAATTAAGTGAATTTGCATATCATCAAGATCCTGTGAAGATAGTTTCAGTATATTAATACAGTTTGGTTTGATGAGAGCACTAGGGTTATATTAGGGTTTGCAACACAAAGGCTAAATATAAACTAATCATCTCCCCCCCCCCCCCCAGTATTCGAAAATAATTATGCTGTTTTGACATGGCTTCATTTAGTTATTTTAATACATGACATTTATTAATCAAAATTTAATGTTTAACTATTTTAATGAGACATGGTCATGACAGAAATCATACTACTTGCACAACCACCCTAAATAAAGGGAAGTCTAATATTAGTCTATTATAAAATTTATAGCTATAAATTATCCCAGGGTGAAAAGTCATCAATTTTTGTTTAACTGAGGTAATCTTTTACCGTTGAAGAAAATTTTCAAGGTCCTTTTTTTATTATTGACAATATCAATTTTCCTTCTGTAAAGTTTTTTTAATTGCTACTTTTTATTTACTAATTTTAAGCAGTTAGGGAATATGAATTGCTGATGAGAGGTAATTTATGAATACTTTTCAAAACTAATTAAAACAGAAGATAAAGTTTGCCTCATCAGAAAATATTACTACGCAAATACAGGGGTAATGTATTGGCACATATATTATAATTAAACTTACAATATTAATATTATATGCTAATTTTATCTTTGCATAATAATTAGATGTTATTTGTGACTAAATCATGAAGTATAAAAATATTTACATACTTTTAGTCTTTGGAAACTTAGAAAGCACAGCACTTACATGATTTCAGCGAACATCAAGTTATTCAAACAGTAATATACTCAAATTCTGATTACACACTTTTTTCATGCTCAATATAATAAATATGAAAATCAAGGTTTCTCCTGCCTTTTTTAAGGTTAACTTTATTATTTAGATTTATCTCTATAGCAAAAATAAATAGCAGAAGCACTGAAACAACAAGAATGGAAAGAATAATATCCACATACATTTGCATAATTTTAGGAATTTAAAAATTGGAAAGATGCATAAAAATTCACTGTTAGAAATTTAAGAGCATATTAAATTCAAATAAACTGATAATAAAAAATGTGACCACCCATTGAAAGGGTCCTCAAAAGAAGAGAACATGGTAGAATGTTTCAGTGAAGAAAAGACCTAACATTAAGTAACAAATACTACATATGATTGCAATTCATCCAGAGTTCAGCCAGGCAATGGCCAAATGACTAGGATGCTGATATTCTGTACCAGAGTCTGTGGGTTCGAGTCCCACTCTTGGCATGGACATTTGTAGCTGTTCAGGATTGGCTTTAGACAGTAGGTCCCAGTCTAATTAGCCCTAATGTAGCAAAAAATTACCGTTGTGCTCCAAACCAAACAAAAGAGAATTCATAAAACCTCTGTTGAATGCAAAGTTAAAGAACCCTGAAGAAAGCCTTCAATAAGTAAAAATATTTGATAAGAGAGCATACAATTATTTTTAAGATAATAAGACCAAACTGAAAGAAAAAAGATGGCTACATATGTTTCAGTCTAAACAATAAATCATAATTAGGCCAAGAAGCATTGGTGCGATTGTCACAATGAATAATTCATAGTGACAATCATACCAATGCTCTCAGCTTGACAATGATCTATTAAATAGATCAAAATATATGTAGCCATTCTTTTTATATAATTGTGACTAGTAAGAAACCTATTCCTGTTTCCACAAGTTTCCTGTAAGAGATAAAAGATATTTCAATAATAATTTTGTTTTTAGACTTTTACACAAAACAATCGAAGGAATTTTGGAGAAAGCCCCAGAAAAGAGAGTTGCAAGAAAAACACGTTTGATTAACAAAACATGAGGGCTGTACTGTAATTTGTATAATGGCTTCAGGAATGGGGAGACTCAGAATTCAGAGGTCGTACAATCAATAAAATGATGTATTTGAAGATTAAGACAGCAAAGTGCAGATAAACTAAATTTTGGTGATGATATTTATTTTCAGCAAGATAATGACCCCAAGTTACTGTTCATACTGTTTGCCTATGTCTTCCTCACCATATGCTTCAATCACAGTGTACAATGTTCCCCAATCTCTGATTTGAATATGGTTGAAAATGTATGAAAAATGCATGTTTTTGTGTCATATTATGACAAGAGTTTGAGGAAAAGAAAAAAAAAAACCTGTGAGATACAGAAAATGAAGTTTTTAATGAGACGTCTCTTTGAAGTTTGGAATGTTCACAAAAACATTGCAAGAATTAGTACATTTAATGCCAAAGAGACAGAGATGTGTCATTTAAATATAATATGTCTACAATAAAGTATTAATTGTGTTAACATGGTTTATGTTTTAAAGAAATTGCTCTATTCTCACTTTGATCACAGAAAACTAAATCAAATACATGTTTATTTCCTACCTCTTTAAATTTTGTCCACACATACTTCTTACAATCTCTTTTTAAATTAAAACATTGTGTTTAAAATAAAAATAAATAATAGCAGTGAATAAACAAAAGAGGAATTTTGGAATTTTTCTAATTTTATTTTTAGCCAAGAATTAAATGCAATATGGGTATGAAGGCATGTATGTATAGCAAGTGTTACAATAGTCATGTACAGACACATTTAGCTAACACCTAAACAAAAACATTTAATAATATAGAGTTACACAAAGAAAAATTTCCATCATAATCCAAAGTTCTACATTTTCAAATTTTAATGAAAATACATAATTGGGAAGTACATTTTTTATTAGTTCAGTAATTTACTCACAAAGAATTATGCATTTGAATGCACTTACAATGTCACACAAATTGAATTTTTTTTTCCTTTTTATAATTAGCATATCAAAGATTATAAATATTCTATACAATGATTAAACTCCCAATCTGTATGTTGCATGACTTAAGTGCTCAGTCTAAAGCAGTGGTTCTCAGAAAAACTGTGATGAAAATACCCTCACAAGAAATAAATGAAACAGTTCAGCAGACATTTTGTCTTACAGCATGCTTTCACTCTATTAAGTAGTTTTATGCATAAATGAGTACTTACAAACTTTCAGAGAGCACATATTACAAAGGTTTAATGCAGGCAATACATTTTCTCCTATAAGACAAAATATTTTTCAGGATAAATGCCCTATTTACTAGAAAAGCAAAGAATGATTATCTTCTAACTCAAAATAAAACTTCCTAAAACAAGAATAAAAAGGATTCCATTTACAATAATGCCCATATTAGAAATTTTTCAGCAGAATCATTTTTCCTGTTTTGAACTATGTATTTTTACAATAATTCTATTTTGTTTTTATAAATATGTATTAGAATTGTACTGTAATTCTCATTCCTTGATAAAATTTGTTTCAAAAAATTTAAAAACTCCAGTTTATAACCAATAGAACGTATATATATATACACCCCCCCCCCCCAAAAAAAAAAAAAAAGGCGAGAGAGTTTTTGAAAAAGTGGGAATTCTTAAAAAAACAAAATGGGGAAATTTTTTTCTCAAGGAAGTATTTAACTTTTTAAAACAGGACATTTGGGGGGGGGGGGAGGAAAGAAGATTTTACACTAAAATGATAATGAAATTTGATTGTATGTGTGTGTGTATATATATTAAAAAAATCAACCTATTCTTTACGGGGTGGGGTAGCATGTATCTCAAGAATATGGGCACAAGTATGAATATATATATATATATAACCCCATTAATGGCTGTTCTTACAAAGGGGGTATGAAATGTCCCATTCTAAAGAGGGAATTGGAAAAATGGGCCCCATAAGCTAAGGGTTAAAAACCCCACAAAAATCATTCAGTATGTCCCATGTGCCTGGTATGCAACCTGTATACTGACCCATACATCTTATTTAAGACAAGAGGTGTTCTAAAAAGAAGGAAAATAAGGGATATTGTTTCAGAAAGTAGAATAAGGAAAAGGTGAAATAACGAATAAAATTACGAATTTTACTCACTTTTCTATAAAATAAATTGAAAGTACTAAATACTCAGTATAAAACCTTCTTTATTTAATTCATTGTATCCTTTAAGTTCAATGATTTCATAACATGGTGATTTAACCCCATTTATTTGAACAGTCAATCAGCTTTGCTTCTTTCTCATAGAATATTTTAAAGACTGTTTCTACTAATTATTTAATCCCTTATATTTTCCCTTCATTGGATTTTAAAATTCATTCAATGCATTATACATAAATTATTGTTTGACAAATACTAAACAAACATGGCAAAAATAGATAACTGGAAATATTAAAAGCACCAATTTTTTAACACAATACAGGCTGCATTTTATGAACAAAATCCAAGAAAATACATGACACATGCATATTTTTGATGAAACAAGAGTAGGTAGTGATAACAAAATGTGAGATCATACACTACATAATATTTAGAGTAAGTTGTGATGAAGTTTAAAATCATGTGATATATATATATGTATATTTGAATACTTACTCACTTTATGAACTGCCATTTAACAAAAACAGAACTTCATACTTTTTTCATTAAAATAATTGTACTTCAAAGTAGCTTCTGTTATAACATTTGAAGAAATAAAACAAAGTTCTTTTTCCCTTTCTTTACATAATTTATATATATATATATATATATATATTTTATATATATATATAAAATCACATACCTGTCACCATTAAAAATATCACTTAAAGAACCACTGGTCTAAACTAACTACTGCACTCTGTTCTAAAATCAGCAATCCTAAGACTGAATTTCTCATACACGTGGAAAGTGAAAGAACAAGCACACACGGAGGAATCAAATCCATTTTATGAAATATGATATACTGTACAGTCTTATGTGCCATCTGAAATTAAAATCAAATAAACACCAGATGAAATGAGTGACATGTAGAAATGATTCATCATTAGTTACAAAATATGCAATAAACCTATATAATGATAATTCTGTGTTGCAACAATTTACTACATGAACACTATAGATCAATTTTGTAACTAAACTTTGGGATATTTCACAGCTATTCAGAGTCACTCGCAGAACAAGAGTTTAACACACCTTAATATCGGTCTAATGTAATTTATCAAGATTTACCCCAAAAAGATGACCTAAATCAAACAATTATTCCACCTCAATTTCAACTCTCTTAAAAATCAAATCTAGTTAAATGCTTTAGAATTTTTTAAACCAAAATACAAAAATAAACTAAAATAAAGTTACATTATCTTTCAATTCAAACATAAAATTGAATAAAAGGTGAGTCAAAAAGGGTTATCTATCAAAATGTCTCAAACATCACAACAGGTCTAAGATTTAAGTGATGTCGCATGTCAAACAAAGAAAACATCAACTTTTAACTGTAAGAAAGTATACGCAAATTTTTTTTGGAAAAAAAAAAGGTTTTTACAAATCAGTAAAATGAAAAACACATTTCCATACAAGTGTTTGATGTCTGTTATGCAAGTTAATTCTCTTGAAATGATAAAAGAACTAATCAGATAACTTTGCACATTTCTAACTTTATTGAAATAAAAAATACATTGAACCAAAGGTAAAAAGCAGGAGCCTAAATACATAAATTCTAGAAAAACAACCTCATTTTTGTCAATTAATTTAACAGTTAAATGCAGTCTTATTTGACTGCATTCTAAAGGCCTTTAATACTTCAACTCTCTCAGATATTCCATATAAAATAAGTGTCTGAACAAAACTCATGACTAAAAATTACACTATACCAGCAGAATGGAAAATACATGGTTTTAAGACTCAATTCTTTAATGTTTTCACCTAATAGATGTTTGAAAAAGAAATAACACATACATACACCACAGTATTAGGTATTTAATTTTATAACTGTTACACATCACATGGACAAAATATTAAAATGCAAATTAAGAGCATCATAATATGCATTAAAATATAAATGAGCACAAAATATTAAACTACACAGAATTAAGTAATTTTTACTATTTAAAAAAAATATATATATATAAAGTTTTTCTTCTGACATTCTGCACAAATAATATAACAGAAAATTTTCTATGCCAGAAATTCAGAGAGATAGGAAAGGGAGAAAAAGACCAAGCAAATATGCCTACATACTGTGAAACTGATTTACAAATACCTCAACATGCAAACCAATCACCTTAAATACACACACATCTAAAAACACAAAAGGAAAGCCTCATTTAATTCAAATGTACATTTTGAGGTTAGAAATGTGCAAAATACCCAAAATATAAATATATGTATAAAAGAGAAATTAGGAAGATGAAAATAAATGCAAGATGTGATTTTTCATTTTAGTGTTCCTCCCTGGACAAAGCTGGATGCCAAAGTCTTGACACCAACAATCATTTTTGAGGTTTCATTTTCAGATGTTTCATTGGATGCTTGTTCTGCAACCATTTCAATGTCGGCCTCTGAAGCAGTTTGATTTTCCTGTTTGAGAAAAAGGTATCAAAAACAGGGAAAATTAGTCATACAGAATAAACAATATACAGCTGTAAAGTAATGCAAATGGCATTTTTCAAGAATCATGCACCAATGTTAAAAAAGCACTTGACCTTACATATGAAATTTAATAACACAGGAGTTTCAAAACCGAAATTGCACAGAAATATACAAAATCAAAATGTTACGCAAGTTTTTATGAAGTATTTAAAGGGTGAATTTTAAATTCATAATAAAAAATCTAGAATGTAATATACTTTGCAGAAATAAAATATGTCATGCTCTATATATAAGATATCTCTATACTATTGTTTTGAGCAAAGTTTTTAGCAACATTTACGTTAATGAATTGAAGGAAATTTAAAATAATAATAATAATAATAATAATAATAAATAAATAAATAAAATTACCAATTTTGCCTTTTTCCCCTTAACAACAGGTTTCCCTTCAACTTTGTTCTGATGTTTTTTGCTGCTCATATGCTACAGAAGAGAAAAATTAGTAATACAATTAAAGCAAATAAATAGGAATACAAAGGTAAGTTATTAAGAAAACTTAATGTCACTAGAATTCAAACTTTCTTACTAAATACTAGATTTAACCTCAATATTTATAAGTACTCTAAAAATGGTTAATCTTTAATAGGAACATTAGATTGTTGATGACATCATAGTAACTGATATAGATAGAAAGATATCACATACTACATCAAATAATAAGAAAAAGCACTCTTAACTTTTTTCCTTCTCTTTGATAAAGCTACAACAATTTTTAAAAATAAAAATGAATAATACTACAAATCCAGAACTTAACATTTCTTTGAGCACATACACAGCAAATGTAGCTATGTGCACACACCCCCCCCCCTACGTTGAGAGACAGTCAAGAGACCATAGCTCTCCTCTAGCAGCCCAGAAGTAGCTCTTTTTCTAGCTGTCAGTAGTAAATCTATAGTCCTTTAAGAAGGTGCACATCATAAGATGATTAAAATCCATAATGTCTCCAGACGAACAAAGAGAACAGTCAGGAGAGTTTACCAAACCAATGCAGTAAAGGTGACAAAATAAAGTCATGTGAAGTGGTGATTTGAAAATTGGTAGTGAAAATATGTCGAAGCAGATCCATTAGAATAGGATTCTCCAGTAGTTGGCTCCAAATCTTTCTGCTAACTGCTATACTGCGGAAATATTTAATTTTGTTAGCAATGCATTTGACAATAGTTTTTTTGCTGAGTGGTAAGACACTGGAAAAGTTGATTGATAAAGATCACAACCCTTTTTTGCAAGATCACCAGCCCTCTCATTGCCATCAATATCGCAATGACTGGGAACCCACTGAAAAGTAAGAATCCAGCCACAGTGAATAAGATCGCCTAGTAATTTACAAATCGACTGGACTCGTATTGAGGAGGTAAGGCAGGAAGAGCAGACAGCAAGAATAGTAGCCAGGGTGTCAACAACAACAGCAGCCTGATGAAGAGGAGAGTTCAAATCATGTAAAACCAATGAAGCCTGTCTTATTGCTTCTGTTTCAGCATCAAAATAAAACATGTGCATGCCCTGTCATTAGCAAACCAATTCTAATAATAAAAAGAGTGAATATCATAAAAATTTTTTAACACTTCAGCATTCCCTTAGTCTAAAAAGTCCCTGAAAGAATATTTAAACTTTTAGATCTTAAATATCATGCTAAAAATATGAACAATTCTTTATGCAGGTCACAAGTTTTAGAGTGAGTAATTTTTTTATTGAATAACACCAGACAAAATATACTAAGCAGATTTTTTCACCATTTTTCAACACTAAAAGCTATTGGTTGATTTCACAAGACAGTATATTCCAGAAAGTTGCTATAGGTCTCCTCCGAAGAGAAGATCCCCGAGAAAGTGGTCACTCGGGAAGAGTTCTTTTTTCATGAGGGGTGGAAAATGACAAAAGTGAAGGTCAACGGGAGAGGAGGAGATTGTCACCAAACATCCCCCACTCTTTGCCAAATATCAGCATTTGCCCCAAGGAAGAGTCGAACAGGTGTTTCTTTCTGCTGATGGATAATGGTTTACCCTAAGAAAAGGCAGTGTTTACAAGAGACAGATGAGAATACACATCTGCAGTTAACAATTGAAAGGAAATTCTTAACACTATACCAATTGGAATATTAACTGCCGTGATTTACTGTATAATCTGAAATGTTTAAACGCTATTTGTTATGTCTATTTTCCAAGTTATAAATTTTCAATCAAGCAAAACATCTTTCATGTTTTTATTTAACTTTTAAACTGGCCAAAAATATGGCTAACAAAAATCAAGTGATGAGAAGATATTTCGCAGAGGATGAAATTAGAGTTTGATGAGATATTTCCCTTTACAAATTGCAGAAAATGGGAAAATTTTATAGTGTTTATAGTTTTTAAGTGTTGAAAAAATTAGTTGCATTAAAATTCAGAGCTTTTCTAGATTAAAATTAACTGAAACATACCCAAGATCAACAATATCACAGTAGAGACTTAACAATCTTGCGAAACTTTCTATAGAGCATGAGGATATTAAAATTTCATCAAATCAAAAATGATTTTTCTGATAAAAAATCTAGAAGTTTGTAGATATTTTTGTTCTGTAAATTAAATCTTTGTAGTCTAGCTACTTTTAAGCTTTTGTTTTCTTATAAATGTACATTAAAAAAAAGTACTCTCTGTACAATACATGCAATGTAAAAAAATCTATAGTAGAAAACTATACTTCAGTAGTGTCATTTTTATTATTTATTCATGCTGTAATGGGTTTTTGAAAGCCCATTTGTTTAACATTTGCATCATTTATTAATATAACTGGCCACACTTACTATTTTAAATGAAAACAAAATTACCGAAAAAGATTGCATCTCATATGGCAAAAGAAAAATCAAACAATTGCAAACACCCAAATACCCAGAAATCTATATCTATATTAATAAACTCTTGTATGATCAAGTATTTATAACAATAAACATCACCCCCAATTTTATCAAGGATTTCAAAATAGTCGGTCACCTTACTACGCAAAATAGTATGATGCAGGGTTTTAAAAGTCTTAAAATATGATGATTACATGAAAATAGAAATCAAAACAAGTGATGATTTTCTTAAGGCTTAATAGTTAAAACCTTCATTATTAATACTTAAAGACAGATAAATACTTCTCCTTAGTAGTGATGATTAGACCCGATCACTCATTTCGAGAATCAACCTCCCCGAGGCAGCAACCTTAAAAATGATCCTAATCTCTTCTCATGGGAGATGGACTATACCAGGGCTTGAAATGGACATGAATAAAAATGAAAAGTTCCGATCAAATTGATTTTTGTTGAATTTTTATTTATTTATCCACATGAAACCATTATTTTGGCATGAATTAAATTTTGCTCCTGAAGATTTTTATCATTCCGGATATTTAACTGACCTCGAGACATTCATTTGCTTCGAGTAAGAAATTGTTCCGAACCAGAACAAAAAATCTCTCTCTCAAATGATTTTGCTCCTTTTCCTCTATAGTGAAGTTTGAAAGATTATCAAGCTATTCCGATGTGGCTAAAATTTTAGATTTTGGAACTTCAAGATACTGCTATATAGAAAATTATTACAAGCATACCAGATCCCAGTGTTACCTAATAAACAAATAATCTATTGTATAGGGTAAATAGTTAAAAAGTAAGATTAGATTTTTTTTCTTTGCTTTTGTTTTGAGTCAAAGCTTTTCTGGGCTCAATTATAAATAAACTCAACAGATAATTTGTTTAGGATTCTTTTTCCAACAGTGTTTTTTTTTAAAACTACTTTAAGTTGAAATGGAAATAACATGCATTAAATTTGATACATGAACATTTATTTGTTTCCACAATATTGGCTTTTACCATAACGTATAGGTACATATAATTTCATGCATGCAAGGCATTCACATCTTTTATAAGAAATATCATATTTCTTCCTGGCATGGTATTTATTTTTAATTCTGAATACAAAAAGAAAATGGCATTGAATTCCATTATCCTCCTGTCATTTTTCCTACTTCTGGGAAATTGGATAGTACACACCTTAGATCAAGGGTGTCAAACTCAAAGGCTAACTTGGGCCAAACAAACAAAGTTTAACTATAGGTTGGCCGCAAAAAAAAATCAATATTAATACAAACGTATGTTTATTTACCTAATTACAGTACATTCAACATAAATATATGCATTTTGTTTAATAATAGCAAAAAAAGAGTATAATTAAGAAAACATTTAGCGAATTCTTCCTATCTTATTATAATTCTGCATCGGTATTTTAATATATATTGTGTGCCAATATATTGGCCGGGCCGCAAAAATGTTCGTTGCGGGCCGCGGGTTTGACACCCCTGCCTTAGATAATATAATAAAGTTACAAGAAACTTAAATCCTACTTTAGATTGATGAAACAGATTTCTGTAAAAAAAAAAATTTTTTTTTAATTGCTCTGAGCTAGGTGAATTTAAAGGGATTTAAAAAAAAATAAATAAATAAATAAATCGGTACTTTGGATTCAATCTGCAAAAGATCTTTATCCAAGATTTTTTTTTTTGGTGTGTGTGTGTGTGTGTGTGTTGGTTGTTCCGGTTCTGATAGACATTGTTTGTCTCTTAATATTTATATTCGCATCAGAGAGATTTAAATAGGAGCAAAAATGATTCGTTCTTCAGATAGATATCTTCAAGCCCTGAGTGCTACAGAAGACTTAGAGAACTTTTTAGAAAACAGATTTAATCAAATGAGGAAAGGCAATGACAATGGTAACTACTTAATATGCTAAAATTGTAATACCAACAGAAAAAATTAATTTTTTAAATAATTGAGCAAGGATGGTTCGATCAAATAAAATCAACACTTCAGTAAAGCAACCCATAACTAATCATTTGGACTCAAAGTCATTATTAAAGCAATGTCCTTGCAAGAGCTGTTTTAGTGAGCCAAAAATTGATAACTCCATAGTAACATGCCTGTACTACAGGGAAGATGCAAAAGTTAAAATTTGGCAAGTTCAGCTAGGAAACAATGAATGTATGCAACATTGCATTACCATAAAAAAGAACCACTTTGGTTTAAGTTACAAACTACTTGTAAAGATTTTTTGTTCCAAAGTTTCAAAACAGCAATGACTACTTATTTATTATTTTTTTTAAATTAAAATTGTCTCAGAAGGAGAAAAACATAGCTTTCATTATATTGTTTTGCTCTAAAAAATATTTTTTTTCATTTTCATAGTCCTCTTTTAATCTGAAAATATAATACTTCATAGGAATATTAGTACCAACATTAGTTAAACAAGTCAAGGAATAGAAAAACTTATACAAATTCACTTTAATTAATTGCAAACTAAACTCAATTTGAATTTCTAAAAAAAAAAATTGAGCTTTACTCTGCTTAAGAAGAAATGCAAATTTCTGTTACAAGTTCAAATACGGCTTAATTTACAAATCAATTTTAGTGAATAAGTTAAAACTTTTCTACTCTCTGACAAAACTAAATATTTAACCTCCTTAAAATTATATTTAAGGTTAAAAATATTAACAGTAGGGTAGCTTAATGTGTTACTGGAAAATACGTGCTTCCAGTAACTAGAATTTTTGACATGATAAGTTTCCCCAAAACAGATAATAGGTTGGAAATTTTTTTGCAGAAAAGTAGTGAAAAAAAGAAATTTTCATGCAAAATAAGTTGAATAAAAAATAATTCTATGAAGTGGAAATTGGATTTTAAAAAAAATAAAGGGAAAAGCTGCAAGTTGTATATATAAAAAAGAAAATTTTATTTTTAAAAGTGGAAAAAGCTGTGAATTTTTTAGTTAAGTAAAAATTTATACTAAAATTAGAATGAAATTTGGACAGATGAATAAAAAAACTTTAAAATCACTTAACAACTAGCAAATATATTAGTCAATGTACAAATATCGTTAAATATGTCACATGTGCCTGGTACTATACAAATATATTGAACCATAATCTTGTTCAAAGCGTAATTTCTAAAAAGTACGAAAATTAGGAGGGGTGTTTCAAAAAGGAAGACAAGCAGTGACATAAGGAACAGTACAAGCCCTGCATTATGCAATTACCATTTATACAAAAATGTATTCTTGTGGCTTGAAAGAACACTATGCGTGTGCAAATACTAAAAAAAATGGAAAGTTAAAATTTTAAACTTATAAAACTTTTTAATCATTACGAATAAATTTTTCAAGAGATTTATATATTTATATTTTAAATGGTTAAAAAATTTCCCTATTATCCTTCTTTCATCAAATTCAGATTAAAATAATGTGTAAAAGTAATTTAGTTCATTTTAACCTTTAAAAAAGGTTTCACAAACATATCATCTTTATATATTTATATATTAATTAATGCTAAAGATATATTTATCTATAGCCATTCCAATATATTAATGCCAGAACACATAGACAATGTTTAAGAGTTTACAATTAAAAGAATAACAACAATATCATTTGATTTCCAACACAAGAAGAATTAGTGACAAATATTTTTCATCTTACCTGCTGGAGTTGTATTTCTGAGTTAACTGAAATTCCACAAACTTCACAAGCAAATTTAGTTAATTTTGTAGGTTGTGGCTCACCAAATTCAGAAGGTAAGGAACGAGTCAAAGAACCATTAGCTAAAATGATTTAATATTTTTCATTAGTTTCTTTTCACAAAGCTAAAAATTTTAAAATAAAACAAGAAAATTACAGAGTAATTCCATTTCTAGATTGACAGTTAATGTATTTGCTAATTATTCCCATAGTACGAATGATAGATTTTTTTGCTTATTATGTTTTCTCAATAACACCTGTGAACAAATGCCTATAGATAAGAGACATTTTACTTCTACTCATTAGATTAAAAGTTGCCCTTTAGTACAAAAAATTGGGTTTGGGAAAATTCATGATTTTATTATTATTAAGATCATTTTTTAAAATCTGAACCACATCTTTTTCATAAAAACTAAAGCTTATTTTCAAAATAAATACATAAATAGAATCTACATTATAGGGGAGGGAGGGGGGTAGCAATGAAGTTTATAAAATACGCCATTCCGAAAGAATGCATTATATTAGAATTTTCTAAAAAAAGGATTCAGATATTTAAAGTATATATATTCTATGTATTGTGAAGTATTTCTAAAATTATTAATCTTGCAGAAGCAGAATACACAGCTGAAAGGAGTAAAGACATTTATAGAGCTATAAAATGGTTGGTGAATAATTCTCTTGCTGAAAGCATAAAAAATATGGATACAACACTCACTACTACAAAAAGAAATCTGGAATACTTGTTAAGGAAACTGACATAGTAATTGTACAACAGTAAGAATTTTAACACAAGTAAAAATATCAGTGATTAAAAGTTGCTAACAAATTCAAAGTCAGTATAAACAGCTCTTGATTAAATGCATATCACACCACATATTATTTCTGATTCACTGATGGAAAGAATTGAAAGAAAAATGGGAAAATCAAACATTCTGAGGATCTTGATGAGAAGATCCCCATTTAAGCTTCTTTCTTTCTAAGATTCTACCTGCAGAATAGATGAGAGATGAGAAAAAACTTACCAGAAAATAATGCTAAGAAACAAGATTTCAGACATTTCTTGTTTTGCTTCCAAATTTAAGTCATTTCCAAAAGATTTTGTTTTATAGGAAGTATAAAATGAAGTTTAATAAAAAACGAAATAGTTGCAATCATAAGCAATGAAAGCAAGTACGAAATTCAGGAAAAACTGTTTTGATTATCAATGAATAACAGCTCATTCCAAATAACTACTCCCTTTCAAGCAAAAGCAAAATAAGACTTTTCCTCTTTTTGAATTTTTTACTCCAAGCTTAGAAATTGATTAGGAGGGGAAAAAAACAAATGGTCTTGTTTTTACTTTACCTACAAGCTACTCAATTCAAGAAATGGCAAATAATATATTTTACTAAGCAAGTTAGTCAATAGGTGATACCACAGGCGTCTTTCACTACATGAAATACTTCCAAAAGACCAAGCAATAAGACCAAGTTTTCTGAAACTAAACTCAAACTAGCAGCTTTTCATGTTTTACCAGTGCTTAATATTTCAAAATTAATCAAAATTTCTTATCAACTTTCTTAACCAAGATAAATTACCAGTTATTTAAACTTTTAAGGGGCCAAGAATAGCTAGTGTAGCCAAAATATAAGCAGTAAAAAGAAATATAACTGGAATGAGCTAATTTGCGCTTTTACTTAATAAGTTGAACAATTTCTTTACTTAGATTTTAAAATGTATCTTAATTTTTTAATTAATTATCTGATAGTAAACCTTTTTAATTCAAAATCATATTGCTGTATAATAATCGTGAAGAATAAAATTAATATTTTTTTTATAAAACAACTTTGCAAAAAAAAAGAGACAATTCTATGAAATACTTAAAACTCTCATAAATCATAACAGGAATTGCATTGATTAAAATCAACTAACCATAGTAAATACAATAAATACTTTAGAGTCCACATACTTTTTCCATTTACAGATGTACTTTCCTTTTCCTTACTTCCTTCAGCTTGATCCTTTGGATCTTTTGGATGTAACTTGTTTTTGTGCTTGTTTCCTGTGAAATAAGATTATATGTGTGTATTATCCAGAATTACAGTAACATAATATGGGACAAATGTGAAAACTACATGAATTGAACAAAAGGAAGGATAGGTCAAATTATTATTTGTTAGAAATAAAAAAATAACCTTATTTACCATCTAAATGAGTTTGAAGTTGGAGTAAACTATTGGCTTTCACATTACACAATTCACAGAAAAAGGCTTTCTCTCCATCAGGACCTTGTATAGCTAAATCATCAGAAAGCAGAAAATAAGGATAAAGATACAAAATAGATAACAAGCAAATATTGACATATCACTGTATAATTATACAAATTACTTTGTACATATTGTCTGTATTTGGAGTTTTATTAATAATTCATAAAAACTTCATTTCTAAATTTTTTAACACTTTACGAGAGCAGTAAAAAATCTTTTATCTTAGTTTAGTATGTTTTATTGCTGCTGAGATACAAATTTTTATAAAGAGTTTCATCGACTGTCTTATCTATACCAGAATGAACACTTCACTTACTTCATCCCAGTTATATCAATAGCTTAATAACAAAAGAATTTTATTTATTTTTACTCTTTTTTTATATGACTTAATCATTAAATCCTGGTTTTCTTCACAAATTTCAAATATTCACATAAAAGAAGTAATAATGGGCCCCATAACTGCTACTAAATGTAATTATGAGAATTTAAGAATATGCACATACATATAAGCATACATTTTACTTTAAAAATTTATTAAGCTTTTAACTGATACTAAAAATATGAATGAATATATCAGCAATACTATTTATATCTACTTTTTATTAGAATGATAGAACACATTTAAAAGCATTCATTTTTTTCATGAATATTTAAAAGTCAAATCCTCAACACCTTGTAAATTCAGTAATATATATTTGAAATGTAGATTATGTAGATTGTACAATTTTTCCTTTTAAATTTAAAAATCAGCTGACATAGCTAGATTAAGACAAACACACACACATACACACACACTCATATATATATATATATATATATATATATATATATATATATATATATATATATATATATACATACATATATATATACATACATACAGAGGTACTTCAGCACTCAACATTAAATGGTTCCAGAAGACACAGTGAGTATCAAATGATTTTTTCCTATAATGGGTAATGTAAAATGAAATAACCTCTTACTGAACCCCAGAAATTTCCCATTTTACATGGAAATTTATAAATTGATGGGATTGTTTATTGATAATAAATCTCAAAACTAGAGAGACAAACTTTTAAAAAATTAGATAAAATAAAATAAAATGCAACTTCAATTAACCTGTACTGAGAGTATGACCTAATAGGTTTATGACCCAACAGGATGGTAGCAAGAAGATTTTGCTTGGAAGGGTAGTCCTCTTTATAAAACAATAGGAACTCAAACAAGGATTCTTTGTCTCTCCTGTCTACCACTTAACCCTGCTATAGACTCAGATTTAGTTAGTTTCACTACAAATATTAAGAGAAACTTGATTCTGCCAACATTTCAAAATGTTTTTAAAGTGTAGATTTCAGCTTGGTAGAGCTTTGTCAGGGGATACTTTTCAACAAAATTTTGTAATTCAACCCATTTAGAACATATTTCTTGTAATGGTTTAACTGGGGATTTTACCCTTTCCTCCTCCTCACTTGTAGAAAGTTCCCCAAACACTATTCCTGCAACTCATGAGTGCTGAAATTTTGAGTTTTTCGGCCAATTCTTCGATCTCTTCATCCCTGACTTCCAGGTCCATGGATTTCCCCACAGACACAATATCCTCCAGTATTTATACAGCCTCAAAGCCTTCAAAGTTCCTCGGAGTTGTCCCCATCTTTGTTCTGCAGCAAGATCCAACAACCAGCTAATATGCTCATACTTAGCTATTGTCTCACAGTGGTTCTCACTGATTTCTGCTACTCAAGAATTATACAAACAATAAAAATCAAGGTAGATATGAAAAAAAAAGTACAAAGCGAAATAGGTGGGGTTCTAGTCAAACTGCAAGATTAATGTATTCATCCAGAGACTGCCTCGTGCAGGTTTTATGGCAAGTGTGACAAGTATTGAAGCAAACTTTTTTTGGCATTGAAATGCATTGAGTACTGAAGCAGATAAGTACTGAGGTATGATTGTGTGTGCACATATATATATATGTATGTGTGTGTGTGTGTGTGTATATATATATATATATATATATACACACACACAATGAAACCTCTCTAGTCAGCCATCCCTTTTAACAGCTATACTTTGTACAGAACTGATTAAAGACTCCATAAAGCTAATATTATGGAACATCGACAACTTTTTTTCAGAAACATTATCAGCTGTCATAAGGAAGCTTCACAGTATATAATTCATCCTTTCTCTAACAGCATAATTAAGCCATTTTAACATTTTTTAAAGCCATACAAATTTAATTGCAACTTTTAAAAGTATAATTTTTTTCAAATCCTGATATAAAAAATGAAAAACACAAATGATACATACTTGAATTAGTACCCTGTGACTGAACTGCATTTAAAGCTTCTTTGGCTTTCAACTTTTTAGCATGCCTAGCACCACCCAGATGCATGTCATAAGGAATCTGAGAAGTAAAATCCAAGCCGCACAACTCACACTTCCACACTGATTGCTAATAAACATGAAAATGAAGAAAGAGGTTGAATCTTTTTCCAAATTACAAAGCATTTTGAGTATTTTTTAATTTTAACAAATTAACCCAAAAGTTATTTTTGAACATCTTAAAAGTTAATTTCATTACTGAAAAGATATTTCTATATTCAGTCAAAGAACACTAATCTGCAAAAATATGAAAAATGCTTTCTTTTCATGAGCACACATTAAGATAATACAGTATTTACTATTTGGTTCAAAATAATAGTTTTATATCTGTGTGTTTATATGTAACCTTTAATATTGAAAAGCATACTATTTAAAATTTTCATAAAAAATTCATATAAAAATTAAATTTTAATGCTCATGTATGAAAATATTCCTCTTACTTTAGTAGTTATGACGTATGGAACTAATCTAATAGCCCTAATTTTGTTTGGGCATTTTAATATATTTTTGAAAAATTAAGGAAATAAGTTTGGCTACTCTATTAAAATTAAAATAAATTAAATTTTCTGTTTTAAAATGATTTTTAATATGTATTTTCAAACATAAATTCTAAAAACTTTTATCAGCTGACAATCAATATATATATGTTAATACAACAGGTTAACATATTTCTTAACTATACTAATTAATATATGATAAAAAATAATGGAATCATGTATTTTTCTGAGGTGAGAACAGATCTCTCCAGAAAACTACGAGTACAGGCTTTTTTTTTTCTTTTTAAATTCAGACATCAATATTGGCTCTAGATTAGAAATTTGTTGATATAGTCATGTAGTAGACAACATTAGACAGACTTGCAATTAGGGACAGGCTCACTAAACTGATTCCAAATGTATATCAGAAAGTAATTTATTTCATTATAACTTCAGATTTAAACAATGGGAAAACTTAATTTTAATCACTTGCTTGTTAATTTATGGAATCAAATTTAGACTGATTGTATTTCAAAAAGGGAGAACTCCTTCACTCTTTATGACAGAAACAATTCAAAACAAAAATAATCACAAATATGCAAAAACATTAGTTAAGTTCTGTATCAGTGACTCACCTACATACATTTATATATTACAGCTAATCCTCATATATTGTGAATTTGATTTTCATATAATTGATTATTAACAATTTTGTCAGCCACAATATAACGGTAACATTTTTAGAATTTTGCAGACTATGGTTGCATAAACCAAAATTCTTGATGTTAATAAAATAGTATACTAACTGCATTACACTGATTTAAGTAATTTTACTATAATAAAAATGCTGTACATGTATTACAAAACCTATTGAATAATTTACTCTCTCTCTTTCAACATGTTATTGCATGATGGTATGATTTCAAATTTATAAAACAGTTTTTTTTAGTGTAGAATATTGCTTTAGTTTCTCAGTTTTTGAAATAAGGTAAACAGAGTGTTAAACTAAAGATTAATTAGAAATACTGGCAAATTTTCTACTTCTCATCAACTGTAGATGTGCGAGTACGTGCACATGCATGTGCATGCACACACACATATATATATTTATATAAACAAGCAAGCCTTGTAAAAAAATGTGAAAAGTCAACACCTTTTTTAAATCAAGGAAATGTTGAGTAAGACAAATATATGAATTTTTTCCGCTGATTTTTAAAAAAATATCGATTGAAAAGATAAAACTTTAAAATTTTATTCTTTAGAAATCAAGATGCAGACTTTAAAATATTAGCTGTAGTCCTTGTAATTAAGGATTTTAAACTCTTTATTTCATTTTTTAATGTTATTTTATTGAATGAAAAAAAAATTAACCAAAAGTAGGGTAAAGGAAAAATCTTGCTATGCATATTTATATAACACATCTCATTAAAAGTCAAAAAAGAAGAGTTCAAACAATTAGTTCCTTTATATCAAAATGTGCAAGATTTTTAGGATCATGTTTAATACTATTACAGAAGCTCATAATACTATAACTTTTTTAAAATATTAATATGCATAGAACTAGGAAAACATAACAATGATTAGTTAAAGCTTAATGGAAGTACCTTGGTAGTTGTAGTAGCCATTCTTCTTTTGGCTTTACCAAATTTTCTGTTAAGGGGATTTTTGTTATTTTGGTCACCAAATCCAAATGACCAAGTCCTACATAAAATATAGAATAAAGAAAGGTATTAAAAAAATAATGGTTTATAATATTAAAAAAGAAGAAACAGTGTAGTAATAAGATAATGCAAAAATAATGGCATACAATGTTTCAGTATTTAAACTGTTTGAACAAAAATTTCTATAAACTACATACAGTGTATATTCCTTTCTTTCTATAAATGCAATACAGCATACAATATATGCACATGAAATCCATATTGAAAGCTGTGAGAGGATGTGATAATGAAGAGATGGAGTCACTCTCAAGAGGACATTTCAAAGTTGGAACAGGTATCATAACTGCCCTTTGGGTGAGAGTGGTATAATTAGAATAATCCATTAAAAATCCAGTTTCGTAACTATAGTCACTGGGCCATTTAAATTAAAAAAAATTTTTTTTAAAAATTAGAAAGAAAGAAAAAAAGGAGGGGAAGCAAGGTCTATATTAAAAGTAGAATATTTAAAAGTTTGTTCCGAATGCTGTGGATATTAACAAGAGTTCATATTTTATCAACAGGAAATTGTAATAGTTACAGTTAGTTTGACTTCACTATCCACAAGATGCAAAAACTTTGCAACAATAAATCACACATGCAGCTATAGCCACTGCTATCATATAAAACAAAATTCAGAAAATATGGATATAAATCAGTAGACTTAAAAACCTCTTAATTGAGTCCAAATAATACAGGTCTTAGTGTCAGAGGCAGCCTAATTTTTGAAGGACCTAAATCAGTAGACTTAAAAACCTCTTAATTGAGTCCAAATAATACAGGTCTTACTGTCAGAGGCAGCCTAATTTTTGAAGGACCTAAGTACGTTCATATGGAAATTTGCCCCAAGTATCCAGAGATTTTAAACTAATTTTTTATTTAAAATCCAAACTATACAAAGCTACAATTTTAGAAAACAGCAGAATAAACTGCAGCTGAATAAAATATTGCAAACGGGTAGGGGAATTAAGAAACTATTTCGAACATTATTGATTTAACCTATCAACTACTCCCTTGACAGCTCTAATGGAAGTCTTTCAGACTGGAATACTCCTAGCTGGGGAATTAGTTTAGAGAAAAAAAAGCTCGTATTGATTTAAGAGTAACTTAATTAAAAAATGGTATCTATTATTTCTTATCTGAAAAAGTACGTTTCAATCTTTCATTTTAACTTATGCCTATTTTTGATGATTTATGAGCTTTAACTTTTTGGTTTGCATCATAAATATACAGTAAAGCCCCCGATTATCTGCGGAATAGGGTGGTTTGCA